>OW121764.1:222500-1422500 GCA_933228765.1 Miltochrista miniata
TCGACCAACATCTAAGGAGGCTCGCGTTAGGTAGCTGGGTCAAGGGCCAGATCCAGAAAGCAGTTCTTCTCGATACAGACAGAGGAGGTTTCTGTCTCTGGAGCCCTAACCACCGGTATCTGGTCCCTGTATCTGATGCCGGTGGGATGCTATTTTATATATTTTTAAATATTTTTTTTGTATTATTTTAAATTTATTTAAAAATGTATCTAATATGTGTATTTGGTGAATAAAGGACATATAGTCCATTGAAATGTTACATGAGCTTTGCATTTATTAGAGGACGCAATTTTATTTTCGGGATATGTGTGGGGGGTCAATAGAAGCTTAACCTCAAGTTTGTGGGGTCGCCACCCTTGTCCCCCGGCCGCCATCTGGAAAAGAGGGGGGAAAAAAACACTTTTTTCGCAATATTTCGGAAACTATGAGTCTTACAAAAAAAGTGTAGAGGCATAATTTGTAGCAAATTGTTTTGCCTACAAATGTGTATATAACTAAACAAAACATTTTTACAAAATTTTTACAAAATTTTTATAAAAATTTTCTTTTTTGGTCTATAACTTTTTTTTATACATTTTACAAAAAAAATACCTCAGACTAATCTTGTAGATGATCTTTTAAGAGAAATTAAAAAAAACGGCACAGAGCAAAAAAGAAAATTTTTATAATTTTATTTTCTATTTTTTGTTTATAACTTCTCTAATTTTTAATTTAGGGCAAAAATTTGTTCAACATATTTGTAGGCAAAACAATTTGCTACAAATTATGATTTCACAAATTTTTTGTAAGACTCATAGTTTCCGAGATATTGGGAAAAAAGTGTTTTCACCCCTTTTTAAGATTGCGGCCGTGGAACAAGGGTGGCGACCCCACAAACTTGAGGTTAAGCTTCTATTGACCCCCCACACATGTCCCAAAATAAAATTGCGTCCTCTAAGGAATGCAATATTCGGTCCTTATATTGTAACATTTCAATGGACTAATAATAATATAATAATTTTGAAAGTTGTCTATAAAACAAAAGACCTTACATCTAGACCAGTGATGGGCAAAGTACGGTCCGCAGGCCAAGTCCGGCCCGCGAAAGCTTTTAGTCCGGCCCGCCGATGGTCCTTCGACATGAGTTTATGACTCGCCGCTCGCGGTAAACATAATTTGACTGTTCAGAAGTATTATGTAGATTCTACTTAATAGAACAATACACGCATAGGTGAAGGAGCCAGCTAACAGAAAATTATGGCGATGTTTGCGTCGAATAGATTTTTTCGGCCATGAAATTACGGAAAATCTCAATCAAATTTATAGGCCCGCCACTAAAATTTCTTAATTTTTCCCTCATATGGTAAGGACACTACCAGCGATACTACCAGTAGTGTCGTTTACAATAAACGACACTACCGCGCCCATTTTAGATCAAATTGTACAGCCAACACAGAAGTTAGTTTGACTCAAAGTTCTAACTGATTATTATTATTATTGTTGTTTGAGTTATCCACCTGGTTGGTCAGTTAGGAATAAAAGTTCCTAACCACCCACCTTGTGCACCTGGTTGGTCAGTTAGGAATAAAAGTTTCTATCCACCCACCTGTGACTGTATAAAATAAATAATGTCCAAATTGTCTACTTTATCAATATATCCACATGTCTATATGGCAAAATAATATTGAAGATCAGCAAAACAAATGAAGATCGACAAAACAAATGGAGATCGACAAAACAAATGAAGAGCGACAAAACAAATGTAGATCGACAAAATAAATAAAAATCGACAAAACAAATGACGGTCGGATAAACAAATGACGATCGGCAAAACGAATGAAGATCGAAAAAACGAAGATTGACAAAACAAATGAAAATCGACAAAACAAATGACGGTCGGATAAACAAATGACGATCGGCAAAACAAATGACGATCGAAAAACATATGCAGATCAATAAAACAAGACTATTGCTTATAGTCCTGTTTTGATAAAATCAAAATATATGCCATATTTTGTAATCTAGATGCGATTACCATTAAAAAAATAGGTGCAAGCAAATCGCGACCTTAATGACACTAATCTAAAAATGTGCTCATAGTCGTTTATAGACATCACTGATCACGAATATGTAAAAATTTAATAAACATTTTGCATGTCCATAAGGTCGAGAATTGCTTGCACCTAATTTTTTAAATGTTTAGAGCATCTAGATTTAAAAAAATGGGTGCAAGCAAATTTCGACCTTATGAACAAGCGTAATATCTATTAATTTTTTATATATTTGTGATCAGTGATGTCTATAAATGCCTAACATCACATTTTTAGAGAAGTGTCATTAAGGTCGAGATTTGCTTGCACCTATTTTTTTAATGGCAATCGCATCTAGATTACAACATATGGCTGAAAGAATTTTTTGATTATATCAAAACAAGACTATGAGCAATAGTCTTGTTTTATTGATCTGCATATGTTTTTTCGATTGTCATTTGTTTTGCCGATTATCATTTGTTTATCCGACCGTCATTTGTTTTGTCGATCTTCATTTGTTTTGTCGATTTTCATTTGTTTTGCTGATCTTCATTTGTTTTGTCGATCTTCATTTGTTTCGTCGCTCTTCATTTGTTTTGTCGATCTTCATTTGTTTGGTCGATCTTCATTTGTTTTGCTGATCTTCATTTGTTTTGCCATATAGACATGTGGGTATATTGTTAAAGTAGACATTATGGACATTATTTATTTTATACAGTCGCAGGTGGGTGGTTAGGAACTTTTATTCCTAACTGACCAACCAGATGCACAAGGTGGGTGGTTAGGAACTTTTATTCCTAACTGACCAACCAGGTGGATATCTCAGGTGGTCGGTTGGGAACGGGGGGTTGTTATGAGGAAGTAGCAGGTTTGCTGATGTGCCCATATCACCATACTGGAGTAGTTTGTATAGATTGCAAGTGGTCTTAACTATATAGTAAATGCTGCTTCCTCATAACAACAACAACAATAATAATAATAATCAGTTAGAACTTTGAGTCAAACTAACTTCTGTGTTGGCTGTACAATTTGATTTAAAATGGGCGCGGTAGTGTCGTTTATTGTAAACGACACTACTGGTAGTGTCGCTGGTAGTGTCCTTACCATATTATCCATGCAGCTAGTCAGAGGGAGCTGAACCGTCATAATGTCCAATTTAATCAATATTCAGGAAATATGCTAAGGAGCTGGACGCTGCTAACACAAGCATCTGTTCCTTATTTGGGACTTAGGTCTAGGTATTGCCGTCGCACTGCATTTTTTTTTGTAACGTGAGGGGAAATCCTCATGGATGCTATGCAGGGCTCCTACTGACTAAAAAAAACATCACGTTACACCCAACAGCCTATGGTTGGGAGCCCCGGGTAAGCCCTCGGAAGGATGTCCCAGGACTCCTAACAGACCCACGGCCGCCACTGCAGTCCCGCCTAGCTAACCGCCTAGAACGAGCGCGTTATCACCGATTTGTATGGGATCGAGACAAGTTCCCGCGTTTACAGCTAGGTGGCGGGGTCTCGATTCCAATCGAATTGGTGAGCCGTGAATGTCGACAAGCACACGCAAAAACTCGCACTTGCCCCTCAGAGGGGCAAGTGCGAGTTTTTGGAAAGAAACGGCGCAGTCCCACCTACTCCCGCTGTAAATCATGACTCGCACCATGGTCTCGAGCGAGAGAGTGTCCACGTCCAGATTCACCACGAGGACCTGGCGCTGTTGCGCCCACGCCGTGCAGTCTACCAGCGTGTGGAGCGCTGTGTCATCGCTGCGGTCCTCGCAGTGCTGACACTCGGCCGTGGTTTCCCGGTGTCTTCGCCACAGATACCTACCGAAGCTACCGGTATACGTGCCCGGTAGCAGGTTTCAAGTAAGTTGTCAAGTATCTGTGACAACCGGTAGGAGAGAGCACTGTGTCTCCTCTCCAGTCACTCGTCCATGACTAGTCTGACGGCCGCGAATCCCCCCTTTGGTTGCTCAAGTCCCACCCCCATGTCTCCACGGTTTCCTAGTGGAGCAGGGACCGCTGGGCCTCGATTTCCCGAGACGCAGGCCTTTGGCCCCGCTCCAGCGCCTCCTTGGGCACTCTAAACAGTGACGCAAGGGCTCTCGCTTCCAGGTCCCATGGAGGGGTCCCGGCTAGGAGACATGCCGCCTCACCTAAGATTGTGGTATCCCCTTTTTACCCTGACGGCCATCGTCCTCTGCGGACTAAGCAATCTAGCCACATTGATGGCCGTTAGAGTCTCCGCCCAAACGGGGGCCCCGTAAAGGGCCATACTTCGCACGATCCCCAGGTACAGTCTCCTGTAGGGAGCGTTGGGTCCCCTGATGTTGGGCATCAGTCGCGCTAGTGTGGCTGATGCCCCCCTCAGTTTAGGGACCAAACTTCGGAAGTCATGTTCGAAGTTCCACCGGCCATCGAGTACGAGCCCCAGATACTTCTTTGAGGGCTCTATGCCGATGCTGACGCCCCCCACCCGCAGGCTGGATCCCACAGGTGGCCCTAACGAGGTCCGTGGAAGCATAGAGCCTCGGATTTGTGAAGGGCGACCTGAGTGAGACCCAGCCGCCGAATCAGATCCACGACTTGAGCAACCCCTGCCGTGGCCTTTAGTGCTGCGTCACGGTGCGTTGCTCCCCGCGCCGCCGCCGTAACGAGGGTGTCGTCAGCGTAACAAGTTACGTCGACCCCTCGGAGCAACGGATCACGTAGCACCCAGTCGTAACCGATGTTCCACAGGAGCGGCCCTAATACCGATCCCTGTGGAACACCGCACGACACATCCCGCCTACCCGGCCCCAGCCAGCTCGGGTAAGCTATATATGGCCGTCGCACTGCACTGGACAATCCTAACAGTGCGATAAGAATAACTGCAGCTCAAACCGATTTTATCTATAGTATTTTTCTGTACGTCTAACTAACCATGCTTTGTGATCAACTGATCATAGTGTTGTAGCTATACTATTACTAAATAAATAAATAAAATAAAAATAAAAAAATCAAGTTTTCGCAATGTTAATAAATGAATTGAATTGAATTGAAGTTTCGGCCGCAGTTTTGGTTTCGGCAGAAAAGGGGCCGAAACTTTCGCCCGGGCCGAAACTCACGTGTTCGTGAATTTTGAGTGCCTCGCTCTGCATAACTAGCCTGTGCCCGCGGTTATAAAATTTAAATCTGAGTCAATTAAAATATTTTTAACACGATCAAAAAAGAGATTTTTTTGGAAATGTTCGGGAAGATTATGTCCCGATTCGACAGATCGAACTGTTTTTTGTCCTATCTGTCCCCCCGAGGAAATAAATGGGGATGACAGATCTGCATAATCTCTATAAAGGATGGCTGGTTGCATTTCCCTTTAAATTCACGTTGTAGGTATCTTATGTTCTGTCCGAGAAAGAAGGCCATCCATGTGATTATTGTTTTGAAGTCCCTTATTATTTTTCAGAAAAAATCGTCGAGGTGGGTCATGTATATTGGTGCATACCTCACTTGAATTTATTCCAATCTATGACATTAAAAGCTATTCACATGAGAATATTATGGAGTGTTCAGGCATAGAGTTGACAGAACATAGTTTACAAATAATATGCATCTATAGACCACCCAAATCAAATAATGAGGACATACAGAAATTCTTTACCTTATTCGATCTGCTACTTGGCCGATTTTGCTATTCGAAAAAGAAGGTTGTTTTGTGTGGGGATTTTAACATCAATATTCTGGTTAACTGTAAGACATCATTGGAGTTTCAGTATATGTTACAAAACCATAATCTTAAAATTGGTATTCATGAACCCACACGATTATCAAGTGGCAGGTGCCTTGATAATTTCCTATTTAACATGAAGAACTGTGTGGCTAAGGTTTTAGAATTTGCGCTATCAGACCACACAGCCTAATTATTGACTTGCCCAGTAAAAATGACATGTGCTTTAAAGTTTTGGTATATTGACAAGCGTAATTATAGCAAAGCAAACATTAATAAATTTCAGGAGTGTATAAACTCAATAGATTTTTCAGAAACTCTCTACAGCGAAGATCCTAATTCTGCATTTAACAACTTTTATAATTTGTTTCGTTATTGTTATGATCTGTGTTTTCCTAAACGAAGAATACGGATTTATGCGAAAATGCGGCCAAAATGGATTACTAAGGGAATTAGGCATTGTTCTAAACGTAAAAGGAAACTTTTGTGGGAATTTAGGAAAAAACCAAGCATTGAAAACAAAAATCGGTTCAAGGCATTATCATCCAGACTAGATAAAATTATCAGATTAACCCAAAAATCACATAATGACTACTATATTAATACTGCTGTAAACAAAGGTAAAGCCACATGGAACATAATAAATAATAATAGTAATAAATATAAAGATGACATCAAATGTATATGCATTAATAAGGAGACAATATATGACGCCAAGCGAATAGCTGAACTATTTAATGAATTCTATATGAATAAACCAAATGCTTTAACTAGAACATACAATCCTAATATAACTATTCCTAATCATTCTAAATCTGTATTTATTCAACCAACGATTCCTACAGATATCCACAAAATTATCATGAACTTGAAGTCTACCAACAGTACAGGTTATGACGACATATCCGTGAAAGTTCTGAAACATGTTTCATCCAAAATATCACATGTCCTTAGTAATATAATTAATCTATGCATTTTACATGGAGTTTTCCCAGATGTATTGAAATATACAATAATAAAACCACTTTTTAAAAAGAATGACAAACAGGACATGAACTGCTACCGTCCAATTGCACTTGTGCCTGTAATCTCAAAAATTTTTGAGAAGGTGATTCATCAGACTGTTTATAATTTTTTTGAAACCTATAGACTATTTTCAAATGAACAAGTAGGGTTTAGGACAAATCAGTCAATTAACAAGGCTATTTATGGTTTTCTTGAAACTATTATGACAAATATTGATAAAGACATCCAATCATGTGCGCTTTTTATGGATTTGACTAAAGCATTCGACAATGTTGACCACGAAATTCTCTTACATAAGCTGTATGCCTACGGGGTCCGTGGAAATGTGTTAGAACTGATTAAATCATATTTAAGTAACAGAATGCAGTCCACACAAATCACTAGACTCTGCCCATCGTCAAAGAAAATAATCAACTATTGTTCTAAATATCAAGCTGTTAAACTGGGTATTCCACAAGGAAGCGTGTTAGGTCCTCTTTTATTTATAATTTATGTAAATGACTTGCCAAAGGTGACAAATCATAAGTCAATATTATTTGCTGACGACAGCACTATCATATTTACAGGCAAAAACAGTCTCCAAATGCAATTTGACATAAATGAAACTCTATCTGACATCGTGAATTGGTTGACTATTAACAAATTGACAATTAATTATAATAAAACAAAAATTATGACATTTAGAAATAGAATAAATAGATTAGCTGACATGAAAATCAAATATTGTGACAATGAGATTGAGGAAACTGACATTACAAAATTTCTCGGTATAACTTTGGACTCTGGTTTACACTGGTCTTCTCATATTGAATTGTTGTGTGGTAGGGTTCATCAGTTCTCGTACGCGCTCTATATGTTGTCTAAAACCTCTAACACATCAACCGTATTAACGGCGTATCATGGTCAAGTCGCTTCCCTATTAAGATACGGAATTATGTTCTGGGGCAATTCAACTAATGTAAATGTAGCATTAATAGCACAAAAAAAATGCGTGCGGGCAATCTTTAAGTTAAAACAGACAGATAGCTGTAGACCCTATTTTGTTAAGTTTAATTTACTCACTCTTCCATGCATCTACATTCTTGAAGTTGTGCTATTTGCCAGAAAAAATATTGAGATATTTGATACACTTAATAGTAGTAGACACAGAGGAAAGATACGGTTACCGGTACATAAGACTGCCTTTTTAGGTAAAAGTATATTCTGTATGTTGCCACGGATTTACAACAAGCTCCCTTTATCAATTTTGCACATATCTAATTATAATAACTTTAAGACAAATGTGAAACGGCTGTTAATGGTGAAAGCATACTACTCAGTTGCCGAATACTTATCAGATAATTTGAACTGATTGGAACGCTATAATGGTATGATAATCCCATTTATAAGTTTTGTAATTTGATATGAATTGTTCCCGTTGACATTGAATTTAATATTTGGACATTGAAATATATTAATATCTATAGTTGACATTAAATTTAATATTTTGACATTGAAGAGTGTCAATATCTACCGTTGACATTTATTTAATATTTTGACATTGAAGAGTATTGATATCTACCGTTGACATTGAATTTTATATTTTGACATTGTAATGTAATAATATCAACCGTTGACATTGAATTTAGTATTGACATTGAACTGTAATAATATCCACTTTGACATTTTATTTAATATTTTGACATTGAAATGTAAAAATATCCACACTTAGTTGATTCAATTTAATATTTTGTATGTTCACCGTCAGCATTGAATTTAATATTTTGACCTTGAATTGTAGCAATATCCACAAATTTTAGTACCAACTGTCGAATTATTGTGTAGTCATAGAATTGTTGTTTTGTATAATCCTTTGCATGGCTGTAAAGCCTGGTATGGCGAAACTTAACATCTACTAACTGTAACATCCTTTGTACCCATATTCAGCAAAATGAAATAAATTGAAATTGAAATATTAAATGTCTGAACAACACTATTTATCCAGATATTTAAAAACCGCCAATAAAAATGAAATTCGTATAATAATGTACATATCCCTGATGGCCGATCTAGGCCCGCACCTCACATGTAATCACCCCGCGCCCGCCCTTACGTGGCCGATGTACGATAGTGCGCCGCGCCGCGCCATGATCCGTCACTGTCACTGTACGCTAGAGATCGGGCTTTGCCCGAGATAGGGCGCTTGCACATTGCACGATAACGATATCGTGACATATCCGGACGATATCGTACCGATATATATATATGCAAGCGCCTATACGGCCGATACGGCGTGACGCTATGGTTTTTTTTTTAACGTGAGGAAAATTTTAAAAGCTATCTGTACTGGTCTATTAGTATACTATATTAATGTAGGTACTTACCTAAATGCAATGCTTACTCGCCACTGTCTACTCAATGGTCACAGAGACAAGTTCAAGGATCTATTTATCTAGCACACGCTATAGTTACCTTACCTACTGTATACCTATCGACACAAATTTACTGCTTACTTGACAACATCACAAAATGTAGGTATTACTTAGGTACTATTAGTTGTTCTGTGATGAAGTATCAGTTGCAATAAAGCAGTGGTACTTACCGTAAACAAAGTAATATTTACGAACTTGAAGAGAACGGGTGCGAGCGTATTTACAACGCACAACTGCTATAATTCCCAGCGAGGCTCGTAAATAAATAAGAATTCCAGACATCCGCTCATTCATAACATTGTTTCGTTGTTATCTTAGTAAAATGCACGCCAGCGCCACATGCATGGGCCGCACAAATCGAGACAAACCAAACATTTGAGTTATCGCGACGACGACGCGACGCGAGCGACGTGTGTAGCCAGTAAGTATGCATTCACATATTCTTCTGTGCGTAAACTCCCGGAGATCAAAGCATTCGCTTACACGGCCACAATTCAGTCACGGTAATACTGATAGTATTACTATAGAATATTTATATAATCTGTACTTCAGTCGGCCTGCCCTGAAGGCTACCAGACCAGAGAAATTAAAAGTAGGTCCCTTAATAAAGTAAGAAAGGTTGTAAAAAGTAAATTGTACTGCAGGGGCTACTATACAACTGGTGATTATTTGTTGGATGGAGAAGCCTGGAAATGACCTGCTCTACTGGATTCTCGAAAAATTGTTAAAATGCATAGTTTTTAGATTCATTTTGTAAATAGAGCTCTAAAAAGAATAACCCGCTGAGTTTCTTGCCAGTTCTTCTCAGGTGGGTCGAGTTGTGAACTGGTGGTAGATTTTGATTTATATTCTGGACGTTTTACAAGAGCATCTGTATATGCCTATGTGAAATAAATTTCTTTTTCTTTCTTTCTTTCTTTCTGAAGCCTGCTCATTAATAAATAATCTATACATATTATAAAATGATAGAAAAGCCAAAACTGTACATTGGAAATATTAAAAGAAAAATACTCGCTGGGTGTTCAACACAAGAAGACGAAGCCGAAAATATAGTTAGAATTTTTTTTGTCTGTCTGTTTGCTTTACTATGCCCGGAAGGATCTCGAAAAGTACTCAATAGATTTGACTAGGGGTAGGGTCTTCAAATAGGCTATATATTATCACGCTACATATCCTAGGGGCTAAGCAGAGAGCAATCAAATTAGTATTATAACATAATTTTCACGCGTTCGAAGTCGCGGGCAACAGCTAGTAAAAAAAGATGTGTGGCACTCGGGGACTGCCGCGGTAAAGCTATTACATAGCATTTTTTATCAAATCAATCAATTACGAGTATAATTATTTCAACAAAGGCATATTTTAGGCCTATATTTAACAAAATAAAGTAAATACTAAGTTAGTGTTTTAATTTTCTAAAGTACTGTATTTTACTGTGCTTAACTGTGCTTTACTGCATTTTACTGTGCTCCACTGTGCTCCGCTGTTTTCCACTGTCTCCACTGTGCTCCACTGTACTCCACTGTACTCCACTGCAGTCATCTGTACTGCACTGTACTCATATATGTATACTTCGCTGTATTTATCTGTACTCCTTTGTACTCTATTGCACTCAGCTGTACTCCACTTTACTTACCTGTACTCTTTTGTACATATATGTACTCCGCTGTGCTCATCTGTACTCAACTGTATTCCACTGTGCTCAGCTGTTCTCCACTGTAATCCATTGTACTCTACTGCAACCCATTGTACTCCACTGTACTTATTTGTACTCTTATGTACTCTACTGTACTCAACATACTCATCTGTACTTCATTATACTAAACTGTATTCCATTTTATCCATCTGTACTCCTTTATACTTATCTGTACTACTCTGTACTACACTGTACTTATATGTAATCAACTGTACTTTAATGTACTCATTTGTACTCTATTGTATTCTATTGTACTAAACTGTACTCCAATTTACTCCTCTGTACGCCAATGTACACATTTGTACTCCACTGCACTCATCTGTATTCCAATGTGCTCCACTGTAATCATCTGTACTCCACTGTACTCAACTGTAATCCACTATACTCTACTGTACTGCACTTTACTTCACTGTAAATCACTGTACTTCACTGTACTTAGTGTACTTAACTGTACTTCACTGTTCCTCACTGTACCTCACTGTACCGCACTGTAACTCGCAATAACTCACTGTAACTCACTGTACTTCAGTGTACCTCACAGAACCACAGTAAACCTCCTGTACCTCACTGTAGTTCACTGTACTTCCCTGTACCTCACTGTACGTAGCTGTACCTCACTGTAAACTTCTCCACTCTTCACTGTAACCTCACTCAAACTCACCTCATTCCACCACAACTCAATCTAAGCCACCCCACCTCATCCCACCCCACACCACATCACCTCACCTCACACCACCCTCCACCTTACCGCACCCCAACCCGTTACGCGAACGCTCACGTGTATGTATAACATAAGGTAACAAAATGAGACTGTTTTTCTGTTGCATGGAATTTTATGACTATTGTTTACTAATAAGAGGTCGCTGATTTCAAATCCACCCGCATTTTTTCTCTAGCAGCTCTTGTTTTTGAGATACAGCTATTGAACGTATTTTCTCACCAGTTACATTTAACTTTCATGAAACAAAGCAGTTTATTTAAAAAGTATACATATATTTTTTACCATTTCCATGCCGCAAAATATTTGTTAAAATGATCCTAACTATTTCTGTAATATATGTAGTTAATATACATTTAAAGATTGTAGACAAAGTGTGTTGGAGTTCGTGAAACAGGTGTACATACTTTGATTACTTTGGATTTTCTTATGACACCCGTGAGAGATACTGGGTGCCTAAAATGGTATTTAAAACATGCGTCGAGTCTTTAAGGTTATGGACATATAAGAAAAGACGCCATTTCCAGTACCAAACACCAATGATCTGGAGAACCCTCGAATCATAAGGACGATTGCTATTTTTATGTGGTTGATTTAAACGGAATTAACAAAAAAACGATCCAAATGGTTTTACCCTAACTTATTATCTGTTACCCGACAAGTCATTTACTCCGGCGATGCATCAGCACCACGAGCATCTCTATCAACACAAATTGATCACGACTTGGAAGAAAAAAATTGCGTGTACTTAGTGTACACACGTAAGAAGTGAAACTTCTTCATAAACTTAATTTTCACCTCACCTTAAATTAAGTCAAAAAGTACAATAGTACAAAAGTCCAAAAGTCCAAAAGTCCAAAAGTCCCAAAGTCCCGAAGTCCCAAAGTCCCAAAGTTCCAAAGTACCAAGGTCCCATCTAAAAGTCCAAAAGTCCCAAAGGCCAAAAGTCCAAAAGTCCCAAAGTCCCAAAGTCCCAAAGTCCCAAAGTCCCAAAGTCCCAAAGTCCCAAAGTCCCAAAGTCCCAAAGTCCCAAAGTCCCAAAGTCCCAAAGTCCCAAAGTCCCAAAGTCCCAAAGTCCCAAAGTCCCAAAGTCCCAAAGTCCCAAAGTCCCAAAGTCCCAAAGTCCCAAAGTCCCAAAGTCCCAAAGTACCAAAGCCCCAAAGCCCCAAAGCCCCAAAGCCCCAAAGCCCCAAAGCCCCAAAGCCCCAAAGCCCCAAAGCCCCAAAGCCCCAAAGCCCCAAAGCCCCAAAGCCCCAAAGTCCCAAAGCCCCAAAGTCCCAAAGTCCCAAAGTCCCAAAGTCCCAAAGTCCCAAAGTCCCAAAGTCCCAAAGTCCCAAAGTCCCAAAGTCCCAAAGTCCCAAAGTCCCAAAGTCCCAAAGTCCCAAAGTCCCAAAGTCCCAAAGTCCCAAAGTCCCAAAGTCCCAAAGTCCCAAAGTCCCAAAGTCCCAAAGTCCCAAAGTCCCAAAGTCCCAAAGTCCCAAAGTCCCAAAGTCCCAAAGTCCCAAAGTCCCAAAGTCCCAAAGTCCCAAAGTCCCAAAGTCCCAAAGTCCCAAAGTCCCAAAGTCCCAAAGTCCCAAAGTCCCAAAGTCCCAAAGTCCCAAAGTCCCAAAGTCCCAAAGTCCCAAAGTCCCAAAGTCCCAAAGTCCCAAAGGCCAAAAGTCCACAAGTCCCAAAGTCCCAAAGTCCCAAAGTTCCAAAGTCCCAAAGTCCCAAAGTCCCAAAGTCCCAAAGTCCAAAAGTCCAAAAGTCCAAAGTCCAAAGTCCCAAAGGCCAAAAGTCCAAAAGTCCCAAAGTCCCAAAGTCCCAAAGTCCCAAAGTCCCAAAGTCCCAAAGTCCCAAAGTCCCAAAGTCCCAAAGTCCCAAAGTCCCAAAGTCCCAAAGTCCCAAAGTCCCAAAGTCCCAAAGTCCCAAAGTCCCAAAGTCCCAAAGTCCCAAAGTCCCAAAGTCCCAAAGTCCCAAAGTCCCAAAGTCCCAAAGTCCCAAAGGCCAAAAGTCCAAAAGTCCCAAAGTCCCAAAGTCCCAAAGTTCCAAAGTCCCAAAGTCCCAAAGTCCCAAAGTCCAAAAGTCCAAAAGTCCAAAGTCCAAAGTCCCAAAGGCCAAAAGTCCAAAAGTCCCAAAGTCCCAAAGTCCCAAAGTCCCAAAGTCCCAAAGTCCCAAAGTCCCAAAGTCCCAAAGTCCCAAAGTCCCAAAGTCCCAAAGTCCCAAAGTCCCAAAGGCCAAAAGTCCCAAAGGCCAAAAGTCCAAAAGTCCAAAAGTCCCAAAGTCCCGAAGTTCCAAAGTACCAAGGTCCCATCTAAAAGTCCAAAAGTCCCAAAGGCCAAAAGTCCAAAAGTCCCAAAGTCCCAAAGTCCCAAAGTCCCAAAGTCCCAAAGTCCCAAAGTCCCAAAGTCCCAAAGTCCCAAAGTCCCAAAGTCCCAAAGTCCCAAAGTCCCAAAGTCCCAAAGTCCCAAAGTCCCAAAGTCCCAAAGTCCCAAAGTCCCAAAGTCCCAAAGTCCCAAAGTCCCAAAGTCCCAAAGTCCCAAAGTCCCAAAGTCCCAAAGTCCCAAAATCCCAAAGTCCCAAAGTCCCAAAGTCCCAAAGTCCCAAAGTCCCAAAGTCCCAAAGTCCCAAAGTCCCAAAGTCCCAAAGTCCCAAAGTCGCAAACTCCCAAACTCCCAAACTCCCAAACTCCCAAACTCCCAAAGTCCCAAAGTCCCAAAGTCCCAAAGTCCCAAAGTCCCAAAGTCCCAAAGTCCCAAAGTCCCAAAGTCCCAAAGTCCCAAAGTCCCAAAGTCCCAAAGTCCCAAAGTCCCAAAGTCCCAAAGTCCCAAAGTCCCAAAGTCCCAAAGTCCCAAAGTCCCAAAGTCCCAAAGTCCCAAAGTCCCAAAGGCCAAAAGTCCAAAAGTCCCAAAGTCCCAAAGTCCCAAAGTCCCAAAGTCCCAAAGTCCCAAAGTCCCAAAGTCCCAAAGTCCCAAAGTCCCAAAGGCCAAAAGTCCAAAAGTCCAAAAGTCCCAAAGTCCCGAAGTCCCAAAGTCCCAAAGTTCCAAAGTA
This sequence comes from Miltochrista miniata, assembly GCA_933228765.1. Taxonomy (NCBI): domain Eukaryota; kingdom Metazoa; phylum Arthropoda; class Insecta; order Lepidoptera; family Erebidae; genus Miltochrista; species Miltochrista miniata. The sequence continues at coordinate 237,092 of OW121764.1, forward strand.
CCAAGGTCCCATCTAAAAGTCCAAAAGTCCCAAAGGCCAAAAGTCCAAAAGTCCCAAAGTCCCAAAGTCCCAAAGTCCCAAAGTCCCAAAGTCCCAAAGTCCCAAAGTCCCAAAGTCCCAAAGTCCCAAAGTCCCAAAGTCCCAAAGTCCCAAAGTCCCAAAGTCCCAAAGTCCCAAAGTCCCAAAGTCCCAAAGTCCCAAAGTCCCAAAGTCCCAAAGTCCCAAAGTCCCAAAGTCCCAAAATCCCAAAGTCCCAAAGTCCCAAAGTCCCAAAGTCCCAAAGTCCCAAAGTCCCAAAGTCCCAAAGTCCAAAAGTCCAAAGGCCAAAAGTCCAAAAGTCCCAAAGTCCCAAAGTTCCAAAGTCCCAAAGACCCAAAGTACCAAGGTCCCATCTAAAAGTCCAAAAGTCCCAAAGTCCCAAAGTCCCAAAGTCCCAAAGTCCCAAAGTCCCAAAGTCCCAAAGTCCCAAAGTCCCAAAGTCCCAAAGTCCCAAAGTCCCAAAGTCCCAAAGTCGCAAACTCCCAAACTCCCAAACTCCCAAACTCCCAAACTCCCAAAGTCCCAAAGTCCCAAAGTCCCAAAGTCCCAAAGTCCCAAAGTCCCAAAGTCCCAAAGTCCCAAAGTCCCAAAGTCCCAAAGTCCCAAAGTCCCAAAGTCCCAAAGTCCCAAAGTCCCAAAGTCCCAAAGTCCCAAAGTCCCAAAGTCCCAAAGTCCCAAAGTCCCAAAGTCCCAAAGTCCCAAAGTCCCAAAGTCCCAAAGTCCCAAAGTCCCAAAGTCCCAAAGTCCCAAAGTCCCAAAGTCCCAAAGTCCCAAAGTCCCAAAGTCCCAAAGTCCCAAAGTCCCAAAGTCCCAAAGTCCCAAAGTCCCAAAGTCCCAAAGTCCCAAAGTCCCAAAGTCGCAAACTCCCAAACTCCCAAACTCCCAAACTCCCAAACTCCCAAACTCCCAAACTCCCAAACTCCCAAACTCCCAAACTCCCAAAGTCCCAAAGTCCCAAAGTCCCAAAGTCCCAAAGTCCCAAAGTCCCAAAGTCCCAAAGTCCCAAAGTCCCAAAGTCCCAAAGTCCCAAAGTACCGAAGTCCCAAAGACCCAAAGTACCAAGTTCCCATCTAAAAGTCCAAAAGTCCCAAAGGCCAAAAGTCCAAAAGTCCCAAAGTCACAAAGTCCCAAAGTCCCAAAGTCCCGAAGTCCCAAAGTCCCAAAGTCCCAAAGTCCCAAAGTCCCAAAGGCCAAAAGTCCAAAAGTCCCAAAGTCCCAAAGTCCCAAAGTTCCAAAGTCCCAAAGTCCCAAAGTCCCAAAGTACAAAAGTCCAAAAGTCCAAAGTCCAAAGTCCAAAAGTCCAAAAGGCCAAAAGTCCAAAAATCCCAAAGTCCCAAAGTCCCAAAGTCCCAAGGTCTCAAGGTCCCAAAGTCCCAAAGTCCCAAAGTCCCAAAGACCCAAAGTACCAAGGTCCCATCTAAAAGTCCAAAAGTCCAAAAGTCCCAAAGTCCCAAAGTCCCAAAGTCCCAAAGTTCCTAAGTCCCAAAGACCCAAAGTACCAAGGTCCCATCGAAAAGTCCAAAAGTCCAAAAGTTCAAAAGTTCAAAAGTTCAAAAGTTCAAAAGTTCAAAAGTCCCAAAGTCTCAAAGTTCCAAAGTCCCAAAGACCCAAAGTACCAATGTCCCATCCAAAAGTCCAAAAGTCCAAAAACCCAAAAGTCCAAAAGTCCAAAAACCCTTAAATGACATGCTATCCCTGGATAAAGTACTCTTAATTCGAATCCACCGTGGTGGGGAACAGAACAAAGATGGCGCGTAACCAAAAATCGTGACGTGACGTGACGCAAATTTTTTTCCAACGCCGATAAAGAAGTTTCACTTCAAAAACTCTTCTTCAAGTGATGAAAGTGAGACATCTGATTTTAATCAAGATGTTCACTCTGACCCCCGGCCCTTTAATCAGGAAGAGCTCAGCGCATTAGTCAGAGACCTTGGCTTTTCCTTTAAAGCATCAGAGATTCTAGCTTCTCGATTAAAGCAAAGAAATCTTGAAAGCTATGCGAAGCACATTGAAGAGAAATGTTGTCACACTTCCAGCAACTTGGCTGTAATAAGAGTATTAAGGTACACTTCCTCCATAGCCATTTGGACCGATTCCTTGAAAACCTAGGTGATCTCGGTAAAGAGCAAGATGAACGGATCCATCAAAATATCCAGACTATGGAAGAGCGGTACCAGGGTCATTGGAATGCCAACATGATGGTGGACTGCTGTTGGAGCATTAAGAACAGCCCTAGTGAACTAAGTCAATCAAGAAAATCTTATAGAAGAAATTTTTGATATGTAGTGGTTGTATTACTGATGTGTTTTGTTATTTTAATTATGGTTTCTTGAAAATCACGTTTTCTTCATATCTCAAAAACCAAAGCTAATACAAGAAATCCGACTACAGATCTGAAATCAGCACCCCGAAACTATACAATATTAGTTAAAATATTTCATGCAACAAAAATCATGTTCCCTTGTGTAATATATTAAGTGCGAGATGCACGAGCGTGACCGAGCGTGGCCGAGAATAGCATCAGGATTCAGGATTCGGTATCCACGCTCAAGGCCCGCGATAGAAGCTATGCAATAGCTTAATAAATATTGTTGTACATTCTCACACAACATCATCTAGCTCAAACTAAGCTTTAAGCTTGTGCTATGGGATCTAGACGATTGATAACATATATTATAATATTTGGACCGACCCAGAATCGAACCCGGGACCTCAGCGTGGCAGGCTGTTACACTACCGACTGCGCCACCGAGGCAGTCAAAAATCAAAAGTCATTCATGGTGTGTAAGGAGGAACGCCCCAAAATTCCAAAATACGATTCCAAATTCCGTATTTCAATGCTCGTAATTATACGGCATTATAAAGGCGAAGAAGCGCTCGTACCGCCGCGCCCGCGCCGCCGCGCCGCTAGCTCAGTGCTCTGTTAATGATCACCAGACACCACGCAACTGTCGCTATGATTGTAATGTAAAATTACTGATTATAAAATACTCGTTGCCTTAACGTTGACCAAGTGCAAGCAAGCAGGCAGGCAAACATGCATGTAGTATACAGCATGCAAGCGGACATGCATGCAGGTATTCATTAGTTTCCATTCTTGTGTGACATTGTGTGACCAAACTCGGGCAGCCCAGCTCTCTTCCGTAGCTTTGGCTTGTTATTGCGGTTGAGGAATGTTTCGCCTTCGCACTTTCCCTTGTTACCTATGTCATTAGAATGCTTCGTTTCCTCTAAGTAACATAGACTATATTTTAATCCCGTATTCCCAATGAACGAAATGCCAGGAATGCGGCCGATGAGCGAGTTTCGCGGCACTGGGACTTTGGCAGCCCCCCGCTCCGACTAGAGCACAAATCGCGCGACGCGACGGGCAGCGGGCCTCAGCTAATGAGGCCCACGTCCTATTATCATTTAGAGCGAATCAACTTCATTAGGGACATTGCAGCATTTGCAACTAAACTTAGAAAGTAGATTTCACTTAATTCCGAAACGGTCGTGCACGCTTTGTACTCGTACTATATCAATTTTGCGGCTGGAGATAATATCTTCCAACGTTTCTGCGCCAAGAAATGTTGATTACATACCTACGCTTTTCATTGTTGAGACAAATGATGTCAGACTCCGCTGAATCTGTTTGTGATTCGAAACACACAGCGCCGAGGAAACTGTAACATTTATGTAAACTGCTGAAAACACAACTCACAAAACCAGATGCAGGCCTGATAGTCGCCGGAGCGGTAGTTCCACCCCACTGGGCACTGAGTGCCTAAATACAATCGCTACCTGTAGTTATCCGTTGCAGTTTTTGCGCTTACAAAAACAATCAGTGTTCTTATAGCGGCGGGGCCACGACCCAATTAATACGTAGCCTGGCGTGGTGTTAGCGAAGGCAACTCAACAAAAAAGTACAAATTGGTATAACAGTACGAACGTTCAGTCAGTTACGCTAAACTCCCATGAATATAAACATCTGGCTAGAATAGCCACAGAACACGCCGTTGATCTCCATAATGAGAACTCAACTAGGTTATGTATCTAGCTAGAGAACTGAGTTCGTCTTATGGTGTGTCGTGGATCTCGACGAGGTCACGTCACGTATATCATCGGTACTTATTGGCTGCATTATCAATCACAAAAACTGTTGGAGCGACAAACGCGGAACGAGGGCCTCGTCGTGCGGAAAGTGCTAAGCGAACAATTATTGTTGACGATGAAGGAGGAATACTAATTTCCCGGATGTCGGTATAATGGAGTCGGGCACCCCTCGGCCCTTTGTGCCGGATTTAGTTGACGATCAATTGAGCACGTCGCCGTCGCTCTGTGCATATTACACAAGCACGGGGCATATAAGACAGACAGGTACGCGGTATAATATTTCCGAGCCTAGGTTTGATTGTAAAGGTGTTAGAGCAGGAACGGTAGCTAGTACAGCATAGTTGTAATTATTGTAACCTATCAGCGCTTGGTTAGGGTTACTAGCAGATCTAAGTAAGTTTTAGTTATTCTGTGGCCTGGTGGTGAAGTTCGAGTGGCAACTCCTTACACTACCACCTACTATGAGTGGTGCACAATCAGCAGAATTGTCTAGTTACATTTTGTTGCAGGAACATAATTTAAGCCTTCTTACTTGTACCACAGCCGACGTAGTTCTCTTTATACTGTGCTTATACACATAATCGCAGACAGGGTGTATCTAAACAATTCTGCATAATTATGATTTCCCGAACCCACCGTTCGGGTGAGGTTTGGTCTGACAACAGTTAGCCTTTATTCGGTTTACGTCAGATTCTTTGTAAATCGTAAAGATTGTATGACACAAGGCACTAGACAGCTGCACCTTACCTAACTATGTGGTACAGCTACAGTGTTCTGTTCAATAATCGAACGTGTAGTTGTTAAATCGCAGTAAGTATGTACCTACGAGGAACTACGGAACCTTTCTTAACGGTTTTCTTTTTCGTGTCATACAAAAAAACTACACCTCTAAAAATACTACACTGCGGGTTTGCTTAAAAATATTTCTTAGGTACCTTTAGACTGAAGTTTCTTACTGATGATCGGTCTATATAAATTACCTACTTATAAAAATTTCACTTCATACTGCAGATACGTTAATAAATTATGATTTGGGTTGATAAGGCCCAATAGACAACATTACAAGCATACAACGTACCTCACTCATGTCTGAAACACGGCACCAAGCATACTGTCACTTCATCTTCACTACCTAATCTGTCTATATGAAAATTTGTCCTTTTGCGAATAAAGGAAGTAAACTTTATAGATCAGTGTTTGATATATTACTGTACCTTTATTACGACTACATTGCTATAATATGATTGCGTAAGAAGAAAATAAATTCTTCTACAGAAACTACTGTTTTAGAAAAGTTCTTTGTTGGCAACTAGTAGCGTATAAAGAAAAAAACTTCTTTGATGGCAACTAATTGCCAACTGAGAATAAAAATTCCTTATTCGCAACCGGTTGCGAAGTTTAGTTGCCATGGCGGCCGAAAGGCGCATTCCTTGCGTTTTGCACATTTTGCATATTGAACATTTTGCATTTTGCACATTTTGCGTTCTGAACATTTTGCATATTGAACATTTTGATTGTAGTGCTCATTTTGCTTTTTGGTCATTATGCTCTGAAGGGAACGTACCTATTCGGGCTCTGGCTGTGTGTAGAGGCGTCTTCTCGGCCTCAACTTGCCCATCGGATCGACCAATTTTGATGCGGTTTTTTTTTCGAAAGCCCATGTAACGGGGATGGTTCTTAGCTAAAACTTTGAAGATCATCAGCTCACTTCTTAAGGGAAAGGATTTCACTAAAATTCATGGGTACGATTCACGGAAAATTGGATATACCTACCTACTGTTTCTTTGATGGTATTTCCACGACACGGTAACCCGAAACTGGCTGATTGATGTATCAAGACAAGTAGTCTGCGGGATACCTAACTCCTCAGAAAACTACAGGACATCCATATCATATTTAGGGTTATTAGAACAGTCTCAGGATCGGGGATTTTTGTATTTTCTATGTTTGTAATGAAAATTCCAGGATTGTTGTTGTCTTGTTACCTATATCATTATATTAAACAACAAGTTTAGAGACTACGTGTACAGTGTACAGTACACGGACGTCCCGTGAGCCCGTCCCTATTGGCTGCGAGCTGCGATCGACAGCGACGCGACGCCGACGTGCGCAGGCGCGTAGTCTCAGATAGTGATGGTCTCATTATACAAATGTGCCCTGTAGCCTGTAGTCAGTGCGAGTGATATGCTGCTGAAAAGATATCGTTTCTGAAGCGTTATGCTTAAGTTTCCAGGCCAGCACAAAACAATGTTTCTTCCTAATGGTATAACGGAGACCCTGCCGTCGGCTGTACCACGGAGTGATACGGTCGATGGCCCTGTATGGAGCTCCAGTGTGGGCGGAGTGTGTCGCCCGACGGACGCGGGCTCTCTTGTGTCAACCGCAGAAGATGATGGCGATCCGGGCCACAGAGCTAGGTCATGCTGTGCCTACTGCCTGTTATAACTGGCTGTCCCAGCGAGACAGATGCCCTATCTATACTGTGAGAATGTCCAATACTATACAATACACTCCACATCATTTTTGTAATTTGTCTCTGTTTATCGTTTGTTCTTAGAGAACTGAGTTCGCTATAAAACGAGCCTCTAACTGGCAAGCAAAGCAAACACGGTCACTTCCAGTAATTCATCACGCCGCGCAGCCGCCGCCGCCGTACAGCGTACATCAGCACTACAATTACACTTGGTCAGATCTCCCGGTTGGTCGCCCACTGTGATTGCATTGCATCACGCTCAGCGCTGGGCGATTGAGCCGATCATATATTATTTGGGCCGCGTGTTCTTTGCGCGAAGATGGATTAGATAAGTTTAATATTATCTAAAGTGTATGTCAATAGCTCCTGCCTGACAGGGGGAGTGCGGGGGCATCGTTCGTCGAACTTACCTGTGTACGCAAAGTGAATTTATTATCGTTGGAAGGAGGCAAGAAGTTGGAACGCCGCGCCGGGCCCCTCGCATGCACGATAGCCGTGCTCGAGACGAATCGATCAGCGATTCGACACGACAGCCGAGTCCCGGCCGCGTTAGAGCTGCGCTTGTGACGCTACTCTCCGAGACGCACACGGCGCTCTGTCGCAACATGAAGCTTTATCAGTGCGATTATTCTTAAATGTCAATGTCACGGTATGCAGCGTTCCCACGGCAGCGAGATAAACTGATAAGTCGCCGATTAGTGCGATTATATCCGCTGTAACATGAACATGTGTCACGTCACGTCACGCGCATTATATATGTTGTGATCACCAGCACTAGCAGTCGGGTGGATAAGTGCCAAACTGGTGATGTCGGGCGAATGGCGCCTCGATGGCTGAAGTTCATTAGTTGACTTCATTAAAGATCTTAGGCACGGAGTAAAGAGCATGACTAAGTACCGTGTCCGCGTCCGCCGCCGCACATATACATCCTGGGAAGGGATTAGGGGATGCTGTAACAGTGACAGAGTTGTTGCAAGATATAGCGGTCACTCAGAGCTGTATATCGTATCAATGTGGAGCTTAACAATGGCAGAGTTTATTGCTAACAGCTGTTTCTTACAAGTTTATACCTTTATTTACTGTCCACTAATACGGAAACTTTTAGCGTTCACTTGCTTTTCAGCAACTGCCGTAACCCAGTGCGAGAGCGAGCCAAGGTAGATGGGCGAAGGCAGTGCATCGTTCGAATTATTTCAATAATACTCGCTACACCTGTCAAATGTGTAATTATTATGTTCTACTAGCTGATGCCCGCAGCTTCGCTCGCGTGAGATTCTGTTCCTGTTCGTGTTCCCGATTCCCATGGGAACTTATCTCGTGATAAAAATATGTGTTATTTCAGACTAAATCTATCCCTGTGCCAAGTTTGAGTCAAATCCGTTCCGCTATTAGGGCGTGCAAAAGTAACAAACACCCATACTCACAAACTTTCGCATAGTCTACTAATATTATAAAGAGGAAAGATTTGATTGTTTGTTTGTATCGAATAGGCTCTGGAACTTCTGGACCGATTTGAAAAATACTTTCAATGTTGGGAAACTACATTCTTTTAAATGGCAAGTGCAGCTGTTGCTGAAACAATAAAGGGTAATCGTTTTCGCTGTCAAAACCTGCAACGCTGGAAATGTAATTTTACTGACTGAAGAAAAAAAAGAAGAAAAAAAAAAAAATTGTCATAGTTTGGTATCTATAAAATTCGTGTACAAAGCTAATGTAACCATTTTTTCAATAAACATTTTAAACTACACTATATTTTATTCCCGTATACCCACCGGAACGGGAACTACGCGGGTGAAACCGCGTGGCGTCCGCTAACATCGAAGCAAATCTCCCTCAGAAATAACATGCTACCCCTTTTTTAAATGCTGTATGCCAAATTTCAAGTATTTCGGACTAAGGAAACACGTCCCGTACAAACATTGCCCTCCTTTTCACCCCCTTTGAGGTAGAATTTCCAAAAATGGTGAATATCTTTTTTTTAAATTGTAACCAAACAATGCTCATGCTGAATTTCATCATCGTAGCACCTAGTGTTTAAGCAATAGGTAACTAATAATAGCTTAAGACGACGATAACTCTTTTTTCTGCAATTTAATTTCAATGAAAAATAGCCTATAGCCTGCCCCAAGTTGAGTTTATTCTATTGGTGAAAACCGCAAGAGCATCCGTTCTGTATCTTCTGAGATCCTGTCGTACATACAGACAGACAGACAGACAAAACTTTCCAACTACATTTTTGGCATTGGTATCATAATGTGGGACATCCAGCAAGCTTCTTTTTAACCGCCTTCCAAAAATGGGAAGGTTCTCAATTCGTCAGTATTTTTTTTTATGTTTGTTACCGGCAAATCGCCTGAACGAGTTAACCGATTTTGATGATTCTTTTTTTATTTAAAAGCTGTTGCTTCCCATGTAGTCCCATATACCGGAAGTCAGAATTTGATGCTGGGATCCTGGAGAAATCGAAGATATCCTTGGAATCGAGGGAATTCCTTAACGATTTACAGCAGGTACCTTGTGTTTGGGCTTGATTAATTTGCATTGGGTAGAACATTACCCCTAGACAGATATAATTTTAGTCTACCAGTCACTAAAAATAATGAAAAAAAAAATTTTTAACCAAAAAAAAACGACTTCAAACAAAAACTAATAATTAACTTAGCACAAAGTAATAGGTAGCATATTTAGATTTATCAGATATAGGATATTATTGAATGTAGTACTGAAGTCGGTGCCAATATTTCTATGAGAGATTAATAATACCCACCTAAACCTATAGTTTATTTGGCGCTGATTTGTCAGTAGTACAGTTTTGTCTTTTGTATCATTTTATTAATATTTAAAGATAGATGGATAAGGAAAGACCCCGCCTGACCCGCTGCACAACTACGGTGCTCAACTGGTTGAGCCGTGGGTACTTTCGATTCCCTTCTACTCAACTGATTGGTCTGTTGGGAAATGAATTTTTATAGTTTATTAGACATCCAAGCAATCGTATAAATAAATATTATTTTTTGTACACATGCTTGTGTAAATAAATACATAATTAATCATGAATATAAAAAAATAATATTTCAGTACAAAAAGTGATCAAGAGATGTCGCTTATCGATATAAATTCGAGCTAGCTTTTGCTTACCTAAAGAATTATATATATATGAATGTCACCTAGCCTTCACTTTACGATTTTATTATAGGTAAGTATAGATAATGGTAGGCCATGGCAACATGTAGCGTTGCGGCTACTCATGGTCCGCAACCACAAGAGTCGACGGCCAAATGTTCACGTTCACTTCACGCTCTACTCGAAGAACCGGGATTGTAAAGAAGGAAAACACGTGCACTAGCAGAGCGTTTTAACTTTGTGTGGTTCGACAGATAAACGATCTATTGAGTCGCTCTCGCTCGCTTCTAAGGAAATTCTCTCCACTGCATGAGAGTTCGTTGTTCATGATCGAAAGGGAGAGGATGGGATCAAGTTGAACAGCTCTACAGAACCCTTGCTGTGATAGATATACGGTAGCATGCAGCCAGATATAATCAGTACATCTTATTATGAAGTCAAGTTATAGCTTCACCTTTAATACGAAGAGGCAACAGATCTGCTTAAACTGCTTAAAGGTTAAGTAAATAAAATCATAAGAAATAACACAAACCATTTCTGGCGATAAACACAGCCACTGGCGAAGAAGTCGTCTAATGTGGTAGGCATTAGGTTTGTACGAAAGCGTATAAAGACATTTCGTGCCTATCCGACACGAAACGCGAGGCTATGTACTTCATAAACCGATCTAATTACCCTGGTCATCCGCGCCGTTTCAGAGTTTCAGCACACTTCCCCACCGCTGCCTCTCGACGCGCCAGTCCGCGCCCGCCTCCACTTTTTGTTTCCCCACTCAAAAACTAGCTCGTCAATACAATTCGAACCATTTTGAATGACAAAGTAAACACAATTACGCGACTTCCTCTTCAATTTCAGTTGATTTTTTGTCGCTAATAGATAGGTACTTTAGTTCTAGTTGAAGATCGAGTTTTATCAATCCGGCACTCTGTGAGTGGAATGGTTAATTATAATTATATTTTATGATGTAGAATTATCTATCGTGTATACTACATATGTACGTATAATAGGTATAAATAGAAGCGCGCACGACGTCGGTCGCTGTCCTATCAGTACATGGGTATATTTCCTTTAAAATTATTTATTAGTAGGTTAGTATTTTTGTCAGCGCAGCCGCCGCCGCGCCGTCAGCCAACGTCGTCGTCGGCGAGCATTTGTTGCTGGAAGTTGAACTCATACATAACACTAGTCGCTATCGGCGTTTACTAACTACTGTCACGTATACAGGGTGTGGCGTAAATAGTGGTCCAAACGTCAGGGTGTGATAGAACAGGTGCCCCACTATAACATACTACAATTTCATCCAAATCTACCAGAGGGTTACAAAAAAAAGAACTTTTTTTAAAATCTCGTCCCTTTTTTGTAAATTTGGCTGTAGATTATAGGAAAGCCGCTATTTCTGAGTTTTGCTTTTTCTGTCTTAAAAAATAATATAGTTTATTTAATTCCACCACAAACGTTTCATATAAAAATAAGGTCAGCTCAATTTTCTCTCTAATTTTAAGTATCATTAAAATTGTTCCTAATTTTTTTATAAAAAAATATGTACTACACTGTTGCTACCCAAACGTTTAAAAATATGCTTATATAACACTGATTGATTTCAAAATGGTATCATAAAAGGATTTCCCATAAAAAAATTGTAATTTTTACTGTTAAAGTTCAAAAAGGGTTAAGAAAAATGACCAAAATCAACTTACATACATCACACTTATAACGTTTTGCTCATAGTAATAGTTCATCGTCAACATTATTATTATTATTTATTTAAAATCTTATAACCTAGATAGCGGCCGCGGCTCAACCCGCGTGTGATTGTGTAACTATTCTCGCTTTTATTTGTTTTCTATCTGGAATTCTGTTCCCGATCCGGTAAGTCCTCTATACTTTTGGTTGTTGCCATTTGATGTGACTCTCTGTGTCTCTTACTTATCTAACTTAAAGGATGTTGCGGGGCCGGCTAGCTTATACTATATGTACCTGTATACATAGTATCTAAGATCGCAGAAAATTATTCATGGTAAGAAACCTTTGAAAACACGTCGTCTTACTTAAAACCCCTCCAGCCCTAAGTACGCGTCTAAGTTGTGAATCCTTACTGGCGATAAATGAAGGTCGCGGTCGGGTAGGGGCCGTCCATTAATCGCGTGAGGTTTTTTTGGGCAGTTTTTGGACCCCCCCTCCCCCTTGGTGATATTTGGTGAGGTTTCAGATTACCCCTCCCCCCTGGGCCGAATCACGTGTATTTTAGTAACTATCTAAAAAGTTTTTTTTTTAAATTTTGTACATAGAAGTCTCTATTGATATTATCTATACAAACTTCTAGCTAATCCGCGCAACTTCGTTTGCGTCACATAATAGAGACGGATATCGTATTAACCCTTAGAGCTCCTCGCGGCGACCCGTCGCCGCGCATAATAATCAAGTTTTTCCGTAAAGCCCCGCGCGGCGACCGGTCGCCGCACCTACCCAGACGACTTTAAACTTAAATATAGCCTGCTTACGTCCTACTTTTCAATGAACAGGTTTATTGCATGTGTAGTTTATAACATTTTCTTGTTTTTGGAATCTTATGACATGACGTCAATGGGCCAGAATTATTTACAAAAATCGAACAGTTGAAGTTGAGAGTGGATTGCGCATGGATGGCGTGCGTTTGTGTAGTACGTGTGTGTTTCGTGTTTTTATTATAAATAATGTGTTTGCATTATTATTTATTATTATACACAGTAAAATAAACAATATATCAATAATCCGGTTGGTGTTTACAGGATCGTAAAATATGGTGTGGTGGTAGAGTAATCAATGTTTTTTTTGTTGAGTGCGTGTGTACCAAGTGCAAGTGTGCGTGTGTGTTTTGTTTTTTTATTATAAATAATGTGTTTTCATTATTGTTTATTATTATACACAGTAAAATAAACAATTTATCAATAATCCGGTTGCTGTTTGCAGAATTGAAAAATTTGGTCTGGTAAGTGAGATAAAAATTTTTTTTGGGAAATGGGAAATCTTTTTTCATTTTTAGGGTGGTGGAGCTAGGTCCACGTGATTACCGATTTTCGATATATTTTTTTAGTGTGTTGAAGGGTTAATATTTTAATATATTTCCCGTTGCATTTACTCCCGTCGTGTTTCTATATAATATTCATTATTTTGGAGCTAATAAAGACTGTGTCATTTTATCAAGCTTAAAATCTTACGTTGGTTTGATCGCAGTTGGCTAAATAGAAGTGACGTTATGAGCAAAAGTACAATAATCAAGGTTAAATTTCCATGCGATCATTATGCTTTGGTCACGACTATCGATATCCACGTTGACTGAGCTGCGTCTTTTTTTGTTACGGGGGAATCGCGGTTTAGCATCATCATCCTAGTTGTGGGGGCAGAACCTACCCACTAAACCCCACGGTGTTCCTCCTCATCCTACAGCCGGCATTGATATCCAAAGATTATTCACGTCGGCCCAGCCCGGCCGGGGGCCCCCAACACTTCGGGGTTCTCGCCCGCATTGCACCGCTCTCGAGCGCTTCTCTGGAAGCAGAGAGGGTAGAGAGCGGTGAGCGGGTGGGCTCTGAAGACATCTCCGGAACAAGGAGAGGAGCCTTCCCTCAAATGATCATAGGTGGACGGGGTCATAGCTGCGTGCATCGGCTAGTCTAATATATTATATATATAACTTATAATAAAGCTATAGAGAGTTTAAAATCTGTACGTCAAATATATTTGGTAATTATTTTCCAAGATATTTTTTTTTACTAGACATTCTATCTATGTAACTTCCATTACATACGATACTGAAGCTAAAATAGTTTTTTTTGTATGTCTTTCTGTATCACGCCAAAACTATGGATTAAATAATATTTTAAATAATACTGACATATAATTTCAGATTACTATTGATCGGATTGATGCCGATATTCTGCGCGGTTCCTTTGGGAGACACGATGAAAAACAAAATTATTTTTGTGTTGTATGATCAACGCATAGGCATTCCGATTTCAATTAATTTTTGATGTAAGAAAGGAATTAAGTGCTTTATGAATTATTCCATACAAGTTTTAATATTGTAGGTTTGTTGTTCAGATATCACAGTGATCTCAAATTCAGGGTTATAAAGTTGCTGTTCGAAATAAATACACGTGATATCTCACTACACCCCCCACCCCCCCTGGTGATGTTTCGTGATTTTTGTCAGACCCCCTCCCCCCCCTTTCGAGCCTCACGTGATTAATGGACGACCCCTAAGAAGTAAATCCCTTTTGCCAGGAAATTAATTACTTTCGGTGAGCACTTGTAGAGGCTTACTTTTATTACAGATTATATAATATTTTTATTGGACATTGCGTTGGTGAGCTGCTTCAGAGACAACGTAGAGAGCGATGCCGATCAAGCGGCTGCTGGTGCGCGGCTCGTGGACTCGCGGAGCACTCGCCGAGTTCACTGTCATATAACAACACGTGTGCTTGTTTGATGTACTCTCTGATAAGTACGTAGTACATACAAGTACAGAGCATACTATACATTACTTACACGTCTCACATGTGTGTGACTGTGGCTATCACTTTTCGGCCGTCTACGAAATCGTTACACGGCTATCTGTAAGGCACAGTCAATCGACAGCTGCGCTCCATTATTTAAACAATTAAAAGTTCTGCCACTACCGGCTCTATATATATATGAAAGTTGTGTCTTTGTCCGCAGTCATACGAATTTATTTCAGCGGCATAATGATGTTGTGGCTAGACCAAGTAGTAGAAGAATCCACAAATTACACATACCTAAGCAAAATCTGAAAATTTTCTCAAACAATGTATATTGTATGGTTGTGCGTATATACAACAAACTGCATAATAAATTTAAAACTCTGACATATAAGTCATTCAAATATAAATTATTTCAATTCCTTCTAGAAAAATGTTATTATTCTGTAAATGACTACTTAAATGAACAATTTGACGCAAATATTGACATCTAATTCATATAATATACCATATCTTGACTTTTATAACTATGTAATGTAAGCAGTAGGCATAGCTAATCTGTCTTTTTTTTTGTCCTATCACTATATTGTATTAATGTGATGTTTTATTTTGTTAAGCGCAATGTTTGTACGCCGAAAACGGCAGAATATTATGGAAATTTAAACTTTGTAACAACTTTTTTGTACAATATTCTGACAAATAAACGAATATCTATCTATCTATCTATCTATCGTTACTACGTAACCAGGTGTCCTACGAAGAAAATATACTTCTTCTACGAAAATAGTTTCGTAAGAAGAAGACTTTTTTCTGTTACGATAGCCAGTTTCGTAAAAAGAAGAAGGTGCACGATCAATTTGCCAATCATTTAGAGGTAGACTATTTAGAGGTAGACCGAACTGACGCTTAAATGATAAAATAACTCAATAGATAGACCATTGTTTTTCTCATTTATGAGATACTGGTGACGAATCTTGCATAACGCATAATATGTTGCGTTCTTACAGTCTTACAGGCTACAGCTGACAATTGACATGCCTAATACAGTTTGGAGTGAGCATAGTTCTGAGCAGGCACTATAATCTGGCCATAACTGCTGACGAATCTTGCATAACGCATAATATGTTGCGTTCTTACAGTCTTACAGGCTACAGCTGACAATTGACATGCCTAATACAGTTTGGAGTGAGCATAGTTCTGAGCAGGCACTATAATCTGGCCATAACTGCTGTGCACTCTTCATCAACTGTCTAGGTATTTTAATAAAATATCGAGATCTGTAGATTTCATTTTTATGAACTAATAAGATAGTACCACAGACATATTCTTATTATGTCTGTGGATAGTACAGATAATATATTTTTATAATTATTCGCATGTGTTCTCTTTATTACCTCGCCGCACATACCTCAGAGAGTGTGAAAAGCTGAAGGCTTTCAGGAGAGGAGAGAGAAATAAAAAGTTAAATTTAAAATATAAAACGATGGTTTATTATGAACTGAAAACTCGGGGTCGTGGTTCGTGATCGGGCAGCAAAAGGCTTTGCGATTTCCGGTAGGCCTTCAGGGCTCGACTTATCTTGTGGCTCCTGGATGGTGATGCAGTCCGCGAGGTAGCCGTGCCGTCCACAAATTCGGCTGGCACGGTGTTTTCCACCCGTAGGGTGGATGTTTGTTCGTAGAACCCGAAGGGTGCGTCTTCACCTTCGTGGAACCCGAAGGGTGAATTTTTACCAATCCGTAGGGTAGACGGTTCTCGTGGAACCCGAAGGGTGGACCCTGGAATGTTCCAGATGAGGGGTTAGCTGGAACCCTTTTTCCCGCCTCCTTCCTAAGACAGCCGACCCCTGCTAACCATTGCAGGAATCGGGAGTCTTACATTGTCTGCTTACAGTACTAATTTTACAGATATGTTTTTTCACACCCCTGTTACTACCCCCCTATAACAGGGTTGACCAACAGCCGTTAATTTTCACTGTTTAAAATTTAGATTACATTATAAATGATTTAACTCACCCAATGATGGGGTACTTGACGTTTGCAGCTAAACAACTGTTCACTTAGGGAGAATTTCGCTCCCTGTAAAAATTATAATAAGTTTTAAATTACTTCGACTAACTTTCGACGCACAGACACCTTCGCGACGAGTATAATTTAAATTTGTGAAAATGGTTTCTTAAACTTCGCGCGCAGTCCTATTTATAGCTTTGGACAGCGCCTCTGGCGGCAATTAGCGTCCCTACGTCTTACGTCACTCAACGTCACTCTGGTTACGTCAGTGCTGGTGTTGATGTGACTAGTTGTCGGCAGATGGCGCTTTCATTTATTTTCACTAAAATTTCATTTTTAATTGACTAATTTTATTGATTTATGCACACGTTGTTGCACAACGTTACAAGTGCACAGCAGTTATGGCCAGAATATACGAGCACGCACAGAAGTGCTACTTAGTTTCGTGGCTCTGTTTGTCCGAGCGCCGAGCTACTGTGGCCGTGCGCCAGGCAGGCCTGTTTCTCTCTCCTAGGAGCTCCATGCAGACACGCGACATAGTTACGGCACGGCACAGAATGAACGGGTGAACATTGGAATGCTCGGGACGGGTCGGTCGGGTAGTAACAGTAATTGTCACCTAAAGACGAAATAACAATATCCCATTGTCTTTGGTGCCACCACAACCACAATGCATTTCCACGATAATTCTACAAAGCTCTAGTGGGTTAGAACACTTAGAACTGACTGCGTTACGTTGGGTCATCACGTGGACTCTATGTTGGGTTGGGTCTTTTTTTATAGGTACCACTAAAGCGGCAGACAAGCATTCGGGCCACCAGTGTACCTACCGGCGGCGCGGCGGTCACCGTAGCCAATGGACGTTTGCAATACCAGAGGCGCTACACTCGCGCTGCCCACCCTGTGAAACTTTTTATGGACTTCATACCGACGGCGACTCGTGATATCTATTTGTAGTCAACTACCAATGTGCTGTGCATGAGGGCGATATTATTCTGATGTTTTTAATACGATCTATCTTAGTATCAAAAATAGAGCACGTATTGGATGGAAATCAGCGAAGGGTTCATTAGTGCTTACTTAGTGTGCCGGTGCACGTTTGTCCAATTAAGAGTTAGTGCGGCGCCGCGCCGGGGCCCGGGAGGGGAGCCCCTAGACGAGGTACCGCTCATGCAGTACCTCACGCTGTGCTATACACTACACGGGGCGGGCGCAGGCGACGGGTACGTATCATAATATATAATTTCAAAGTAATTTTGGTATAATTGACATTTTTATAAAACGTAAATTCTGCATACCTGTTGATCATAATTATTTCTTCAAACTATTATATTTTTAATAAAATTTCATTTAATTCATCTAAAAATTTATACATTTATTACTTACAACTTTTATAAAATATCTACGAAAGGCTAAAACACACAATTTAAAAAAGGACTAAGAATTTTATAATACATACCTACATACATGCGTCGTAGAATTCCTCCACATCATCGTTCACTGGAAACGTGCCCAGAAGACTGGCAGCATTGCCACGTTGAATGGCAATGCTTATCCTTTGTGCAAGGAAATAGCCAGCCTTCTGGTCCCGTGAAGCGTCGACTAACCACTTTGCCAAATCTTTATTCAAAAAGCGGGCACTTGGACCCCAAGGCCCCAACGTTTCAACCCCAAACGGCTCAAACATATAATTACCTATTAAATTACAGTATTTGCGCCGTTTGAGGTTATCCGCAGAAGCAGCAGCAGCACCTGCATAACCTGCTGTGCTTGGAAGATGTGACGGCGCAAGGGTGTCAACGCATGTGGCGTCCCACACCAAAGGTCGACCCATCTTCCAAGGCAACAATGATATACCGTCGGGTCTCTTGCCATCGTCACGCACCAGTCCGTTTGGTTCTAAAACGGCGGCTACTCCCGCGGTGACAAGAGCCCGACGTATTATGTCATTCAGCCGGCACTTCTGCTGCACGAGAGGCCATGACGTCCAAGATTGTCGACAACTTCTCCACAGTGACAATGCATGAATGCGGAGAAACACACTGCGCACCTAGACGGAGACATGTGGCAAGGCGAAAGGTAGTATCATCTAACATAGTACCTATGTTGGATGATGGAAGCGCTTGAATCCATAGACCCGACTCCCACTCTCCCACAGCTAGCAAACGCGCACGCTCTGCAATATTGGAAGAAGTATTGATTAAATTAGCTCTTACCAAGTTACAGAGCGGCACATCCCACAGTCTCTGAGAGGATAGGTTGTCGGGCAACGGAGTATTGGGGCAGGCCATCTTCCAAACATTTATGGCGTCAGTCTTACACGACACCGCAGAATCAACCTGTGTGTTAATTAAAAATTTTCTGGTTAAATCTTCAGTGCCGTAAACTGACGACAAAAATTCTGGCAGACTGATGTTAGAAATTTTGCGAATACCGAGACCACCCAAGCGCACTGGAAGAGACGCTTGGAGCCCGGCTCGATCGTTCAAGGCCACATTTAAAATTTTGCATAAGGTTTGCTGAATCGTAGTATCTATATTTTCCAAAAGTGGCATGAATTTCCAAAATTGTGATGAACGAATGGCATGAGTAAATTTTGGAACAAAAAGGCAAAACCGGAGTATAGTGAAAGCTGAATGAACACTAATTTTAAGTAATCGATCAGAAATAATATCGAAATTTTGTAGCTTTTCTTCTAAAAAGGGTTGAAAACCTCCTTCTAAAACCGTGGAACCCAGGAGGCGAAGAGATGTTGAAACGCTGTGGTTTCCAGGAAATTGCAGAGATGAACAAAAAAGTGATATTGAAATTTAAACTGCTGGTTTATTGTAAAATTAACTCGGGGTCGTGGTTCGTGATCGGGTAGCAAGGTTTTTTAACGATTTCCGAAGGTCCCTCAGGGTTCGACTTATCTTGGGTTGGCCTTCTTGATGTGACGCCGTCAGCGACGTAGCCGTGCCGTCCACAACTTCGGCTGGCACGGTGTTCTCAACCCGGAGAGTAAATTATTTCCGTAGCCCGTAGGGTGAACCTCTGGAACCCGCAGGTGGACGTTCCTGCTTGGAACCCGTAGGGTGGATCTTGACAACCCGTAGGGTAGATCTCTGGATCCCGTAGGGTGGATCTTTGGATCCCGTAGGGTGGACCCTGGAATGTTCCATATGACGGGTTAGCTGGAACCCTTTTTCCCGCATTTCCCCAAAGACAGCCGACTCCTGTTAATCATTTCAGGAGTCGGGGGTCTTACAATGTTTGCTGATATTCTAATTTTATATGGACATTTTTTTCACACCCCTGTGAACTACCCTCCTACAACAGGGTTGACCAACAGCCGTTAATTTTCACTGTTTTAAAATCTAGAATACATTATAAATAATTTAACTCACCCAATTATGGGGTATTTGATGCTTGCAACTAAACCACTGTTTACTTAGGGAGGATTTCGCTCCCTATAACTTATTCTTTATTTCTATTAAATTTATTCACTGACACTCGTACGCCTTCGCGACGACTATATTTTAATTTCACGAATAATGGTGCTTTGAAATTCGCGCGCGGTCGTATTTATATGTTTGTACAGCGCCTCTGGCGGCAAATCGGGTCCCTACGTCTGACGTCAATTGGTAATGTCAGAGCTGTGTAGATAAGACTAGTTGTCGGTAGATGGCGCTTTCATTTATTTTCATTAAGTTTCAATTTTAATACTCTAATAGTAATCAATATCTGCACCCGTTGTTTCACAACGTTACATACTCCCCCTCCCCAGTGAGCGTTTGACGTACTATAACACGTCAAATGCTGCGTTCGTCCTCGAACGCCTCTATCCTAAGACCTACTACTCGTCTCTGTGTGTATGTATGTTAGTGTGCTGTGTGAATGAGGTTATGCTGGGTGTAGCGAAGAGTCGGCCTTAACCCTAATGAAACCAACTGGCAGGTTGTATGTAGGTGATTCTGAAGAACTTTATGGGACAGAGAGAGAAAAGACGTATTTGAGGCTTTGGGTTGAAGGTTCAGGTAATACGCACCGCCTGAAAGTGGGGTGTGTATAATAAGGCTTTTTGCTGAAGGCTGGGATTTATACAACCGTCCCAGAGAAGAACATCCTACTAGGGCTAGTGTAGCACTTGCGAATCATAGGATGGACTATCCCCCAGGGCAAGCCTCTAGCTTCCGAGTGGTAGGAGTAGCCATATGACGAAAATCACATAAAGGTGATCTACACCTAAGACTGTTAGGGCAAGACAAATGTTGCCAAAAAACAGTACCATAATTCTGTTCGGGTAAGCCTCATGCTTCCTCGTAACAGTAACAACTCACAACATAAATCTGTTAGGGCAAGACCATGCTGCCAACTAACAGTTAACGACGAACTCTGTTAGGGATAGACTCATGCTTCCAACTAACAGAAACTCCCAACTAAACCAAGAAACAGAAAAGTGATAGAAAATAATTTACTTGCAGAATCCTTCGTGATGCTAATTAACCCCTATGTCCCCATGACGAACACGGCATGTGTTTGTCACGTTGTTATATGTAGTTATTTGTAAGTCGTGTGTAGTGTGTAGTGTCCCTAACTAATTACTAGGCTATTTAGCCCTTTAACAAAATAACATAAAAAAAAAACTAAGTGCTTATTCGCAACCTTAGCGGTAATAACAGAAACTAAGTGCTTATTCGCAACCTTAGTAGTAGACTGTTGTGACTATTATGTCACCCTAATGAATGACGAAGATAAATGCATCTTTGGCCATTATGCCAATTATATAAAAAAACTGGGACCCTTGTGTGCCCCCATAGTAGTAAAAATGTATATGTGTACTTCATTGTGTATGTATGTATGTATGTATGTATGTACGTATGAAATCAAAACTGTGTAAGTTGTGTTTTGCTAGCGCGTCTAATGTTGACGTAATATCGTAACGTAAGGACGTAATGTTGATGTAAACCTGTTACTTATCGTTGCATCTAAGGCTAGTGTCACACTACATTCCATGCTATAATAACCCGTCCGCTTTGGTCGGGAACAAAACTTAGGACATTTGAGTCACCTTCTATTATAACGAATGTGACTCGCCTGTAGCTAGCTTGCCCCCTACTTCCGCCTTTGGGAGTCACACAACATGAAATTCAAGTGTTACTATGTAAACCAACAAAAAAACTGCTTATTGAGTGTTTGGAATTGTGTGTGAAGATAATTGTGATGAATGTGTGATGTCTATTTGCTACCTAAGTAGTATGTAATGTAATTGTAAAACTTCCGTATAAAATGTACCTAGTTGTATAATGTGAAGAAATGTGGTACCTGATGTGCCACCTAAGTATCATTATTCTATTACAGTGTGCTAACACCCTTATATTTTCCAAAAAAAATAATTAGAAACACTATTGTGTAACTGCACTGATGTACTAAATACGCTATTCGCAAATGCATCTTAATGCAGTGTGTTACGGCCTTTACCGTTATCTGCATTCGTCTTTGTAACATTGAGGAATGTGAATATTTTTCGACCCACCCGCAGAATAACGGGTTCGGTGAACCGAATTATAAATTGAACCTTTATAAAACTTAGTATTTGCTTTAGTAAATACTTAAGTTTGGAAATGTTACCTTTTAGAGTTCCTTCACTCAAATAATAACTTGGATCCTTCTAGATATTGCTTGTCTGTCTTTTTTGTCAGTGTTCGAAGTTGATCTAACCAGAAGTAGTGAGTCGTGAAAATGAAGTGTGTGATGATGGGTTGATGAAATTAACTAAATGTTTTGCAGTTTTAATCGATTAATACAATTTTTGACGCTCTTATTATTTTTATTGAAATGTAACTATTCCCACGAACGTGCTAAGAGTTAATTGTATATTAACTCGTACCAACTATTTTTTTTTTCAAATAGTTACTTACTACTACGGAACCCTTAAATATTTCGAATTGTTTGAAAAACCGATTCGTACTTGGACGATTCTGGACTTATTTTGTATGCGACTGTTGGTGTCCGGAGTGTATTTTATTCACTTCCACCCACAGTTTATATGAAAAAAATTTCCGCTACTATCGAGCTGGTAAATCAACTTATTCATAAACGTTAAGTAAGCAAAATCTGCCGTTGCTCATTCAGACCACGAATCAAAGTTGTTAGTTTCAATTTGTTTTTTTGGCAAGAATGTTTTCGCTGCGTGATCTACGATTGGAATGTTTTTTCTTACAGTTTTATTTCAGTGTGTCAGAATTCAACGCAATTCGAAAAGTGAAACAATTATAACTCTTTTATTATTTACGTGAAGTGCAATTCGTAAAATATTTGTTCTACCGTTTTACTAAAGTGATATTTCAATAGGGATTGTTACCCAGACGTGTGATTATCGGCTGTTGGTCTCGCTGTAAATTCACATATATGAAATGCAACAAAATAACACAAATTGAGGCGGTTTGACGCCGTGAAAAAATAAAAATTGTGGTGGTGATATCCTTTGACTACTTTTTGCGATGAATATATTCTATACAACTCACTTACGAAAATTAATGTAAGCGTTTCAAATTAGAAGCTTTACTTCCGACTTTAACACAGTACTATTTAAAATTAAAAAAAAAAACTTTTACTTTAAATTTCATTAAAAATTTTCCACCATATAAAAATGAAAGCTTGAGGGTGTGAAAATAAATTGGGGACCGTTAAAATTTGGAAAAATTACAATTTACGTTGAGAAAAAATTCAAATTTTGCCTTGTTCTTGAGTTTGTTGAAATCTGTCTAAAATTAATAAAAACACACAAAATAAGCCGGAAAGAACAAGTTGGCAGCAGAGGTCAGGAGAGCCAAATTCCTGGGTACTTGTTAATTTTGAGGGAAACTACCCCGCTAACGGGCACTCCTAAAACTATTTTGCACAACTTAAAATTTCTTATAACTATGACCTCCCGACTCCCGTCGGAAATCGCTTTCTCGCTACCTGAAACCACGATATGGGCGCCACTGAAACGCTGTGGTTTCCAGGAAATTGCAGAGATGAACAAAAAAGTGATATTGAAATTTAAACTGCTGGTTTATTGTAAAATTAACTCGGGGTCGTGGTTCGTGATCGGGTAGCAAGGTTTTTTAACGATTTCCGAGGGTCCCTCAGGGTTCGACTTATCTTGGGTTGGCCTTCTTGATGTGACGCCGTCAGCGACGTAGCCGTGCCGTCCACAACTTCGGCTGGCACGGTGTTCTCAACCCGGAGAGTAAATTATTTCCGTAGCCCGTAGGGTGAACCTCTGGAACCCGCAGGTGGACGTTCCTGCTTGGAACCCGTAGGGTGGATCTTGACAACCCGTAGGGTAGATCTCTGGATCCCGTAGGGTGGATCTTTGGATCCCGTAGGGTGGACCCTGGAATGTTCCATATGACGGGTTAGCTGGAACCCTTTTTCCCGCATTTTCCCCAAAGACAGCCGACTCCTGTTAATCATTTCAGGAGTCGGGGGTCTTACAATGTTTGCTGATATTCTAATTTTACATGGACATTTTTTTCACACCCCTGTGAACTACCCTCCTACAACAGGGTTGACCAACAGCCGTTAATTTTCACTGTTTTAAAATCTAGAATACATTATAAATAATTTAACTCACCCAATTATGGGGTATTTGATGCTTGCAGCTAAACCACTGTTTACTTAGGGAGGATTTCGCTCCCTATAACTTATTCTTTATTTCTATTAAATTTATTCAATGACACTCGTACGCCTTCGCGACGACTATATTTTAATTTCACGAACAATGGTGCTTTGAAATTCGCGCGCGGTCGTATTTATATGTTTGTACAGCGCCTCTGGCGGCAAATCGGGTCCCTACGTCTGACGTCAATTGGTAATGTCAGAGCTGTGTAGATAAGACTAGTTGTCGGTAGATGGCGCTTTCATTTATTTTCATTAAGTTTCAATTTTAATACTCTAATATTAATCAATATCTGCACCCGTTGTTTCACAACGTTACAATGTGCTATCTAAAATTTTTATGTTAGGAGCCAAAGAATTAAATTTGTGTATAGTGGAAAGACTGTCTACCTTTTCAGTAATAAAAAGTTCACATTTATCCGAATTTAAATTCAGACCAATAGAATTAAATTTATTTATTACTAGATGACGCTCGCGTCTTCGCCCGCGTGAAATTTGGGACCCGTTCCCGGTTCCCGGTATCCTATTCCTGGGATGAAAAGTAGCCTATGTTTTATTCCAGACTATAAGCTACTGTGTACCAAATTTCGGCCCGATCCGTTCAGCCGTTACAGCGTGATTGAGTAACAAACATCCAAACATCTTCACAAACTTTCACATTTATAATATTAGTAGGATTACTAGACTAGATGATTCCGCGCGGCTTCGCCCGCGTGAAACTTGTTACCCGTTCCGACTTCCCATGGGAACATATTTCCAGGATTCAAAGTAGCTTATGTGTTATTTCAGGTTACTATCTATCCCTGTACCAAATTTCAGCTAAATCCGTTCAGCCCTTAGAGCGCGATTGAGTAACAAACATCCAAACATCTTCACACTTTCACATTTACAATATTAGTAGAATTATATATTACTAGCTGATGCGCGTGGCTTCGCCCGTGTGAAATTTGGTTCCCGTTCCCGCTTCCCGTGGGAAAAAAAGTAGCCTATGTGTTATTCCGGACTATACTCTATCCCTGTACCAAATTTCAGCCAGATCCATTCAACCGTTAGAGCGTGATTGCGTAACAAACATCCAAACATCTTCACAAACTTAGTAGGAAGTAGGATATACATTAATTGTAGGTCTTCTAATACTGTTTTTACATCGCCTCCTAGAGTCCCGTCGTCTACCATGTTGAATTTAGAATTTATTTATCTACTAGCTGACCCTCGCAACTTCGTTTACGTCACATAAGGTTTGTGAATGGAGAGGTCCTTCTTCATCAGACTCATCAAGCAGCGTGTGAAACGGCCCTGTTTGCTTAATCATAAAAGAGCTTAAAGATTAAGGCTATTCTAAAACAATTCAGTCCCCGCCTTCGGCGCGGACTGAATTATTTTACAATAGTCTTAATCATTAAGCTCTTTTATGATTAAGCCAACACGCCCGTTTAGAATTACCCTCACATTCAAAGAAACCCTTGAATTCTAGGTTTTGCGAAAGTTGAAGTGCCTTTAATTCCTGAACTACAAAACCCTCAACATTGAAACTTGTATGAAACAATCCTTAAAGTACTCCCGTTATAACACTGAAAAAATTTTTGTAATCGCATCACGCGTTGAGAAATTACAACTGAAAAACCATTTTATCTTTCATCCCCTCTCCCGCAGGAACCGCGCAAAACTTTGGGATCAAAAGTATTCTAGAACCTTCCTCGGACTATAAGCTTCAAGTGTACCAAGTATCATTTAAATCGGTTCAGTAGTTTCGGCGTGATACTTATTCGGGATACAGACAGACAGACAGACAGACAGACAGACAGACAGACATGAAAAGTTTAAATTACATTTTCGGCTTCAATATCGATTAGAGAACGCCCTCCAATTAAAATTTTCAAAATATCTTCCATGTACAGACTCTCGACCCTCAACAGTTTTATTATAAGTATAGATTATTAGGATGTATAGCGAGAGAAAAGATGACAGGCCCCAGTCGGTCACATGATAATATTTTTTGATTTAATATATTTTGAACTTATACATTGTAAACTTATAGATTTTAAACTTATTCATTATGATACGTACCCGAAGACGACACACAATATTACACTTCAGGTAAATAAGTCATTTTTCATTTCCTTGATTATTTCTATATTTTTGTTTTATTTTGTTTTACTTAATTATTCTTTTTCGACAGCAGTGACCCTCATGCAAACAAGTATGTTCCTGACAAGCAAAGACTTCTATATAAACAGAGGTTTATACGATTTATATAGAACTCTTTGCTTACAAGACGTTTTTGTCAAGCTGTCACCTACCGTTAGGTACGGCAGGACAGAACCCAAACTCAAAACTCAAAGTCAAAAAACATTTATTTCGCATAATCCTAATAAATAGGCACTTGCGTAGGGAATGCAATCTCGGCCTTTTTTTACGAGATTGATCTCGGCCGACAAATAGGCGAGATCTCGCGAGGTGAACGAGATTGTACTCGAGCATGGAAATATTGCGCGAATGCGAACTGCTAGATGCAGAATATGCGGGCATCATTGAGAAAGATAGAAAATTGGTGGCAAATATACATGAAGCAAGAATTTGGAAAAGATATATAAGTTCTAACTTGATTCTAAAACTCTATTATATATATTAGTTTATTTAATATGTTCATAGATTGCAATAAGTACCTACAATTCTCATTATCTTTTTCCTAATTTATTCAAATATTGTTATTTTTTCTAAGAATAAACACACAAAACTGCCAATATCGCGAGATCTCGCAATTGGCGAGATCTCGCGGTATTGTTATCCGTAATCTCGCGAGATTCGGCTCAGGCGAGATTTGCATTCCCTACTTGCGACACGTCAATGAATACAATGCAAATAGTACCACCAGTTCGGAACGAGGCCCACTTGAGAAGAACTGGCAAGAAACTCGGCGGGCTATTCTTTTTGTGCACTACATATTTACAGTAAGTACTATAAACTAAAACTCCATCAGTAGAGCAAACAGATCATTTCCAGGCTTCCTTATCAATCAAATAATCGTCAACTTTATAGTAGCCCTTGCAGTACAATTTACTTTTATTTATTTATTTATTTATTTTTGTTTTTACAGAAAGCTTACAGACTAATAACATTGGTAGAAAATTGCCATAATATTGAGGACATTTGCCGATTACAAGCTTCCACATATCGTCGTTGCGCCTGATAAGTTCCATATGTGCATTTTTTCGATTTTTTGATTTCTGCATATTTATAATACATGCTAGTAAAATCCGTTGTGTAAGCTTAGAACCAATTTTGCAATATTCCGTATGTGTTTTAAGCTTTGAAAAAAAACGTTATGTGCACACACGCACATATGGAATAAGCGATCACGCCAATATCGCGCGGAAAACATGATAAATATGTAACGGTGGCCAAGCTTGATGAACATAGGAGAGGACGATCCCCCTCCTGATGGCTCGACCGCCTGAAAAGGTCACCGAGAGTGACTGAATGCGGAAGACGTAGGACCGTATGTTCCGGCGTAATTTGGGTAAGGCCTACGTCCAGTACTGGATTACCTAAATTTGATTACCTAATTAAGAATAGGCAAAAAACTGAGCACGGTTTCTACAGACATAAGATCGTACGTAATTATTCAAAAGTTTAAGTTCCATCTATTTTGCTCTGCACTCTGCATTGGACTCGTGTAAGTGGATTAAGGACTTTATAGAGGTGTTTATATTGTGACTTTTAGGTATTTTAACAAAATGTTTATTTAACTTTTAGGATTAAGAACAGAAGTTTTAATTAATACTAATACATTACAAAAAGACCGACCAATAATTGTGAAAATGAAAGTAGTAAACTGAATGTTTAATACCGAAATGTCACATAATAAACTAGTTTTTGAGAAAGCAGTGTTAACATTATTCCTTATGTGCATGAAAATGACACATGAATAATTTGCATGCACAGTGCCAAAACAGGTATGTGCAGATTTACAGAAATAAACAATAAAATCTTCTAATATAATTATGCAACATTGCATTTCAAATGTATATCTTACATATGTAAAAAACGAATGTTCATAATACTGCATTTACAGATTTTTGATTACTTACACACTTTTTGAAAAACATGTTTTTTTGAGTTTCCCAAAACCTTGTAAAAATCACATCTGGAACTTGTCAGGCGCAACGACGATATAATAATATTGAACATACCTAACCTATACACACATAATATATAACCCAGATCACCAGAACCATTCAACAATAAAAAGCTAATAATAATACACTTTTTGTTGGAAGCCTGTTGTAAAAACGTATACAGCTACCCAGGAAAGAATTACTGACTTTGTTCAGTCTACAATGATAAACAGCAAGGTTGTTTTTATGTCTGGTGTTCACATTGTGTCTATAACTTAGTAAAACTAGATATTTTTTTCTGAACATACATAAGATTTTCAAAAATATATTGTGATGCCACAGTCAGTATATTTTGTGTCTATCGCTTAACTTAGTAAAACTAGATATTTTTTTCTGAACATACATAAGATTTTCAAAAATATATTGTGATGCCACAGTCAGTATATTTACTTCTTTAAATTTTTCGCGCAGAGAGTCCTTTGGACCTAATCTATATATGGCTCTTATGGCCCGTTTTTATAAAACAAAAATTGTATTTATATCTGCGACATTGCCCCATAGTAGCATACCGTACGATATTACGCTGTGGAAATAACTGAAGTACACTATTCTAGCTGTTTCTACATCAGTCAAATGCCTAATCTTTTGGACAGCAAATGCTGCTGAACTTAATCTGTCAGCCAGTTTTTCAATGTGTGGGCCCCACTGCAATCCATCATCGATCGTCAACCCTAAGAACGCAGTAGATTTCACAAGTTTCAACTCTCGGCCATTAAGTTGCACATTGGTTTCTGCCTGCGTTACATTGGGCAAGATAAATTTAATACATTTAGTTTTGTTATCATTCAGGCTAAGATTATTAGTGTTACACCAATGTACTACTTTCAGTATTGCATTGTTAACATCGTCATAGTCATCTAGTTGTCTTATAACTTTGAAAATTAAGAAAGTGTCATCTGCAAACAAAATAATCCCGTTGGTGTCCCCTACGTAATAGGGTAGGTCATTAATATAAATTAAAAATAAAAACGGTCCGAGTATCGAACCCTGCGGGACGCCCATAGTAACCACCGATCCCCTCTAACGTGTGCCACCGACATCGAGCCTCTGAGTTCTATTGTTCAAATATGAAGTCAGAATATCGAGTGCCTTGTTTCCTGATCAATGTTTCATGTTGGACGCAATCAAAAGCCTTAGACAATTCGCAAAACACACCAAGCGCATCATGTTTATCTTCCCAGGCCTCATAAATACTCTTCAACAAATCTGCACCGTCATCGGTCGTCGAACGTCCTTTAGTGAAGCCAAATTCTTTATCATGAAATAATTTGTGACTGTTAAAATAGGTCAGCATCTGCTCAAGTATTAATTTTTCAAATATCTTGCTCAAAATCGGCAACACGGAGACAGGTCTGAAATTACCTGGATCAGAAGCACTGCCGGCCTTGAACAAAGGTATAACTTTACTGTGTTTCATTAAATCAGGAAACACACCACCCGAAACGCAATCGTTAAACACAGCTGCCAAGTGACCCCGCGGCCGCAAGCGACGGCGACGTCGTGTCTGCCGAATGCCAGCTTTTCAGGAAACGACTGCATCACACTGCACAAATCAAAGTTACATATTAATAAGTACACAGAAATATTATTTTGGTTTTCTTATTAGTCGCCGCGTTCACTGATGGCGCTATCAAGCCGCAGCATCAGTCTCTGTGCTGGCTGCACTCAACTGCACTGCTGTACGTCCATTGCATTGTATGTACTCATTACAACTAGCGCTGACTAGCGAACGCGAACCTCTACAGATGTGGCGACGGCAGACGCCATTGAATTCCATTTGACATGCTCTGATTACAACAATTTACTGCGATTATGTGAAATGACTAACTTAACCACTTCCTTTCATGATTGGTATTATGAGAAACCCGAACACGAGTCTCATTCATCGTAAACGTGAGCGCGTCACCGCGCGGTGCGGTGCGCGGTGACAGCCGACATCCGAGCACAGATGTCTGTTTTCAATCATAATTGTATTCATAACAGCTGTGCGCACTCTGATATGGCTGCGGCTGCAGTGGAAAAAATGCTCATCACACGTCACAGTATCTGGTCTCATTCACGGTTTGATAACGTTACTTCTCTGAAATATATTAAAAAACCAATTAAGTACATAAATTGTAACGAATGGCAAACGTTTTTGCGCAAAGCAAACGAGCGCAAAAACTCGAGCAGCCTTTTATAAAGTCGTCTACTTTTTGTGTCCACTAATGATTATATTATTCTGTAACGACGGCGACGATTGGCTGTCTTCTCGCCGGATTTTACTTAACGGAGTACGGACGTCAAGTGCACGAAGCCAAGCAGCTGCCTGATATATGTATATTGTTGCGATTATATTCGATTCGATACTAGAGTTATACAATATACATACCTACATAATTTAATACATATCTGTATATTGTATAGTTTGTATTAGCGAAAAATTCTAAATTTTGTATAGGTAATGATTTTCGTTGAATGGAACTATACAAAGGTAATCTCAAATTTGTGGATCAGGATACCCTGTGACGTGTCGTGAGAACTAGTCTCTTTCGCTTGACACTCATGGAGATAACTGATTATTTTACACATTTATGACATGGTTAAGCACTTGTAATTAGGGATTGCAATCCCGCAACAATATTTAAATCCCGGTATTTGCGGGACTGAGAGAATTCAGTCCCGCGGGATCCCGGTATTTGCGGAATCCCGCATATTTCTGAAAGTAATTGATCGAGTCTGAGCTACTTGAATCGGTAAGCTGGAACCGATCTGTCCTGCATGACATTTTAATAATTTAAAGTTTGTGAAAATGTATTATATAATAATATCATATCATTCATGAGTTGACATTGATTTGAATTTTATCCATTAATGAACATTTTGTGACATAATTTTTTTACATCTATTACGCTTGCAATTTTATTATAATTTAGATTACTTAATTTTATAAAATCTGTGACATGTGTTCATTCTACTGACAATTAAAGATTTGCATGCCAAACTATTGACTAAGTGTTTAGGACCGATTGTAAATTATATTTAAGACCTACCATATACAACACTTAAGGCAAATAAATGATTGTGATTATGATTATGATCATGAAGTAATAAAATCCTGTATCATACATGCATCTAGAACTGAAAATGAAACGAAAATGTATATACATATTACATAAAAAAAATAATTTGAGAAATGTATGTACGCGCACTAGACGCTTCAGAAGACCAATTTGGCTTATTCTTTTTTGTTGGGTTTGTTATTGCCAGAAAAAGGTTCAAGAAAAAAAATGGGTGGAAAATTTGAAATAACTGTAACCCGGCTCAAACTGTTTGAAGAAATGGTGATAGCGATGTTGTAGAGACGTAGAAATTGGAAATTTCGAAATGGGAACCGGGAACAGAAAAGTAAGTAATAAAATAATTTAAATTATTAGAAACAGATAATAGACCAGTGCAGATAGCTTTTAAAATATAAAAAAAGTGTAGTAGAATGAAACCTATTGCAAAAGTAAGAGAATGTGACAAAAATAACAGGAAAAATAATTTACGGGCGATCTGAGGCCGGGAAGTGAAAAAAATGGGGATTTTAAGGGGGAAAAGGGGTTTTCTCGATTTCCGACAAAACTACAAGTCCTATGGAAAAATGTTTCATGGCAAAGTTGTAGGAAATAAAAAAATCTACAACTTTTGGATTTACACTTTTGTGACATAACCTCAAAAAGTATGTCAAAAACTCAAAAAACCTAGATTTTGAGTTTTTGATTTTTTTCTTTTACAAAACTGTTCATTTTGTCATGAAATTTGGCAGAAACCTTTCTTTTTCTGTTCCTAATGCACTGTATTTTTTTTGATCCAAAATGTTTATATTTTCTCCTTTTATTGACTTATTATGGCAAAAGCATTGAAATTTTAGAAAGTCAAAATATCAGATGTTTTTTTAAAATTGGTGGGTTTTTGTTACTTAAAATCTCTTCTTTCTGATGATGTAAAAATATATATACATCACAATGGTAAATTTTCTCAGAAAATGCAAAAGAACTCCAATCATATTTTTCTATTTTAATTATTCATGTACAATTTTGACTATTTTGAGCTATTTATTAATATTTACACAAAAATTTGTCGATTTTTTTATTTTATTTATCAACGTACCATAAAATCTTACGTTTTTCGAATTATTTAAAAGTAAATATTAATAAATGGCTCAAAATTGTACATGAAAGATTAAAATAGAAAAATATGATTCGAGTTCTTTTGCATTTTCTGAGAAAATTTACCATTGTGATGTATTAATATTTTTACATCATCAGAAAGAAGAGATTTTAAGCAACAAAAAGCCCACCAATTTTTAAAAAAACATTTAATATTTTGACAGGTGATTGTTCGATTGAAAATTTCAATGCTTTTGCGATATTAAGTCAATAAAAGGAGAAAAAATAAACATTTTGGATCAAAAAAATTACAGTGCATTAGGAACATAAAAAGAAAGGTTTTTGCCAAATTTCATGACAAAACGAACATTTTTGTAAAAGAAAAAAAATCAAAAACTCAAAATCTTGGTTTTTTGAGTTTTTGACATACTTTTTGAGGTTATGTCACAAAAGTGTAAATCCAAAAGTTATAGATTTTTTTATTTCCTACAACTTTGTAATTAAACTTATTTCCATAGGACTTGTAGTTTTCTCGGAAATCGAGAAAACCCCTTTTCCCCTCTTAAAACCCCCATTTTTTTCACTTCCCGACCTCAGATCGCCCGTAAATTATTTTTCCTGTTATTTTTGTCACATTCTCTTCCTTTTGCAATAGGTTTCATTCTACTACTATTTTTTTTACATTTTTCATCATTTTCAGAGCTATCTGCACTGGTCTATAATGGGTAGTTATGGCATTATTTTGAAAGTAACTCTGCGCATAAAACATAGCATGTCAATATTCTTGTTTGCCAAATGACTCCTAACTTTACATGTCAGATAGCCAGCAAGCAATGTACAAGATAATTGAATAATTTTCTAATTGTTTGTAGTACAAGAAAAGTCAAATCTTCGTGATTAAATCACTAAAACAAATAAGCAAGTTATTAGGTTATACTGTCACAATTACAGAAATCCTACTATTAATATGCAACAACTGTATAACACATGAATGCGATAAAGAGTTTGAATTTGAATTTAAAAATAATCTCGAGCCGAATCAGTTTATGCGCTCCCTCTTACAAAACAACAGATGGCATTTACCTTTGCACAGTCCCGCTAATCCTGCGGGATCCCGCTCGATTTACGTGCGGGACTGGTCCCGCAAAAATACTGCAGGATCCAGGTATTTCGGGATCCCGATATTGCATTCCCTACTTGTGATGGACTTTCGGTTTGGTCATAAACAGTAAATAAATACGACACTATTTATTAACTGCTTAGGTCATAGCTAGCCCAGGTGTGCTGCACAGTATCATCATAGTAGACTAGTGCAGCTCACACTACGGCTGCAGACGCTGCAGTACATTCTACCACAGTGCAAATATCTAATAGTAGATTGGCTACGATACTGCCACATACGTAAACGTTTGGCACATTTCCGTTTCAACACATCACATTCGATATAGCAGTAAGTTAGCTTGACACGTAGCCATAAACCGTTCCATGTTGTAAATCTTTTCCAGCGATAGATACAAATCTTGTTTTTATACGGGGTTCGCAGTAGTACCTACTTGGCAGAGATCCGGTACCTACCTAGGTAATGTGTGTAAGTGTGCGGGTACACCATAACTTGCTTATCCTATGTAAGTACTTCTACATAAAGAAAGTTTACATTTATCCATAAAAATCAAAATTATAAACAATGAATTAAAACGAAGCGCTTGTAGCCCCGCGGTCTCAGTACTGTGGCCGGTCATGGATGGGTGACCATCTCGTGAACACTTTGTGACAGTTATTTAGGAGCGTTTCCGTACTTCGAAAGGCACGTTAAGTCGTTGGTCCCGGTTGCCAGTAAAATGGCAGTCGTTAAGCCAAGTTGAAGGCCTTTATGGCCGGCATGAAAAATTTCAACAGCAGGCAGTCGCAACCTGCGCCTGTCCATATCAACACGGCAAAACGGCTCACCACCGTATGTTACATGTATATTACATAGTATATTACATGGTACTGTATATTACATGGGACTAAATATCAAAGGTAAAATGTGTGCCTCTGTCTTTCCCTTCGGGGATAAAAGGCGTGATCATATGATCATATGAATCAAAATGAAATAACAGAAATAGAAGGGTAACAATGTAGGGCTAGGTACATACAAGCCCCACTGAGCATAAACCTTTATCTGTAGTTCTGGCACCTACACTATTTAGTTCCGCAAATACTGTGTAAGATTGAAGCGGCCACTGCGGCCAACGCTTGCAAAATAGCCTGTCCGAACTCCGACTTGCCAAGGAACCTTTTCTCACAACGTCAGTGGGACGGGCCGCTTTGCAGTCTAGTAAGAATTATTAATTTATTGAACTCGTGTACGACTCCTGCTGAGCGGGCCCGTTTACTGGCAGTGGGTGTGTGGGAATCGGGTCTTTGGCTACATGCTCTTCCTTCGTCTAACATAGGGACCATGATAGACGATAGTACTTTCCGCAATTGCAAAATTGTCTGTTTGTCCATATGTCTGTTGGTTCGCCAACGCGATGGATGCCAAACCTACAGAACCTACCTTCAAAGAATCGTGGAGCAGTTACGTAACATGTTACCCAGTTTTTTTATGCCAACTATGGACTGGACGTTACAGTACAGTTACCTCCACGCTCCGCTATGGCGCCATGTTGTGGGGTAACTAGCCCGTGAATCAGTCACTCAGGATTTGAGCTGATGAACTTCAAAAATAAGCTGAGCTAAACTAGGTACTCGATCACAGTAGTTGGGAATTAGGGTTTCTGGATCAGAGGAGATCCATAAACCGCTAATTCCCAACCATTCAACTATTCAATCTAGTATTCAAATATTTATCTGTCATGCATGATAGACTTTCTGGATCCGTCAACGCCCAATCCCATCTATTCAGTCAGTATGTATGGGTTCGCTAATTCCCAACCATTCAACCATTCAACTATTCAATCTAGTATTCAAATATTTATCTGTCATGCATGATAGACTTTCTGGATCCGTCAACGCCCAATCCCATCTATTCAGTCAGTATGTATGGGTTCGCTAATTCCCAACCATTCAACCATTCAACTATTCAATCTAGTATTCAAATAATTATCTGTCATGCATGATAGACTTTCTGGATCCGTCAACGCCCAATCCCATCTATTCAGTCAGTATGTATGGGTTCTATGATTCTCATTCAAGCTCGGGTTAGGTCTACAAAACCTAGACTATTATCTATTCTAATTATTCGAGTCCATACCGTAAAACCTTTACCATTCAATCATTCAGCCTAGTATTCTAATATCAATTACTATTTGAAATAATGTGAAAGCCAAAAACATTGAACAGATCGTTTAATGAATAAATCGATCATTAAATCACTTCAAGTTTCGAAGATAAAATTAGTCTTTAAGTTATCTATAGCAATATAGGTGATATAACTCAATGGATTATGTGATTGAACTATCGAGAATGGCATGCGCTCAGATTACCTCTCTCAGCTTCATACCTGTATAAGTACTAAAGTATGCGTTTAGTTACATTGTAGTTACACATATTGAGTGAAATAAAAAGACATATATTTTATAGAACGTTTATTATTATTAATTCTTGATTATTAGAATATACTAATATATTTATTTAGTATTTAAGTACAAATCTTCATCCAAATATATCCAAAGCCATAACAATAAATTACTAGATATTAGTAGGTAAGTACTTATTATTATGGTTTTGGATCAATTTCGTCCTGAATTTTATTTATTAGTTGTCTGGCACAATTGTATATATCATCATATAAAACAGTTTTAACCACATGTTGCGCACAAACATCCGCATCACACTCACATAACAGTTCTCCTAATTTGGGGGCACTGTGCACATCATATATCTCAATTTTTATTACTTTTATTCCTCGTGTCACCGGTTTTTTTATAAATTGATACATTTTCTGCTCCGAATTTGGTCTCTTATGTGTAAGACCCAACGTTTTTTGCATAGATTTTTGTGGTGGTTGGTTGGCTGGTATAAAATTGAATAATTCTTCACTGTCCTGTAAAGAAACGTTTACTTAAATTACCTTGTACTGAAAAACCATCTGATTATGTACAATTGTAATACGAAATACTACGGCTACTACCACACTCGTCTAGCGGTTAAGGCGTCAGACTTGTGATCAAGACCTTGCGTATTCGTATCACAGTAATTACACTACCAGCTTGGACTTATTTCTAACACATAATATTTAGATTATCTCGCTAGAATACTTCTAATTTTGGTACTTATTAATCTTAAAACACTAATAGCGATCCATCTTCAACGTGAGAGTTACCAACCCTTGTATTGCTAGCATCCATTTTCTACAGTTACCAGTTTCTGTTGGATGGTTAGTATTAGCCAACATTTAACTATCTATTAAAGAAAGATAATATCTTAACTTACCGACATTATGCTGCACTTATAACGCACTGTTCAAGACTATAGCAAATGATGGAATAACATTAAATGTAAGCATAACAATATATTTGTTTGAGAAGTATAGATGTTGGAATGTCGCCATAAATGGATGAAATTGATACCACCCAACATCGCGTCGCGACATGTTAACGAAGTCAATATTATAAATATATTATGTATGATTGTACTTTTATTCATTGTTTTTTTCCATACAACTCGCTGAGAAAATATAACAAGCTTAGTCGCGGTACATTATTAGTATGTCCTCATTCACAATATAGCTATGTCGGCGGTTTTTATTCGTTGACTTCTTAATATTTATCAAAATTTGAACCCGTGTCACATACTATCATTAAACACGGGTTTATCTGCATTTATTATATCTCCTAATTTTAAGAAAACCAATCAACACTAACATTTTTCTAAGCATATTTTCGACAAACAGAAGAGAGGATAATAATATTTTATTGTCTACTAGCAAGCTATAAGCTTGTGCTATGCGATCTAGACAACTGATAAACAAACTTATATATTTCTCAATACATAGGTACATAGATAATATACATAGGAAAGACCAAAATTAAGAAAATATTCATTCATGGATCACATTAACATTTGTTCCGATCCGGGAATCGAACCAAACACCTCAATGGCAGTCGCATACTACTTACGCAATATAATATTAACATTAAATCATCTCTTTGAGGTGTTGCTTAAAATATAAGGTAAACTACACACTAGGAGCATTGGCGTATATTATATAATTACGAATTTTGCTCTCGCATATGGTAAGTACATATGGTCACATGTTAGTTTTACAGTTCAACGTAAATTTTAATTCAGCGTTTTTCTTTTATCGCTATATTAATTTAGTTTATAATTTATGCAGTTTAGATAGCTTTAATTGAAGAGTTTATGTACCTAATGTAGTACGTTTGAACTGAATGACTAAACAAAATAAATATAAATTCGTTTTCAAATGATTTACCTACTCTGAAACAAAGTTGAATACAAACTATTGAACTTGAACAGTCATAGTGAGAATCAACCCTAACCGCAGCGATGTGTAGCAGAGGTAAGTAATTCAATATTGTATAAAACACAAATCTATTTGGGTGCAGTATTCTTGACACAGCATTTTAGCAACACGTGGCCAGCACCATATTCGGGATAATATGCGGAGTAAGTAATTCTATATTGTTTAAAAGACAATCGTATTTGGATGCAGGGATCTGACATAGCATTTTAGAAACACGTGCCCGTTACCATATTCGGGATGATATGACGTAGATTTACCATTATTTAAGAGACTGCCTCTCAAAGCTATGCCGCAGATACTCTACCGGAGCTGAAGTGATTACCACAACGAGCTTACGTATACCTGCCTATCGGATCCTGTACCTACAAAATGTAAGTCACTATTATATTATTTATTAATACGTGATTAAAAAGCACTCGTGCTATCATTCAGCAATCCTATTATTCAATCGTTCAACTATTCAATCGTTCCACTATTCAATCGTTCCACTATTCAATCGTTCCACTATTCAATCGTTCCACTATTCAATCGTTCCACTATTCAATCGTTCCACTATTAATTCATTCTAATTTGCAATCATTCATGATATACATAGTATCTAAATTCTATCAACCTGTTATTCAAATATTTCATATTTTATTGATAGATACTACAAATTATTGTTATAAGTTATTTATATGAATGTCTTTGTTTTCAGGTCCAAACAAATGGCTGACCAATTATTCCCGTCTTCAGACGAGTCAGAAGTTAACATCCCGGTGAAGACCAAGAATAAGAAGCGAAAGTTTGCAGAAAAAGCATCAACCAGCCAGCCTGTGAGCAGTTCAGCTACAGGCAGTCAGCCATCAACTAGTCAACCAACCAGTAAGAAACAGAAGTCGAGGGCTACGATCCGCGATCTCTTCGGAGCCGATAGCGATGATTGCAGCACCCCCACTGGTAAAAATCCTGCACCTATTTATTCATATCTAACACGTAGGTTGGCTAATGGATTCTCGCGTCAAATAGATGAAGGAAAATCTGGAAACTTTTTCATTGAATTAAAAATTTATGATTGTGAGGAAATTGAACGAGTGCCACCAATGAACCGATGGAGACACGCTATAATAACTGTTAAAAATAAAACAAGTATAGATTCAAAGTCCTGGAAGCATTTAAGTGAATTTGTGAAAGAGACAGGGAATGAATTTAAAAATTGTGCAGCCACGTTTATAAACTCTTATCAGTAAATAGGTAAAGAGAAATCTGATTATTCATTAATCATTATATACCTATTGCTATACACATTAAACTGTATTTAATCCCTAGCATAAGACTACTATGTATATGAATCAGACCATGCATTGTTTCTCTTTTCAGTGCTACCACTCACCTCTTATTCATCAGGCAGTTATATTAATTGTGATAAATGTAAAATTGGAATACCGATTCATGAATACAGATATCATAAACGAACTAATATTCATAAATCTAACTGTTTAATAAAATCGAAATTTGAACATATAGACATAATAGCTACAGCCTTTAAGAACAGAATAATGACATATCGCTTAAACCCATCGAAAGAAGACGAGTACCTCTTCCTAGAGGCGTTCTTAGATGACAAGCGAGATGATGTATACAAAGTAATTGAGTTATCGCTTATTAAACATACTTGTATTAAAGTAAACTTTGAGTTGTTTGCATACTTTGTTTTACCTAAATATGGTGAACAGCAGCAGCAGCTGAAGTCATTTAATACAAAATATGAAGTTTTGTATAAAAGTACTGATTTGAATAATATTTATCTGAATTTAAAAGAGATTTTTAAAACGAAATTAACCATATTACTGATAACGAGTATTCACATGCACAGACCATTTGGAATACATTTGCCAGTAGTCTTGGTGAATATACTGATTTATATTTAAAGTCTGATGTGCTATTATTATGCGATATATTTGAAAACTTTAGAAAAATATGTCTTCAACATTATAATCTAGCATCATCTATCTATATCTATCCTGCATATTATGTAAGTTCACCCGGCTTAAGTTGGGATGCTATGCTCCTTTACACTGGTGTACAATTAGAGTTAATTCATGATCTAGAAATGTATAACATGATTGAAAAAGGAATACGCGGTGGATTAGCACAGTGCTCTCATCGGTATGCTCAAGCAAATAATATTTACACACCTAATTTCGAGGATGTAATCACTGAGTTTGTTGGCTTGAGAGCAAAACTTTATTGTATTGAGTCAATAAAAGCATGCATTAATAAAGCTAAAGGTGTATCAAAGCCCATTACTAAGAATTTGAGAATGACTGACTATAAGAGAGTTTTATTTCAGAACATTACTTTAAAATGTAAAATGCAAATGATTAAATCAAACAAACATGTAATTTATTCGCAGGAAGTGAATAAAGTAATGTTAAATAGGTTAGATGATAAACGACTAGTTCGACCAAATCAAATAGATACATTCTCTTGGGGTCACTGTGATGGCATATGATTGTGTAAATTTATATGGATACGCAATGATTTATGTATATATTAGACATTTAATAAATGGTATTATGTTCAATCATTGTTTTTTATTTTTCATATACCTAAGTTACATGATAAGATTCCTGGCTTATTTAAAGATGAGTTGGGTGGTGATGTAATCACTGAGTTTGTTGGCTTGAGAGCAAAACTTTATTGTATTGAGTCAATAAAAGCATGCATTAATAAAGCTAAAGGTGTATCAAAGCCCATTACTAAGAATTTGAGAATGACTGACTATAAGAGAGTTTTATTTCAGAACATTACTTTAAAATGTAAAATGCAAATGATTAAATCAAACAAACATGTAATTTATTCGCAGGAAGTTAATAAAGTAATGTTAAATAGATTAGATGATAAACGACTAGTTCGACCAAATCAAATAGATACATTCTCTTGGGGTCACTGTGATGGCATATGATTGTGTAAATTTATATGGATACGCAATGATTTATGTATATTAGACATTTAATAAATGGTATTATGTTCAATCATTGTTTTTTATTTTTCATTTTAATTTCACCTTGGGTAGGAAATAGTATGAAAAACAAACACACTATAGAAATAAAACATTTATTAAGTTAATTAAAATTATGAAATACAAAAGTTATTTTTTAAACACCATCGCTTAATACACAATACATTCCTTAAAGCACAATAGTTCTTATGAGCAAAACAATTATACAAAGATAGATCTTTACAGTAAAGATCACTAAGAGTTTCTAAATTAGGAACACTTTTATTTTCACATATGTCAGAAACATTATTATGACCACATAGCTCTTGAACCCACTTTATTTTCTCACTACCTTTAACAAGAACCTTTTTTTCCTTCAAATAGGGTTTGATTATTTTAGAAAATTCTCTGTAATCAATATATCCTTCGCTCCAGCGGTAACCTCTATTCCTTTCAATCCACCAAATGCGTCTTTTTTCTTCATCAGTCAGCGAGGAGAACGGATAAGGAGGTTTTATTAAGAATATGTGAGTATATTCCAACGTAGCTATAGCTAATTCCTTGACTATGAAGTTATTATAAAGATCTTTAAAACCTTGAACATCTACTATAATAGTATTTTTGTTCATGATATCTTTCTCACGGTGCTACTTAACGGTTTATACTCGATTATACAGTCGTTCAATATAAGACAATATGCTGAAGTTTGATCTGGTATATCAATGTCACTTTCAATTTCCACTCTGACATCGACAACAGGTCCTGACTTAAGATTATCTGGTTGTCTAGAACAATCTACGACAAATAACGGAGCAATATTTTTAAATTGTTTCTCACTTAATAACGGTTCACCGCGACGACCTCCGTAATACGAGTGTTGGAATCTGGTGTATTGTTCATATATTAAAGCAATTCTGTTATTTGAGAAACTTGAATTTAAATTTTCGTAAGGGAAGTAGGTTGAATTTAGGTATACTCTAACATCACGAACGGTACAGTGATCAAACTGAGACATATCCAATTTTGAATTATTTTTTCTATTTGTTTGCAGACCAATAATAACAAATCTTGGTTTCTCTATTTGCGATGATGTTTTTATGGACCAAGTATGTTTAGTAGTTTTTGGTAGAGCTGGATATTCATATAAATCCCAATTCCTGAATATCATCTGGAGTGCTCGATCTTTTTCTAACAGTTTTAACATATTTATTTTTTCTTTATCGGATACTTTGACATGTGGTACACGCCATATTATTTTATTTATAATAATATCTTCTACCGTTTCACCATCGTTAAGTTTTAGGGCGTTCAGATTAGTATTACTTCGCAACAATATTAATTCATGTTTGCTGTTTATCACTACCTTCTTGAAATCTTCTGCAAAACCAAGAATGTTACAGAGGGGTATAGAAGCAGAAAAGTTACCCCCATTTGTACTATTTATGCCATCGATATTCCAACCCCAAGCATTAGATACTTTAGCCTCGTTTTCGTTCATTGATATTAATGATTTCATTGTGGTAGTTATACCAGCGTTTTTTATTTTATCTATTTCCACTCCATTTATCTCATACCTTATATCTTGAAACAAGTAAAGTAAACTATTGTTTGTGAAATGAACGCTACTGACTCTCTCTTTCGAATTTCCACCCTTGTTTACAACAACAGTTCCTTCCAAAAACAAAGTGCTTGCTGATGGTAATATATACAAGTCTTGTTGATTAATAGGTATCCTGATTTCATCGCTTCTATTGAAACTTGTTACGTAAGGCTTGTAAGAGTGAAATTCAATTCCTTCCACAGAGTTGTTGTATGCAGGAGTGGATAAAACATCTAGTATATTCATTTTAACAAACCAATCGCTTTAAGAAATGCTTTATTATTGTTATTCAATTTTATGACCTTTTTGGAGCGACCTCTTATTGGTTTGATAGTTTGAGTAGGACTGTTATTTTTAGTTGGACGAACCACATATTTATTATAATCTATCATTGTTTTCTTCTGATATGTAGATACAACTGCACTTCTTCACCTCGCAAATTTATTAAGTTATTATTTATATCTAACAGCCGTATCTGTATGCAGCTTATATTGGTTTGGTTTATTGGAAAGTAGATTGCGTTTTTAGGAATTTCTATAATCCTGTATCCAGGTGGAACATTAAGTGCAAATTCGTGCAAGATGTGACTGGATTGACCGTTTATATAAGAACCGCTAACTATGTCACATTCAATCCTTATGACAGTCGTAGGCAAAATGTTAACTGGAAACTCTGATACATGATATTTATTTGCTTCTAAGATCTGTTTTTCAAATCCCAATAAACTTCCGAATGTACCTTCTTTAGTAAAATCTATAGTTGATGTACAAAATAACATAGTTTTTAAGGTGTTGTTATTACAATGGAGTTTTATGGATGCATCTTTTATCTCAGTTTTTAAATAGTCACCAATATCTTGCAATTCATAAGTTCCTTCAGGTATCTCAAGAACATTTTTAGAACCATAATATAATTTATTGTTTGTATTATCAAAATTTGGAATAGAATTATATGTAGAGAAATGTAATAATGCACATTCATACTCCCCAACTAATGGCAACGTGTTTGGATAATAGGTAGATAATACTGATGAGTTTCCAGTTATCGATAAGGTGAGTGACATCTTCCAAATGATGGAAATGAAAGAGTGATATAAAATTTATAGTATTTATTCCAAAAAGTTTGCAAATAACTTAAACACATATGTCCACAAACTATTGTGTTGAATTGTTGATATCTATTATAGTTATAATGAACATCACAGTTCTTAAAATATAGCATCAATTCCCTTGGCGGTTTTAAATCACCAAAGCTATCAAAATATTCACAATAATTGTTTATTTTAACATAAGCTACCCAATGCGTTCCATCATTTCTCGAATTATCTAGGTTAACTATAGCACATTCAATTCGTTTAGGTATTTTTGGTAATTGATCCTTCATATAAACTCCTCGAAAGTAGGGAATACAATAGCCATACTTCTGAATATCGATATTAGTTAAAGCGCGATTAGGTAGCTGATCAATTAGTTTTTTGATGGATTTATAAACAATCCCTGACCTTGCTTATGTGGTTTAATGTATAGACCTTTACCTATTGCTATAGCCTCCATAGTTTTATTATGACGTTCAGTTTCTTGTAATTTTTTCTGACCGTGTTTATAATCATTCACAGTTTTTGCAATACCAGCTGCACCACCAGCTAATGCTCCTAAAGCAGATAAACCAGCAAAAATTGGGATTAAAGGTAGAATGCCTCCAGTTTTTGGTATAGGTATCATTCGAGGTACTCGAACTTTTGGAATGCATGGAACTAATTTTCTGGCAACCATATAAGCTATATTTATTAATGACTTATTATCTTTAGGTGAGAGTTTTTTGATTTTTCTTTTTATTTTTCTAACAAAGTTATTAAAAGTCTTAACACCAGCACCAGACTTCAATTTAGCTTTCATAACTTTGTTTACTATCCACGAACTAATCTTTTCCCCTGTTCGAGCATCTTTTGCTTTAAGTCTTTGTTTAGCCATATCTATAAGACGTAAGTCGGCTTTGTGACGGTTAGGTAGGTCTGTGTAGTTTGCGTATGCAATATCGTGATGCATACAAGCTTCGTCTAACTTGTTTACACCTTTATCACCACGTAGTAATCGTTTTGAAAGCTTTGTTCCTGGTCCACAATAGTTATAACCGGGTATGTGTAGTTCGAATGGTAAATGATTAATGATACTGTTTATTAGTCCACCACCTTGCATCGTCCAAAGAATAATGAATATACTTTTAAATTATATACCACTTATATAATTAACTTATTCTACTATTGCAGTCTTATCAATCCAACTGTTCTCTTTGTTATTTAAACCCAACCATTTTACAAACAGTTTGTTTCCTTTCTTTTTTAATACTTTTTCTATCAAATAGACACCAGGGCAGGACGACTTTTGAAGCTCTTGTTCGTAAAAAGTACCCAATATGACTTGTTTCTGATTATCTTCAATGCGATACGTTATTGGTACAGTGTTATTTATCTTTTTTATAGTAAATAATTCTGTTGACCAGTTAGGAGTGTATCCTTTCTCAAATATATGTTTGTACTTACTAATTCGAACTTTGTCACCAATTAAAAAAACGTCGCTCGACAAATACTAGCGAGAGGACGTAAATATACGCCATCTCATCTGTCGCATTGTATTTTAAAATTCTACATCAAATAAA
The DNA here is from genome assembly GCA_933228765.1 of Miltochrista miniata. Taxonomy (NCBI): domain Eukaryota; kingdom Metazoa; phylum Arthropoda; class Insecta; order Lepidoptera; family Erebidae; genus Miltochrista; species Miltochrista miniata. The sequence goes on from OW121764.1 coordinate 281,975, forward strand.
ATAAAAAGTAATAACGTAAACAATAAAATGATTTGTATTAAGTGCAACGAAGAAGTAACTGATGCTGTTTTGTGTTCGGTGTGTCGCGGGTGTCTTCACTATGCCTGTGCGGGTGTAACGGAGTCTGGCTACCGACGTATGAACTCCGAAAAAAAAGCAGCATGGAAGTGTTTAACCTGCCGTAACATGCCAAATCCAACTGCTACGCCTGGATCCTTAAACGAGTCCCAAGAAGGTATTGCAGCCATACTAAAAGAAATACGAGATTTTCGATCTGATTTTAGTTCAATGAAATTGGACATAGATACCCTCAAGTCTGATATTCAATCATGTACGAACGGCATTCTCAATATAAATAAAAAGTTCACAGAGTTGGAATGCCGATTTTCTGACGTTGAGGATAGATTAACTAAGCTCGAAAAAAAGTGTGATGAGATACCTACATTGCAGGCCGAATTAGTTACCGCGATCAACACTATATCTACTCTTCAGCAACAGAATGATACACGAGATCAGTATTCTAGGATGAATAATGTTGAAATCTCAGGATTGCCACTAAAGAAAGGCGAAAACTTATTAAGCATTGTGCAGAAACTGTTTACTGTAGTGGGCCTTAACATGGATGTAAGCTCGGTTGACTATATTCAGCGTGTTCGCCGTTATGGAGTTGGTGGTGTCAGTGAAAGTGATTTATCATCAAACACTCCAGCTGTCATTATTAAGTTCACTCGACGCCTTTACAAGGACCAACTTTTGTCAGCAGTTCGGTCGCGCAGGGGCCTCAACACATCCTCATTAGGCTTCGAAGGTCCAGCTATAAACCTGTACTTGGGAGATCATCTTACCCCAACCACCAAGCTCTTGCTTAGACGTGCACGCGAATTGAAAAAAGATGGTAAACTTGCTTATGTTTGGGTCCGAGACTGTAAGATTCTGACTAGAAGAACGGAAACGTCTAAGGTTATGCTCATTAAAAATGATCTCGATTTAGATAAGATTAAGTGACTAAACAATTGCTTTCTCAATTTCTTTTCATATAAGTTCTGCCATGTATTAAATAAATTAGATCAACCTGCAATCACCGACTATGTAGCTATTTTAGTATCGCGTTTATTTACTCCAAACTCGAATAAAAACTTAACACTTTATATCACCTATAATGTAAACAAAATAACTTGTCATTATATTCCAGGTACTTTTCACTATTCCTCGGAAATGATTATGCATTTAACATTAGTATACATATTGCAACACGTCTTCAGTAGTATCCTACAAAATTATTACACACACATCAATATAAATATATTTCTTTTCATTCACTAATGTCTAACTTTACACTTCACGGTTATTATCAAAATGTACAGGGACTTCGTACAAAAACACAAAGATTTTATTCACAGGTTGCTCAAGCTGACTACGATTTCATTTGCATTACCGAAACATGGCTAACATCAAATATTTACGACAGGGAACTTTTTGATAACAGATATTTGGTTTATCGGTGCGATCGATCTGCTGAGGCGAGCGGTCTGGAGCGTGGTGGCGGTGTAATGGTGGCTGTGCATTGCAAGTACCGGCCCGTGCGCCGGGACTGGCCGTGTCCTCCGCGCCCCTCCTCCGACTGCGTATGGGTAACAATACCGCCTCGAAATAATAACAGCAAAGACAAATCGTTGCATATTTGTTGTGTTTATATTCCTCATGGGCCGCTGTACAGAGATACACTCTCAAACTTTTTTGAAATATGTAGTCAAATAGTAATAGAACATTCTAATGACATTTTTCTCATAACGGGTGACTTCAACGTATCTCATGCTCACTGGTCTAGCACGGATAATAGCTCCTACATGTGTCTCGATAGTAGTGCCGATTCGAATGTGGAGCTACTCCAAGAGTTTTTATGTTTCTCAGGTCTTAAACAATTTAATAGTAGTTTTAATATAAATCAGCGGCTGTTAGACCTCATTTTCTGCAATAGTAACTGTACTGTACTCACCAGCGACTATCCTGTCATGAAAGAAGTTGTACATCATAAAGCCGTGCAAATTGAATTAAAGTTAATTCAGTCGCTTTCACTTAAACCTGCACCTATTCTTAAACATTGTTATTATGACTCCAATTTTGCTGAAATTAAGCGCGGGCTGTCTGAAAGCGATTGGTTTTTGCTATTTTCTGGGTGTTCATTGGAGAAATGTATATTATTTTTTTATGAAATTTTAAATCGCTTGATAGATACGCATGTTCCAAAGCGCCCTCTGTGTATATCTCCTAATAAGCCACCCTGGTACACAAGGCCACTTAAGAGATTACTAAATGAAAAAAGAAAATACCATAAATTGTGGAAGACATATGGGAACCCCCTAGATTACGATAGTTATAGATGTTTGAGAAAAAGAGTTGCTAAATTGGAATCAATTTGTTATAGAAATTACATAAATTCCACAGAAAATAAAATCAAGACTAATCCTAATTTCTTCTGGTCCTATATAAAGTCAATTAGCGCTAAGAGTGGTTTACCACAAATAATGTATTACAAAGGTACATCGGTTGAAAATGGCAACCAGATATGTGACATGTTTAATGAGCACTTTCACTCAGTATTTGAAAAACCTGGAAATAACTCCATCGATTTCAATAATCTTCCACAGTTTAATAATACTATTATTGAGATGGATACTATATTTGTAACAAAAGAACTTGTTCATAAGTACCTTCAATCAATCGATGTTACTAAAGGAGCTGGTCCTGATTGTATTCATCCAATTATCATAAACAGATGTTCCCATGAATTATCCGTTCCTATCACTTTGCTATTTGAGAAGTCTCTTAAAGAAGGTCGTGTTCCCTCCATTTGGAAGCGTGCACTGATTACTCCGATACCTAAGGGAGATATTAGCGTTCACATTGAGAAATATCGGCCCATTTCAAAATTATGCCATTTTGGCAAGATATTAGAGAAAATTGTTACCGATCAGTTATCTGCCTCTTTGCGTCGTCATATTAATATGGATCAGCATGGTTTTCTAAAAGGTCGAAGTGTAGAGACTAATCTTCTATCATATACGGAGATTATTCTTGAAGCGTTAGACAATAATTACCAAGTGGACGCCGTGTACACTGATTTTGCCAAAGCATTTGACAAAATTTGTCACGAACGCCTACTTATGAAACTTTGGCAGCTAGGTATACACGGTGATCTTTTTCGTTGGATAAAGTCATATATTGAAAACCGGTCGCAGGCTGTCGCAGTGGGTGGATATGTCTCTCAATACAAACCCATTACTTCAGGTGTTCCGCAGGGCTCTCATTTAGGACCGCTCTTATTTATATTGTATCTTAATGACGTCACAGATAACATAAACTGTTCAAATTTTTTATTATATGCCGATGATACCAAAATTTTTAAGATTATTCGAGACATGGATGACTGTGGTGCATTACAGAGAGATTTGAGTAATTTCGAGACATTTTGCAACCTAAATAACCTATTTTTAAACACTGACAAATGTTCCGTTATAAGTTTTAGCAGAAAAAGAGACCCAATATTATTTAAATACACCCTAGATCAAAAGGATTTGGTCCGTGTTAGTCAAATTCGAGACCTTGGTGTAATCATGGATTCCAAAATGACTTTTGTACCTCATATAGATAGTATTATAGGTAAAGCTTTTAAACAATTAGGTTTCATTCTTCGTGTAGCAAAACCCTTTAAGAATGTGTTAACGTATAAAGTACTGTTTAATAGTTATGTTCGCAGTTGTCTTGAGTTTGCTAGTTCTGTTTGGAGTCCACATTTTAATATCCATGTTAATAAAATAGAAAGAGTTCAAAAAAAGTTTGTGAGGGCTCTCGATTATCGTACCGGTCAAGAATATCTAAATTATGTGACGTCACTAAAAAGGTATAATATGTACTCTTTAAGTTGTCGTCGAGACTGCTTAGATGTATCTATAATTTTTAAACTTATAAATAACATTACCGATGCCCCTCATTTATTACACTCATTGTCCTTTAGAGTGCCTAAACGTCGTGAGCGGAGTTGCCGGAGTAAGCCTCTCTTTGTCATACCCCGTAGTCGAACAAATTACGCAAAAAATGCTTTTATCAGACGTGCTTGCAGGTTGTATAATGATAGATTAGTCAATGTAGATTTATTTAGTGGATCCATTGATCGCTTCAAAAGATTAGCTTTGGAGTATCTTTCTGAAAAATTGTATTATCCTTAACTAAAATAAAAAAAAAAAATAAAAAAAAAAAAAAAGAATAAAAGAAAAATATTAATTGTGAATGTATTTTTGTCTATTTTTGATGTATAGGTAGGTTATTATTGTATAAAGCTGGATTTATGGCACTAGTTGGAACTTGTATGGTGAATTGTTCGGAATAGCAGTTTGTAAGTAATTATCAGTTTGAATATTGTACCTATTCTTGATGTAATTAATTTAGGAAACTGTAGGTCTATTAATCAGTAAAGGTTTTTGTGTCAATATAGTTATAAGTGACTGTTTGTTTCTGTTCAAATAAAATAAAAAAAAAAAAAAAAAAAATTATAAACTTTGGACGAGATTTTTGGGTTGCCTTTATCATGAAATTCGTAATATTATTTTTAATGTCCGTTTCATTAAACTTATTGACATTAACAGGTGCAAATTTAATAGTACGATGTTTTGTGTTGTTATATGTCTTCACAACATCGTTCAAGCCACCATCTATCCACTTATAGTGTCCGTTCAAGCTAAAGTATTTGTACAATTTATTTTTAATAGTTTTAATAACTCGTTCTACAATTGAAGCCTTTTTGGTTGAAAATGTAGAGTAGTGATTAATATTATAGTTCTGTAAAAGCTTTTGAAATGTAGAATTATAGAACTCAGTACCCATATCAGTTTGCAGATGAGTTGGTATCCTGTGATTAGTAGAAAGTAATTTTTCAAATGCATGAGAGACATCATGTTTGGATTTAGTTTTTAATGGTTCCACCCAAACGTACTTTGAGAAGCAGTCAATAACTATTAAAATATAGTTATATCCTTTATTAAAGGTTTTTAGGTTTTGCATATCAGCTAAATCTGCTTGCCACAAATCATCAATACCTTTTAAAATTACAGATCGTCGAGGAAAATTTTTTCGTGCTGCTTTATGTATTTCATTGACGATTTGTTGTTTTGTCATTTTAACAAAATTTAAGGTCTATGTTTTTCGATCTTTTAATATAGATTGAATTGCGTCTTGAACTAGTCTATCAACTGCTTTCCTTGTGTAAAATTTGCTTTCCAAATGAGTCTCTATCTCAGACATTATTGTTTTTAAAGCTTTCTCTATGTGGTTTTGAACACTATTTGGAATAGAACTTTGCAATTTTCGTAAGTCATTGATTAGTACACCTTTCAATTCATCTACATAGGCTTTATTTACTGCATCGTCTGCGTCTTGTGGAGGTTTGACACCTTTTAGCCTCGATGTCTTCAAGTCATAATCTCCATAATCAGATTTTATTAATGCGTTATCATTAAAATCAAGTATTTCCGATATACGCATTCGCTTATGAATATAATGTCCAAATTTGTCTACATTCATATTAAAGGTGTGTTATGTTGAACGGTATATAGTAAAATGACACACATATAATATTAGTTGATTTATTTATTTAATAATTTTGCTTTCACGTAGTTCTTCAATGATAGATATTATTTCATTATCTAGTCCTGTGTTACCAGCATCTCGAGAAGCAATTAATAACTTTAATCTATCAACCAATTCATTGGGATCATCCCAATATACAAAATCTGTGTTTTTTTTCCACATTTTTGTTAAAGGTAATCCTTTTCCTACTTTCTGTCTACAACTTGGACTTCTACTTTCTTGATCGAAAAGTGGTTTAATAACTTGCAAATATTTTTGTCCTTTATTACTTTTAATTGGTTTTTTTGAATCGAAATCACGACGATGTGCATTCGTTACAAGTAACATTGCCTTATAATTTTGCTTGTCATGCTCATTAACCAAGCTCAGATCAATGTCTTTTTTTAACAGTAACTCTCGCAACCCAGGTGTACTTTCGTACTTGCGTCCGGCTACAGTAATAACTTTATCCCCAATAGTTATGTTAGAGGAACCCAACATTAACTTTCCACGTTCATTTCTTATACCAAATGGTACATCTGATAGTACTTGTGAAGATAACGACCAAGATGATGCATCTGGATTAGTACCGACTAATGACTGAAATGAAGAGTCCGATGAGGGTTCCGATTCATTACTAGCAATACTGCTATCATCTGTTTCTTTCATATCTTGGTCTTGTGGTAATTGGGGTTCTACTTTTTCCTCCTTTTTTGTTAGAGCTAAGTGGTTATTAGTGTTGGCTATTAAATTGAGAGAGTCTGTAACAGGCTTAAAAACTGTATCAAGAGCATACTTATTACTATCTTCAAAATCCTTCATTTTACGTATTTTTTTCTTGACAGCTTCTGTCGCATCAACAATTTGTTTTTTCAATGATTTATCCATTATGTAAAATATGTGGTAATCGAATAAGAACCAATTACAGAATAACAATAAAGTGACTGCAGTCTACTTAAATATTCAAATATCATCTAATAATACAAAAGTGTCAAACGTTTTTCTATAGCAACCGTTGTTTCTAGAACAATCTTTATTAATTACCACATAATCAAAAGGCTCTTTCCATATTAGGGAACACATTTCTCGAAATTTCAACCATGACATATCGGTGTTAACATGTTCTTCGTAAACATGTTTCAAATTAACTTCATCTTGCTTAAAAAGCACAATTAAGTTAGCATTATCTCTTACAAGTTGTTTAGGTATTTTGGTGTAAGTTTGATTTAAATAAAAACTGTCAATTAATTTATGTCTTCCCATGGCAAAATAATCACGCATATTACTTTGATTTTCACATGCTACATCATCAAAAATAATCACAGAATTAGGTTTTGCATCTGCAACCTTTAAAACGTCATCATTTGCTTGGTATGTCTGGAGAGTGATACCTGGTACTCGTCGTAAAACCTTTTCTAAAAAGATGTACTTTGGTTGAAGTAGCGTTTTAGAATATACATAAACATTCTGAAATGTCAATCCATTTTCGTGCAATAGAAGACCAATTAATAAGTTAGTTTTTCCACAATTTGATGGTCCGCATATGATGCAGCGTACTGTATTTGGTAATAATTCTCCATGGCGTAACTTATTTTTTGTTAAATCGTCACAGATTGTATTGACCTGCAACGATTGTGTTTGTTTAACGAATTTCATGTTTGCTATGCAATACTGATCGACTCGTAATGAAAAGATGAATTTATAACATAAATATTTATAACTACAAGTAGTCGAACCAAACTGGTTACAGAAAACCTGTAGGTTATAAAGGAACGGAAGGTGGTGAAAATGCGACTGTAATAAATCGAATTTCAATCGAAAGTCATAAACGCGTTATACGGAGTGAACGGTAAGTCATTTTATGATATTGGGCACGCTAGATCACTTTTGTGACGAAGACGAACGAAGTGAGTCGTAGGAACGATAAAAGTGGTCTAGAATGGCACAAAATAATACACTACTTACATACTGACTGAATAGATGGGATTGGGTGTTAAGGGATCCAGAAAGTCTATCATGATGGATCATTATTAGAATACTATATTGAATAGTTGAATGGTTGGGAATTAGTGGTTTATGGATCTCCTCTGATCCAGAAACCCTAATTCCCAACTACTGATCACATCGGCTTTCGAACAGTAAAAATCGCATCATTGGTTTATCCACAAACAGGATCAAAAAGGATATACTTATAACACCATAACATAACACCCCTCGTTTTAGTCGGGGGTACAGAATGTTTGGTGCGTGTTGCAGCCACGCTGGCGCTCTGGTAGCAGGAGTGTAGCCGCGACTAGTAGTTCTCTTTACACTGAGCTAGTAGCGTGCTGCGCTCGGGGAGCAGTCGCAGCCACCAGGCCAATGATGAATTATACATAATCCATGCGCACAAGGATAAGTATAATAAATCATGCACCGCGTCCCATTAGGTGAGTCTGCGACGGCGACACGCCCGGACGGGGCGGAGTGGCGGACGGTTCGCGACCGGGCGGCCACAGACTTGCAGACGAACTTGACACGCGATCTACGAATAATGTATTCTACATTATTCGTAGCACGCGATAAACCAGGAGCCCTCGAGTCAAAATCTGGCCATCCTGCTAGAACACCCCGGAAAAAAACAGGACCTAAACCAGCAAGTGGAATCTTTTCAGGATACTATCCATACATATCTGCACGAGCATTATCCACCACATTCAAAGTACTTACGCTCGGAAAAATAGAATAAACACTTTTAAAATCAAAATGAGGAAAAAAAAGAGGGAACTTATCAAACGACTACGGATTGCTAAAGCTATGGGCGATAATCAACTTAGTCACCAACTGGCCAGGGCTTTAAGGTCTATACTGAAATTTATTCAAGGGGTCTTCAACTAATTAATGAAACTAATAATTTAAATAGAGCCAAACATCTGGACCCTTTTAAATACTCGAGGAATATATTTAATGACAGAAAGCATGGTAGGCTGGACATAAGTAACGATCAGATCTATAACTACTATAAAAGTAATTATGAGGTGCCTAAATATGACAAATCATATAGTGAACCAAAGGAAAAAAAACCTCAATTCTTAATCAACTGTAATCCACCTAGCTTAGAAGAAATTGAACACCAAAATAAAAAGAAATCAACTAAATCTGCCCCTGGGCCTGATGGCATACCTTACATAGTCTATAAAAAATGTCCATCAGTACGTAAACACCTTCTGAGCATATTTAACAGGATCTGGTCGAGTAAAGAAATACCAGCGGCCTTCGGAGAGGCCAGTTTTGTGCTCATTCCTAAGAAAGAAATTGTTACCAGTCCAAAAGACGCCAGACCGATAGCGTTAACCAACACAATATCAAAAATTTTCTTCTCATGGCTTCAATTTAAAATGACTGATTTTATGATCAGCAATAAGTATTTTAGACCAAATCACCAGAAAGGGTTTCTGCCCGGAATTTCAGGATGTCTGGAACATAATTCTCTACTGGCGGAAAGTCTAAAAGATGCCAGATTAAATGAAAGGCAATTAACAGTTTGTTGGATAGATTTGGAAAACGCCTTTGGCTCAGTACAACATGAACTTATGTTGTTTGCATTAAAATGGTATAACTTTCCGTCAATAATCTGTGAAATAATAGCTTCTTACTATAACCAATTAAAATTTGTAATCAATACAAAAGAAGGACATACGCAACCCTTAAAGTATAGAGTAGGTTTGTTCCAGGGTTGCAGATTATCACCAATAGTTTTCAATATAGTAATAAATATGTATTTTACTTGATAGTATTATTACTCATGAGAAGAAGTGGGGATATCGGTTTAAATTAAATGGCAAATATACAGAGTCCATCCTGGCGTTTGCAGACGACCTCGCAATCCTGACTCGCAGCCCAAAGCAGTGCCAAGACCTACTGCGTAAAGTGGATGAATTCTGTACATGGACAGATGGAATGAGGACAAAACCTAGCAAATGCTACTGTCTATGTCTGGGTAGGCGGGGTACTAAGTTTACGTCGTATGACCCCGGGCTTGCTATAGGCGGGGGAAAAGTTTCTATTATATCGGAAACCGTGCCTTTCAAATTTCTTGGCATAAAGATAGATAACAGAGGTTGTACTCCAGCTTTGGACGACATAATTGAAAGTTTCATTGTTGACATAAAAAAGGTAGACAAACAACCAATAGGTAACGTCAAGAAAGCATGGATATACGACAACTATTTAACATCACGTCTAAACTGGCCGTTTCTTGTGTACGATATGAGCCAAAACCTTCTCAGAAAATTGGATGCGAATGTTACGAAGACGTTGAAGTCGTGGCTAGGGCTAGCTCAATCGGCCGACCCGTCGGCATTATACAGAGCTTCTAATAACTTCGGAATGACGTTTAAGAAGCCGTCGGAACTCTATAAACATCTAAGAGTTACTAAAATGCACGTCTTGGCAAAATCAAGAGACAAAATCGTTCAAACTCTTCCAAAGGATAAAAATATAGCAGAACTTGAGTCACGCCTCCAATTCCACAAGAGATTCTTGGTGGGTTCGCAGACTGGTCGAGCGGGGTTGGGTAGTATCCGGAGACAAACAGATAAAGACATTACAAAATCTTTTCTGGAGCAGGATGAGAGCGATGCCTACAAGGTGCACGCGATGAACCTGGAGATGCAGAATGAATGGCTTACTCTGGGCGAATTTTGTATTCCCATGGCCTTGCAGTGGCGTACCTTATTGTACGACTGGTCGCCGGCTTTGCTTAAGTTCTACCTGAACGCGTTTCAATTGACCCTCCCCGACCCAAGTAATCTGGTCAGGTGGGGGAAAGCCACAGATAAAACGTGTAATGCATGTGGAGAAGCGATTGGAACTGCTAGGCACCTGCTGGTAGGTTGTAGGACGTTACTAGACCGGGGTCATTACTCACGCCGACACGATAGGGTATTGGAAATCATACGTGAGGCTGTCAGTTTGGCGGTAGCGAGAGCGAAAAAGGGATTAACCACAAAGAAAAGAAATGACATTGCGTTTGTAAAGGAAGGCTGTTCAAAGAAAGTACCTCAAAAGCCATACTCAATTTTGATGGCTGCCGCCGATTGGACTATACTCTCAGACACGTATGAAAAACACTACAAAATCCCGGAGGATGTATGTGCCTCGTCATCCAGACCCGACATATTCCTGTTTTCGAGGATACACAGGCGTGCGGTGCTCGTGGAGCTGACGGTGCCGTGGGAGACCAACATACCGAAGGACCACGCCATGAAGACAAATAAATACTTTGACTTGACCAATGAGTTAACCAAAAATGGCTATGTGGTTAAACTCTATGCCGTAGAAGTAGGAGCAAGGAGAATTCCAGCTAAATCCCTGTATAATTTATTTAAGGACCTTGGATTGCCAAGAGCTACAGTAAGCTCTTTACTAAAACGAGTATCCAAAGCGGCATTGATAGGATCTTACCAAAGCTGGTTGGGCAGGGGGGGGAACATTGTTGACGGTGGAAGGTGATCGTTTATGCGCATAGTAAGGTGGCCACCCTAAACCTACTCGAATGGGTCGCAAGTCCCAGACGCCGTCGGGGTGTTCCCCCCTGTGCCACGCTATGGACCCGGCGCCCGCACGGAGAATCCATGGAATGCTAAGAATACGGTCTCCCCTCTAGCGTAAAGTGAGCCCCCATCCTTGGATACCCGTTGAAATTATTGGAGTAGCCAATCGTGACCCGACTCACACCGTGGGATGACTTCAGTGTTTACTAGAAGGAGGCATGTAATATGAAACTTATGTCATGTCAGAACAAACAAACCACGGAGCACCAGCCTGGCTGTTACATCCGCTCTCGCCGCCGCGCAGTAGCGTTAGAAAGGGTGATAATGAAAATTTACAGGACCTTTGAAACCACAGATATCAGAAAACTTTGTTCTGATTTCTGTGTTTGAAAAGGATTTACGGTTAAAGTGTTCTTGAATTTTTATTTCTCCGTTTTTTAAAGCGCTCGCTGTGTGAAACGTGCAGCACTCACGGACACACAACGGGTCTACTGCTTGCTCCCCTAATCACGGGCCCTTGTCAAGTTGTAGGGTCGTCGGTTTGATTGATCATCGTTAGCAAGCTGCACATAACAAGTGCGGTTGGGACTCCAGAGACCCGAATTTGCTTGAGGTATTGAAAAGCAAGTAGTGCGCCAGTTTTCTGAAAAATAACGATTTAATTTTTTCTTTCTTATGAACGGCCACGTCGTCGCCGCATGCGAATATATCACATCGCTGTAACAACGGCATGATGACCAATATCCTTTAATGCCTATGTCGTGCGTGTAACTGTACGGCACTACGGCTACAAAACGCACTCACCGGCCTCACCGCTCGCCGCTCGACGGGCTACCAATTACCACCATATTCGGAGCCGGTACTTTGGCTTCACTATTTTTGTGGTTAAGATCACACTAATGATAACTAGGACACTAGAACAACTTTGCTAATATTGCCTTAATATTGTTCTCTATATTAAGGCAATATTAGCCATGTCACGATCAGGTGTCAGATCTCGGGCCGTCTCGATCTCGTGTTTCGACTTTCACAACGCTCGCTTTACAGCTTCCCTCGGCACTGACTACTGACAGCCACGCTTGTTGTAACGGAGCGCGCAATTAGATCTTATTATCTGATACCAGCATACTTTATAATTATCGTACAATGAAAGGAGACAGTCACTTGCTCACTAATTACCTAACGAGTTAGAATTTTAAGCTATTTGCTACAATATCGTTCGAGGCCAGGACTCTATCACTACAAACAAACCATTTCAAAAGGCTTGGCATATTTTCTTGTTCATTTCCAGCGCATATGAAAGGATAGGTGCCAAAATTTGTGAGTTTGTAAGTTTGTTACGCTTTCACGCTTAACGGCTAAACGGAACTGGCTGAAATTTGGCACAGTGATCGATTGTTACTTGGTTGATATAGTCTGGAATAACATTGAGTTTTTTTTATAACCAGAATTAATTACCATGGGGACATGGGGTAAATAAGTGAAAGGGAAACAGAATTCAACGCAGGCGGAGTCGCGGGCGCCGTCTAGCGGGTGTATTTCGCAGCGTCTAGTCAGTATTTCTATTTCTAAATTCTTTTACCCTCCATCCCTATCCTGAGCCACGTTTGTGGGACTTAGTGTAGGTAACCCACCATGACCTTGATAAGAAAAAACTCTCGCATTTGTTCGTACCGGTAGGTTACGTAAGGGGAGTGTGATAGGTAGTAAAACATCTGTTTTGGAAAGCTTATATTGTTAAGTATAAACAAAGACGCCTGTGGGTTGGATAAGCTGTCCACTAACTTGGGAACTTTGACTGCAAGGATAACTCTGAACATGTTACTAGTCTAGCTCTGTGTGAATCTAGCATGGAACTAGAAATAGAAACCAAATGGCCAATGGCCAGGCAATCATCAAAGTTCTTTAAGTAAATTGCAAAAACATACAAATAATAGGTATTTTTTTCTTTTTGATGTACGAGTTCCTATCCTACACAAACAAACGAGCGTGAAAACGTTAGTAGGGTAAGGGGCCCTTAACGTAATAGTGTCGCAATAAGTAGGCGAGTGTCTCCGACATGGCCACACGGGTGCAGTGCACGCTGAAAATGGACGTCATTACAGTTGTTAATGGAGTTGGTGGGCATAATGGGCAAGCGTCGCGTCGCCGCATGGTGCGCTGCCCACCGCCCGCCCCGGCACGGAACCATTGTTGTGACGTAGCGCTCGTTAGCGGAGTGGAGCGGGGCTACGTCAGCTCGCAGCTGTACGACACAATTACTGACACAAACCGACTTTTTGTTGCCAAATTCGCGCCGGCATGTATGGGCGGTCGGTGATACCACTGTATTATTTATACTGTGGTGATACGGTGCGCGACGCGCGACTCTTGCCAACCGAAACTATTTGGTCCGTTAATCGTGCTCGTGTACACAAGTACGTATTGTCGTGTGTTGTGCCTGATTTCACTGCATTGACTTTAACCGGCGATTTGTACGACATAGTCACGTAGAATCGTCCAACTGGCTGACAGCTCCATAAGTCGCTGTACGTAAGGTAGGTACTATAGCGGGCGATGGCTCTAGCTTGAGCTGCAGTTGGCATCACAATGGTTTCTAATTGAATAGGAATTGTGATCAGTCTGTTTAGGCACGCCTGGGACTGAGTGACAGTACTGACTGACAGTGCACGTGACGACACGGCGGTGTGCCAAGTGCGACTAGCTGCCTATAGCCTACACCTACACTGTAGAATTAATAGGTAGAGGAGTATTTGTAATATAGGTACCTGTGTAGGTGTATAGGTATTAGGTATGTATGTATGAGTATAGTGTTAACTAGTATGTTTTGTAGTCTTTACTCTATTTTTTTAAAACACTCTACGTTTTGTACTCCTAATCTTGGACAACGCAGTAGGTAGTCATTGTAATTGCTACTGCACACCACAGTATTTACATACTTTCCTAGTAGTACTAGTTTACTAGTAGCAGCACGTTTAGGGTGCCTGAGGTGCCTGTCACCTGTCCCAGTCTAAACATGTATAGAGCAAGAGCAACACAACATAATAACTTTGATGCATCGCTTTGACATTATAACATACATTTTTTTTAATGTTACATAAGCGGTGCCTAGACGAGCAATACAATAATCAGCTCATAGACAACTCGTAGAAAGCTCGTAGTTTGCATGTCGGTCACTTCAGTCAACACAACTACGTGATCATGCATGTATGACACCACATAAATGCACGCCGCTTGATCGACTAGGGACCGCATTTCAGTGCATTTGTAGCGATAACGTTAGTGGCCAAATTATGTAGAGCGCTTAATATTTAGCATTGTTGGACTAACTAAATAGCGTGCGACGGATCGGGCAAAATGTCACGAGCACGACGTATCGACGCCGCGCCGCCACCTTCCCTTGAACAAGTAGGTCGAGAGAAAACGAAATTGACGCACGGGGACACATCTATAGGTGCCGCCGCTGTTGAATAGAGATTGAGCATTGAAAGGTAATGAAGCGCAGCGGCCGCCGCTCGGCGCGTGTACAATGTGGAGCTGGCCTTAAGTGAAGAGACGAGACGTGATCCCACATGAGTAAGTAGGTATAGAGCTCCGAAAACAAAGCTATCTATCTACCTATAGCAGTCGGTTCCGATCTTTGAAAGCGGCCCAGTAGCATAACGCATTTGGTGACGAATCACCATTTGGAAGTTGCATGTTCCTGCCAATATACTGTCGACGAAACCGCAATTTACAAGAGTTTTTATAAGTTAGCTAGATCAGTTGCAGGCCTTATTGGCACTGCGGCATGGCCATTTACAGTAGTCCATACTAAAGTAAAGGTTACGCGCCGAATGCCACTTCGTGATCAACTCGTTGACGAGGAATTTGTAAATAGCTCCGGAACACTGCGTCGCCGTCGGCTCGCTATGTTCGTAGAACTGTAATCGTAGCGCGGGCAGGCCTCCCTGAAGGACTGACCACCTGCCAAGGGGTTACGAGAACTACCGACCAGCTCGTGGCGATCTTTGGGGGAGGCCTGTGCGGCTGCCAGTAGCAATCTTCACTCGGCTGTGAGGATGATCAACGGTTAGTTAAAATGTCCGCTGCTTGCTTTTATTAATTATTACACCCAGAGATGTGTTAAGTAGGTAGATAGTCTCTGAACGACAGCAAAGCGTCCAAAATTTTAAGCGCCAACTGTTGGCGGATAAGTGCCGATCCGCCATTTAGTGCACATTCTGTTGTCAAGGGATAAGCTTGTGTCACGTGACGAAATTTTATTGTTTAAAATGTCGAATTGTGCAATAAAAGTGTGTCGAAATTACAGAAAATATTTAAAAACAGCCAGGAATGTCTGTAAGTAACTCGAAACTTATCACAATTTTATGAAATCTATTTATTTACGCATGTCTAATTTCTTCGACTCCATCTTGACATTTTTGTTGGTGTTGCCATTTTCCAATTCAGAATTCCCCAAATTAAATAAGTAAAGAATTACCTAGGTATGGAAATGGAACTAAATTATTAGAGAGTCGTAAAATAAATAATTTGGAAACGGTCAAGTGTGAGTTGAGAATAGTGAAAATCGACCTATACAATTGTTCGGACTCAGTAACGAGAAACTTGGCATACTTTAAATTAAGGAAATCATTTAAAATACCTAAATGTGAGTTATAAATGGTAAAATCTGTACAAATGTTCTTAAGCTGAAGGGTTTGTTCGTTTGTTTGAACGCTAGGATCTCGGGAACTACTGGTTGGATTTCAAAAAGTCTTTTACGTTTCGTTAGTTCATTTATGGAGTTCATACCACTAGACTTGGGAAGGTACAGTTCGTACAGTGTTAAGGTGCTCCCTCACCGGGAGCATTCGCCTGTAATGTAACAAATTAGATTCGACTCGAGCGTTACGTTACGATGCTACCTCCCTGACCGACGAGCGTTCGCATGTAATGTAACATTTATAGATTCGACTCGAGCATTACGTTACGATGCTAGCTCCCTGACAGTCTCGAGCATTCGCGTGTAATGTAACATTTATAGATTCGACTCGAGCATTACATTACGATGCTACCTCCCTGACCGACACGAGCATTCACGTGTAATGTAACATTTATTATAGACTAGCTGATGCCCGCAGCTTCGCCTGCGTGAAATTTTGTTTCTTTTTTCCGCGTCTCATGGGAACTTATTCCCGGGATAAAACTTGTATCATTTCAGAATATAATCTATCTCTGTAGGTGATTACATGATAATTTTGCAATCCAATATGGCCGCCGCGCCGTTATCACAAAATTTCGTGATGGGTATCGTGTAAGGGGTTTTTTGGTATGCTGAGTACGAATTTCGGGTTAATTTAGAGATCCAATATGGCCGCCGCTCCGTTATCACAAAATTTCATGATGGGTATCGTTAAAGGGGTTTTTTGGTATGCTGAGTACGAATTTCAAGATAATTTTGCAAAATTAACCCTAAATTCGTACTCAGCATATCAAAATTCCATTTATACGATATGCTACATGAAATTTAACAACGGTGGCGAGGCAGCCATATTGGATTGCAAAATTTACCTGAAATTCGTATTTGGCATACCAAAAAACCCCATAAACGATATACAACATGAAATTTCACAACAGTGGCACGGCGGCCATTTTGGATGGCAAACGTTAACCTGAAATTCGTACTCAGCATACCAAAAAACCCCTCATACGATATACAGCATGAAATTTTACAACGGTGTAAGGCGGCCATCTTGGATTGCAAAATTGACCTAAGATTCGTACTCAGCATACCAAAAATCCCCTTAAACGATACCCATTATGAAATTGTGATAACGGCGCGGCGGCCATATTCGAATCTTTAAATTAACCTGAAATTCGTACTTAGCATACCAAAACACCCCTTCTTCTTCTATCGTGTCAATGATTCCTCTTTTTTTTTAAACAATTTTGGCATAAAACTCCGCCATCGCAACTGCTCTGTCGGTGGCGTTAATAAGGTCGGCCTTAGAGCAAGATGTAGGACAAAGGGGACATGCGAGTAAGTGCGACATGGACTGCACGGAGGCGCCGCAGTCACATGCGGCTAAGCCCGGATCTCGCATTCCCCACCTGCACAGGTTTTGTCTGGACCGGCCGACCATAGTTCGTAAGCGGTTGAGAGATCTCCACACCGGCCATCGGAGGTCGCATCCAGGAGGTAGCTTTTCCTGAGGAGGTAGAAAGTCGGAAGGTGGAGGTAGTTTCGCCTTCCAAAGCGAGACTCTCAGCGCAACAGGGTGTTCATTTGAGGCTATGGTTTTTTGGATAAAGCTTTTACGGCTCTTTAGGCGAGCTCTAGGTGGTTGGTGTCCGAATAGGCAGTGTTGGGAGACCGTCTCTTGTTTCGCCTTCTCCAGTCTGCATGCGGCGATTCGTCTTGTTGCTGGTGGGGCGATGCCGGCTAGTGGGTGGAGCATGGTGAGGGGAGTGGGCTTTAAACAACCGGTGATGATTCGACATGTATCATTTAGGGCTACATCCACCTGCCTGGCGTGAGCTGATCGGTGCCACACGGGGCACGCAAATTCACCCGCAGTGAAACATAAAGCCAAAGCAGTCGTACGGAGGACGCTGGGCTCCGCTCCCCAGGCCGTACTAGTTAGGCGGTGGAGTAGGTTGTTTCGTGCCCCCACTTTGGCCTTAGTGTTCAGACAGTGAGTTTTGAAACTCAAAGTCCTAAAACACCCCTTAAACGATACCCATCATGAAATTTTGTGATAACGGCGCGGCGGCCATATTGGATCTCTAAATTGACCCGAAATTCGTACTCAGCATATCAAAAAACCCCTTAAATGATACCCATCATGAAATTTTGTGATAACGGCGCGGCGGCCATATTGGATCTCTAAATTAACCCGAAATTCGTATTCAGCATACTAAAAAAGCCCTTTAACGATACCTATCATGAAATTTTGTGATAACGGCGCGGCGGCCATATTGGTTCTCTAAATTAACCCGAAATTCGTACTCAGCATACCAAAAAAGCCCTTATACGGTATCAACATGAAATTTTACAACGGTGGCGCGGCGGCCATCTTGTATTGCAACATTGACCTTAAATTCGTACTCAGCATACCAAAAAACCCCTTAAACGATTCCCATCATGAAATTTTGTGATAGTGGCGCGGCGACCATTTTGGATTGCAAAATTATCATAAATTTCGTACTCAGCATACCAAAAAACCCCTTTAACGATACCCATCATGAAATTTTGTGATAACGGCGCGGCGGCCATATTGGATCTCTAAATTGACCCGAAATTCGTACTCAGCATATCAAAAAACCCTTTAAACGATACCCATCATGAAATTTTGTGATAACGGCGCGGCGGCCATATTGGATCTCTAAATTAACCCGAAATTCGTATTCAGCATACTAAAAAACCCCTTAAACGATACCCATCATGAAATTTTGTGATAACGGCGCGGCGGCCATATTGGTTCTCTAAATTAACCCGAAATTCGTACTCGGCATACCAAAAAACCCCTTAAACGATACCCATCATGAAAGTTTGTGATAACGGCGCGGCGGCCATATTGGATCTCTAAATTAACCCGAAATTCGTACTCAGCATACCAAAAAACCCCTTATACGGTATCAACATGAAATTTTACAACGGTGGCGCGGCGGCCATCTTGTATTGCAAAATTGACCTTAAATTCGTACTCAGCCTACCAAAAAACCCCTTAAACTTAAACGATACCCATCATGAAATTTTGTGATAACGGCGCGGCGGCCATATTGGATCTCTAAATTGACCCGAAATTCGTACTCAGCATATCAAAAAACCCCTTAAACGATACCCATAATGAAATTTTGTGATAACGGCGCGGCGGCCATATTGGATCTCTAAATTAACCCGAAATTCGTATTCAGCATACTAAAAAACCCCTTAAACGATACCCATCATGAAATTTTGTGATAACGGCGCGGCGGCCATATTGGTTCTCTAAATTAACCCGAAATTCGTACTCGGCATACCAAAAAACCCCTTAAACGATACCCATCATGAAAGTTTGTGATAACGGCGCGGCGGCCATATTGGATCTCTAAATTAACCCGACATTCGAACTCAGCATAAAACATTAACAAAACTACATGATTAGTTTCCCGAAAAAATGGGTAGTGTCTTTAGCCGGCGTCACTACACACTGACGCAAGGCGTATGTAAGACAGCACGCTCACGCACACAATCATGCGTTAGTACGGCGGTTTTTGTTGCAGTGATCACGAGGCGAGAGGGTTTCTAGGTAGTTAGTATTCTTAGATTACACCTTTATAGGTTAAATAGAAAACTAATAGTTATTCGTAGTTTGTCTACCCAAAAGCACTGTATATGTTAAACAACATATTTATACTGTGCCAAAAGCATTCATTCCAAACAGACAAAATTGAGGTTAGACAGAATTATAAGAGCACTCCAAAACAAAAGCGCCAATGAATTTGTGGTTTTGTCACAAATACATTATACAACGAGTACCTAAGTAGGTACACACCAAGTATTTCGCCTCAGTAAGCCGGTATGTCAGCGTAGCGCGTAGGCGGCTCTGTGGTTTGTCGATCCAGCTAGCTGGAGCTGGGACGAATGTGTTCACAAAGTACATATTATTTAAAGCTTTGTATGGATAATTAATGAAAATAAGGAACAATAATGGCGCTTAATTGGTGTAAAATTCAACAAAATACGAGAACCATCTGTGTCGTGTGTCCGTGGGCTTAACACATGTCGTGGATTCGAACTATTATCTCGGTGCCCATTGGAAAAGTCACTCATGTTTTTTAATGCTTACAACATCTGTATTTCTATGCGCAGTAAGTAGCATGCCTCAACATATTTAAATGATATTCAAATTTATTGTACAGAAATAGAGTCGCTTTTAATATGACCTTTGTGTCCAGAACCATCGGGGCACGCTCGAAGTTCGTGATCCGATTGATAGTGCTTGAAATGTAGTGCGCGCGCATGCTCTTGTCATTAGATCAGATACAGTACTGTGGAGCCTGAGAAAGAATCCCGTTTTGTCTCTGGTTGGCAACACTGAGAGCTTACAATGTGATTGGAAGAATATGACGAAAGATAAATTGGTTAAAAAAACCATTTAATTATCTAGAACACACTACCTACACGTAAAATTTGATAATACCAGGATGATAATATCCTAAGCGTTACCTAATCAAGTCGCATCCGGACTCGAGTCAAAAACCATCACTTAGGTAGGTACCTACTAATACAACAAACCTACTCACTGGGAAAAGGAGACAAATCATGACTTTATTACAGGGGCTTTCTTCCGCACATGCTTGAATTCCTCCTTGGATTTTTCATTAGGTGGGCCGTATACTTGTCTGCCGCCTTGGAAACCTGCGATGTTTTTAAAGCCCAGTATGTTAACGTCGGTAAATTATTTTCTAACAGCCAGTTATAGTTTTGGGAGTCCTGGGGTATCCTTCCTAGGGCTTACCCGGGGCTCCCAACTGTAGGCTGTTAGCAGGACACGTGAGGTTTTATAGTCGGTAGGAGTCCGACATAACATCCATGAGGATTTTCTCCGACGTAAAATAAAGAGAGAGAAAAATCAAGTTATACCTACTCGGGCAGCGCTCGGCACGGGGCACTCAGCTCCATACATAGGCGTCATCGCTTCCCATGGGAGCGAGCGCGTGACAGGTAGGTGACCCGAGACTGTGCCACCGGCAGAGGACGGCGACAGGTCACCTCGTAAGTAGGTGAAACACTACCTATTTTGGCCCTTGCATTCAAAACGTGAACAATTTCGTTTCTTTACTTTTGTAGACGTAATGCAACCTAATGTATCTCTGTGACTACAATAAGAAACATACATGCAAATACCTACACTTTTTGATACTGGTCTGATTGTCAAGCATGTTGTAAACAATAAGTAAGTAGGTACCTAATTAGATAGGTAGGTACTTACTTGAATTAATATTTTATATGATAGGTATGTACTTTATGAGTTCATACATTTAACTAGGTAATCGCTCAGCATGTTTATAGGAGGCTGGTGTACTGCAAAGTTATTAATGATTTAGTAAAGTAATGTTTAAAGCATGCAGGTCCATTTTACAGTAAGGATAATTAATAAATAAATAAATATTGTTGGAAATTCTCACACAACATCATCTAGCCCAAACTAAGCTATAAGCTTGTGCTATGGGATTTAGATCTAGACAACTGATAGACATACTTATAAATTTCAAAATACATATTATACATAGAAAACACCCAAACGCTGAAACAAACATTAGTGGTTCACAAAAATATTTGGACCGACCCGGGAATGGAACCCAAGACCTCCAGCGCCGCAGGTGGTATCACTACCGACTACGCCACCAAGGCAGAGGATACACATTATTTCGTAGTCAGCACTATACTTTGATAACGGTGACAAAGAAAGAATTACAGGATTGTCACTGTCACGTGTTAATTAAAGTTACGTTTCATAGCACACTCCGTCCGTGTCGGCTACACTGAACATATGGCTTACCTACTTGCGAGCAGGTGAACGCCAAAAGTCATTACTTTATGTAATACTTACTTGCAGTGCGTGGTACTGGTACATACGCGCGTTGTTCCCTATAACCGAACGACCCCATAGGTGGTGCAAACAAAGTAAAATAGATATTTATAGTACTTGTATGATATATAAATATAAATATGTTTTTTATGAACTTGGAAGAAATATAAGAAAGTTAGAATTGCGAATGTACATGACGAAAATACTTGTATAACTGTCACTGCTCTGCTTACCTATTCAAATAGTGTAGTGGTTCGTCGGCGTCGCATGTGCGCTGTGCGCTCACCCTTACAGCTTACAGCGCGTAGGTATACATAAATAACAGCTATTAGCGCTTTATCGCCAAGTGCGCGCGGTGCAGCGGTGGCCGTACTTCCCGCGGCACGCTTTGTACTTTTATTTGCGAAGTTTGGGGTTCAACAGCCGAGCGAAACTACGTTTTATTGTTATCTGCAACTAGCAGAACACTCCCTCCCCCTTGTAAAAAACGCTATTAGTAAACGGCTTGTATTTAAATCGATATCTGTTTATTCCCTTTTTTCGTACAAAATATTTCAAAGTTAAACCAAAAATACTGACTTGCACACTAATTATGCACACTAAATAAATCAAATTCAATATACTGTTTAATGGTATTTGCAGAACTATTTTACTGAACATATCACTATTATCAAAAGGGATATTTTTAAATGCACCTCTGTTTAATTTTTCTGCACACTAGGTAACTTCACTAATTTACTGAATGCAAACCAGAAAATTAAATGCTGTGCAAAAAAACTAATTGATTAACTAAACATGTCCTACTTAAAAAACTTAAATATTACTCAGAACGAGAAGACCTTTTTAATCGAATTCACACCAAAAATGTGGTTCGTACATCGAATATATGATTTGTGAAACAGATATACGAATTGCATATCAAAAATACTAACTTGCACTCTAAATAGTACTATCTTATAACGGAATAGGTTAGGTTAGGTTAAACTTTTATTATTTTGATCAATAAAAAATAATTTTGTAGAGGTGACTGATTAAATTGAGGTTTTACTTAAAGGGAATAAACGATGTTCCTAAAAGTAAATTAGGCGATAGATTTCCTTAAAAAAGTTTTAATATTTTTGTTGAACAATGGAATTTTTAGATATACTATTCTGATAATAGTTATTCGTTCAGTAAAACAGTTCTGCAAATACCATTAAACATTAAAATTAATTTGGTTTATTTAGTGTGCATAATTAGTGTGCACGTCCGTATTTTTGGTTTAACTTTGAAATATTTTGTTCGGAAAAAGGAAATAAACAGATATCGATTTAAATACATGCCTTATCAAAATAGGTAGTATATCTAAAAATTCCTTTGCTTAACTAACATATTAAAACTTTTTTAAGGAAAATATCGCCTATTTCACTTTTAGGAACATCTTTTATTCTAATTAAAAACCCAATTTAAACAGTCGTCTTTACAAAATTAAATTTTATTCATAAAAAATATAAAAATCTAACCTAACCTAACCTATTCTGTTATAAGATTGTACAATTTAGAGTGCAAGTTAGCAGCGGCGAAGGCTGAATTTTTTCAAAAGGAAAGCCGGTGAAAAAAATAATATCCAGTTGGTCACACCTTAGTGTAGGTATTTTGCGTATTTATTAAATGGTGGCGCGCGGCGGTGTAATGCCTTTTGTGTTTTGTTTGCCACCTGTACTATACTCGTAAGATCCATGTATTTAATTCAAAACAATGTCTTACGTGCATGATAAATTGGCTTATAAAAAAGTATCATAAATTATCTACTGATGACTAAAAAGATATTCAAATTTACACTAACTGAAAAGGTCTTAACCGACCTTAGGTGTAAATAATAGACTGTATATCCTTGTACTAAAATTTTTTTTATTAAAACAATATTCACAGCTATATATGTCTGCTCAGGTAACGAAACCATACCGCGATCTAGATACTATATACAAAAAAGTGATGCCATCTAGTTACATATTTTGAACTAAAACCTGACTTGAACACTAACCATGTTTTGAAATTATTCTACTACTCTCTGCAAGCTCATACCTACCTATTTCAAATTGTCTCGATTGAAGTTAATTGAAAATAATTCATAAATTTGGGACTTAGACGCGAAATAGGTATAGGTACTTCTAATGTTTTTAATAATATGCATGTACTAGCTAATGCCCGCAGTTTCACCCGCGTAAAATTAGTTCCCGTGGGAAGTTACTCCCGGGATAAACAGTAGCCTATGTGTTATTCCAGACTATAATGGATATCTGTATCAAATTTCAGCCCGATCCGTTCAGCCGTTCGAGCCTGAAAGAGTAACAAACATCCACATTCACACTCACAAACTTTCACATTTATAATATTAGTAAGATTTCAAGTACCTATAGAGTATTAAAAACCGCGATATTTTACAATACAAAATTGAAATAAAAACATACTTCTTATCTATTTTTTCAAAAATATCTGACAAAGTGATTCTATGGAACTGCTTTATTATGTTATAAACTATTAATGAAACATTCAGCCAAAATAAAGATTATTAGGTATCCCAAGCCATTGAACTAATATCACTAGCGTATTCTTAAATACCTACTTGATAAATATAAAAAAACACTGACCTTTATTTTTTGTCGAACCCGTAATACCGAAGGCCTACGTCCATCAGTGAGCATTATGTGACTCCAAAACAATAATCATGTGTACAGAAATCACAACAAAATACAGAACACAAAACACAATTTTACACACTTTCACGATGTATTTAGTACTTGAAGTAGATAATTATTTATAATTAACTAATAAACAGCACAATACTTTATAAAGTCAATTGAAACTATGTTATGTTTTATTATTATTCACGGGAAACGCATGTGAAATGAAGTAATAACAACACATCAAATTAAAAACACTTCGATGCAAAACGTTTCGACGTGCGTTAGGTGCATTTAAATATAATATTCACTAAATCCCCACAAAGCACCTGGAATTGATAACATACGAGCAGTGGATGTAAAAAATGTCAGTAAAAAAATTGTAGGAGCTATAACTAATTTAATAAACATAAGTGTGTCACAGGGCAGCTACCCTACTGAACTCAAAAGCGGATTAGTAAGACCAGTATATAAAAAAGGCGAAAAGGCAAAGTATTCTAACTATCGACCAATTACGTTACTTCCAATAATAGACAAGATAGTCGAAAAATTTGTCGCGGGTGAAATTTATAGGTATTATGAGAAAAACAATGTACTAACTACAACACAATTTGGTTTCCGGCCTGGTAAAAGTACAACTTTATTGCTAACAGATTTTACAGATGAAGTCAATTCTCATTTGGATGAGCGAAAGCATGTTTTGATGCTCTTTATAGATTATAGTAAGGCGTTTAATACATTAAGACATGATCAATTGATTGAGAGACTGAAAGTTAGTGGAATTCGCGGTCCAATACTGAGCTGGTGTGAAGACTATCTAAAAGGTAGAAACTACAGAGTAAAGGTTGGAGATGCTACCAGTGGCGGGGTTCATGTGACAATGGGCACAGCGCAAGGATCAGTGCTCGGCCCACTACACTATCTTACATATGTAAACGACGCTAAAAAAGTCATAAGACATTGCCAAATATATCAATTCGCCGATGATACTTGCTTAATTGCAGCTGACAAAAACGTAGATGTAGCAAAGCAAAAATTACAAACTGATTTCACAACTCTAAGCATGTGGTCTCACGATGCTGGTCTAGTATTAAACGCTGAAAAGACCCAACTACTTCATGTGAGATCTGCCCATAACACAAAAGGGCTGGATAAGATCAAAATAATGGCCCACAGTCACATGTGCTTGCACCTATACAAGGGAGGCCAGTGTGCGGGGAATTGCACAAGTATCAGCCAAGCCAGGACCACTTCTTACCTTGGGTTGGTAGTAGATGACCGACTCAACTGGGCGGCACATGTGGAAAAAGTGTGTGATAAGTTAAGGGCTTTATTGGCAAAATTCTACCTCCTGAAATATAAGATACCCTTTAAAATACTGCGAAATTTGTATATCGCGTTGGCTGAGTCGGCTATTACTTATGGTATCACTAGCTATGGACGCACGTACAAAACTTATTTAGACAGAATATATAACATCCAAATAAAGTTACTCAAAACAATTGTTCCTAAAAAAATCAAAGAAGCTTATCGAGAAAACTACAGAAGTCTATTTAGCTACTGCGAGGTATTGCCGGTACAGGAACTGGTGCAGTGCGCTATGCTCAGCGAACAATATATTCGTCCTCAACAATTTCTGATTCCTATGGAAGGAAAAATTATAACTCGACAAATTAGCAGAAGAAACGCAACCACAATTTCTCGGAGTAATAATTACTATGGACGACGAACTTATCAATACCTAATTCCTAGACTGTACAACCAGTTACCGGTTGCATTTAGAGATACGCTTAACGCAAAAAATTGTAAACAAAAATTGAAAAAATACTATTTGGAAATTATAAAAAATGAGCTTAGCATGTAGACATCATTATATGTATATATTTAAGAGTGTACACACAAGGTTTAAAATACTCAATACATATATTTTACAATACAAGTATTTATACTACAAATCCCTATGATATTATATCAGTATGTATGTTAATTCGGAAAAAAAAAAATTAACACTATATGCACTTTTATTTGTATTCGTTATATCTCTTACTTAACTTGATTATTTACCTCATAGTTATTACCCAAGACAATATTCTTGAAAAAAAAAAAATAACCGTCACTAAAATTAGATTCTCAAAATAGAAACACGCTGTATTGCAACACCTAACATTGTTGTCTCGTAGACAACTGGAGGGAGGCGGCTCAGAGCGCCTGCGAACCTGCGAATGTGAGATAAGAGTGACTTCAGACTGTCGCATGACTAAATGAATACGTTTAGCAAATCAATATTAACGTATGGTAATCCTATGCCTGTGGGTAAACCCTACTAAAATATATATTACAGCTGTGAGGAAACGTGTACATTGTGAATGGATGATTAGTGTTATAATTATGATATGACCTATTATGCTAAACGGTATGTACCTAGTCTGAAGTCACCTTTAGTAATGTAATATAAACGGCACATTCGCTGCTTTGAAATGCAGAGGCTAACTTTGAGGTTGTTTTAAAGTTGTCTACCCACATTGTTTTATTAAACTCTGGTTTTATTAATAAGAGATAATATAAATTGGTCGAAGAATGTCATTGCATGTAGGTATTTATTTTTGAGTTGGGTACAGTATGAAGCGAGTGAAACCCCTGTATTATTGATTGTGAATTGTAAGTAATTGTAAATATTTTAGGAAATAAGTACCCAACTTAACTTTATCTAGGAGATAGAAATATGATATGTAATGAAGGTAAAATTAATGTTAATTGAAAATTGTTTGGTGAGCCAGTGTCAAGTTAAACTTCGGTTGCCTGGACAAACCTATAAAGGTTTTTTGGTAACCATTACATAATATTGTACTTAAGACTAATGTTTGTGTTGAAACAATAAATAAAAAAAAAAAAAAAAAAATTGGTCGAGTTTCCAAGTCAAATACGTTGTCCTTTTCTATTAATATGACTGTCTCAGGTGTAAGCCACGAACTCATGGCTTACTTTAGGCGAAAATCCACGAATCAAATCTTGAAAAAATGAATAGGACGCATACATACATTTGCGTAGTACTAACGAAGCAGACGCAAAATGATCAGGAAGCCGGGCTTACCGCGTGATGTCAGAGATAGGGTCTTTGAACTTTGACTCGAAAATTTATTGCTATGACTTTTGTAGCAGGGGTTGAGACGAAAATGCCGACTTACCATGTAAATTTGCAAATATTTTTATATTTGAATGAGTGTTCGAGAATATATAATTGTGTTTATTAGTTATGAGTAAATATTACATGTCACTGCCCGATCTGAAAAGGGAAGCCACAAGGAATGGGCTTCTATGGACAATTCGCCACTGCAAGTTAGTATTTTTGATAACCAATTCGTATTTTTGTTTAGTAAATTATATATCCGGTGTACGAACCACATTTTTGATTTGAAGTCGTTAAAAAAGGGCATCTCGTTTTGTATACAATTTTAGATTTTTAAGTACATGTTTAGTTAATGAATTGGTTTTTTTTGCACAGCATTCAGATTTTTGGTATGCATTCAGTTAATAAGTGGAGTTACCTAGTGTGCAGAAAAATTATATAGAGGTGCATTTAAAAATATCCCTTAGTAAACTGCACTAGTGTGCAAAAAGGTATAATGCGATTCCTGTTATCTGCCATGGCTTCACTCGAGAAAGATACCTACCAACTTTGTTCAGTGCGCTACTATAGAATATATTATATTATCTGTGGCGCTACGGCGACATGTGCTCATTAAACTCAAGCGTCCAGCGAACCCTCGTCCCATAAAACTTACTCTAGGTATGTTATACACAGATGATAAAATCCATTTTTAACCGACTTCAAAAAAGGAAGTTCTCAATTCACGGTAAGACTTTTTTTATATTAGTGTCCTCATAACTTTTGAACGGGTGAACCGATTTCGAAAATTCTTTTTAGGTACTTAAATGCTGGTGCTTCCCATATGTTCACATTACAAGGAATCCAGGATCTAATCATGGCATTCCGGAGAAATTGAGGGAAACGTTTGTTAATTATTTCATTTAGCAGTGCTGTAAAACTTTACAATTTAATGAAAGTCTACAGTAGATCTGATGATGGAGCCGGAAGGAATTCCTTAACGATTTACAGCAGTTACCTTGTGTTTGGGCTTGATTAATTTGTATTGATAAGAACTTTACTCCCAAATGTTATGTATTTTAAGATTTTTTAGTCTGAGTACTTGTCACTTAAAATAATTACTTAAATAAAAAAATGAACAAGACGGAAACAGGTGGGAGTGGACGACCGTCCCTTAAAGTAAAAACTAAAAACTCAGAAATTAATTAATAGATACTTACGTATTTTTATTTATCAGAAATTAATAAATATAATATTGAAGTCGGTGCCAAGTTAATCCTATCCTACTAATATTAGTCCTGGGACATCCTTCCGAGGGCTTACCCGGGGCTCACAATCATAGGCTGTTGGGCGTTGCGTGAGGTTTTTTAGTCGGTAGGAGTCCGGCATAACATCCATGAGGATTTACCCTCAAGTAAAAAAAAAAAATCCTACTAATATTATAAATGTGAAAGTTTGTGAAGATGTTTGGATGTTTGTTACTCAATCACGCTTTAACAGTTTGTTTGCATCGAATAGGCTCCTAAATTACTGGACCGATTTGAAAAATTCTTTCACTTTTGGTAAGCTACACTCTTCGCGGTGAACATAAGTTATATTTTATTCCCGTATTCCTACGGAAGCGGAAACTTCGCGGGCGAAACCGCTTTACGACCGCTAGTATTTAATAATTTCTGATAAATAAAAATACGTACCTGCATTAATTTATTTCTGAGTTTTTAGTTTTTACTTTGAAGTCGGTTCTTTTTTGTTGATTTTTTTATATCGTTCTGTTCAAGTTTACTTCGCGATTGTACTCTATACGGTGGTATTGTTGTGTTTGTGTGCGTCGGTACAGTCGCGCACAGCCGCCCAGCCCGCCGTCCGCGGTGTGACGTTATGACATAATTAAAGTACACCGATGTATAATTAAACCGTTTGCGCACGTAACAATGAACTTCTTACTTTATTTATGGGCATTTAAAATGTGTTGGCATTGTAGAGCTTTACTTTACAAACATTACTAAGGAGTGCGGACTGTTGACGAACAGATCGAAGGGTTAATGTATTCTCACTGACCTGGTTTGACCCAGCCCAACTGTGCTGCTTTTATTTGTCTAGGTACCTATATGGAAGAACAAAACGTCGGTAGCGTCGCTATATTACCAATGGTTTGTGAACACAGTTAGACAGTAAGTAGATACAACAGGTTCTGCTTGTCATTGTGTTTAGCTCTACACTTGAAGTGACTTTGTTAGTTTAGAAATCAGAATGTCCTCTCATAAACGTACTTACTTTAGAAAAAAATGAATAAGTGCCCTCGACATCAGTGACAGACAGCCTCCCAATGACCTCCACAAACTATCTGATGTCAACATGACGCGGTTCACGCGACAGAGTAAGTATCTGTCAATCACTGCATTTGTCTTTGATCAATTTTGGTTTCAGTAACTTGTATGTTACCTACGCGGTAACCATAGATAACAATTATTGAAATAAAGCAACATTTTATGGATCTATCAAGGAGGTTAAAGAAAGGTAGGCTTGCCGATGTGTTGACCCTTCAAAATTATAGAATTGCATATCATGCGCGTAAGAACAACGAATGAATAATGTTTAAGGAAGACAAAATTCGGATCTCCAAAGTATCTGTAGGGAGTAGGGATAATCAAGAGTACCTATGTTTCAAAAGACAATCTGGTGACATTTGACATGACGTGTTGCTTGCTGTTGCTGTTATACGTACTAAGTAGGTAACTAACACAGGCACAGATGTTGTAAATCAATTTGTATCCGGCTGAAGATCGTCCGCGACCTCAGCGTCGCGACGCGAATAAAATTGGATTAACCGCTCCGCTGCCGCGCTGGTATCCGCGGGCACTCGGGCAGCGGGCAGGTGACCTCGCTGTCTACTCACTGTCCGTTCGTGACTATCATCTTTTATACCCAGAATGGCCAGAACTCAGATGACCAATTGAATTATTTTCCCAGAATTTACGTGTCTTACTAAGTCTTCTTTCATTTGTCTAAGCGTCGTGGCGTGGGTGGGGTGTGTGTGGTGTACCTACCATGTAAAGTAGTTAAGGACCGCGCTCCTCCTCTATCAAGTAGGTACTTAGTATGTTTACTTACCGATCTACATTTCTCTTTATGTGTGACCGACGACGACCGTGTCACTAATTTAATTATGTAGGTTTCTGTAAACAAGTGGAACCACAGAAATCAGAAAACTTGCGTAGCGTCGCTCGCATGAAATCTGCATGTAACTGGGGCTTAAACTAATATCTACTAAAATCTATTATCCTTGCTTAAATCTAAGAAGAGATAATGTTCTGACTTAGTTATAAAGCATTGTTATTCCCCCCTAACGTAGTGAACGCGAAGAATCATTGGTTATTCAGCGAACAACGACGTAACGAGCCATTTCCAAGTCAACATCCATTCGAGTACTGCGCCGAGTGATGGCCGACGAGCGAGCGACCCATTCCTGAACTACTTACACGATCTTCTTACATTTAGTTGGTTTCTGCCAAGTCATGTTTAGATATTGTACGGACTATGAAATGTCACTGTCGCATGTCGTGTGCCAACTATAGTATAGTTAGGTAGTAGTATAGTAGTAGGTAGTGTAGGGGATACTTCGGTACAGTTACTATTCCGAAGTATCCCTTACACTCACATTAATAAGATCTGCTAGACCAGAAACTGGTGTCAGTTTGTGGAAATTTCTAACCGTCTACCTACATAATTAGAAAACTTACAGACCGATGACTAGTTAGGTACCAATCCAATAAAAAATGACAAAAATAATGATACGTAAAATTGTTGACACTGTCTGATCCACCTATCCTACCTAACCCCTAGCTAAATACAATTTATTCGAGTATTTTTGACTGTGGACGTTTTCCATCAGATCCGTTTACAATAAGTTACAATACACAATAGGCAACTTAACAGACATATATCTTACCTTTAATGGCATTGGTCTGTCCCATATTTGATATGGGGTCTATTAACTTGCATTCTTGTAGCAATTAAAGACCTCACACACGCAGAGCAGAGCAGAGCGTCGGTTTCACGTACTTATTAGGATCTCGTCAATTCAAAAAGTGACCAACACAAAGTAGGCCGGCAGTGCTTGCTGTATGTAGTATAGAAGCCCTACAGGCCGACACCTGCAGCTGCAGAGTACACGTTCCGCGTGATTGCGCCCTATTGTACCGTGTGGTGCAGGCAGAGTAACGTCCGTACATCCTGCCCGGTCGCAGCCAGCGAACGTTCACCTCTATTTTTCGAACGTTGAACATCGACGAATCGATTTCCGATACATTTGCTATGCCAGCTCCTGTTACTAATGTTTCATTGAACAGTTAATATCTCATTTCACGATGAATACTTCAAAAATGAAGAATAAGATCTTCAAAATATAGGCACGGAATGCACCTAACGTAGTATAGACATAGACGTAATTACCTATTACATATTTATAACTGATAATTGAGAGACAGCTCTTTACAGACATTACCTTAAGATCAAACAACCTAAGACATGATTATAAAATATAAACGATCCATGGTGTGAGCTATGCTTGTGCGCGGTCGGTAAAGTAAAAATAAACATAATTGTTTGCTGCATAATATGTCATGTAACCAGAGCGCACAAACAAACATTAATAAAGTAAGAAACTTCCTGCCAAGTGTCAGGACAAGCAAAGGCTCGGTCTGCTAATTTGTATTATGTCTAAACTACAAAAAACAAAGCGACTTCTTTCGTAATATTTGAACCCCCGACGAAAAACGATGGGTGAAGTTCGACCTGTGAATGTGTGTGTGTCCGTCTGTGGCATCGTAGCAGCTCTTACACTATTTAACAACTAAATATATATATACATATAGACGGGATGGTATTTTAGCTATAAATTTTAAAGATCATCAGCATCCTTAGCGATAAAGGGATTACACAAAAAAATCTATTAATTAGAATATTAATCCCTACTTAATATTATAAATGCAAAAGTAACTCTGTCTGTCTGTCCGTTACGCTTTCACGCCTAAACGATTTAGATGAAATTTGGTATAGGGATAGTTCGAGGCCATGGGAAGGACATAGGCTACTTTTTAATCGACTGCTCAAAAGGAGGGTTATGATTTCACGCGATAACCGACTACTACGCGGTCAAAGCCGCGGGGAACAGCTAGTAATACATAATGCGCACAAGGATATGCCAAACATATTAATAATAAATGTGATGATGATTTAAAGGTCATACGTTTCATATGCCCATTGTGAGACGGTAGCATTAATTAAACATGTTTACACGCTAACAAACGCCAAGTATACTAACTAATAAATAAGGAATTCAACGACGTACTTACTTACATGTGCGTGTGTGGTTGATTGAGGACTTGAGGACAAAAACAAGCCTTGTCTAAACAAAGTGGCGCAAACGAAGTCGTTGTTTCAGCTGCACGCCAGTCGCCAACATATCCTTGCAGCCTAGCTGTCTGTACCCTCCACGTGGGCTCGTGGGCTCGTGCGAGGTCGTATCACCTTGGATCTACGAATAATTGGATAGAACCTCACATACATAAATAATAAATAAATATTGTTGGACATTCTTACACAACATCACCTAGCCCTAACTAAACTATAAGACTGATAGACATACTTATACATATATTTCTAAATACATCAATATTAAAACACCCGAACTCCGAAACAAACATGTGTGGTTCACACAAATATTTGGACCGACCCGGGAATCGAACCCAGGACCTCAAGCGCGGCAGGCGGTTACACAGTTACACTACCGACTACGCCGCCGCAGCCAAATGGCAATACACCACTAGTGGAAGCAGAAACAGGTTCATCTACTAGCTAACTGCACCACTTTGATTATATGTACCTTTAAATTAGATTATGTACATATAAAATATAAATCAAAGCTGTACCATACCAATTTTAAGTAGGTACCTATACAGCTATACACCTACTTTACTTATAGAGGAAAAAATGACTTGTCACTATAGTAATTCTGATTTTTCGAGCGCCATTCGTATCTTCCAAGTATAATAAATTCGTCACGCAATGAACGGTATGCAATAAATATTTAATTCTCAGAGATAATGCTGAAAAAAAGAATAAATTATGCCGCATTTACTTAACTCTTGATTACTTCCACACCACTTGATACATCACGCCTTTTACAGAGTCTCCTGTTCCAGGAGTTAGTTTCCGATAACGCTACTTCATGTTATATGGAAGCATTGATTGAACCAGTTCTATGATACCTATCTGGACTCGAAATCATTTCAAGTTAGACCATATCTGAACCTTGGTGGCGAAAAGTAAATCGTAGAGTTGCTTGCTTGCATTGCCACTATTGCTAAACATACTGGCACTGTTTCAAACTTTAGTACTCCGTTAATGCTGACCACAATGGTAAATGTACACTATCAAAAGCTTAGTCAGCACTTGAAGTTCTAAAGCGGTACTCTGCGCGTGTGCACTAGGTATAGGTTCGATTTCAGCACGGACAGAACCGAGAACCTGACTTGTTATGAGCGATGACTTGATAAAGTATCACATAGGCTGCGATGTTTGTAATAACGAGCATGCAATGATTTATGTGGCGGTTATCTGATAATTTATGCGAGCAGCGAGCAGTGTTCTCTCTGCACGTCACAGTTTCACGTGTAGCAGGCAGATGTGTCACTCACTTAATACTTTATTGAGAAAACGCGAAAACTGGCGCACTCGGACTTGGTCGACAACTTGCTCTCTATAAACAAGGTGACAGCCTCGAGCCACGTTACGTCCATGTAAACGACGACGACGAGACGATGAGATCAAATACACTCTTCTCATAAAAATAAAACAAATACAAATTAAAATAAACAACACAACAAATAAGACATAATCACCACTTGAATCAACGCAAAATGCAACTTTATCTAAACCGCCCGCCCCTGTAATCATTAACGGTTGGCTCGCTACTCTATTGATTTACGTGCAGCTCAACAATATTGACGATTACAATATTTGTGATAGGTAATCGAAAAATTGCATTCGTCAATCTTCCTTTCGTCAATTCGTACTTACTGGTTATGAAATACCTGAATCATTCAATCAAATGGTAGGCATAAACTCTACGAGACTGCCAACAGCACACGGCCACGGCAATGTAATCTAGATAGGTATAACACGGAGGGTACCTAGTTGTGTTAGCAACGCTCTAGGTATTCTTCTTCCTACAGCAACCAACAATGCTGCTGCGCAGCGCTGTGGGCTTAGCGTACCCAGCCCAGCCGCGGCTCCACCTGCACCCCGAAGTCATATTTACTTGGCCGATGTGGAGTGGAACGTCCGCGTACGTTGCCTTGGTGATTGGTGTGATTTTCGAGATCAGACTATCGTCGTAAGTATACAGAAAGAGCATTCCTTCGAAAGACAGTAATAGATAATAAATACCGTAAAGCAAGCACCTGCTGAGATGGACATTTTATATAAATTACTAGCTGATGCTCGCGGCTTCGCCCGCGTGGAATTCGGTACCCGTTTCCGCTTCCGTGGGAACATTTTCCCGGGATGAAATGTAGCCTATGTGTTATTCCAGAGTATAAGCTATCTCTGTACCAAATTTCAGCCCAATGCGTTTAGCCGTTAGAGCGTGATTGTGTAACAAACATCTTCACAAACTTTCACATTTATAATACTAGCTGATGGGAGCGGCTTCCCGTTCCAGCTTCCCGTGTGAACATTTTCCCGGGATAAAAAGTAGCCTATATGTTATTTCAGACTATATTCTATCTCAGGGGTCGGCAAAGCGCGGCTCGCGAGCCGCATGCGGCTCTTTGGGTGTAGACCTGCGGCTCTTTAGTTGCATACATAATTATCATATTATTCATTTTCAAGAACATTATCACCCTTTCATTTTCTTTCTAATAGGATTCTGCTGCGATTTCCGCAGCGGGCCATAGCCCAGAGAATATAATATCTTAAGAGACGGCATGTCTAATTCTGACAGTCCGTCGCAGAACCTAGAGGCCGCAGTTCTGGCAGAAATCTACCGGCCCAATGCTTTGGTGCGTCAAAATGGCTAACAACCATCTTCGGAAGAGATTGAAGGCTGGCGTGTTAGAGCGCGCAATGATCTCATTTATATGGCGCACCAGGCTAGAGCTCGGCGGTAAGCATTAAGCTCGTCTCTGCCATCTTATTTATTCTGAGGTCCTGGGTAGAAAAGCGGCACTGACATACCTACCACCTCACACAGCTCCTCACGGGGCACGGATATTTTAATAAATACCTGCATGATGTGGCATTGATGAGGCATTGAGCCTGAGGCAACGTATTCATTGCGAGGAACGCGCCGTGGATAAAGCGCTGCACACCCTCGCTTTTTGTACGGAGTGGAGTGGCGAGCATACCCCTCTAAGAGTCCTAAATTGGCCCGGTCGCTTCGCTGTCTATTATAGTTTTCTTCGCTGTCTACCATAGCTTACGCTATGGTAGACAGCGAAGAAAACTGGTTCGGCTGTTGTTTTGACGTCAACGGCAATGAGAAAAGCGCTGCGGGTGCCAGAGCGGAGTGGCCTAACACTTCCAGTATGCCAACCTCGCACACGTGGCCGACGATGGAAGCTTTATGACAGCCGTGAGACTGACTAAGACGCACCCGTCGCGTTCAGGCGTTGCCGCAGTGAAGTTTCGGTGGGTAATATTTAGATCCCCAGAGTCGAGACTGCTGCAGATAGCTGTTGTACGCTTGCCTTCCCTGTGACCCAACAATAGTGACAAGAAGGAACATCCCAGGGTTTTAGTGGGAGAATCCCACATAATCACTCAGATTTTTTTAATTGTGGAAATTCTCCAAAACCACCCTGTGACTTACCATCTGCCTATGGCCGTAAGTCCTGGAGACGCCCTTCGAAGAATGTTCTCAGAGCTTCCGACAGACTTGGTTTGTCTCTATAGCAGGCTTTCCCCGCAGTCTAGTCTATCCCACTTCTTACGGGGGGGGGGGGGGACTCGTGGGATCAAGAAAGATCTTGTGGCTCTTTAAAAATGTGGTAATTTAAAATCGTCATTTTTGGCTCTTCCGACTCAAAAGGTTGCCGACCCCTGTCTATCTCTGTACCAAATTTCAGCCAGATCCATTCAGCCGTTAGAGCGTGATTGAGTAACAAACATCCAAACATCTTCACAAACTTTCACTTATCACTAGCGGATGCGCGCGGCTTCGCCCGCGTGAAATTTGGTTCCCGTTCCCGTTTCCCGTGGGAACATTTTCCTGGGATAAAAAGTAGACTATGTGTTATTCCGGACTATCCTCTATCTCTGTAACAAATTTCAGCCAGATCCATTTAGCCGTTAGAGCGTGATTGAGTAACAAACATCCAAACATCTAAACATCCAAACATCTTCACAAACATTCACATTTATAATATTAGTAGGATAGGATTAGTAGGATTAGTAGGATTAGTAGGATAATAGTCCGTACCG
The DNA here is from genome assembly GCA_933228765.1 of Miltochrista miniata. Classification (NCBI taxonomy): domain Eukaryota; kingdom Metazoa; phylum Arthropoda; class Insecta; order Lepidoptera; family Erebidae; genus Miltochrista; species Miltochrista miniata. Next base: position 318,942 of record OW121764.1, read on the forward strand.
TAGGTACTTACTAGCACTACTTAGGTATCGACTTAATCTACTAATAAGTAAGTAGTGTTATATTTATTTATTTATTTGACATTTTATGAACACACATTAAAGATACAATGTTATAGCGGGTTACTTACGTCCAGTTCCCTAGAAGAAACCTTAATTCTATCTCTGAGTTACGTAGTGAAGTATTTCTTTTCCGATCAAGAGAAACCTAGCAACCCTCTAAGCCCCGGCGTACTTAGTACCTACCTGCGCGCACTGAGCCGCTCGGCCGTGAGCGAGCACTCGATCCGGCACGCAACCCGCTATAGAGCTTCCCTTATTAGCCGCAGCCGCGTCATCCGCCTCCAGGCGAGCCGCGCTCCGGCTCCGTGGGGAATATAAGGTCAATGGATCTGAAGCTACAAGTACTTTACTTACATATACCGAGCTACTCTAATCACTCACGTCGCACACGATGAAGTTTTACTCTGATGAAGGGCTCAATCTAACTTTTCTACTACGTATTAAGTATTATCAAACGTAAAAGTCCCATAATAAGCATAACCATAATCGGAGAGTGACGTTAACACCCAGGTATACACGGCGTGTGAACAACAACATGTTAACTAGCATTCCACAAGAGTCCTCTAGTTGTGCTAGTAGTACGTGTATGTAGTATCACCGATACTCGTAACTAGTGTCCGACCGAAACTGGTTTTCCAGCCGAAACCGAAACCGAAACCGAACTTTCGGCCCCAGGGTCAGTTTCGGCCGAAACCGAAACCGAAACCGAAACTCACGTGTCCACATTGAAAAAAAAAAAAAACCAGCCAAGTGCGAGTCGGATTCCCGCACAGAGGGTTCCATTACAAATATTGGGTACAAAAGTTACGTTTGTTGTGTCGATGCGTTTTTCTGATTTTAGTAGGTATTTTTTGTTATAGTGGCAACAGAACAGGGTGACGTGATGGTGGCAGTGTCTCTTGACATCGCAAACTCTTTTAACCCCTTGCCCTGGAGCTGCGTTTGGGAGGCGCTTATTTACCATGGAATGCCTCCATACCTCCGTCGAATTGTCGGGGCCTATCTTACTCGAGCTGGTTAGGGCAGGGTCGGCGAGATGTGTCGTTCGTGTTCCATAGCGATCGGTCTTAGGACCGCTTCTGACGAACATCGGTTACGATTGGGTGCTGCGTGGTCCGTTGCTCAGAGGTGTCGGCGTAACGTGTTACGTGCATAACGTGTTACGTGCATAACGTGTTACAACGACACTCACTACAGCGCGAGGAGCAACGCACTGAGACGCAGCCCTAAAGGCCACCTGCGGGATCCAGCTTACATATAGGGGGCGTCAGCATCGGCATCGAGCTCTCAATGACGTATCTGAGGCTCGCACTCGATAGCCGTTAGAACTTCGGATACCACTTCCGAAGTTTGGTCCCATAGCTGAGGGAGGGGGGCATCCCTGCAGGAGACTACCTGTTGTACTGGGATCGTGCCGAGCATGGCCCTATACGGGGCCCCCGTATGGGCGGAGATCCTGATGGCCGGCAATGCGGATAGATTGCTTTGCTGGCAGAAGGCGACGGCTGTCAGGGTGATAATGGGATACCGCACAATCTCAGTTGTGGCGGTATGTCTTCTAGCCGGGACCACTCTATTAGACCTGGAAGCGAGGGCCCTTGCATCATTGTTTAAATGGCGCAAGGAGGCGCTGGAGCGAGGCCATAGGTCTTTTCCTGTGAGCAGGTCATGCTCGTGAAAGAGACGGCGGGGAGGAAGCGGGAGAGAACTCTCTCACCCAAGTTCCAAAGTCTAAGACGGCCCCACATACTATCAGTCTCCATGACCGGAGTTCTGAGGACGGTGACGGGGCTGCTCACCGTCCTTACAGAAGCAGGCCTTAGACGATAGCTTGTCGTGAGAGATTTATGCACGCCCCCCTCAAGAGGCGAGATATCAACGGAACAGCCCCCAAAGACGCGGCTCCCAACTGTAGGCTGTTATGTAGGATACGCGTGGTGTTTAGTCGGTAGGACTACTGTACAGTGAAAATTTTAGGCCTCTATCTGGCAAGCTTCCAGCGATACGACCTTGTGACTAATAGACAGACGGACGGCTAGGCCTCATGTCTCGTTTATAGGGTCTCGCTTTAACCCCACCGTGCGAGAGTTCGACTCGCACTTGGCCGGTTATTTTTTCAATAGGTGCAGCAAGTTCCACCAAGTGCCATCAATCAACGATATAAATCTTCTCAAGTGTTCATTTTAGAAATATCTCCCTCCACCTAATGATGAGTTTCTTTCTTCTACGTGTAGAATTACCCAAAGATGCTATTGCGACCTTCTACCGACTAAAACCACACGGTGCCTTGCTACTAGCTCTTGGCTGGTTTTGGTTACATTCTAGAAGTATATAACTAAAACTGGACAACAGTGAGGACGGACTAGCGCACGTACAAGAACAGCGGCAAAAAATCACGTATGTTGTATGGGAGACCCCTTTAATATTATTAATTTGTCTATTTTTATTATTTGTTGCTATAGCGGCAACAGAAATACATCATCTATAAAAATTTTAACTGTCTATCACGGTGCATGAGTTACAGCTTGCTGACAGACAGATAGACGACAAACGAAGTCAACTAAACCGACAACAAAGTGGTAGGGTTATGTAATGTAAATCTTTTTAGGATTCTGTAAAAATTGTATTTTTATAACTATCGATTGGAAGTCTTTTGTAAATCTGTAAATCTTCGGTTAGTATTAACTGGTTGGGCTGACCCAACCACGTCACAAGCAGGGTCAGGCACTCAAAATTCATGAACACGTGAGTTTCGGCCTGGCCGAAAGTTTCGGCCCATTTTGGCCGAAACTCGATTTTTTGGCCGAAACTGGCCGAAACCGAAACCGAAACCGAAACTTCGGTCGGTCACTACTCGTAACATAATAATTATATAGGTAATTCTCGACGAAAACCGTTGGTATGTTGTGATTGTGATGTTTCTTTCTAATGGTCTAGAACCGAAAATACTGTCATAATAGTCAAAATAAACAGCCACTGTTTTGTAATTTCTGTGGAATAGCTAGACACGCGAACAGAATCGTCGTCTTCCACGAGTCTAAAAATTAAAATAATTTTATCAATCCTCGACAACGACAACAATTAAATCTAAAAAATGGGTGGCGGAGGTTTCTTCAGATGATTTTCACGGGTTTCTTCGTGTATGTATACACCTTTACACCGACAAAGGCATTTAAGTACCTACAGAAAACATATTTTCGAATGTTGGGTTGGGTATTGGGTAGTGAATGTGATGCGCACATTCAACTTTATAGCAAATGTCATTGTCGGATGTGTACTTTTAATGCGTGTCTCGGTGTCCGGCGTGTGATGGTGTAACGTCGTCGGACACGCAGCGCAGCGCCCAGCACCGGCCCCGGCCCCAGCCCCCGGCCTGCACGGCCGATGTCCTCTACACAACGGATGCCAATTAAATCGCACGCACGCTGTTATCGGCGTTGACCTAATCACATTTACGTCCATGCGTGTAGCTGGCTGGAGGCACACTACCCGCTACGTACACGACATACACACTACATGAAAATTAACTAAAACAGAACCGATGTCAGGTAGGTACACAGAATATTCCACCTCCGGAGACAAGAACCACAATGCTCTATTCCAAGCTCGAATATTTGATGTTAAAAAGTGATGCCGGCGATCTATGGGTCGTAACTCGTAACTTATACGAACGCGGAGGAATTCTATCTCGCCGTGGATGGATGTGGTTCGTGGAAGGACCGGGCTCACGCAACCCAGCCGTGCATCAATAACTAGAGGTCTAGTTATGTTGGACAACATCTCTGCAACACAATGGAGGGACGTATGCAAGAATATTCATGTGATTTCAGTAACTCAACGTTTCTATTGTGGCTCCTTGAAGCTACATCACAGTGGGGTTGTTGTGAAAGCCGAGATAAGATGAATGTTTGTACGTTTGATGTCCTCGCTAGATTAGCCACCCTTCTTACAGGGTGGAAGAACTCTGGACACGCGGTAGGTACAACACAAGATGTCTCCGAACGTAACTCGAACAAACTCCGCTCGTAGACTTCGTTGTACTACGTGCGCATCGCGCAGTTATCTACATTCTAAGCGTCATGTATTGTATGATAAGTATGTAACTAAGTATAGTTAAGTTACTTTTGGTAAAATTGATTAAATTCAGAATACCTAGAATACATGTATAGTTATATTATAGTGATGTGAGACCTACACTGTGTTCAACCTATAATATTTTCTGACTCTTAGTACAAGGGTGCGTACTTCTTAGTACCTACTTCGTAGAATCCCTAGTACCGGGCGTGACCGGGCGGCGCGGCGGCGCCAGCGATTGGTTTGGTGAACTTTATAATTATTATTTTGATGCCGAGCGAGGACAGGTCTGGCGTCATAAGAAAAACGGGCCTAACTAACAATTTTGTCAAAAATTTGTTGTTAAGCTGTATCTCTTACGAGATTTGAGATACCGTAAGGATAAAAACGACAAAAATTATAATTTTTGTATGTAAAAAGCCTTAATTACACAAATAAAAGCCTTTTGCCTGAGTATTTTCGCAATGCTAGTCTAGAAAGCCGCAACTTGGCAATTAGGGCTATGAAACAAGCAAACCTTTTAAATTTAATACTATAAAAAGACTTAACTTCGCAATAACAGCTTTTCATTTAAGGATTTTGGGAGATTTGGGAGGCGGCCGGAAGGTTAAGATTTGAATCGGGGACGCTCAGTTCTTAGCAGTATCTATCGGCCTGGTGTACACTTGCACACGTCTTCTTCCATGAGGCCAGACCTCCATGTGCTACAGCACTTGGAGGTCGTCTTAAGCCCTTTAAGATAAGTATTTCGCAACCTTATTATATTTTGCTTAGATAAAAGGGAAAATGTAAAATAGCAAAAAACACATAATTAAATTTAAATAAATTTTTATTCAAAATGAAGCCTGTATTTTTTACATCTAATAAAATAAGAATCATTTACTAAAACCATTCAGTAAATCGCGGGCTATCATTTTAGACAAAACTTTAACTATCTCGGAATCAATGTTGAGGTAGGTACTTAGGGTCTTATGACGGCAGAGGTGTAATGTATCGATGCTCTTATTCTAATCAATGTCACAATTAAACAAATCAAGTTTGTATATTGTGTCAATGTGCTGCATGTCAAAAGGGATTGACGCTAGGCAAACGATTAGTCACAAACATGACGCTAATTCTAAAACTAAACGTGTGTTCTATACAGACATATGGTCACGCTCACGCCTCTATCCCCGAAGGGGTAGGCAGAGGCATATTACATGCCCACATTTCACCTTTTCATAATTTGTCCCACGTAATAGGTTGTGAGCCGTATTGCCGTGTTTAAATGGACAGGCGCAGGTTGTGCCTGCCTGCTGTTGAAATAAAACCTTCAACTTAGCTTAACGACTGCCATTTTACTGGCAACCGGGACCAACGGCTTAATGTGCCTTCCGAAGCACGGAAACGCTCAAATAAATGTCACAAAGTGATCACATGGATGGTCACCCATCTATGGACCGGCCATAGTGATAGTTGCTTACTGCAGTGATCGTTTACAGAACACTGATTCCGCGGGGCCACGAGCGCTTCTATACAATACAAACAATACAATCATTATAATAAACATAAGGTATAGCACAGACGACAGACTTTTGTTCGATCGAGTATGCGGCGCACAAAGAGACCGTTTAACTAAACTTATTGGCCATAACAAATTTTTCACAGACTGCGCCACGGATCGACTGTCGTCTGCGGCGCACCTAATTATAATGTTTGTATAGAACACACACGTTACCCTCAGCCAAGCGGACCTCTCAGATTCCGAAATGTGTGTGATCCAGCGATGCATAATAGCTACGTTGACAAGGGGTAGCGTAGTGAGAACGCGGTACCTTATCGTATATCCTCTGTCACACAACGCGCTGTTGTCGTGCTCGGCCGCTCGGCAGATGGCGGAGCCGGATGCGCTTTACTCTCGCTGAGCCCCTTAACAATGAACCTACTGAACTCATCTATGTGTACTAATTGCTTACAGTGTGAGAAATTCGAACTTAGAGCGGATGTCCCTGCTCTGATAAGAAGAGAAGAGGATGCAGTCGTAAGTCTTGTAACTTGTTTGCGACCGTGATTCTATTGAGGTCTCGGGGTCGAATCCCGAGTCGGCACAAATGTTGGTGTAAAAGTGATCCGGAAATGTTTTTTTAGTGTTTTCTGTGTATTTAGAAATAGGTATGGCGTATAATTTTAGAAATATAACCTTCAATCTAATCCCGCCCTCTTCTATTCCACCCCGAACAACATTTCGTGCAAGACGGAAGTGTCACTTCCACATAATGGAGAGAATGTTCGCCAGAATTGATCGATTCAAAAAATCGTTTCTCTGTTGAACCATAAAAACCTGGAACGACCTGTCAGTGCACTGTAAGAGGAGGGAAACACCCTCCTCTTACAATCCTGGGTTCTTCAAGCGGAGCGTGAAGAGTCACGTCACGTCATAGGATAGGGCCGCCAACTTGAGGACCATCATTTTAGCGAGCTAAATATATAAAAAAAATGTGTGCGTGTACTAGTGTACACACGTAAGAAGTGAAACTTCTTCATAACCTTATTTTTCAAGCCCAAAAGCCCAAAAGCCCAAAAGCCCAAAAGTCCAAAAGTCCAAAAGTCCAAAAGTCCAAAAGTCCAAAAGTCCAAAAGTCCAAAAGTCCAAAAGCCCAAAAGCCCAAAAACACAAAAGCCGAAAAGCCGAAAAGCCCAAGAGCCCAAAAGCCGAAAAGCCGAAAAGCCGAAAAGCCGAAAAGCCCGAAAGCCGAAAAGCCGAAAAGCCGAAAAGCCCGAAAGCCGAAAAGCCCAAAAGCCGAAAAGCCGAAAAGCCCAAAAGCCGAAAAGCTCAAAAGCCGAAAAGCCCTAAAGCCCAAAAGCCCAAAAGTCCAGAAGCCCAAAGTCCCAAAGTACAAAAGTCCAAAAATCTACAAACGACATGCTATCCCTGGATAAAGTACTCTTAATTCGAATCCACCGTGGTGGGGACGAAAACAAAGATGGCGCGATACGAAAAAACGTGACGTGATGTTCGGGCCACACTAAGGAGAAATGCCATTAATAATGGCGTTGATGAACGTTAAACGTTAGTGTAGCCACCGAATTATCGCGATAATTCGACAACGGCATTCACATTGCCGTTTGACGTTAGGCGATAGCTCAAGTGGCGGCACATCAAAGAGATTTACGCGAGAATTATTACGTTGAAGCGGCCACACTACGTGTGTCAGTGCGCACCGTGAGAGTGTGACCGTTTTCAGTATTTTAATACTTTTTCGGTATATTTTATTGACTTTTTTCGATATCAGAATATTGGTAAAAGTCAGTATTTTTGGGTATATTAGAGATCCAATATGGCCGCCGCGCCGAGAACACAAAATTTCATGATGGGTATCGTTTAAGGGGTTTTTTTGTATGCTGAGTACGAATTTCGGGTTAATTTAGAGATCCAATATGGCCGCCGCACCGTTATCACAAAATTTCATGATGGGTATCGTTTAAGGGGTTTTTTGGTATGCTGAATACGAATTTGGGGTTAATTTAGAGATCCAATATGGCCGCCGCGCCATTATCACAAAATTTCATGACGGGTACCGTTAAGGGGTTTTTTGGTATGCTGAGTACGAATTTTAGGTCAATTTTGCAATCCAAGATGGCCGCCGCGCCTCCTTTCTAAAATTTCATGTTGGATACTGTACAAGGGGTTTTTTGGTATGCTGAGTACGAATTTCGGGTTAATTTAGAGATCCAATATGGCCGCCGCGCCGATATGACAAATTTTCATGATGGGTATCGTTTAAGGGGTTTTTTGGTATGCTGAGTACGAATTTCAGGTTAATTCAGAGATTCGAATATGGCCGCCGCGCCGTTATCACAAAATTTCATGATGGGTATCGTTTAAGGGGTTTTTTGGTATGCTGAGTACGAATTTTAGGTCAATTTGGCAATCCAAGATGGCCGCCGCGCCACCGTTGTAAAATTTCATGCTGTATATTGTATGAGGGGTTTTTTGGTATGCTGAGTACGAATTTTATGATAATTTTGCAATCCGAAATGGCCGCCGCGCCATTATCACAACATTTCATGATGGGTATCGTTTAAGGGGTTTTTCGGTATGCTGAGTACGAATTTTATGATATTTTTTGCAATCCAATATGGCCGCCGAGCCGAAATCACAAAATTTCATGATGGGTATCGTTTAAGGGGTTTTTTGGTATGCTGAGTACGAATTTCAAGATAATTTTGCAAAATTAACCCTAAATTCGTACTCAGCATATCAAAATTCCATTTATACGATATGCTACATGAAATTTTACAACGGTGGCGAGGCAGCCATATTGGATTGCAAAATTTACCTGAAATTCGTATTTGGCATACCAAAAAACCCCATAAACGATATACAACATGAAATTTCACAACAGTGGCACGGCGGCCATCTTGGATTGCAAAATTGACCTAAGATTCGTACTCAGCATACCAAAAATCCCCTTAAACGATACCCATTATGAAATTTTGTGATAACGGCGCGGCGGCCATATTCGAATCTTTAAATTAACCTGAAATTCGTACTCAGCATACCAAAACACCCCTTAAACGATACCCATCATAAAATTTTGTGATAACGGCGCGGCGGCCATATTGGATCTCTAAATTGACCCGAAATTCGTACTCAGCATATTAAAAAAACCCCTTAAACGATACCCATCATGAAATTTTGTGATAACGGCGCGGCGGCCATATTGGATCTCTAAATTAACCCGAAATTCGTATTCAGCATACCAAAAAACCCCTTAAACGATACCCATCATGAAATTTTGTGATTTCGGCGCGGCGGCCATATTGGATCTCTAAATTAACCCGAAATTCGTACTCAGCATACCAAAAACCCCCTTAAACGATACCCATTATAAAATTTTATGATTTCGGCGCGGCGGCCATATTGGATTGCAAAATTATCATGTAAAACAGCTGGGTGTGGGGCTCCCGGTCCCGGAACGGGGCCGTCCTACCCATTAAACCTGGTGGTATTCCTCCTCCCTATAGCCGGGAATCCGGAAAGCCGGGAAAATTTCGGCCGAAAGCCAAAGAATTTCCAAAGATTATTCCCGTCGAGAACCGTTCGGCGGCTCTCCTCGGGGGAGCAAGATGGGAGGTTCCCCCGGAGCTCGCTAAGGACTTGAAAAAATAAAAACCCAATTCCTCATCGCAATGATTTTTTTCTTTGTAGGGTTTGTTGCAATAACATTCGGTAATTTTTTTTTACGAAGCGTGTTGCAGGTGAATGACGTTGAATTCAATCCTTCAAATAAAATGTTAAATGTAAATTCTAGGTTCTTCTTTTATAAAAATAAGGTAGTAATTAAAGAATAAACACGTTTTGATAATCGGTGTTTTTATCGGTATATTTTCTCTGTGCCAGTATTATATATAGATACATTAAGTATATTTTTAAGGAGCTAAGGTATTTTTGTAAAATTTAATTCGGTCACACTTAACGTCAATTTTAACGCCAAGAATGGGCATTCACGCGAGAATTATTACGTTGAAGCGGCCACACTACTCAAATGGTGACGTTAAGAATTAACGCCATAATTAGCGCAATATTTTCCGCGATGGTGGGCATTGACGTTTTCTTTAATGTGGCCCCGGCTTGACGCTAAATTTTTTCCAACGCCGATAAAGAAGTTTCACTTCAAAAAATGCAAGTTCGTTTATAAGTAGAATAGACCGTTAGGTTTTTGTTAGATTGATTTGAATTAAATAATTAATGTAAGAATGATTCAAAATTACGAGTTATTCGTGTTTGCCTAATCAAGTAACCTGGCATTTAGTTTAAGCTAAGCGGGCGGACCGCTCGGGCAACGCTGCTAACATTAAGGTAATAAAAGTAAAATGTACATGGTATTATGAGTATGTATGAACAACCATAATACTAGTAGATGCAGGCCACTCCATGCCCCGCGCAGATAAGGCTTGTTCGTGATCATCTTATCTGAATGGCGTGCACTCATGCCACTGTATACTGTAGTTTGACTCGGCCGGGTTTTAGAAATAAATGCCTACAGCCGCGCGGTACGTAAGCATGCGATAGGGCTGCCCACCTGCAGCATTTTAATAATATGTGCCTACTTTGATTTTCTATTTAGTATTGCGATTGTAAATATGTGCATACATACATTCATATAGTCACGCCTTTATCCCTGAAGGTGTAGGCAGAGGCATAGTATACGCCCACATTTTACTTTATAGTTTTACGTACGCGTATACACGGTGTTTCTTTTAGGGTGTCAAGCCGCCACTAGCTGGAAGCAGGGTTCCATACCTATCGATTTAACCCCCATGTATGTTCTACGATTTTTTTGTAGTTTTCGAGATATAATGTTCTGCATAATTCCCTATTTTTTTATTATCGATTAAAATTTTTACATCTTGTATCAAAGTTAGGAAGGAGATTATTTTGTCCATAATACTGCAATCAATAGGCATTATAATAATAAAAAAATATCCAAGAAAAGTCGAACCAAAAAGAAGAAAGCCACGTGGACACGTAATTATAAAAAATAACGAAAAAAAACTATATCTCGAAAACTACAAAAAATCGTAGAACATACATGGGGGTTAAATCGATAGGTATGGAACCCTGCTACCAGCTAGTGGCGGCTTGACACCCTAAAAGAAACACCCAGTATATAGTGAGCATATTGCAGTTCAATTTTTTCAATCCGCCCACAAGGCCTTCATCTGTATTAAGGATTGTCGTTTAACTGACAACCGGCTTCAATTTCGAGTAAATATGTACCTTTTTTTATTTAAACAAAAAAATACTTTGTGAGTAATAATATAATATCCCCGTAACGGCTGGCGGCGCGGGGCGGCGGCGTGGCGGCGCAGCGCCCGTTATCTACTAACGATGGAGTGAGACGGGTGTAGAAATTTGAAAACGAGTAAGCTGCGTAGACAATAATAATCGGCTCATCACATGTTTCGTCAGTGATAGAATCACGGAATTCTAGTCTTTATAATCATTGCGTTAAATTTTTGATTTACAAAATTAAAACTATTTTTCGATTTGAAAGTACTAGTCAGTCTCTTGTATACTAGTACTTTTCGTACATTGTCAAGTTGTGTTAAATTGTGGAAGTTCATATTTGTCTCTATGCGTGTAATAAAAATCAAAGGTAACAAAAATGCTGTCAATCAAAGTCATACGGTTTGTTTCTTTGTGGATGACCGATGTTACAGTACACTTGCGTGTACTGTAACATCGGTCATCCACAAAGAAATGAATACTCTTGAAACATACCTAAATCATTGCTCTCAATTAAATAACTACGAACTGACAACGGAACTAAATGTACTACCGACACGTACTAGAGTTCTGAACTAGTTTTTTTTTGGATATTGTACTATATTGGATCGCACCGTTCACTGACTGAGCAAGCACAAGTCTAGTTTAGTTTAGTTTTTTTTTTTAGCACAAACATACCTACTTCATGTAACTACCCAGGTCACTCGTGTCAATCACTTTGTTTAACTTTAGTCAACTAGTAGTATAGTACCAATTAGTACTTAAGTAAAATCAATTTATAGTCTTACCTTTCGGAGTTTCCAGGTAATCTAAAAAACGTTATCTCTGGGTATTGACGAATTCATGCAACCAAAACAAGCACAATAGACTCTAGTTGTCATATTAAATATTTTTAGTAAATAAAACACGCGCGGTTACTATCTAAAAAACGACACACCGTCCATTCGTCTACTCGGCACAATCGCCTGCTAACGTGCTGAAAGGCGTGCCGAAAACGAGAATCGTAGGTATAGCTTGCGCTTCGTCCGTTTGTAGGGAGCTACAATACTGGTTAGTAGTACTCTTTATACTGTGCTCATGCGCAGCCACGGCCGCGCCGGGCGGCGGGCGGCGGGCGGCCCCGCGACTGGCGCGCGCATACCACCACGACATTACACTCAACTCGACTCCAGCGGGGCTGCACTCGTAAAACTTCATGTTTTCTTTCAGCTACCTGTGTTTAAACTGTGGCGGGCGGCGCGGCGGCGGCGGTCGGATCGCGTAACGTTGCCCCTAGCCGCTATAGTTTACAGATGGCTAGCATAAACATTGTGTTGCTAAAGATCCAGTATGTAAATAAATAACCCATTCTCAAACATGCAACCCATGAACGAACAATTCTTACACAACCTTTTTTGAGGTGTAGTTGTAGTTGTAGTTGCAGTACTGAGCCAAAAAATTGTAGAAAATGGAACGACCCTGTTTAAACACTAACTCGACGTAGGTAGGTACTATACATACAGAGTGTAGACTATCGCTATCTAGAGGTGACAGAAGTCATTGAGTTATAATATAAGACGTAGTAATCTTTTTTATTCAGTAATAGAAAAAATACACATTTGAGAATGGAGCCTTGGGCAAGACAATACTATTGAATATGTAATTACTGATTATGTACCTACTCCATTGAAATGGGCCTTAAACATACATACAAACATACATATGATCACACCTTTATCCCTGAAGGGGTAGGCAAAGGGATATTACCTATATGCCCACATTTCACCTTTTTAGAATTTGTCCCACGAAATAGGTGGTGGTGAGCCGTATTGCCGTGTTGAGATGGACACGCGCAGGTTGTGACTACCTGCTGTTGAAATTTTTCAAGCCGCCTAAAAAGGCCACGACTGCCATTTTACTAGCACCAGGAATCAACGGCTTAACGTGCCTTCCGAAGCACAGGAACGCTTAAATAAATGTCACAAAGTGGTCACATTGTTGGTCACCCATCCAAGGATCGGCCACAGTGAAAGTTGAATACTGCAGTGATCGTTCACCGAACACTTGAGTCCGCGGGGCCAAGACACACGTGTTGAGAAAGGTCCTTGAGTTCATAACCGAAGAACGTCATTCATCCAATGAGGAATTCATATCTTTAAACCCGAAGAATGGTCTGCAATAAAAACAAAAATGTGCTTCACTGCTTTTTGTTTTCTTTTATCTTTGTGTGAAAGCTAACGCGCGGCACTTAAATAAAGCAAAAACAAAACGCAAAATTACAAAATATCAGAGGGCCTAAAAAGGCAACATTGTATGTTTCATAATTATGAAACATACAATTCATATAATTTGAAATACAAAACAAACAAGGCATTCAAATCATTTTTTTTTAGGCTCGCTGGACTTAGTAATTTGTGGAGCTCCCTACTTCGGTTTTCCTAAACGCCAAAAATATTTTTTTCTTTAGATGGAGTCTTAGAATGTTTTTGCAGGATCGTTAGCCCAAGTGTAGCTCCTCTCAGTAGCCCAACAATCGATTGGACTTCTTAGTTGTGCTCGCGTTCTGAGGCTCCTACAGACGGAACCAGTCACGGAACCCTATGCGCATATTCGGAGTGTCTCACGTCTCACGCCAGACAGAGAGACGCGGCGGGACACTTGTTTTGTACTTGTAAGGCACTTCAACTTATAAAACTTTGCTTATAGTAGATATATGCATGAAATATTCGTTACTCTAACACAGTTCACTGACTGACTCACACACAGCGTGAAGTCTGGCCAAAACATTCTCGTGCAGATTGCTATTCGAGCTGGATGCATGCCACATTCGTCTTCATTCTATTGAAGATTCAAATTGAAATGACACACAATGAAACAGGTTTCTTTGAGACTTGTCCACGACATTCTAGCGGTCATACCTTTACCGTCTTAGAGGATTGTCTTGTGTCGATTCGCTTTGTATAATGGCATGTATTGTATTACTGAATCACAACACAAGTACCAGGTACCAGTGGGTAACTTACTGTGGGTGCGGTGTGGGTAGTGACCCACACCGCACCCACAGTAAGTTGAAGGCGCAGGAAGGACCGCCATACACAATGGTCCGGCCCCAAGTTCTGTACGTCGTCGCAGCTCTGAGGTTTTCGTTCACATCTCATTCACAACACCAGTAGGTTCTTCACACACGCGGTTACGCAGGATATTACGAACTATCGACGTCACACACAGTACTCGCATTTGCTGTATGAAATAGTTAAATACCTGACATAATGATAATGACACACAGCACAGTAAGGAGCAGTGCAGCGCAAACGCCAGATTGTTTGTGCGCTCGAGTCTGCAGCGCACAAAGAGACCGCACGGGGCGCATACTGTCCATTGGTTCATCGTAGATTTTCACAGACTGCGCGTCTGTCGACTGCGCTGCACCTACATAATTATATCGACACAAAAGACATTTTAGACTGCAGAACATAACATTATCGTTACTGCTGAGGTGGCAACGAGCAAGCACTAGATCTGATATAGTTATAGTATTTACCGTAGCCAACAGAGGTTTGCTACGTCAGGGGTACCACAGAGCGTTTTTATTTTCTACATTTTCGCACGGTATTTAGCCTACTTGGTAACGAGCAGTAGGCACCTAAGTTTTTCCCACAGTTGGCGAAGTTTGAAATTCGTTGATTCGCGGTAAACGATGAAAGCGATCGATTCGTGAACGTCGATAACAATTACGTAGAGTAGAGTACAACGACACGACACGATGCATTACATCGCATAAAATGAAAGGTTAGCGAGCTGCCGTTTAATTATGTTCTAATCAATTATGTTCCCGACTCTCTAAATCAATCGATTACAATGGTTTAAAATATTCGATCAATAGACATTAACATTAACTGCCCACGTTCGTATACTTTAACGGTGCCCATAAATTTAAATGGGCTATCATTTATGTGATATCGAAAGTGTCGGCACTCGACACTGAGTGGACCTGGCTCCGACAGCTTTTTTGCACATACAAATCTAAAATATCTAAAAATATTTTAAGTATCGGTAACGTAAGTGCAAAACAATTTTAAATTTAAATCAATATTTTTATTATGGGAGAATATTGAAAACTAGATGAAGGAATGAAAAGTCTATGTGTTTTTCATACTAAAATGGTTGAAGTGAATATGTTTATATTTTTTTCATTTGTGTCTAGTACGTATTAAAACTTGTATTGTTACTCTTTATATAAGTGCATAGTGCTTATTATTTTCATTCCAATTCATTGCAGCGCTCGTAGCTTCCGTTAGCTCGGTGTTCTGTGAACAATCACTGCGTTAAGTTATCAGACTACTTATCAGGATATAAGGCCTAGTAACTTAGACCTTTCACAGGTGCAGAGATCCCGAAACAGGATGCCACATTATACCTCGTCCACACCCAGGCTGAGAAAGCTCTCTTAATCAGCCAGGGATACGGTAACAACGAGGGATCTCGCACACTGACGGTTCACGAATCGCAGGGATTGACATACGAAAAGGTGGTTATAGTACGTACAACATCACGCAAATCCCAAATCCTCCAAAGTGTCCCGCATGCTGTGGTCGCAATTTCAAGGCACACAAACACCTGTGTCTACTACACAGACGACAGCAGTGACGACGCGACAGCGCGTCTAATAATTCGCGCTGAAGTTGCGACCACAGAGCAAGTGAGGGATTACAACCTAAAAATGGCAATCCGGCGAAGGGACGATAAGGCGAGAGATACTCTCTTGTCCTTTATAAAAAACCCGTGCCCTTGACGTTGACTTAGAGCGGCAACGACACGGTCGGGGCCGCTACTAGCTTATTTATTTTACATTACATAGATTATTATTGTAATTATATTATTGTATATAATCATGAATTTGTCTAACGCGGAGACAGACATTAATTTAAATTAAATTTATAATAAACATTTATAACTAAAAAATGGTACGGACCAAGCGTCTGTAGATGTAGTAATAAAAAAAAAAAAAAAAAAGGCCTAGTAACTAAGGCAAAGTATCTATCTACAACAGGCCTGCGGAACTGTAGTTAAAACACAACCAATATTAAAGGAGTATGAAAATTTACCTACCATACCAACTCGATCAAACAGTTCTCGCGTACGACACGTATATGACCTAACGTACGCACGATATCACTATTTTCTCACAATAATTTTAGACTTTTGAGTCATGAGAATGACCAACATTGAGATATCTGTCTAAATAAGGTAGGTACTTACTCGTACTTAGTTGCTAGGCATATTTCCTGACGACGACGACAGTGCCTCACCGCAAACCACAGCATTGCGCAGTGAACGAACCGTGTGGTAGTGTGGTCAAATGCTGATCTAGCTAGAGAGACTATAAGGAATAGCAATCGCGAGCTTTATAGCGGTTTGTCGCTTTTTCGCTCATCTACGAAGCACAGCAAGTTCAATTCAAATCATTAAAAAAACTTTCATTGAGTTCAGTGTGGTTCAGTCAGGTTCAGTGCTTCAAAATACTTCGAAAATGTAAGCAGAGATTGTTTTCGATAGCACGACTGTATACCTAAATTCCCACCGCGCGGGTGTGATGCGTGCGGGACTGCTGGTGGTCCGCGTGATGCTTGCCTCCTCACAGCTGGACCGAGCCAGCTACTTATCTATCCATCATCTAAATATCACCGTTGATTATTATGAACATTTTACGAGAAGCCTTGGACATTTATTCGAATCGCGTTTAGTCTCGTGACGTCACGTCCATTACCAACCGCGCGGTGTCTTTTAACAAGGAAACATCGAAGTCGTGTGAACTGTGAGTACCCCTCACTACGCTTTTCAGTTTGGTTTGTTTAATTAAAAATTCAATATGTATTCATGTAGGTCGGTACTTGACTTGAATACATGACAAGAAAGCAAGTTACTTGCCAAGTTTCAAGCGAGAGAGCGTTTCAACTGATCGATAAATTGATTAAATAACCCATTTGAACATTATTGCCTCGTGCGTGGCACATTATAAGCAAAGTATCTATCTACAACAGGCCTGCGGAACTGTAGTCAAAACACAACCACTTTTATATAATATTTTATTTTCTTATTAAGAACAACGAACAACTTTTATATGAATCTGAAAATTTGCCTACCATGCCAACTCGATCAAACAGTTCTCGCGTACGACTTACGACACGTAACGCACGATATCACATGATTTCCCTGTAATTACTATAGTGGAATGCACTATGCACAGCACACCCACTGTAATAAGGTGATAAAATATTAATTAAATATCTAAATAATTTAAAAATAAAATACTTTTTAAAAGAAGCAGTTTAAATAACAATTTAGCCGGGATTCGCTCCGTTAATTCTTTATAATACCACTTTCTTGACAAAACCGGGGCCATTAAATTTAATAGTAGGTATAGGTAGATATGTACCTAATATGAAATGAAGACGTTTGTAGGTGAGGGGTGACCTACTTTTTAATTATTTTTTTATAGTAGGTAGGTAATCTTAAACAGCCTTAAACTAAGGTTTTCGCACACCTTCAAGAAAATCTGTTAAAATCAAGCTTTGAAGCTGCTGAAGTTATGTCAAGTTGAAGACGAAACCTTGGTACTTAATGTTCGTGCTTTACATTTGTATTACGAAGTTCTTAAAGGTGTTCCCAACCAACCAACCATAAATATGTAGTTTGATGCGCAGTTCAATCTGACAGGTCTCGTACTGCAGTCTCGATGCGCTGTCTACGGCATTGTCAAGTAAACATTGATCTTCTAAGTCTTTGCAATAAAGAGGGTTCATGAAAATACAAGACAAACAATGCTCCTGTATAGTGTAGGCTTTTGAATATGTATATCTTCAGAATCAAGAATTTAATTCCTAAAGTATCCCAAATACTTGTATACATATTGACAGTATTATCGGCTGTGGTATTATTGAACTCCACAGTGACCGGAACATTGCCGTTTCGCCTGCCATACGTACAGTTCGGAACGTGGCAACCAGCACACGCCGCCGCCACCCGCCGCCGCCGCGGCGCCGTTCCACCCGTCCCCCGTCCTAAGTATGCAGACGCGCGGGGCGCGGGGACGACATGACAGTCCGAACTGGCGCGTCGACGCGAGTGCATGTTTCTCGGTTTTGCACGCGCAATACGTAGAACGTAAAAATAAAATTATGGCGGTTTGGAGCATCGAAGCTGTTACGGAGTTCATTCGTTTGTTTCGAGAACGTCCTTGTTTGTGGAAGATTAAAAGTAAAGAGTATTCTATAAGAAATTTGAAGACCGATGCTTATGACGATCTTGTAGATTATTGTAAGTCAATAGGATTCACTACCGCAAATCGTGAGTTCGTCACGAAAAAAATTCAAAATTTAAGAGGCTGCTTTCGCAAGGAGTTAAGAAAAGTAATGAAGGCACAAAAAAAATGTGGAAGCTCCCAAGACGTTTATAAACCAAATCTTTGGTACTATGATCAGCTGTTGTTCACCAAAGACCAGGAGTCACCGACTTCAAGTACATCTAATACGACGACAACCGAGGACAACTGTTGGATTGAAGTAGATCCTGAAGATGAGACCCAGGACGTGGCCAGCTCGTCGTCGTCGTCACCGTCGCCGTCCCCGCCGCCAGCGCCGCGTCGCCGGCGCACCAACGACCCGCCCGCGTACGTGCAGCACGCGGCCCCGTCGCCGCTGGACTCCGACCCTCTGATGATTGCTCCGAGCTCCAGCCATACTATTGTGAAGGTAATTAATCAAATTTTAGAATATGCGAACAGGGTATTTCTAAAAGTTTTATAATCACAGCAGGTCAACTAATAAAAATCCTTCGGCCAGATGTTTAAAGTTACCTACGTAAAAAGAAAACCGGCCAAGTGCGTGTTAGACTTGCGCACAGAGGGTTCCGTATTTACCAAAAAACTAAAAAATCACGTTTGTTGTATGGGAGCCCCCTTAGTCCCACCTGTTTTTCCTGATTTTAGTATTTGCAGTTGTAGCGGCAACAGATTATACATCATCTGTGAAAATTTCAGCTCTGTAGCTATTGTGGTTCCTGAGATACAGTCTCGTGACGGCGAAGGACAGCGAAGTCTTATGAATAAGGTCCCGTTGTTACCCACTTGGGTAGGGAGCCCTAATAAAGACGGAACTTGAACTCGTGATCTTTGCCTAAGTTATGCTCTGCTGGTGTTATTTGTAACTTCTTGCCGCCAAGTCACACTACCTCATAAGTCGGGTTGGAAATGTCTCAACTTTCTGAACACAACAGAGGGGCAAGTGCGAGTTTTTGCGTGAGCTTGTCGACATTCACGGGTGAGCGCGTTATTGCCAATTTGTATGGAATCGAGACAAGTTCCCGCGGTAACAGCTAGGTGGCGGGGTGTCGATTCCACACGAATTGGCGCGCCGCACGGTGCGCCGAAAATCGGCTCTCATAGACTTAGGGATTAAAATTTTTAAGTGTCGGTTTTTGGGCGGATACTGGTTTCATTAGTTATTACTGTATACAAAAATGACTTCTGGGTCAAATCAGTCCATAAACCAATTAATTAGAATTTTTTTACGAAAACTTTGTATGGAGAAAGTATGAAAAATTCAATTTTCTCTGAAACGGCAAGGAAAACCGTAATATCCTCACAGATGGTTTTAGGGCTAATTATTAATGATTTTTTGGTGTTAATATTTTACGGTTCTAACTGCAGTTTTTTTTTTAAATCATTCAAATTTAAAATATTATTTTTAAGCATGAAAAGGGGTTTTTGGGTTGAAAGGAGAAAAAACAACTGATATAAAAATTATTCATGTACTTATAGTCGATAAATAACCAAACAAAGCAGATATTAATATAAACTTGAATAATATGAATACAAAAAACACGTTAAAATAAATTGCACATGATCGTCATGAGCAAATTTGCCGTTTTTTTTTAAAAAGAACGGCAGTTACAACCGTAAAATATTATACACCAAAAAGTCATGAATAATTAGCCCTAAAACCATCTGTGAGGATATTACGGTTTTCCTTGCCGTTTCAGAGAAAATTGAATTTTTCATACTTTCTCCATAAAAAGTTTTCGTAAAAAAATTCTAATTAATTGTTTTATGGACTGATTTGATCCAGAAGTCATTTTTGTATACAGTAATAACTAATGAAACCAATATCCGCCCAAAAACCGACACTTAAAAATTTTAATCCCTAAGTCTATGAGAGCCGATTTTCGGCCCACCGTGCGCCGTGAGGCCGTGAGGCGCTCGCCGAAACTAGCACTTGCCCCTCAGGTCTGAATACAGAACACAAATTATTGTATTTATTTGAGACATTTCCGACTGACGATCTGTTCAATCCGATATGGTCAAACCTGTCCCTTGGCCAATTTCCTCCGGTTAACATTACTTAGGCCTGGGGCCAAATTCAGCCTGATTTATGCGCCAGAGTCAAGGAAAATTGTATATTTGTGATACGCTCCACGCTCCACCCTTACACCCTGATAAGGCGTAGCGGACATTTGAAACAGTGATTCTGATTTCTGATTCTACTATGTTTGAAACGATGTCATGTTCCACACAAATGGCACAGATACATGGTCTTTCGAACAAATAAACATGTGTGTATTGTGACTTATGTGTGTACTCGTATTATTATATAATAAAAAAAATAAAATTATCAATGATATCTCACACACTCGTTGTTTTATTAAAATTTAAAGATAGGAAGTGTTTGATGAAAGACGCTTTATAAATGTTACTGTTTCAGGAACCAGCAAGAGGCACAAAGAGAAAACTGAAACCAAATGTAATCGATAGTCAAATTAAGTTTATGAATGTTTGCTCAGAAGCATTAAAAAAGAAAGAAATGACAGAGCATGAAGCTTTGTCCGTTACAATTGTCAAGAAATTGGAAAAAATGAACAGCATTCAAGCTTTACACGCTGAAACAATTATACATTCCGTTTTACGCAGGGGCTTGCTTAACCAACTAACTGATTCGACAGATGTCTGTGATAAGCAGTGCAATAGAACTATATTAGTATCTTCGTCAAATACGCCGATATCTTCGACGTCGTCGGCGCGGGCGCGGGCGGCACTCACGCAAGCCGTCTACCACTCGCCTCTTGACACTGCGCTGGAAACACAAACCACAGATGAAACACAACATGACATTAAGTGCATAGTAGGAGATTACGAGAATAACTGCAACGACCTTGAATAAAACTCACTTTGCTAATTTTTTTTTAAATATAGATTTAGAGGTGCAAAGAGTTTTTTCGAAGTAATATTTATGATTTTTTTTAGTTAAATATTAAAAATTTTAAATCTTCACTAATCTATACTAATATTATAAAGAGGAAAGATTTGTTTTTTTTATTATTTATACTGTTGATTGACGGCACTTGGTGGAACTTGCTGCACATATTGAAAACGACACTTGTACTATTCCACAATATTTATTAATATAAACCTGACCGGTTTCGCTTCACATCATTTTCAAAGGTCTAGATGGAAGGACAATGTATTACTAAATATTGTGGAATAGTACAAGTGTCATTTTCAATATTTGTTTTTTTGTTTGTTTGTTTGTAACGAATAGGCTCCGGAATTACTGGACCGATTCAAAAATTCTTTCACTGTTGGGAAGCTACACTCTTTGCGGTGAACATAGGATATTTGATTCCCGTATTCCCACGGGAACGGGAACTACGCGGGTGAAACCGCGTGACGTCCGCTAGTTTATAATATGACTGATTAGATTAAACACAAAATCAATGTTAACTGATTTAAGACGCATTTAAAACTAAGATAGGTTTAAGATTTTTTAAGTTAAATGTAACAGTCTCACTCAACTAACTGGGACCAATTCCAATAAATAAATGTTCGTTAATTTAAAAGGAAATTTCATTTACCGTCATACGTATTAATTTACAATCATTTCCAAGCATTTCATAAAGTCCGCCGCTAGGAACCCTTATGATAGAGGCCACCAACCGTCTCTTGCTGTGCCTGTTCTACATTTTGTCATGACTGTATCTTGCTTTGTTATTTAGGCATCAGTGCAGTGCTTAAATAATCAAATTCGTCACAACGGAAGGCAGATTGAACCGCGGATTGAGTGTAGACGCGCGGGCAGAACACGAGTGGCGGCCGCTGAATCGTTCACAAGATATGGCTTCGAAACGTTCTAGCAAAACAAAATGGTTTTTTAGGGTTCCGTACCCAAAGGGGAAAAATAGATTCATCATGTCTGCCTGTCTGTCCGTCCGTATGTCACAGCTACTTTTCTCCGAAACTATGAGGTCTATGCTGTTGAAACTTGGTAGGCAGATGTATTCTGTGAACCGCAACACTTAAGAATTTTACATAAAAATAGAAAATAAGGAATAAATGGGGGTCCACATACATGAAACTGAAACTCAATTTTTTGATCAAAAATGCTATTGAGGTTTTTAACATTTTTTTTTCTAAACGGAATAGTTTTGCGCGAGAGACACTTCCAAAGTGGAAAAAGTGCCCCCCCCCCCCCCCTCTAACTTCTAAAAATATATGATGGACATTTTCATGCAAACTTCCACCGAAAATTGATTTGAACGAGATCTAGTAAGTAGTTTATTTTTAATACACCTACCTCATAAACCGCCATTTTCGCCTAGAAAAATCACTGCCACAGCGAACGTGTTAAAACATCAATCAAATTATAGGACTACTGCTACTACGGCCTACTGACTCGCCTATGAAGGGTTCCGTACCGTAGCAGCATAAGGTTTATGTTTATGAAATTAAATGTCTTTTTTTTAGTTAATGGAATGAAAGGCGAAAATTGACGGATTAAAAAAGTCTACTTACTAGATCTCGTTCAAATCAATTTTTGGTGGAAGTTTGCATAGCCATTTACATCATACTCATATATTTTAGGGTTCCGTAGCAGCATAAGGTTTATGTTTATGAAATTAAATGTCTTTTTTTTAGTTAATTGAATGAAAGGCGAAAATTGACGGATTAAAAAAGTCTACTTACTATTACTAGATCAGATCTCGTTCAAATCAATTTTTGGTGGAAGTTTGCATAGCTATTTACATCATACTCATATTTTTTTTAAATTTATCATTCTTTTATTTTAGAAGTTAGAAGAGGGGGGACAGGACACACATTTTTCCACTTTGGAAGTGTCTCTCGCGCACAATATTCAGTTTAGAAAAAAACGATGCTATAAACCTCAATAGCATTTTTGAAGACCTATCTATAAAATTAAATACACCAATGGGTTTGATGAAAAAAATTGAGTTTCAGTTTTCTTAAGTATGGGGACCACCAACATTAATTTTTGCTTTTTTTTTCTATTTTTGTGTAAATTTTGTATTTTTTACGTGAATATTTGATACTACTTACTGTTTCTATACTTTGTACTTATTATTGAGTCAGTGCTGACACATTCATAATGTAATTTTATAGTTTGTTTTTGTGAGAAAGTCGAGTTGTGCACAGCTGGCGGGTGCGGAGTGCGGAGTGCGGACCGGCTACAGGCAGGGTGCGGCAATAAAAACTCTCGCGCCCATTATAAAATATAGTCTATGCGGGAGGGATCCTCGCAGCCCCACGCTAGGTACTCACTGGGGAGCGGCGCGGCGGCGGCGCGGCCCGACCTAAGGAACAACGCTATGAAATTTAATTTCAACTCAGAGATTATTTTAGCATGCCATTAAAGATAAATTGTTTCCTTTAATTATTTTAACCCTCGATGTAAATAGAGGATTATAAGTTCGACGCCTTTTGTGTGTGTCTGTCTGTCTGTGGCACCGCGTAGCGCTTCAAGTATGTCGGATATTAACTTTTTAGCTGTAAAATTTGACTCACTTTTTGTTTTTTACTTTTGTGTAAGTGTGGGGGAGGGGGACCGGATCAAATTGCTTAGTTTGAGTAGGTACTACCTGTTTCTATTAATTTATTATCCTACTAATATTATAAATGTGAAAGTTTGTGAAGTTGTTTGGATGTTTATTACTTAATCACGCTCTAACGACTGAACGGATTGAGCTGAAATTTAGTACAGAGATAACTTATAGTCTGGAATAACACATAGGCTACTTGTCATGCCCGTAGGAACTTATTCCCGGGATTAAAACTAGGTAGGTAGCCTATGTGTTATTCCAGTCTATAATGTATCCCTATTCCCTATACTAAATTTTAGCCAGATCCGTTTAGGCATTCGAGCGTGAAAGAGTAACAAACATGCACACTCACAAACTTTCGCATTTATAATATTAGTAAGAAGTAAGATAGTTGGCTTATACCTAAGCACGTAATGTTAATAAATTCTTTGCGAAAGTAAGAAAAAACAAATGATATCGACATCGCTCATATCATAACGAGCCTACGGTTTACTTACAGACACACTCACATTATTGTGTAAATAATACATTCTATCTGATCTTTTTGTAGACACAATCAGTACGTCTCGTGTACTATCGCCGACAGTCCTTAGATGGCTCGGCTTGCGTCACGTCACGTCACGTTCGTGCAGTGACAGCGCGATATAGCGCGGCCGGCTCTAGGCGCTGGCGCTGGGGTGCGGCGACTCGACAAAAGACGTATTCCCAACCCCTGGTCGTTGCCAAACACCACCCTCGTCCTGCTGTTGACATAATTGATGAGTACAAGTTATCGTTACTTCATTAAACACAAAAGAAAGTATGTAGGTATCGGCTTAATTGCTCAGACAATTACCGAGTACTGTGGCGCACAAACGACTCATGACGACGGTGTAGCCGCGCGCACGGCCGTAATGGCGAACGGCTTAAGTGCTCCAGTTTAGAGCCAGGAATTAGTCGGGCCGAGTCGGACGGGCCTTGTATGGCTAATTAGTTTTGGGCTTACATATATGGCTACCATTATCTCTGAATATAGTGGATTATAAAGTAAGCAATGGTGTGTCTGTTTCACAGAGCAGCTGTTTGTACAGAGTCAATGCAATTAGGATTTTGTCGCTGAATACACGAGCCCAACCAGAACTATGGCACAAAGTAAGTATGTACTGTACACAATGTACATGCACGTATTAGCAGAGATAGGTTTGCACATTGCAAGTAGGTATATATAATTCTTAGTAGACCGTTAGTTTTATACAAAAGATATTTTGTGTTTCAAACAAGTGTATGTATTTAGTGAAACTACACAGTCATAATTGTATTTATGAGAGCGCACATAACATACTTTAGCGAGTACATTTCAAGTTATTACTTATTGTAGTAACATATTCCCACTAAGTAAGGTTCTAACCACACCTCTCTCGGGTGAGATGAGATACAAAAAATCCATCGACGCCATAATAGTCGTGTATTATAATTGACGGGTGGGAAATACCACAAGAGCACTTCACTCCACGCCGCGGGGTCGGGCAGGGAGCGCTATATGGCAGCGCACATAAATATTATTCCAAGTGTTCAATATTTTTTATACACCGCTCTTTGATGCAAACTAACATTGCTGAACTCACCGACGCGATGTGGGATAGTACTCGTAATAAAGGGTGTTTTTTTTAGAGGTATAGAACTTTGAAATGGAATAAAACGAAGGTGATTGTTTTTATTGATATGAAAATGACTTTATTCGAAAGAAAATCTTCTGGCATTATAGTTTAAATATGATTTCTGGCATATAACCGCCACGGCTGGCTCGGACGTAGTCTAATCTAGAGGTCCAATTTTCGATGACTTTCCCAACATTTGTGGCCGTATATCGGCAATAACGCGCCGAATGTTGTCCTCCAAGTGGTCAATCGTTTCGGGCTTATCGGCGTAGACGAGCGACTTCACATATCTCCACAGAAAATAGTCAAGTGGCGTAAAATCGCACGACCCTGGAGGCCAACCTACGGGCCAAAACGTGAAACTATGCGGTAACCAAACGTTTCCTTCAATAAATCAATTGTGGCACGAGCTATGTGACATGTTGCGCCGTCTTGTTGCAACCACTACTCCTGAACATCATGGTTGTTCAATTGATGAACGAAAAAGTCAGTAATCATAGCTCTATAGCAGTCACGATTGACTGTAACGTTCTGGTCAGCATCGTTTCTAAAGAAGTACGGACGAATTATTCCACCAGCCCATAAAACACACCACACATTCAGTTTTTCTGGATGTAACGGTGTCTCAACATACACTTGAGGATTATCATCACCCCAAATATGGCAGTTTTGTTTATTGACGTATCCATTCAACCAAAAGTGAGCTGCACCGCTAAACAAAATTCGCTTATGAAAATCGCGATACGTATTTCGGACAGAACCATGATTTTCAAAATAAATTTGCACAATTTGGAAGCATTGTTCAGGCGTCAATCTATTCATGTTGAAATGCCAAACCAAACTTAACATAAATCACTTTTCAGCTGACAAAAATACCGCCAGTTAAAACAGTTATGCCAACTTAAAGTTCTATACCTCTAAAAAAAACACCCGTTAGTAAAGAACTGTCAGACAACTCAAGGACCCTTTATTTATTCTATTCTTTGGTTTTTAGTTAGAAAGTCGAATATTTAATTGAAGTAAGTAACGGTACTGTCTCCTCTGTATTATATGACATGATGTACCTATGTAACATATCAACATCAACCAAGTCTGGGTGCCACCCTGTGGGTGCGTGCCGTTTAATAGATACATTATGTTACCTATAACTGTTGTTTCGTTAGGGGGACTTCAAGTTCTAATCATAGATCAATCACCAGTAGTGATTGTTTGATTAGCTAGATTCTAGCTAGATTGAAGCGCAATCATATATATTGCTTATTTGATTTTATTAATAAGAAAGCAAACAATACACCTTAATATAGGTATTTAAACTTTCATGGTCACTAACATTAGTATTAAAGTTTGCGGGATATTTACCATGTATTGTTGTGAGTTTCCGATATTTCGGCGCTGTTACAAGCACCATGATCACGGAGGAACTGAAGTACTGGCGGTTGAAAGCGAAAGTCTCAGCACATATATCGATCTACCCTCCTTCGCAGTCGTTTATTACGCGTAACACCACTACCACTGGTCTCACTTTCGATTTCACTAACTCGATTACGTTCACGACACACAATGCTCACAGTATCTACTCGTGGTTTTGTTTGGAACTGTTTTTGGTTATTTATACACAAACGGACCACTGGATGCCAGACGCTCGGCAACTGAAACCCATCCTCACGATTGAAATTCTTGAACTTTTTAATTTCAATAGCTTCTCTAACCATTCTCGGTATGTAGTGACGTTCAGTTGAGAGCATCTTAGGGTTATGTAACTCAATCCAGTGGTCTGTGCCGGACTCCAACAGGTGTTCAGCGACTGCAGACTTGTGTGGTTCGTTGTTTTTGACTGCCCTAATATGTTCTTTTATTCGGCACGTAACAGTTCGCTTTGTTTGGCCTATATACGAACTGCCACAACTACAGTCAATCTTGTACACTCCCGGCTTGTCTAGTGGAAAACTGTCCTTAGGTGTACGTAGGCACTGCGACAGCCTCTTAATAAATAATAATACACCTTATATAATAATACACCTTAATGTTAACTCATCACAACCTAAACTTTGAAGCTTGCCAAAGTAAATTTCTTCCAAGTCGAATAACAATAATTTTATTGTTACTTACCTCTGAATCAAAGTTTAGACCCACCAAAATTTAAACCTACTTTCATTTAAAGTAAGCCACTAAAATCAAATTTTAAATAATTTTGGACAGTTTAATCAATCAATCAATCAATTAATTTTATTGTGGAAACATAGGTAGTTACATAAGTTCTTATTACAATATTAGCTCAGCCATGTCCAGCCGTTATGTTTGTTAATTCTTAGTGTGAGCATTATCAGAAATTGCTTTTAGCGATAAGGCCGCCCATTGTAGTGTTATTTTGTATCTTTCAAATTGGATTACTATCTTGGCGTACAATAAAGTATACAATAAATAAATAAATATAGTCTGTCCAACTGTTTATTTTACTTTCGATTTTATTGTTTTACTAGATGTGCCCCCCTGCTTCGCCCGGGATATACTTCGATAAACTTATAATTATGTTGTTGTTATGTTTTTATGTATGTGTGTAATTATGTTGTAATGTATGTTGTAATTATAAGTTTATCGATTATTAATTTAGATTGCAAAGTGTCTCCCAATTTTACACCCTTCTGTATAGTATTGAATTCAAGAGTACGAACCATCAAAATTCCAATGTCGATCGATCGGAATTAAAGTCAAGAGTAAGGCCCCTGGTCAGATTTTAGAAAAATCCTGAAACACTTGTTCATTTATTTATTATTTAGAAGCAGGTACTTAAACGAAATTTTAAGTTGTTGTGTTTTAAAATGAAGAAGTTTCCATGCAATAATTGTTTGTCCTATTTAGTTTTTTTTTTTTAAATTCCTGATACACATGTCCATTGGTTTGTGATAAAAAACACGTGTTTGAAATGTCTGCTAACTTTAAAAATGGTGAAGTTCTATACAACCTTTTATACCTTATTTTGCCACCTTAACTAAGTAACTTACTATATATAAGGGTAGCTTACCCTACAAATTTCAAGTTTCTAGGTTATAGGGTTTGGGTTGGGCGCTGATAGATGACTTGATTACACTGTAATTTTATTAATATAGATTTTATTTTACTTTTGTTTCTTTAATTGGTTATAATATAATTAACATAGATTATTATGATTAGGCAGTTTGTATATTTCTTTTACGGCGCGGCGTATTTCAAAGTTCTCTTTTACAAATAATGGAACAGTTATGTTCTCAATCCGCTGTCAAAAGTAAAATAAACGGTTGGAAAAACTATATAACAACACAAAACACACACGCACACACGCACTTGGTACACATACACTCCACAAAAAAAAACATTTATTACTCGACCACCACACCATATTTTACGATTCTGTAAAACTTCAACAGGATTATTGATATATTGTTTATATTACTGCGTATAATAATAAATAATAATGTAAACACATTATTTATAATAAAAACATGAAACACACACGTACTACACAAACGCACGCCGTCCATGCGCACTCCACTCTCAACTTCAACTGTTCGATTTTTGTAAACAATATCGGACAATAGATGTCATTCAAATAACAAGGAAATGTTCCATAGAACACATACAATCAAACTTGTTCATAGAAAAGTAGAACGTAAGCACGCTAAATTTAAGTTTAAAGTCGCCTGGGGAGGTGCGGTGCAATTGCACCGCTTGGGTGTTGACGGAATGGCGCGAAACAATGCGCGGTGCAATTGCACCGCTTTGGGGAAATAAGAGTTAAAAGTGTTTTTGCGTGACAATCACGTAGTGAATTTCAAGTTGTTTGATCTGGCCTTCTTTTGTGTCGTCGTCCTCACTCGGAATCGTTTCTGTCCACACTCGTACACAGACGGGCTCCATAATTCCAATCCCCTTACGGCGCGCGTCTATCAATTTTATGGGAAGCTTAGAGTGCATTCGCCCTGTACTCTTACATATAAAACCTAGATCAGATTATAGCTCAACTGAGCGCGCAGGCACTTGTGTTTGTATGGCCCATAAGGAAAGGATATAAAGGAATCTAGTATAGTAATGTCAGTATGATATTGTTGTTTAAGTTATAAAGTTATAATAAAAGTTATATAAGGCAGTCTATAATGGATTAAAAATAGGTTGGTTTTACAGCAGAACGCTAATTTTTAAACATATTAACTGCGAATCGTTAATTTAATAGATTGATGTTGATTGTTGCATTTATGTAAAGAAAGAAAGAAAAAAATCTTTATGTTAAAGCGACCAACTTCAAACGTCTTTGGTCTTTACTGAACCAAAAAGGTAAATAATATAAATTATTTAAATGGGTAATGCACTCTGAGATTAATCTAACACGCTCATTTTAAATATAGTTATCAATAAACGATGGGTTCAGGGCCCTAGTAGTGGCGTGTTAGCAACATCAACTCAGATCTAAATATCTGAGCGTTATCTAATCGCAAGATCCGTCCAATCGATCGTATAATTCTCCAAAGATCTTGTGCTAAGACGCGTCACGCTCGCACATGTCGCCGTGTCCGTGTCGTCCGCTCTCAACATGTGTTAGTAGCTGTAAGCATGCAACTTTATTCATCTATCAGATATCCCAATACACAAGAGATCACTTCATTTTACTTGACCCAATTTCCACGAGTGGTCGGTCGATTCATTGTGACGTCACGTTCGTTATTTTTGCAATGGCAGTTTTAAAATACAACCTAGGCGATCTAAATTATTGGACACGATATTATTTTAACGTAGGTGCTTAAGATATCAGAGGTAGTCTAAAAACGTAATCGTCGGTAAGTACTTGATGTAAAAGTGGAATACATTTTTCTGTTAAGTCTTCATATTGCATCATTTATGATTTTGCAAGTTTGCACTTTTTTTGCACACCGCACAGTGTGGGTTGTGGGTGCTGATAAGGTTACTTGCAACTCATGAAGTTTTGTATTATTCGTGGCAAATGTGCACTATATTCCCTACATTGTTTTAAACTTTTAAGAATAGTTTACTAACTATTCTTTTTGTTTCGAAATTAAATAATAAATAATATGTTTCGTACAATGTTATTTCCAGTTATGATCTTAGAAATAAAGATCGGCTTTTATTTATTTTATATTATTGTTGACATTACTTGAGTTACATATTAACTACACATTTTGTTGTAACAACATATTTTGTTAAAACACAAATGTATTCTCGACAAAATGTGCGATGTATGTAGTTAAGTGACATAGTAAAGGTGCACGGCACTACTATAATATATTTTATCTACTCTGATACTATAATACAAAGATTATAAAATTGAAATCAATACTATTATGACAAACATTACGCACAGGCCAAAAAAAAAGTTTCATTACGATACAGGTCTTGTATGGACACCTATATCGTAATAAAACTTTTTAATCATTACGATACACCATAAACAATCTCCAGCTGAAAAAGAAGTTTGAACCTCTACTTTAAAAAAAAATTGTGTCTCCAGAGTAGCGAAAAATCCTAAATCTATGGTCTCCGCAGCCTAAAAAAAAAAGAAACACTCATACTCAATCGATGTTTGCGCCTTGGCGCCAACATTTTACATTTAAATTAAACAAAGTTTGGTTTTGTTTGTAAAATAAATTAGTTTTTGTGTAAAAACATGTCTTAAAGCGAGGATGGTGGTAATTGTACACCACCAGACATTCTGGAAACTGCGTCAAACATGACCATGAACCTGTTACCGGCGAAATCAAGGAGCAACTATATATCACAACAAAATGAAATCAGGTATTATAGTATGAGAGTAGATAAAGTAGTGTATGACACTGTACATAACTTGGTCTTATAACACTCGTGTGATACTATAAAAAAACTCGCCTACGGCTCGTTTTTTTAAAACACACTCGTGTTATAAGAACCCTCATTATGCAACAGTGTCATAAACTACTATTATGGGACATTACGTGTAGCTCCCGTGACACGCCGAGCACTGTTGTGCGCGACAGTACACGCTGAGGCAAACGTCAGCGCTGTCTGCGGACGGCGACTGTCCTCGAGCGAGACAGCCCGCCTCCATGAGCATTATGGCATTATCACAGTATAAAGAGAAAACCTAGGACGATCTGTAGGCTGTGGCATTATTGTGTTTTGACGTGATGAAGCTGTGAAGCATCATCACGGCAACATTTTGAATAGGTTTTTATGATACAGAGCGTGCGGTGCGGATACAAACTGTCTTTTTTATTTTGTGTGCAAAATTAAAGTGTATGTATCCCAAAACATTTTTTTTTATTTTAAAGTTAACTGTGACAGTAAACTATAAAATAAAAAAAATATAGCATGCAAAGCAATCAATACAATATTATGTTACTGTCAAGTTCGGTCGGTACCATGTGTGTCACAATTTTTGGTTAGTTCATAATGGCACTCGCAGGGATACATCATTCATTTTGTAAGATTAAACTAGTACATTTCATTGTAGTTGACTGTACAAGTGTACAACCGACGTAAATTGCTTGTTTCCTAGACGGGCATAAGTAGGTGTAGTATAGATGTCAGCGAGAATCCATATCGTGTTTTTTCCATGGGTTTGCACTGCCGGGGTTTTGAGGCATTCATTATGTAGCTACCACGCTCTACGCTAGTCTCGTCATAAATGTAAGTCTTATATGTACTGTACTTACGATTACGAGTATGTCGTGTAGAAAAGACAATGTACTACATAAGTAATAACTAGGTACATATTATATTCTTTTTGCTTTAAATGCATACCTGCATACTTTAAATGTTAACATAATTTAAAATCACTTTTTGTATTTACCAATTGTTTTGTACTGTAGGTATAGTGAATATTGCACCTGCTGGGCATGAATGAGGTTTTGGGTTGGATTCCCGGGTTGGAACAAATTATTTTTACGATTTGCTGTTTGGGTCGACATGAATTTATGCGGTTTATTCTTAGACCATTTAACTACAAACGCGCATTCATTTTATTGTTGCTTATGTCGTGAGTTGAAAATTAAAGCCATTAGAGATAGTGATTGAACGACAGCAAAGCGTCTAAAATTTTTGAGGATAACTGTTAGCCTCAATGTGCCGATCCGCCATTCAGTGCACATTCTGCTGTCAAGGAAAAAGCTTGTGTCACGTGACAAAATTTTATTGTTTAAAATGTCGTAAGGTGCAATAAAAGTGTGTCGAAATTAAAGAAAATATTTAAAAACAGCCAGGAATATCGGTAAGTAACTCGAAACTTATCATAATTTTATGAAATCTATTTATTTACGCATGTCTAATTTATTCGACTCCATCTTGTTTGTTGGTGTTGCCAGTTTCCAATTCAAAATTCCCCAAATTAAATAAGTAAAGAATTAGGAATTAAAAATTAATAATTAGAAACTAAATTATTAGAGAAACGTAAAATAAATAATTTGGAAACGGTCAAGTGTGAGTCGAGAATAGTGAAAATCGACATAATGTATACAATTGTTCTGACTCAGTAATGAGAAACTTGGCATACTTTAAATTAAAGAAATCATTTAGAATACCTAAATGTGAGTTATAAATGGTGGAATCTGTACAAATTTTATTAAGCTGAAGGGTTTGTTCGTTTGTTTGAACGCTAGGATCTCGGGAACTACTGGTTGGTCATGTTGGACAACGTATAAAGGGTTTTTTTAAAATTAACCCGAAATTCGTACTCAGCTGGTATGCTGAGTACGAATTTCGGGTTAATTTAGAGATCCAATATGGCCGCCGTGCCGTTATCACAAAATTTCATGATGGGTATCGTTTAAGGGGTTTTTTGGTATGCTGAGTACGAATTTTAGGTCAATTTTGCAATCCAGGATGGCCGCCGCGCCGTTACCACAAAATTTCATGATGTGTATAGTTTAAGGGGTTTTTTGGTATGCTGAGTACGAGTTCTATGATAATTTTGCAATCCAAGATGGCCGCCGCGCCACAGTTGTAAAATTTCATGTTGGATACCGTATAAGGGGTTTTTTGGTATGCTGAGTACGAATTTCGGGTAATTTTAGAGATCCAATATGGCCGCCGCGCCGTTATCACAAAATTTCATGATGGGTATCATTTAAGGGGTTTTTTGGTATGCTGAGAATATAATAGGTAGATATTTTATTTATTTGTAGTTTTTCTTTTCATTACTTTACAACTTAACGGCAAATAATCCCTTTGATTGTAAAATTTGTTACACAGGAGATTACCACTGTAAAATAGTACGGTGACTGAATCTATCAACTATTTGGGAGCGCTTTTTGATTTGGCCCGGCATCCCTTTACCTTGTAAGGGACGGGCACGGTGCCACTGCCTACGGGAACAATTGTATCGAGTGGTCCCGTCGCCGTCGGCGTCGCACTAGATGAGTAGACAGTACCTATACCTATCGACAGTGATAACGCCGCTTGCAACTTATGTGTCTCACCACGAATAGGTACCTACTTTTAGATAACATATCACCAGTTTGGGGCACTAGGTAAAGCCTATCACTACAATATTAATACCGATACAACGTGATGTTATTATTGTGGAACTGAGCCGACTGAACCCGCCATCCTCCTGCGCAGACCACTTTGTCTGACGAGGCTGCCTAATCTAAATATACCGTAATATTAGTCTTTATACATAGTTAAGTAGCATCCAGTGACTGCAAGCCTTAGATCAAGAATAACAACATTCTTGATCTAAGCTGCAAGCATATTTGATAAATAATTAGTGACCGACCGAACTTTCGGTTTCGGTTTCGGTTTCGGCCAGTTTCGGCCAAAAAATCGAGTATCGGCCGCAGTTTCGGTTTCGGCCAAAATGGGCCGAAACTTTCGGCCAGGCCGAAACTCACGTGTTCGTGAATTTTGAGTGCCTGGCTCTGCTTGTGACGTGGTTGGG
The DNA here is from genome assembly GCA_933228765.1 of Miltochrista miniata. Taxonomy (NCBI): domain Eukaryota; kingdom Metazoa; phylum Arthropoda; class Insecta; order Lepidoptera; family Erebidae; genus Miltochrista; species Miltochrista miniata. The sequence goes on from OW121764.1 coordinate 353,248, forward strand.
GTCAGTCCAACCAGTTAATATGTTACTAAACGAAGATTTACAGATTTACAAAGAATTTCCAATCAATAGTTATAAAAATCAAATTCACACAGAATCCTAAAAAGGTGATCTAGGACATTACATAACCCAACCCCTTTGTTGTCAATTCCGTTGACTTCGTTGGTCGTCTGTCTGTCTGTCAACAGGCTGTAACTCATGCACCGTGATAGTTAGACAGGTTTTTTCTTACAGATGATGTATTTCTGTTGCCGCTATAGCAACAAATAATTAAAATAGACAAATGAATAATATTAAACGGGCCTCCCATACCATTAACGTGATTTTTTGCCGCTTTTCTTGTACGGAACCCTACGTGAGCTAGTCCGGCTCACTGTTGTCCAGTTTTAGTTATATACTTTCAGAATGTAACCAAAACCAGCCAAGAGCTAGTAGCAGAACACCGTGTGGTTTTAGCCGGTAGGAGTTCATCATCCTCTATGAGCACCACATCTATGAGCAATTCCACACGTAAAAGAAAGAAACTCATCTTTAGGTGGAGATATTTCTAAAATAAACACTTGAGAAGATTTATACCGTTGATTGATGGCACTTGGTGGAACTTGCTGCACCTATTGAAAAAATAACCGGCCAATAGCTAGTCGAACTCTCGCACGGAGGGGTTAAAGCGGGACACTATTACCGAGACATGAGGCTAAGCCGTCCCTATGTCTAATAGTCACGAGGTTGCATCGCTGGAACCGTGTCAGATAGAGGCCTAAAATTTTCACTATACAGTAGTCCTACCGACTAAAAACCGCGCGTATCCCACCTAACAGCCTACGGTTGGGAGCCCCGAGTATGCCCTTTGGGGGATTATTCAGTTGTTATCCCGCTTCTTGAGGGGGGGCGTGCATGAATCTCTCACGTCACGCTATCGTTTAAGGCCTGCTTCTGTAAGGACGGTAACCAGCCGTGTCACCGGCCTCAGGCCCCGGGTCATCGAAGCCGATAGTATGGGGCGCCACTGCAGACTGTGGAAGAGTTCTCTCCCGCTTTCTCCCCGCCGTCTCTTTCACGAACATGACCTGCTCACAGGGAGAGGCCTACGGCCCCGCTCCAGCGCCTCCTTGCGCCATTTAAGCAAAGACGCAAGGGCCCTCGCTGCCAGGTCCCATAGAGGGGTCCCGGCTAGAAGACATGCCACCTCAACTGAGATTGTGCGGTATCCCCTTATCACCCTGACAGCCGTCGCCTTCTGCGGGCTAAGCAATCTAGCCGCATTGCTGGCCATCAGGATCTCCGCCCATACGGGGGCCCGTATAGGGCCATGCTCCGAACGATCCCAAGGTACAGTCTCCTGCAGGGAGCTTTGGGTCTCCTAATATTGGACAACAATCGCGAAAGTGCAACTGATGCCCTCCTCCCTCAGCTATAGGACCAAACTTCGGAAGTGGTATACGAAGTTCCACCGGCTGTCGAGTACGAGTCCCAGATACGTCGTCGAGAGCTCGATGCCAACGCTGACGCCCCCTATAGGTAAGCTGGATCTCGCAGGTGGCCTTTAGGACTGCGTCTCGGTGCGTTGCTCCTCGCGCTGTAATGAGGGTGTCGTCGTGACACGTTACGCCGACACCTCTGAGCAACGGACCACGCAGCACCCAATCGTAACCGATGTTCCACAGAAGCGGTCCTAAGACCGATCCCTATTGAACACCACACGACATCTCGCCGACCCAGCCCTAGCCAGCTCGGGTAAGTTATGGCCCTCTTAGAAAGATAGGCCCCGACAATTCGACGAAGGTATGGAGGCATTCCATGGTAAATAAGCGCCTCTCAAACGCAGCTGCAGGGCTAGGTGTTAAAAGCGTTGGCGATGTCAAGAGACACTGCCACCACCACCTCACCCTGTTCTGTTGCCGCTGTAGCAAGAAATACCTACTAAAATCCGAAAAAAACATCCACACTACAAACGCATTTTTTGTGTTCAATTTTCGTAACGGAACCCTCTGTGCGGGAATCCGACTCGCACTTGGCTGTTTTTTTTTTCTTTTCAATATGAACACGTGAGTTTCGGTTTCGGCCGAAACTGACCCTGGGGCCGAAAGTTCGGTTTCGGTTTCGGCTGGAAAACCAGTTTCGGTCGGACACTATAAATAATAGCTACAGTATGCACAGCAGCATGGCAGGCGTGCCCCATAGCTTGCCTAAGCAGCACAACATACATAATAGATACGTATACCATCGGGGACACGGGAAGTGATCGATTGTTCTATTTGTGTGCAAGTGCCGCCGATAACAATGGGAGTACCGCCGCCGCCGCCCGTCACGTCGCTCATGGGACATGGGACGCGCGCGGAGCGACGTGAGTCGTGACCCACCCACGCAGCAGACATTCCGTCCCGAGGGCGCGGAACTGTGCATGACGATCTTTAGTCCAGCTAGGTCCTGCACTGCACATTACGCTAGACGAGAGACGGTGCTGGGGTTTACATCATAGTTTAACCAAGAACTGTGTACGTATCGGAGACTTCCTCGGTTCCTCTCCACCGAAATCCGCAAGTTAGTAATTCTCAGTGCGAGAAAGAGGCCCTCACGACTCGAGAAGTGTTGTCCAATCGCTTTACAATTTCTTAATAAGCGACTCTTCCCTTCTTAACTTTTAAATAAAGGTTTATTTCAACCCGTTACTGAAAAATCAAGATGTGCTAAACCTTCGGATACGTGTAACCAAGGTACTAAACGTGCACATTACTCCCGTGTGGCGTATGTGGACTGTCCGCTCAACTCCGCTGTAATTAGTGGATTACTGGAATTACTGTAGCGCTACTCGCCAGATAACTAAATTAGGTGAAGGTTGGTGCACCGACCGGGCGACCAGCGACACCGACACCGCAACCACAGGCTGCGTCCGTACCGCGAGGTTATCGCTTACTTACCTTAAGGCCGCGTGGGCCAGATTTTGAGTTTTTTGAAACAATCCTAGTCAAAAAGTAAAGGGTTTTTAAATGTGAAAAAGATATATATAATAGTTAAGGATATAAGCTAAACATATTCCGAGCCCGTTACACGATCCAATAAATTTCACTAGATAGAAAAAAATCCCAAAGTTGACTCTCTCAGAAAAGTTTTTTCAATACTGTGGCTAAACTATTAACATTTTATATATTTTTTTTGCACTCAATTAAAGGTAATTAGTTTTTATACACATTTTCCGAGCGTTTTTCTATAAACAACTATTTACATAGTTATCATGTACGAATATCTACCAAACGCAATAGAATTGCGCCGCTGACGGCCGATCAGTCTCGCCCTGGCGCTTGTGGAGGCAGGACCTGTGTCAGTTTTTTTCGCAACTATTTCGTAATTATTATGCCAAATTACGTTGAAATCGCGCCACAGTATAAAAATATCAGTAATGGGCAAAATGTAATTAGATTAACCGTTACAAATACATACGTGACTCATGGTAAAAATGTGGTGATCTTTTACTTTTTACGTGTTTTCACGACATGGTAACCAGCTACCTAATGCATTAAAATGTCTACGAATTACATGATAATTTCGCAATCCAACATGGCGGCCACGCCGTAATCACAAAATTTCATGATGGGTATCGTTTAAGGGGTTTTTTGGTAAGCTGAGTACGAAGTACGTGATAATTTTGCAATCCAATATGGCCGCCGCGCCGTAATCACAAAATTTCATGATGGGTATCGTTTAAGGGGTTTTTTGATATTCTGAGTACGAATCACGTGCTAATTTTGCAATCGAATATAGTCGCCGCGCCGTAATCACAAAATTTCATGATGGGTATCGTTTAAGGGGTTTTTTGGTATGCTGAGTACGAATCGCGTACTAATTTTGCAATACAAGATGGCCGCCGCGCCGTAATCACAAAATTTCATGATGGGTATCGTTTAAGGGGTTTTTTGGTATGCTGAGTACGAATCACGTGATAATTTTGCAATCCAATATGGCCGCCGCGCCATAATCACAAAATTTCATGATGGGTATCGTTTAAGGGGTTTTTTGGTATGCTGAGTACGAATCACGTGATAATTTTGCAATCGAATATAGCCGCCGCGCCGTAATCACAAAATTTCATGATGGGTATCGTTTAAGGGGTTTTTTGGTATGCTGAGTACGAATCGCGTACTAATTTTGCAATACAAGATGGCCGCCGCGCCGAAATCACAAAATTTCATGATGGGTATCGTTTAAGGGGTTTTTTGGTATGCTGAGTACGAATCACGTGATAATTTTGCAATCGAATATAGCCGCCGCGCCGTAATCACAAAATTTCATGATGGGTATCGTTTAAGGGGTTTTTTGGTATGCTGAGTACGAATCGCGTACTAATTTTGCAATACAACATGGACGCCGCGCCGTAATCACAAAATTTCATGATGGGTATCGTTTAAGGGGTTTTTTGGTATGCTGAGTACGAATCACGTGATAATTTTGCAATCCAATATGCCCGCCGCGCCGTAATCACAAAATTTTATGATTGGTATCGTAAATGGTAGTATCGTAAGTATGGTAGTATCGTAAATCATACGTAGCAGACTGTAGTGTAAAAGAGATAGAGACACATGTTCCATTATTCGTTCTAACATTTGTGTGTGGTTGGATTGCATGGAACGACACAGACTAAAAAAACTTGTTCGGTTTACTGTGAGTTAGTTAGCAGTTGTGAGCAATTTGCAACTGTGCAAGACGTGGTCAGAGTTAAGAAGTTATTTATTTAACTCAGAGCTTACTAACTCTATATTTATATATTTAACTCGACTCTCCGCGTAAGTGGGCCTAAATAGCTTAGGCCGCCAAATTGAATTCCAAAATGATCATGTTATTCGTACTCAGCATTCGAAAAAACCCATTAAACGATATTCATTACGAAATTATGTGATTACGGCGCGGTGGCCATTTTGGATTGCAAAATTATCATGTGATTCGTCCTCAGCATACCAAAAAACCCCTTAAACGATAACCATCATGGATTTTTGCGATTAAGGCGCGGTGGCCATATTGGATTGCAAAATTATCACGTGATTCGTACTCAGCATACCAATACACCCCTTAAACGATACCCATCATGATATTTTGTGATTTCGGCGCGGCGGCCATATTGTATTGCAAAATTATCACGTAATTCGTACTCAGCATACCAAAAACCCTTTAAACGATACTCATCATGAAATTTTGTGATTACGGCGAGGCGCCCATATTGGATTGCAAAATTATCATGTGATTCGTACTCAGCATACCAAAAAACCCCTTAAAGGATACCCATCATGAAATTTTGTGATCACACCGCGGTGGCCATATTGGATTGCAAAATTATCATGTGATTCATACTTAGCATACCAAGAATTCCCTTAAACTATACCCATCATGAAATTGTGTGATTACGGCGCGGTGGCCATGTTGGATTGCAAAATTAGTACGTAATTCGTACTCAGCATACCAATAAACCCTTTAAACGATACCCATCATGAATTTTTGTGATTACACCGCGGCCGCCATTTTGGATTGCAAAATTATCACGTGATTCGTACTCAGCATACTAAGTAACCCCTTAAACGATACCCATCATGAAATTTTGTGACTACGGCGCGGCGCCCATATTGGATTGCAAAATTATCACGTGATTCGTACTCAGCATACCAAGAAACACCTTTTTGTTTTTTTTTTTTTTTTTTATACCACTAAGGTGGCAGACAAGCATACGGCTCACCAGAAGGACCGGTGGTCACCGCAGCCTATGAACGTTTGCAACACCAGAGGTGCCACACTCGCGCTGCCGACCCTGTAAAAACCTTCTAAGACCCCTTTTGAAGAACCCCATACTGTAGGCGTTTGGGAAAACCGAGGCAGGGAGGTCATTCCACAACCTAAGCGTGCGCGGAAGAAAACACCTATCGGATCTAACCGTGCTGGAACGCACCGGACGCAGAGTGTGAGGATGAACTCCCTGTCTGTGGCGAGCGGTGCGATGATAGAACGTAGCCGTGGGCATCATATCAAACAATTCCTCAGAGCACATACCATTGTACAGGCGGTAGAACACGCATAAGGAGGCAAAGTCTCTCCTGTCGCGAAGAGGTTCCACACCAGCTGTAAGTACAGGATCGTTGACAATTCTTACAGCTCGCCTTTGCACCGAGTCAAATGGACGAAGCTGATATTCAGGTGCTCCCGCCCAGAGGTGACAGCAGTACTCCATATGCGGCCGCACTTGCGACTTATAGAGAAGCAGTGTTTGCGCCGCAGTGAAGTACCGCCGCGCCCTGTTGAGCACACCTAGCTTTTTGGACGCCAGCTTAGCCTTATCCTCCAAATGACTACGGAACTGAACGTCACTGGAGATGTCAACGCCAAGGATTCCTATACTTTTGGAGATGGAAAGAGATGTGCCCTGAAATTGCGGCGCTACAGTGCTTGGAAAACAGCAAAAGTTAGGCCCATACCCAAACTGCAGCACCCGCTGAGTCCAAAAGACCTGCGTCCAATTAGTCTATTGTCATGCCTGTCGAAGATTTTGGAAAGAGTGGTTAGTGACCAACTCAGGGCATATCTAGAATGGACCAATATACTGCCGACTGTGCAGTCAGGCTTCCGGAGAGGTCATAGTACTGCAACGGCTCTCTTGGATGTTGTGGATGAGCTGCTGCAGGCAAGTGATGAGGGTATGGGTACGGTACTAACATTACTTGACTATTCCCGGGCATTCGATAGTATAAATATTTCACTTTTGCTGTCAAAACTCACTTTTTATGGTTGTTCAGCGGAGGTTGCAAAATGGTTCAACAGTTATCTCAGCAATCGATTCCAATATGTACAAATAAGGGACAGCAATACCGGATACATAGTTGAATCTGCACACCGTCGGGTCACGAGGGGCGTGCCGCAGGGATCAATATTGGGCCCATTGCTGTTCATACTGTACACTGCTGATGTGGTCAATGTAATCAGGAATTCCAGGTTTCATCTATATGCTGATGACCTGCAACTTTATTTCTCTTTTCCACCAGACGACTATGAGGTATCTGTAAACAAGATTAATGAGGATTTGAGAAATATAGCAGAATGGTCTAGAAGAAATGCTTTGGTGCTGAACCCTGGGAAATCAAAATTTATGGTGACTGGAACTAAGAAAATGGTGGAACGGATGAAGCAAGTACCATTGAACATCTGTATTGATGGATGTGGTGTGCAGCAGGTGTCAGAGGTACGGAATCTTGGTGTTGTTTTTGATGAAGAATTACACTTTGAAACGCATGTCTTGCAAGGAGTTCGGAACTGCTTTTTCAGGTTAAAGCTACTCTATAGGATACGGCCATACATAAGTGTCAGCATCAGAATACTACTATGCGAGTCACTTATCCTATCCAAGCTCAACTATGCTGACACTGTGTATGGTGGTTGTCTTTTGAAACGTACAGAGAGGCTGATACAACGAGTGCAGAATTCCTGTGCAAGATTTTGTTTCCATATACCACCACGAGCACACGTTACCCCCTTTCTTAATGAGGGTAACATGCTAAAGATGTCAGAGCGCAGGGACTTGCACCTTGCCACTCTGCTGTTTGGCTTGGTGCAAACACGCAGACCTCTATATCTGTTCAATAAGCTAGCATGGTCAAAGAATGTAAATAGGCATAATACACGTGCTTCTGCTTACCTCATGCTGATACCACGACACAAATTAACGAAGTACAGAGGAAGCTTCAAATTTATGGCAAATAGCTTATGGAACGTTTTACCACCACCACTCCGTGCACTGAAGTCGATCCACTCTTTTAAAACGAAATATAAGGCTTACTTGTTAGAAAAGCAGAAAGAGGTCTAACTCACCTTGTGTATCACACGCGATAATGATACACAAGTATCATAAAACGTGGCTTCATGCGTGTTTCTCCCTTGCATGTACTGTATTTGTTGGCACAGCTGCGCGGCAATACATCGATTTATTAAAATGTACTCGTACGAAATTGTTGTTGTCGACAGCAAAACCTGTAGGACCGGTTTGGTTATGTTTACATAGTTGAAATAGGTTATTTAACGTTATGAAAATATTAATTTCATTAGTTTAGTGTTTGTGTTAAACGATACAAAATTGATAATTTCCAATGTAATTTGTATAATATTTTATATTTATGAACTATATTTAACAAAATATTGAAAACTTACCGATTGATTCAAATGGCGTTTGTACAGGTTTCAATGATGCTTTTCATACTTTTTATGTTTGTGGCGCTAATTGCGTGGATGTCTTCTTGCAGCCGGTACATGTTGTAGAAATAGTCTAACAATATAATCAGATGAGACGGGGTCGAAAATGTTTTTTATGTAATCCAGAAAATTTGTAATGCTTTCACTCATAAATACTTTCAATTTTCATTTTAGCTATGTCAATTGTCAAATTTGTCAATACAGGGAAGGGAAAGTGGAATAACATGTAAGCATAGATAAGAAGTAATTAAGCCATAGATAAGTGGGTAATTTTTGTATTTGGTTTTTGGTTTCTGATGGTTCCCAGCATAGATTTAAAAGGTACGAAATGTTCTCTAACTGTGGTTCTGTATAGACCGAAATAAATTGTATTTATTTCGGTCTGTGTGCTACATCGATTTATTATTTATAAAATAGGCTTGTGTCCACTAAGCATAAATCTGATTGATGTATGTTTGTAACGACTATGTCCAATATATAAATAACTAAAAGTAATATGAATTGGTACACAAGCTAAGGATTACTATTATTTTTAGAAAATAAGATTGGAAAAAATAAGCAATCAGTCACGTGACATCAAACACCTCTATCAGATAGTGTGACGTCACAGTATGCTTTTTTACGTTTGAAGCACTCTGGCAGTTTCGAGTCTTGACATCTTGTATCACAAGTCGTGTCATTTTGTGTAATTGTTTAGATTCTTATACGTTTTCAAAAAATACAATAGATCTCATTTCATTCAGGCACTACACAGCACTTGTAATACGACGGATTGATTTTAAATTAATTTGGAAAGCAGACGAACGCTAACTTATCACTGTCAAACAGTGATGCCAATGGCATTTTTTTATTCAATTAATTTATACTGACTTTGGTTACTTAGACCATATGCCAAAGTGATGCCAACTCCTACGGAATGTTCCTCTAAAAACCAACTTCAAATTACCAGATTCCCCTAAATAACGATTAAAACCCCTAAACGTTTCTTTTTTGTACTAAAACTTTTAATCTCAAAACAAATCATTGAAAGGACTCATAAAAAAAATACACATTTTCTTTTTGTTTTGTTTGGCGAGATTCTTTGGCGGGAGTTTTGTAAATTTGCAAAATTAGTGTATTTCGAGTGTTTTGTGTGTTTCAATGGTGGATTCTTAAACATAAACGTTTGACAACGTGCACTAGTGTTAGGAAGTGATAAAACGCAGTGAATCGCAACTTTGCAGTGACAAAAAATCCAAAGAAACTTTCAGAAATTTATCCACTGCTTTTCTGAAGGAAGACTGACATTGACTTAGGGATGATGTACTTGACTTTGACTGGACTTAGAGGACGAGGACTGTGACTTTTTAAAGCAAAATGAAGAGATAATAAATATACAAGACTTGGCTGTATGGCTCAAATTGCCTTTGCCTATCCGAAAATGGATAAATATAACTACTACTACTTTTGTTTGGCATCAAGTGACGTCACACAAGGCGCCATGAGCGTTTTCGATACAAATTGAAATTCATTTTTTAAATCACAAAATAAACTATGTAAATGATTGTTTTAAATCAAAATATTACATTTTTGTGATCATTTAGATATAAAGCTACAAAAATAAACGATTTTTGAAATTTAGGACACAAGCCTATTGGTTTATGGCTTGGTTGCTGATCTCTCAGCATAAAGTACGGAAGGCACAGTGGCGCCTCCTTTATTTACTACTATTCTTGCCAAATAGAATGTTCATTTTTTCCTTTCTATCCAGTAAACTGTACTGTTTTCGATTTTGATAATATGTTTTTATCGATAAGTTGTTGTACTTTTTGTTTTAATAAGTATTACTACTGCGCCTGTTGGCTACGTACGCGTACGTGACGTCCCCTAAAGGCGTCATCTGAAAACCAGCGCTGCCTAACAGTACACGTACTGTTAGTGCAGCAAAGCTGAGATGACGACCTTTTCGGGCACGCACAGTGTAATTTTTACTTGTTCATATTGTACCTATGTCATTTTATTTGTGCGTGCCGAATAAAGCTTTTATTTATTTATTTTTTTATTTATTGGGGTTTGCTTAGCGGTGAAAAAACACGCTTGTGTCTTGGAAGGGTTGAACTGGACAAGATTTTGTCCACCCCAATCGGACACTCTAGTAAGAGTAGCCTCGATTTCAGACACAAGCTGTTCACGATTTTCCTCCACTGTGTCCCGAGAGATACCGGGGCGGCCCGTGTAACAAGTGTCCCCCGTACTGTCGTCCGCATAACAATGAATGCCGTCAATAGACAACATGTCATTGATATGCAGCAGAAACAGAGTAGGGGACAACACTGAGCCTTGCGGTACTCCAGCGTTTATGGCCATGCAGTCTGAACAGCTGCCGTCAACGACGGCCCTGATGCTTCTACCGGCCAAGAAGCTGGACACCCATCCGCATAATCTCTCGGGTAGTCCATATGAGGGCAGTTTCGTAAGAAGACCACGGTGCCAGACCCGGTCAAAGGCTTTAGAGATGTCGAGGCTCACAGCTAGAGCCTCACCCTTACTCTCGATAGCCGCCGCCCATCGGTGTGTTAGGTACACAAGAAGATCGCCCGTCGAGCGACCGTGACGGAAACCGTACTGCCGGTCGCTGAGCTGGTCGTGTTCCTCAAGGTACCCCAGGAGCTGTGTATTAATTACACGCTCCATCACCTTGGATAAAAGGGAGGTGACGGCTATAGGCCTGTAATTGGCCGGGTCGGTTCTGTCACCCTTCTTGGGTACAGGATGTACATACGCGATCTTCCACGACGCCGGGACTTGTTGCATAGAATAGGAAAGTGTGAAAAGACGTGTAAGTACCGGACACAACTCTGGACCACAATGCTTAAGTACCACCGCGGGAATGCCGTCTGGCCCACTCGACTTATGAACGTCCAGAGATTGAAGCTCCCGCCGGACATTCCGCTGTGTAAATTTAACTTCCGGCATGGAAGTGCCACAACTCGGAATGCCCGGCGGTAAAGCACCCCCGTCGCTCATGGTCGAGTTAGAGGCAAAGAGATTACCCAAAAGGTCGGCTTTCTCCTTGGCACTCTGGGCCAAACTACCGTCGGGTTTAAGCAAGGGTGGTAATCCTGACCGACAGTAGTTTCCCTCGGCAGCTTTGGCAAGCGACCAAAATTCACGACTTCCTGAAGGGTAGCCTGCTAGCCGTTCGCCAATTCTGCCGACGAAATCGAACTTGGCCTTGACAATTGCTCTTTTACTGGACCTCGAGGCGGCATTTAATTTGCGTTTCACCTCAGAGATGTTGGGATCTGAATTTGCACGAGCCGTGGTCCAAGCTCTGTAGGCAGATTCTTTCTGTATTAGACCTTAAACGATACCCATCATGACATTTTGTGATTACGGCGCGGCGTCCATATTGGATTGCAAAATTAGTACGTGATTCGTACTCAGCATACCAAGAAACCCCTTAAACGATACCCATCATGACATTTTGTGATTACGGCGCGGCGTCCATATTGGATTGCAAAATTAGTACGTGATTCGTACTCAGCATACCAAAAAACCCTTTAAACGACACCCATCATGAAATTTTGTGATTACACCGCGGCGGCCATTTTGGATTGCACAATGATCCCGTGATTCATACTTAGCATACCAACTTTAGAAAACTTTAGAAATTTTTATGACCAGCTATTATGTAATTTACATTTTTTACGCAACTGTAGCAAACGTACGCAACGGAAACTCTCAAAAGAAATGAAATATCCTAGTTGTCGAAAAATGTTTCGTTGCTGCCAAGCTCTTATTCGCCTTAGCGTGATGTTATATATTTTGGTATTTTTCAAAAATGGACATTCTATTAAGAAACTCTTGAAATTCAACTAGCAGTCTCTTAGACTCTAGAGTTAGAACAACTGAACAAACAAACAAACAAACTCGTTAGCTTAAAAATAATAGTATAATATACATAATTTATTTACGATTAACTCATTTATTTTTATTTACGAAACTAATAAATCACTACACTTAATAAAGTTAGATGCAGACTCTAGAGTTAGAACAACTAAACAAACAAACAAACAAACTCTTTAGCTTAAAAATAATAGTATAATATACATAATTTATTTACGATTAACTCATTTATTTTTATTTACGAAACTAATAAATCACTACACTTAATAAAGTTAGCTGCATTTACAACGTCAAACAAAGTTAACATGCTGTTTCTTTCTACTACACTGTATACTGTGGCATGAGAGTTGACTGCCGCTGCCGGCGCGCGGTGTGTCTTGCGCCCGGGGCGAGGGGAGCGCCAAATGCCTACTTGTGCGGGTTAACCGCCCCTTAAACATTGATTTTGTTAATCCTCTGTTTTCCTCTTGCCCTATTAAGTTTTTCCACTACTACTTTATTCATTTAAAAAACAAAATCGTTAATGTATTTTATTTTTACTTTAAAATATCAATTTGGTCTCGAACGAGTGTGTCGGAGCGTAGTCACGTGCGGTCGTGACACACGATCCGTGTATTTGGATCAAAGTACCCCAGTAATGCGCTCACTCCGATTCTGTTGAACCTCTGAATTTCATTAAACAAAATTGTAATTTTAAAAAAGCTTTGGGTTCAAATATTGGTCCGGACTAGGTAATTGTGTATGGTTTGTAAAATGTATTTTAGAGAGTCTGCGATCTTTCCTCTTTCTACTCGTCATTGAGAATGTCACTACGATTGTTTACTGCTTTTAGGTGTTTAGTCAACAAGACAAGCGATATTTCCAACCCCACTGCGCCTGCTACTGTGTTCGTTCGTGGGACTCAGCCTGCCCACAGCGGTGTGTCCGTGTGTGGGGTACGGCGGGGCACGCTGATGCAAGCGCCGCGCCGCGCCGCGTTGTTCCTCTCCTCACTAAATTGCACCGCACTCGGCCCCCCACGGCGCACACACACACACACACACATTGCAGCGTGCGGACGTAATTAGCGCGTCCCTGAACTCTTCCACACAAACAAATGTCAATAGCGTAAACAAACATTCGTGACGGTATCCTTTCCCCTTAGCCAAATATACATGAAGGTGCTACGACAGTGTTGGGTACTATGCTTAACTTAAACTATGACCAAAACTTAGTGCAAATTGTGGTAAACCATACACACATGGCGTCATATCTCACTCAAGTCTAACCTTAGCAACATTTAGTATCATTTTGACCTGGTAGGTACCGACATCGTAGCAACGAATTTGTCGAGCAGACGCTGATAAAATTAACGGCAAATTAATTTGTGCATACCCACACACAGTGATAGTTCCAGTTTAAGCACGTTATTCATACCTATAGTCACGTCAGACACGTCGTGAAGTGAAAGGTTTTTAGATGAAGTTTTGTGGCGGCGTCACGTCTTGCGAACACTTCTGTGGCTTATACTCGTATATCCTCTCTGTTACTATACTACTGTGCTGACCTAGTCCGTTAGTTAGAGTACCTATCTCACGACATGTCCGTTTGGCCAGACATAGCACAAATTAGAGATAGTACAGATTGAGACCTAAATACTAAATTCGCTGAGGCTACACACACATAGACAACTCATTCACAAACACGAGTTCAGGCGTTCTCAACCGAATTTTCTAAACTAATTTGTGCGCAAGTGTGTGTAGCAGAGGGTAGGTGTGAAAAAAAGTACATACTTACATGAATTTTCCATCTGTACTATCTCTAATTTGTGGACATAGGTTGTACTCTATACGCGAACCTTAATAGGTACAATGCAAACAAAATGCTTTAACCGAAAATACTTCCATGTCCCTAAATTCGTTGCGACCAGTTCTATCTAACACAATCGTTCGGGAAGGCCCTCGTCAACATGAGCGAGGCTGACAGCCCGCCTCTCTAGTGCCCCTAGGTGGGTGACAGTCGCTGGTCGCCTGGAACGGTGTACGCGCCTCAAACGTGCGCGCTTTGTAATTAGGCAGTAGGCGGCCTACACTCATCTCATCTAATTACCGTATGAATTTGCAAACTGAGTGCGCATTACCTCATAACCTGTGTAGGGTTGGCGGTTCATCCAAATCATAATACTTTAAATCAAACATAAACATTAGTTTATAAACTTTAAGTAAACCTACCTAATATTTATTCAGAAGTGCTGGGATCATCATTTGAGGCCTTACTATTTTTCTTCTTTATAAGTATACGTACTTACCACTAAGATGGCAGAGCAGCAGACGGGTCTCTGTTGCCTAATGGACGCTTGCAATGCAACACCATCAGTGGTGCTATCACCCGCGCTGCCTAACCTGCGAAACCCTTTCAAAGTCCCTTTTAAAGAACCCCATATTATTTAAACATTATACATTTTTTTAAACAATAAGTTATGCATGAGTTTTATATAAGTACTGTGAACTTAACCCAGTATATGGCAAAAGTCCACTTGCTTTTCAAATTGTAAACTTAACAACTTACTTAAATGATGTTTTTTTCTTCCAAGAAGACAAATATCTAAGCTCTCTGTCTATCAAATTAGTTCAATGGTTCAGATGTGAAAGTTTAGCAATTATAATTAGTAGTTGGGGTTATTTCACAGAGAGGTGCAACCCTACAGCGGGACATAAATGTGCACACATGTATGTATGAGCGAGCTAGGCCACACATGGCCCCTTCCCCCGGCCCCCGCCCCCCTCGGCGACGGAAGCTCCCGGCCCTGAGAACTGTAGTGGCGCACCGAGCGACGCTTGAATGCCTTGAGAGGTGATTGAGAGCCAGCATCAGACGGCGGCCATTGTGGCACGCACTTGAGGACGTGACCAATGGCGGCGAGACGTGGAGAAACAGCGCCGGGTGTGTGTAACCCAACCAACCAACTATATTTGCTCTACATTATAATATGTTATGTACCTAATCCTGTTATTAATATCCCTGACAAGCGGTCTTGTGTGTCATTTATAAGTCCTCAATGTACCTACTCCGTAACTATTGTACGAATCTAATCGTATTTTATAATGATCATTTACATGTACCTACATCATTGAATAACCTTAGGGTAAATATTGTCTCTGCATTTAGCTGTTACAGTATGACTTAACACGCGCCGTGGGTTCTGGGGCCAAGTTGTTCGTAGCATGTCTGCACTCTCGGAACGTTTTAGAATCAGTGTCCACTCCACAGACCGCTACTACTGCGAGTCTGGTTGCACCCACTTCCCCACACCCATTATCATATGTTCATCGTCATTGCTTTCATCGTCAAGCCATGCTATACGGCCTTAAATTGTCACTGCTCCGCGGAGCAGCGGAGCAGTTCTCTCTGCGCCTCAGGTACTGCGGCTCTAGGTCTCTGAAATACAAAATAGAAATATTTCGGCTCTGGAGGAGGAGTAAAGTTGTTATATGGATGATACGATATAATTCTAAGTAAGTATACCTACCGGCAATAGGCTCACCAACTCACCACATAATACGTGGGACATAAAACTATGAGGTGAAATATGGGCGTTTACTGTGCGTCTGCCAACCCCTTCGGGAATAAAAAATGCGTGACCAATGTATGTATGTATCTACATAATATATTTATAGCCGGGTGCAACAATATTGTACGTAACTGCTCTAGTATCGTCGCACATGTGAAGTAAAGATACCGTATTCAATGACTTAGAACGAACAACTACCAAAGTAGCACTTAGGTACACGACTGCGAACCAGTTGAGTTGAGAGCGCAGCTTCCTCTCGGCAAGTAGGTAGTTAGAAGGCGACGCGCGGCACATGCAACTTCCATTAATGGCGGGCCCCGTAGGGGGCAGTTCCCACTAAAGTGCTCGTCGGCTAAATGACTCGACACGACATTCCCACAACATCGCTTCCTTTGTATGGTACATGCAATTCCGACGCACTCATTCCAAGTAATGTATCGCTGCAGAATGTGGCTACCGGCGAGGTGACTGACCCGATAGTGGCGAGGGAGCGATTTCCTCCCATTACTGGAACTCGACACGTGACGTCGGTGCATTGCAGGCTTACTTGTAATAGTTTAATATCGGCGATGAATAGCAGCAGCGTTGAGCGGGGCCGTAAATGGGGTCTGCGGAGAGGCCACATCCGGCGATGGTCGCCGCTCAAAAAGAGACCGGCACTCGAAGCAGGAAGACGGGCGAACCGCAATCGATATCATCGCAGTGGGAACAGGCGGTGAGCGAGTTATCGCTTTGACACAGGCACACTGGATATCTTTGACTTTGAGAATGTGTAATAACCGTGCGCTGTCGGAGAGCCGTGCCCGGACTCTACGACTCTACGTAAATAAATAACAGGTTCAAATGCAATTTACTGGTTCCCGGTAGCGAATACGGACTTGCTAACTTCGACTGCTCGTACACTACGCAGACGATACAAGTTTTTTCGAAAGTTTCTGTTACTAGAGAGAAAATGTCATGTCTGTCAAGCGTGGAGCCTCTTAGCACATGTAAAGTAGCTGATAATTGCCGCGCCGCCCGCGCCGTACCCATACGTTCTCGGAACGAAATATGAGTTCGTGTGCGCGTTAAACATAGATACAACACTCAACAAGGTAAATAAGTCCCCAGATCATTTTGACATTCTTTTCACCAAGCTATCAAGAGTGCGCACTAAATGTAACCGTAACTATTTGGTGCCTACAGACTGCAATATTGCATAGGTTGGCGTGTATTGATCAGGGCCAGGGCTCTACCTGGCAAGGTCCGTCTAAGGAAGTCTAGGGAAGTGCGTTCCAGTAGTTTCGCCTCTACTGCTGTGTCGCAACAACATTGTTTGTACAGAAATATGCTACACGCTACACATCGCTCTACATTATAATGTGTGCTTGTACATAGGTAGATACCTATTAAGAGACGCCACGGGACTATTAGTGTGCCACATGTACAAAAATGCGACGTTATCCATGTCCGTCATAAGTAGGTACTCAACCACAGATATCAGAGCTCTGTGTACTCAACTTACATAGTGTTCTTGTGCCGAACGTGAACAATTATAATTTCGTCAATAATTGTTCATAAGGAAAATATTAAATAATTAGCATGCAGTGTTGGCGACAAACATAATTATTTTAATTGTCTCGTGCCCACAATGATCCCATACTTCCGCAACACGCCGTAAACAACTAATAATACACTACAGTGATACATAGCTGTACTTTACTGCAGTTGGTACGTATATGTACCTATAACCTCACATGCTACGTTCTTATAATTTATGCAATAATGGCGTAGCTAAAGAGTGGCAAATTATGGAGTGGCGGCCACTCACCGTATGTGGGCACGGGCAGGCACGTTGCAACCGTCGGCGTCGCGTCGCCTGCCATTTGCTCGGAGACCACAAGCTCCATGCGGGCGTCGTAAAGCGAGTCTCACGCAAACGACACAGTTAACAAACGAATAGCGATGCGAAGCGATGCAATAACAAAATTGCATATCATAAAATGTGTAAACGACGTTCAACCACCACCCCGCCATTAGCCAGCGAGCGATGTGAGAGCGCTCAATCTGGCGACATCACCTGCGCGCTCTTAAAACTACATTTGGTAGCTTGCACAGCTCATTAGGTGCGGTGAAGTGTAGTAATGTACGTTTTTGCGTGATGATTGCTGCGTGTTTGCGGGCGCAATCTGCAACGCACACGTGATACAACTAGACGCGACATTGCAATATTCCTGCTTTACGAGTGACAATAAAAAGTGTTTACATTGTAGTAGTCGTTTTTGTGTGCACGCGCATGCGCGTTGCATCTCGTTGCGTGATGGCATCCACCGGAGCGCTCAGGTCCGGTTTGTGTCTAGCTCGTGTTCAACGTTCGGTCGAGATGTACTCCGCATCCATCATCCGGTGCGGCGGTGCCTGTAACACGTCAAATCGATCCAACAACATCCTAACTAACACCAAGTATTATCAGATCGCTTAGCTCTGTATTTGGGTTGTACGGTTGGATCTACAAATATTGACACCTCTACTTTTGCAATTTTATTAATTTATTCTAAGCTAATAAGATGCACGAACCCACATGAATCTCTCCCGCGTGTATGTTTGTCTCTAACATAACACACACATACATTTACTTTGCGTTTTTCCCACTTCACTCCATTTTTCACTAAGCATCGCCCGCGCCGTGTTGCAAGGGCCTCGCAACTTGAACAATATAGATATCCTGTCGTGTGTATACCCACGTAGCTGTTCGTTATCAGTGGATAGTGCTGCGCTGTACGCTGCGACCGAGAGCGGAGAGCGGCCCACACCACACACCACACACCACACGTACCGCCATCCATCACCACCTTATCGAACGTTACATCGAGACAAGATACACACACTCTTCAAATATGAAACAACATGTACATGGTACAGGATTTGCCTCACACGCGAGTGATGATTACGGACAGACCGTGTACAGTACCTACTCACAGAAGCGCTTATCGGCCACACAGCATGAAGATTACATTGATGAAATGATGGGATTGTTTGTGACTCCCATTCTGTGTCCAATGGGCTCAGGACTCAGGTATAGTATATCTATTAGTAGATATCTGTCACGGGTAGTGGCCGTTACGAAGTAAATACTACCTTCTTATGGTTCGGACACGACAATTTTTGGCATCTTGTAACGTAACAGCGCAGTATAAAGTAGGCAAGTAAATAAATATACCACGCTACCTTTGATTTTAGACTTTAATAATAAAGGCACACTACCACTACAGTCTTATTTCAAAAGACTCTATCCCTACTAATATTATAAATGTGAAAGTAACTCTGATAGACAAATAGCTGTTACATTTTCACGCCTAATCCGCTGAACCGATTTTGATGAAATTTGGTATAGAGATAAAGGGTTTGAGTACATGGGAAGGACATAGGCTACCGATATCTCACTGTGCTGCTAGAATAAAAAAAATATGTATTTAAAAACGGGGTCTTTTCGCTCAGATGTGTGGAGTACTTTAATAGATATCCATACTCAATTTAGTCTGAACAGTGCGCCAAGTCTCACAGAGCGCTCTCCGTAATCTCTGTTAGGAAACACACAATATTACTTAAGTTTTTCCTTCGCTCGTAGTAGCCACTTTATAACAGACTCTATCTTACTTTATTAGACAGGCGGGTTCGCGCGATAACTCTCTTGTATCGTCGTCCTGCTCCCGGGGGGACCACACGTCTGTGTAGGACAGGGATGACGCGCCAGAGCCGCACATAAATTACGTTAGTGGTCTTAGGGGATCTTGTAGCTCAGCTCAGCTAACGGAGCGTATATCAATTCTGAAGGCGAGCTTAACAATACATGTGACAAAGGAGCGATATCTCACAGGTGGAGCTCGCGAGGTCAGCTCAGCCCCGTGTCCTCTCGGTATTCCGCAGCGGCGCGACTCCGCCAGAGGTATGTAAACGACTTGGCAAAGCATTGCGTGTTACTCCCATAGCATATGATATAATAGTTGCGTTTTAAGTATTAAGTTCCCTTTAAAGATAAGGGCGTGTGAGTCCCGTTCCAGCCCTGTACTTATTTAAAGACTCTTGGTATTTCTTAAAAATTTTTAAAATCTTTTCAAAACTGTTGAACACATGTCAATAACCACTAAGGCTGAGCGCACATTGGAGACACGACTGTCTTAAGACTGACTCATGCTCGATTATCGGACCGGACAAGTTTCGCAGTTTCATAGATTTAGTAAAGCGGCAGTCTGTCTGTAGACTGTCTTGTCGCCAATGTGCGCTCAGCCTAAGCCAGTAAGTATTAGATAGATTATTAGATTTTAATACAATGTGGTGCGTTCAGGAGACGAGTAATACGACTGTATTAAATATAGTCTCGTTTATTACTGTCCAACAAATGTCATTGCCATGTATAAATTGTATATCTAGTTCGCTCTAAGTTTGCCGCTGGCAAACTTAGGTGTAGAGACGTAGTATCGGAGGCGAACGGCAAACATAGAGCGAACGGGCAGTACGGGAGTCAGCTCAAATTTCGCGGCGCACGTTAGGTAGTTGCAAGAAAGGCAATGGTTGAGACTTAGTGCAATTCACAAATAGTATGTATATCCAAAAAATAACAATAGTGAAAATAGTGTCGTTGCAACACGTCAGGAGAGTCAGGTGGATCTAACTCAGCGTCTGCAGAACAATATAAATCACCTGCCTCACAGAGTAGAGCTAATTTGCATTGATTGTTTTGTCTTGATGGACTCTCAACCTCTCACACACCACAAGGTACACGCCAACATCAACTCGACTCGAGCATAACAAAGTTATTAATAACCCATTCACGACCAATTAGTGTGTTATTTTATGTTTCGTACTAATTTTATTGACTATCAATATACATATACTAGTAATTAATCCCTAACGCGATAAAGGAAGGTAGAAGCAACATTTTATCGCTTTTCATAGTACAAAAAGACGAGAGCTACCTACCACCATCACTAAAATGCTTTTAAATGCTGGGTAAAAAAGTAGTTATACTTTTTGTTACTTATTTTATCTTAAGACTGTTTTGAGTGTATAATTATGTTTCTGCAGAACGTTTTGTCCATGTGTTGTCAGCAACAGAAGTTAGTAATAGCACAGCAGACAGATCTGTCTCTTTATACTGTGCTAATATTAACGAAAACAATGTGACGGTTTGGCTTGGATTGAGCTACGATTCTCTTTTGCAACATTTGAGATATTAGACTTGGGCCACTGCAAGTGTATCGCTGTTTGAGGTGACGACAAATGTCCTTACGAGGTTGGGACTCATAAGACTCACTCTATCATTGACGAAAATTATAAACTCAATCACTGCTGTTTCTAGTAGCCAATAAAAGCGAAGCTCTGGCTCCAAATCCAGGCGAGGCCGGGGTAGGGAAGGGAAGCAACTAGGCTAATGCTGAGAAGAAGATACTGACGTCCAAGTCTCATTTGGAAATCTCGTTCTGGACTATGTTAATCTATGTTTGAGGCTAAATGCTACAGATCTCATCGTTGGGGGTCCTAAAAGTCAGTAGCCCCTTTTTTCTCCATTAGTGGAAAATCTTCTATTAGACCCCGGGGATTCTTTTTTTTTTTATATTAAGCTCGCCAAATTGACGTAACCAACCTGATGGAAAGTCATGGCGCATCTAGCGATTGGGGGCCATTTTCATAGTCCGTAAGACTTCTGACAGTAGTCCTCAAGTTGGCGGCCCTATGATGTGTATCTTCACGCTCCGCTTAAAGAACCCGCGATTGTAAAATGAGGGAAATACTTGTGCGGGCAGGTCGTTCCAAGTTTTTGTAGTTCGACAAAAAAAATCTATCTTTTGCATCGCTCAGTTCTGGCGAAGATTCTTTCCTTTACGTCGTCGTTCCAACTATAGGTAGTAGGTGGTTAACCTTTGCCAATAAGTGGGCTGGGTATTGGACCTCCGTGTGGCGTCATTGTGAGTGTAATTGTTTACACAGCCATTGTCATGTCCCAAAATAAGATATCCTTTATTGCTTAGCTCATAATTTTTCTAGCGCAATGTAAATATAAATATCTATCGTACAATAATTACGTGTATTAAGGTTAAACAAATATGTTCAAAGGTCATCGCCGACGGCCGAGCATCGAACTTCAAACCGCTCAGTACCTACTCCTAAGGTAAGTAACCTATTGGTTAATGTGAGTATATTGAGTCATCAATAAATCTATCACAAAATTCGTTTACTAAATAAACACAATGACCGCCCACTTGCGACGACAATGTGACATCTCGAAAACCACAATTTTACATCTATGTACGTACCTGCTACGAGCAGATAGTGCCCGCGACTTCACCCGTGTGAAACTCTGATCCCTCTGGTGCAAAAGGTTTACTTATCTACCACATTAGTCTATACTTAGTTTAGCGAAACTGATAATGTTCTATCTATATCACACTACCGTAGCAAGTTAGCGAATGTGTAAGTAAATAGTACATAGCTCTGTACTCAGTGACAGTCACAGATATTTCTGACGGTGTCGATGCCGATGTGTGACAAAGTTGTAGGACTTGGACATTATGTAAAGCCGCCGACAGAAGAGTCGAAGACTCATGTCGACGTGTTTGGTGTGTAGACTCCTTTAGGTTAGCCCCAAAGATCCTTGAGAGGCCTCTGGGCACACTGGCTATCGACTACTTCTCTGTGCCTTAATTCGGCGAGCAATGTAACGAATACTTAGTGCCTAATACTAGTGACTGGACAGCTTTTTGTGTTCATATAATAATTGATCATCAATCACCACATGAACGGACGGTAATGTCGGGTGTGCGGCCATTTGTTACTGACGTCGGCACATTAGTCGTGCCAAATTGCCCGTCTGTCGGCCAGTTAGTGACCTAGGAGTGGGTTCGATCCCCGCCCAGGGTATATACCCTGGGCGGGGATCGAACCCACTCCTACGAATATATATTCGTGATTAGCACGAGACGCTTCATTTCCGACAATGTAAGTGGTTGCATCCGGAATCCGAAGTGTTATTGGAATAAATTTTTCGGCAGTTCGATGATAGAGCGCCGTGCATATATTATCTGCAACATAATATAATAATGCACTTCAAACTAATGTTTTCATGTGAATGTGTTTGTTTGTTTTTCTATCACGGTTCGGACTGCCATGACTTTGCATGTTGAATAATGATCGTTTTAGGGCTGAAGTGTGCCGTAGCAGAGCAGAAAGAGCCAAAAGCTAGGAACTTCGCATCCTGGACCAATGTCATTTCCACAGGAAATATATTTGAACCTTACGTATTTAACGCGTGCAGACTGCGGGGTCCTGTTCCAGTTGTGTGACGACCACCCAGCAGCACACAGCACAGGCCTAGCTCACCGTGCTAAAGCTCTATCACACACAAAGCATCTGGCAGGGACGAAGTGTGGGTGGCGTGTCACCATAATTTGTTTTACGATGAGGTTTTCTTTCTATACGAGTTACACGACGGAGTTCAGAAGTCCCACGTCTACATAAAAATACTAGTCACGCATTACATACTGTTTTGTCACTAAGTTACAAAGTTTTGTGCTGAACGATGGCGAAATTCGTATTTATTCAAGTATTCAGTGAGTATCTGTATGTGTGTGTGTGACCTGAATACAATTCCTCAGAAACACAAATTGAGTCACGTGGGCTGTGGGTTTGTAAATTGTGCGTCGTTTACTTTTTGATATCGTTTACTAAGAGCAGTATTTCCGTAGGTACCTAGGTACTCTTCTGCCTCATACTCGCGCCTTTCGACGCATCGCGACCATACAATCTCATACTACACATACAATCTGTTTTTAATCTGTATTTACTCCTGTGACCATTTTCTTTTCGTGTAATTAGCTCGTCTTACTTTTAAATACCACTTTATCTAAGCAAGTAGCTGAAAATTATACTGGGGTTGACGACATGCTGAATATGTACAGCGAGTTTGCTGATAGCTTTTTCAAGATAAATTAAAGTCACTCAAATATGATGCTTACCAATAGGTAGGTTAAGCGCTGTAGGTAGTTGTAAGCACTTTGAGAAAAAGTAATTGTTGAAGACCATAACGGTGTCCGCTCCGCAGGCACCGCATTGTATCGCAGACACTAACTGTAGAGGCTGCCGAGGCTTGCATTTACAGTGTACAAAGTCTAGGTCATACTATTGTTTAAACAGACGAACTGGCATAACGCTCGACGACTGTAACTAACGTTTTCACGCTGTGCATATAATTTACCCAGAATTATATCGCTCATTATATTTAATTGCGCTTCTCGTGATAAAAATCCACGCGGTACAGTGACGGATCTGTTAGGAAAGTAGAATGGCGTGTGTTGTGCTCGGGGGGTACTGAGTGTGAAACACGAGCGAGGTGCAGGAGCACATGTGGACGGTCGTGGGCCGTGGGAGCGCGCGGGCGCGGGCCGCTGGGGAGCACTAAACCCAGGATATTATCCTTTGTAGAGCAATATCCGCCCGGTGGCGATGGCGCGGTGGCGGTGCGCTGTGAGTGAGTACCCGCATCGCTCCGGACGGAATTATTTAGAAATCGTCACAGATGCACACGCCTCCATTATACTGATATGGAATTAGTTTGCGCTTTCGTACAGTAGCACAAAATAACAGCTGCGATGTTCCAGCCTTAGACCATTTAGCTACGACGTAGGTCTAAGGTTCCAGCTAAGTACCTATCTAGTGTATAGTAAGTTTGGTATTCGTTAAGTGTTTTTTGACGCATGGGAATCCTAAATGGCGCTATGCCGGACACCCACCGATTAAACCACACTGTACCCTGCTAACTGCCTATGGCCGGGAGCTCCGGGTAAGCCCTCCTAAGAATGTCTCAGGATTCCATGTAGGTACTTTAAATTAGGTCAAACGATGCTTCATACTTAAGCCAAATACTTTGTATTTCTTATATGACACGGCTCTCAAATAAAATATTAATAAAAACTATAAATATGTCAGCCATCTCAGCTGTCACATATAATTATTCACGTACGTAGGTGCTCACGTCGAGGAGCGGACTGGGCTGGGGCCTGGGGCGGGGCGCGCTCGTTCCACGGAATGTAACAACTAACGAGTAATGGTAACTCGATTTGTTCAACTCGGCCATTGACAAGTGGCTCGTAAATGACATTCTTTACTATTCACTCTTGTCAAGGAAATTGTACAAAACTACATTCTACGAACGACCGAAACGGATGACTTGGTTGGTTCTTCCCCTTTCAGAAAGCAGGAACGGGTGCCTGTGCCTGCAGTCAGCAGTGTAGAGCCATACAAGTGTCATTTAATATGTAGAGTTTGCATTACATATTACATGACACGTGTCTCTCCCAATCGAGTCCCGAATCGGCCCTTTTCAATGGGATTCCGGAGGCAGGTTTATTATTATAGGTATCGTTGTAAGCAACTGCTGATTGCCCACAAAGTTTTTTTTTTTCAAATTTTCAATAATGCACAAACGTTCTTCCCGATTGTCCCGATGCTCAGTCCGTCTCTGCCAGACTATAGATAGACTGATATAAATTACACAAGGTTTACTTGTGATAGTTCAATTTCAATCAGAGTAATCATTTTTCCATCAAGGTATCGTTCTACCTATTTTATGAGATTTTGTAAACGGGAGATTTAGTAGCGTTTGCTTGAACACAGTTACAGCTACGCTGGTGGGACCGTGGCTAGCTAACATACCAACTTTTTTTGATAAGAAAATAAATAAATTCGACGTGGTGGCCTACACCGTCAGTGGGTGGGGAACTGGGGAGTGGGGACGGTATTGTGATCTATTCTGTTGTTAGCTCGTGATGTGACTTGTAATTATGCACGAACATTTAGTGTCAGCGCCGAAGGTCGGCTCGGAGCTGCGCCGTGAAAGGCCATTGTCTGATTAATCGCATACACGAGCTAATGAATTGAACGAATTCATAACTCGACAGCTGACGCAGCGTGCGGACCGTATCTCTACCTACTTGCTCGTATCAACCATTCATTATTTATGGTAATATTGCTCCGAACATAAAACGGTCTTTTATATAATAGTTTTATGTTCGTTGACCAAATGATTGAGCTCTGACTATCTAACAGACGTAGGTACAAGACGCTATGCATACACTCGATGGCCGACGGTGACAGACACTTTGATCTGTTTCCGATATATTTTTCACCTGATCGACGTTCCATGTCCCATGTCCACATCCACTATTTTCTCCTTGTTCCAGTCTTCCGAGCCCCCAATAGTGTCACACAAAGAGTATGTGCCTATACTTATAGGCGTAGTGACCGATTAATGTAGACGTATTGTCGTCCTCCATTAAGTCACACTAAACATGGTTGGCTCTTCCTAGCCTGCTTGGATTAATCCATTACCTACGGCATGGACAAACCTCTTGTTTGTATCACAAGTATCTGTGTGACCTTTACAAATGCGAACAGTGACCATTAAAGCTGAGGCAATTTCTATTGCAGCTTACCTGCACTTGCACATTCTGATGTCAAAGCGCTCTGAGGGAGCATCTTACACTCACCACTGCGTTATTTTCTTTACAAAATATTCACGTTTCTTTTTATCCCTCTGACTGTTAAGGGCAAAGAACTACTTACCCACTTAACGTGAACTAGGTCGTGTGTTGGTCGCCGCCTCTTATCTTACCTACCTACTAAGGGAAACTATTTATTTTGTTTAGTTAGTTAGATAAGTACCTACTTATTTAATAGTAATGTAATTATGCCGATTACTATAATACAATGTAATTTCGGTTACCTATCATAATAACTAAAGTTGTTTCAACTATTTTCAAAACAACTACGGTCAAAATAACTACTGATTAAAACACCTAAAGATCGTTTCACCTATTTTTGTTATAACTACTGGTCGAAACAAATAATGGACGATTCACCTACGATTTATTCAACTACAATTAACTGTGCTAAGATTGATTGAACTATGTATGAAATACATAATAATCAATTCACCTACGAGTTTATTGTACGATTACGAGTCTTAGTACTCAGGGGTACGTATCATAATGTATAAGTTTAAAATCTATAAGTTTACATTGTATAAGTTCAAAATATATAAAATCAAAAGGTATACCTAATAGTCAAAAGAAATAATCATCAGGCTACATTTTATTATATTATATTATTTCAAAAGGAAATATTATTTCCAAGTACAAAACAAAAAAAAAAAAACCATTATAAGTGAATGGTTAACACCCCGACTCAGAGTACCCCGACTCGGATAGGTTAGGTTAGAAGGCTAAGGCGGCAGCGAAGCGGAGCGGAGCTCCCGCCTGAGCCTTCGTGGTTATTTTTTTTGTTTTGTAGTTTGCCTTCCACTCACTTGGAAATAATATCTTCGGTAGTTAGACTTGACTATACTTTATTAAAAAAACGAATCGGGAACATAAATAATCGTCTTTAGCATTAGGTATTTCAAACGTAGTCAACATGTCCAATATCTTAAATGAACATTATATTAATCGTCCATTAGTTCAAATAATTATAGTTTATTCGAAATTATGTGAATTAACGAGTAGTCGAGTCGACCAATATGCGTAATGAACATAGGTGAATCAACCGTAGTTGTTTTGAAAATAGTTGAAACAACTTTAGTTATTATGATAGGTAACCGTAATTTCGATAATAATGGATAAATACTTAGCTACAATTAAGTGGACTCGTAATAGCTCTATACCTGTCTGTAACTATGCACCGGTACCTACTTATTAAATCATTTTGTGTGATGTCAGTGAGTAGATGGTATAATGGTATTCATTACTAACGAGGGAATTAGATAAATGAGTCATCCTCTTGAAACTGCCGGTGGCGGTGTGTACCAAACGCTAAGCTAAGCACTTGCAGAGCCACTGCTGTGTTCAAGGTTCAAATTGGTGACTAGTGGCAGTATTACAATATCCTATGAACTGTGGGACATTACCGCTACTTACCGAGACAGATAATGTTGAGCGACGTGTGCGGACGCTACGATCATGGCTGCCAAAAATTTCTAAATAGTACATCAATAGCGTGAGTAATTGCATTGTGATGGAGCACGAATATTGCACCGCGAACACAAACAACGTAGTTAACCAACAGACACACAAGTTGGCGCATCACAACACAACATACCTACCTACCGAGGTACTACCTTACCTACAGTACCTACCTGCACGTTACTGTTGAACAATCACATTATATTGTGTTCCAACACAGCATATTAGTGTATTCAGCGAGGTAGTGCTAATGGAGTTTGGGACAACCCTATCACGGTTAAGGCAGTTAAGGCTCACTATATAATTTTAAGGGACTTTTTATGGTATGGTTGTAAGCCTACACTAATTGACGCTTCACGTGAATCATGCGTGCTCCGGTACACAGTCACACACGATTCTTGGGACGGTGAGCGCTTAGCGCTTACCTTAGTGTACGGGACAATGCCTAGTAAGACCTATTACAGTGACTTCCATGTTGCTACCTTGTGTATTGTCTACCAATCCCACGACCAGTGCAGTGACGTCAACCTTGCATACCACTAGGGGTCGTACCCCGGAATAAAGGCAAAGTCGCCCCGCTGTACACTGGTTGCCTTGAGCACCGCAGCAACTGTACAGGATAGGTAACACTCCATTTAATTAGTAGTAACTACTGTGGTCTCGTTAATCACACATTCATTATGTTTGCGTACTTACGTACCTACCTAATTGGAGGAAAATTCCTTAAAGCCGTACCACACTACATGTGGTTAAACTGAGGCCGTACTTTGCATTTCTCGGTCAATCAATCAAGCAAATCAGAACATCGACGTACACTTTCTTTTAATTTAATGAAGTCCATTTGATTTAACTTCCATTGCATTGCAACCCACACCATACCTACATCTAAAATTCTAAACCATGCCCTGTAAACAGATTTCAAACAGTTTCATACCAACTTTTATCACTGTATGTGAGTGACCCCGTAATTTGCTGCCTCGCCTCGGTGGCAGTGCTATACTTAAGCGATTGCTGTTGCAGTAGCCGAGGTTCGGGCTCAAAACTAATAAATGTATAAGTAATCCATTCATGTTTGTTGCGGAGTTTTGGTGCTTTCCATGGATACAAGATAGTATTCTATCGAGCATTAGTTTTCATTATACAGTACTCTGCTTAGTTTGGGGCTGATTTGCTCTCATTAAACAGGGTTCTGCTTAATTAGGGCTGATTCGTGGATACAATGCACCCAGTATTTATATACATAAGTACCTAATGTTCACAGTTCTAGGTATGCTGAAGACCATGCGACGCCGACGCGACGACGTAGCAAGAATAACAGCTAGGAGCACAGATAACAGATCTGATTTCTGTGGCTAGGAGTGACAGACAGTGCATCAGACTTGTGTGTTCAGCACAATCACACAAGTACCTACCTACCGATGTGCAATGACAATACAAAATAGAACGCATTGTAATGTTGGACATTTGAAATGTTAATCTAAATACGAGTGCTGATTTATGTATCTGTACCTCTACCTACCTCCGGGCTGCATGAGTATTTTTTTTAAATATATTAGGCTCGCCAAATTGACGTCGCCAGCCTGATGGAAAGTCATGGCGCCTGGCGCATCTAACGATTGGGGGCCACTCTCACAGTCCGTAAGACGGTGGTTTTTAAGTTGGAGGCCCTGTGATGGGCCTCTTCACGCTTCGCTTGAAGAACCCGGGCTTGTAATATGATGGAACACATGCGCGGGCAGGTCGTTCCAAGTTTTTATAGTTCGACAGAGAAACGAGTCCGTGTGTTTACAGCAGACAGGTTTAGTTCTAAGAACGTGCGTCGGGTGTGCGCTCCCACAATGCTGTTCCTACTGAAGACAGGCGGAGCCACATCCGGCTGTCGATTTTGACCACCTACTGTGATATTTTAAGTCAACTTTGCCGACAACATCGTAACCATTTTGGGCCTGTCTACTAGAAACACCGATGGATACTGGTTTATTGCTTACATCTTGTGTAAAATGTTCGTGAACTATTATAGGTACCTAGGTATATCTATCAAGAGGGCTACCATCTTTTAAATCAATACTATTTCAATCACACTAACTTTTACAGAGTGATTCGAACTATCAGATTCTGTCAGGATATTAGTGGTCAGTACATGGAGTCCCATTCACTGACACTGTGAAGATTAAGATAAGGTTTGAAAAACATGACATTGATAGAAGTTCGTAACCACCGCAACTCCCAACTTGACGAATAGTAGAGAATTGGGCTGAAAGGTATGCTTGCTTAAGTACTTCAGTTTTAAACAAGGGAGGCATGGGTACTTTACTTACCTTGGCTATAAGTATCCCAACTGCTTCAAAGTTCTTTTTTTTTCTCAAATAATGATATAAGTTCATTGCGATAAGAATCTAATTTTATGGGAATCGAAACTAAGTGTTTTTGTGATTGTATAATTGTATTAAGCCCGTCCGGCGCGTGTTAACTCTATTGTATACAAATACACAGATGAGTGATGGCTGCCTATCTGCCTAATGAACGAAACTCGAAAATAAACTTTTCCCAAAATAACTCATCTGTTAGCTACTCGTTTTTCTGTTACAAGAAAGGGCTCGTTCGTGGCAACTCTTGCCCTACTCGTATCTTATTAGTGACTATATGGCGGCCACGGCTCTACTCGCGTGGAATTCTGTTCCCGTGCCAGCATCCCATGGGAACTTACTCGGGAGATGTGTAATTACCAACTATAATCTGTCGGTGAACCATATTTTAGCCAGATCCGTCCAGAGCGCGAAAGAGTAACTAATCAATCCATATATCCAATCACACTTACAAACTTTCGCATTTATAATGTTAGTAAAAGATTCAGTAAGGTGTAGATGTAGATTTGTTGTCCTGCTAGCTAGGGTGGTAGCGTGATGATATTAAAACTTGTAACATTCTTCCATAAACGGGTCAGGTAGTCTGTAAAAGAATATTTTATTTTTATACAGTTCATACTTCAGCCCAAAGTAAATAACTTACCTACATGATCTGCCACCTAAGTAGTATAAAAAAAAAAAAAAAAAAAAAAAAAAAAAAAAAAAAAAAGATTAGGTAGGTACACTGTGACATGATTGACACGAGTACAAATACATCAAAAGTGGTGCAGACGCGAGTTCTGACACAAATAGTACCTTTCTACCTACCTGTACCTACAGTATAAGCTTAGGGTTGTAAGGACTAGCTAAAATGAAATATAATAGCTAAATTCAGCCTGCTCAAAGAGTTTTGAGCTGGGAGATCAATGTTTCTCTATGATTCATGTGATTTCTTTTATCTGACGCTGTTCAGGCAACGTCAAAAACTCGCATTCATAAAAGTCCAATGAAATGAGTCCACGATGTACGAGCTCGGAGCGCAACTTCATAACAACTCGCTAACTTTTACGACCAAACCCGATTTATTGCTCCCTGTATGGTTTGATTATGCTCTTGTGCTACTTGGTATGGTATAACTAGTGGTGCTTATATGTAGCTGTGTGTACAGGGTAGTGAGGTACTGTCGAGGACAGCAGCCGTAATTTATGTAGGTAGGTACTTGTGCAGTGCGGACGCGAATGCGGGCGACCACGTCCGCGGTTTCCGCTTAGAGAAATGTCATCTAGATTTATATCACGAACTCGAACGTCAATGCGAAACAGTGTTGCCATAAAATACGTGTAAAAATGCGACTTTTGAATTGAGAATAAAACATTGTAGCAAAGTCGTTAGTATGAAAAACTGGAGCCACAGTCTATCTGTGTTCCATTCGAGACGATTGGTATCTATAATTCAGGTGAGTTCAAGCGATTTTTTTCTGATGGCGTCGCATTATTTTCAGTGCCTTCAGTCACGGATACCATTATCGTAGAACAGCCGTTTTCATCGAGCGCGCACCTGTCCAAGTTGCTGCTCAAGTGTACTCGGAATAACTGCTCATAAGATCGAGTCTAGTTCTTTTGTCGAGCCTAGGGTCTAATTTACGGAACAGGTCGGCTGCTTGAGACTGGTAGCACATAACTGCCAGTGATAAGAGTGATTTGCTCAGCTATCTGCAGCCATATCATAAAAGCTAAGGGCCTCGGCGAGTGTCCGGCCAAGCACTCTCATTACCGACCCTCCCTCCTTCCATACGTTGCCCCATGTGTATCCTACAGGCAACTAGAGAAAGTTATTTGACGAATAGTCACTACTACTTATAGGTGTCTATAGGTAATAAAACCTTAGTAACCTTGTGCTACTAATTAGAGCTTAGTTTGTAATATTTGTTAGGTAGTAATTATATTGTTACGCTGTAGGCACCCGCACAGTTAAAATGATATTAAGTACAAGCAGCAGTCAGCACAGTTTACGTGTTTTCTTTCTTGACTGTATACTGCGCCTACGTAGGTATTATGTAGTGATTAAATGCACGACAGACGGAGCGTATTCTCTCGGGACGAATTAATGTATACTTTCATACATAGTCAGATATTGATCTAGAACAATCATTCTATGAGTGAGTTGTATGTAAATGCTAAAAACATACATATCGCTATGCATAGAGGTATCCGTTTACAAAATGGACATTAACTTCAATAACAATGGATATTGTTTTGTTTACATTGTTCATTGTGAATTACGAGTTCAGTTCCACGTTCCACGTTCCACCAGTAACTCTGAAATTCCCGAGAACTCAGGACTGTTGCGACGAAAAGTGCACACATATCAGATTTCGATGTCTGTGACTAACAAAGTAACAACTGTTCGTATATTTTTACAAAGTGAAAGACAATGCACCGGCCATCGCCGTCGCCCCGCCCGCTTCTCTACCTGCACATCTTGCGCCAATGTAGAGTAAGCGACTAAACAAAGCATCGGCAGCGGGGCGTAGCGTAGCACACGGAGGTTGTCGCACAATTGGCTCATTGATCACCATTGTGCAATCGATGTACCTACCTATAAGTACGGTTATACGGCAGGATACCTGACACAATGTATCAAAGGTTCACTCGGGTCCTCGTCTCCTCCGACACACAATCGTATGACAGGGGCTCAATGGGCGCTATTTCGTATAACATGAGGCGTGAAAGAAAATATGTAATAACATCCGTCAGACTCAGACGCTAAACCGACCGGGAGGGAACGTCAGAAATGTGAGGCTCCCGCCTACTCGGGCTTGGCTGGCCATTATCTAGCTAGACGTTCGCCGCCGCGCCTGTGCTATAACTTGGCATTTTAAAAGGCCAGAGCACCTTAATGCTTAATAAACTGTACATAAACAACTACAACCAAAGAATACTTATTTTATGAGCTAAGCTTTATAAAAGATAATTAACGATTGCATAGATAGCGCAGAGATATAAATCAGGCGAGCGTGCAGTGTAGTGGGTTCGATCCCAACCTGGGGCAATTGATTACATACAGTATGTAACTATTGACTGACCGAGCCAAAATAGATAATAAGTTATATATCTTTATAACATGATATATTTATGTACCTATGTACTTAGTTGTCCTCTAGTATCCT
This sequence comes from Miltochrista miniata, assembly GCA_933228765.1. Lineage (NCBI taxonomy): Eukaryota > Metazoa > Arthropoda > Insecta > Lepidoptera > Erebidae > Miltochrista > Miltochrista miniata. The sequence goes on from OW121764.1 coordinate 386,404, forward strand.
TCCGAGGGCTTACCCGGGGCTCCCAAACGTAGGCTGTTAGGATTCCGGCATAACATCCATGAGGATTTTCCCTCACGTAAAACAAATAAACTTAATTATTAAGAATACAAAAAACCCGACTGCCAAGTAAACATGAACTGTAAGAAACTGAAAGTAAACTGAAAAGAAAAAAACAAGCTCTATATTTTATTTGTGATTTTCTTTAGCTACTTACTGTTTAACTTTGTCGGCAACATTTGCAGGCGCAGGCGGTAACAAGCTATGTCAAGCGAGTGGTGGGTTACAAAATAGCTACATGTTCCCGTAGCTTGTTCCCGCCTGCAAATGTTGCCGACAAAGTAAAACAGTAAGTAGGTAGCTAAAGAAAATCACAAAAGAAATGTAGAGCTTGTTTTTTGCTTTTCAGTTGTATGTTTACTTGGCAGTCGGGTTTTTTGTATTTTTAATAATTAAGTTTATTTAAAACTTTTTAGTTATGTTATGTAGTAGTGGAGTTATTAATTTTCGTGTAGTGAAGGGATATCACCAAAATTTCAACCTTAATTATTATATTTTGATCATATTTCCGATGCTACTCAACCGATTGCAATCAAACAAATGTAAGATTTTAAGTCTGACCGCGACCTTATAAACACACAGTACCACATCAAAATCGGTTCAGTAGTTTTTGCGTCCATCGCAGTCAAATAATTAAAACGCCAAATATCCGCCATTTTGATTTTCTAAGTATTTTATTATACCTGGTGTCACTCACACAATCACGACGAATCAAATTACACCTTGTACGTCAAAATCCGTCAAGCCGTTCAGGCTGTAGGACGTGACAAAGAATTGGACATACATACATAATTACATACATAGTCTCGAAAAACATTACCCTCCTTTCTTCGGCAGTTCGGGTAAAAAAATGTACTTGGTAACTGTACTTAACTTCAAAATTTTTTTTTTATGAAATTTGTAATTTGTGGGTACCATTTTATACTCCTAACTTTCGTCGGTATACCTACTTTAACCACCTACTATAATCTTTGTATCGACAAAGGTCGACTGGTAGAAAATGCCTTTGACATTAAGACCGCCTTTTTTTTTGCAAAAGATAGATAGTAGGCACTTAGTATTTTTTTAGTTTTTAGTACAAAAATATATCATCTTGGAAAATTTCAACTGTTTAGGTACGTAGTACATTATAATAACTCAATGATACTGACGTTCTAAATGTCCGTGAATATTTATTAATAATAACTCAATGCTGTTTAGCTATTTTACTGTTTATGAGATAGAGCCGGTGACAGACAGACAGCGAAGTCGCAGTAATTGTTTACACTTTGGTTACGGAACCCTAACAAGGGAAGGGCATCAAGCCAAGCCAGTAAAACTTGGTCATTTCTTACATAACGACTACGAGTTACACAGATAGTGACAAAATGCGTTAGAATGCGCTATCTAAAGATTCACTGGTCTGATAAAGCACTTGGGGTTCAATCATTAGTTTCGTTAAGGACAGACATAAAAACCGGCCAAGTGCGAATTGGACTCGCGCAGGAGGATTTTGTGCCAAAAAACGGCAAAAAATCACGTTGGTTGAGGGAGTTGCCGGGTTATTGTACATTCGTCACAAAGTAAATTCGTCATATTTTAAAAAATAAGTAAATTCGTCACATGTATAAAAAATATGTGTAAATTCGTCACATGTACATAAGGGTTATTGTATAATTGTCACAAATCCTCATTTCACGTTTTTAGTAGCAATAGCAACCGAATGTTTTGATTTAGCTATAGTTCGACGGAACCCCGCTTAGCGGGGCTCCTACTTCTGCATGATTTATGAATGAAATGCTCTGAGTCATATTAAATGTTACTTAGCGTATTATAGTAAAATCCATATGCGCGGTAGTCAAAGTCGTGTTGAGACCAACTGATAAAGTTGGTTAAATTTGCTAAGTGTTTGCTATCGGTGTGGATAAAAGATATGTGACGAATTTACAATAAACAAAACGGAAATTTATTGAATAGATTATAATTATGACAAATTTACACATTCTTTTTCGTGACGAATTTACTTTGTGACGAATGTACAACAACCGTTTTCTTTTCTGTTTTCAGTATTTGTAGTTATAGCAGGAACAAAAATAAATCATCTGTGAAAATTTCAACAGTCTAGGTGTCACGGTTCATGATATACTCGTACATCCTGGTCACAAACAGACAGACGGACAGCAAAGAATCAGTAATAGACTTCGGTTTTCACCCTTTGGGTACGGAACCCTAAAAACGGCGCCGAGCTTTTTAGATACCTACCTAATACCTATACCCCAGTATAGTACCGAGCGAGACAACACTATTTGTACGTGAGTAGATACGTACGTATACGTATGCGGGCGCGTAGGCTGGGTACACATGGACATGACTTTCATTGAATTCCTTTCCGTACAAACATTTTAAGGACGTGTATTGTACAAATTGTGTTTACAATAGGTGGGTATACTCAAGGCGTCATATTTTACCTGATAATAGTTATGTACTTAAGTCTCCAAGTCATTTCGAACTAAATACCCTGTTAATGGCTCACGTTGATTGTGTTTACGACGTCGCGTCGGCGGCGAGCGGCGAGCGGCGACGTCCTAAATGTTTATCAAATAATCACCACTCCATCTCTTTGTTTATCAAGTCGCTTACTCCAGTTGAAGTCACGATAACGCGCCACTGCCAGTCACAGAAATAACCCGTCATGTTCTCTTAATGGAGCCCCACTCATCCACAATAAAAGCTGTTCCAAATTGAACGTCGCCTCGGAGACGGCTAGGGTTGCCCTTCTATTATTTTAATTACCTACCTATGTGTTTTAATCCCTATCTAAAGTGTGTCTGTGAAACTAATAATTAGTATGAATATGAGCGTCACATTCAGATGAGGGCGCGTCGCTATCTGCGTGATGGCTGCTCGTCACGTCACCGGACGTTCGGAGTCGCGAGCGTTAACCCACATCGCAGCCATGAGCCGTGATACATGTATCGAGAGCAAACAACGACAGATAGCGACTACACCAAACTGTCCATCCGTAGATCCGTTTATCATAAAGATACGCACAACAGTACAAAGCATTCCATTCGAAGGAAAATAAGACATTTATCAAAGCATTTATTGGAGTTGACAGTCGTAAATAATATAAATGCGATATCTTTAGTTGATCGTAATGGCCTACAACATAAAACTTTTGAAGTAAAAAATATTGAGTTGCGAACAACAGCCAGAACAGAATTCAAGAGCCAGTTCTATTTAGAAAAGAACGTTCGTTTTTGTAACGAAACATGATAAGTGGGAGGGGATCGCATCGAGTTTCAGACGATACCGACCGAGCGACGCGCCGAGATAATGAAATGACAACAAAGGTAGACCTCGCCCCGACCAGCCTCGCCGCGCCGCCCGGCCTAGACTGATTCATCTATTTTTTTACTTTCAAGTAACATGACAAGGCTCTCTGATTAATAATAATCATCGGTTTTAGAATCTTATCACATATTCATGACACGTCTAATTATATCTATGATATTTATTAAGAGCAATAGGAACAAGGAAATGTAATATCAGAGAGAGAAGCGGTTTCAGCGGTTCTACCCACAGACTGCTCACATAATCGGCGGCTCGGCGCTGTCGTGTCGTGTCGTAGTCGTGACTCTGCTCATGACAGTTCTCCGCGAGCGCACGATGCTCGTTGCGGCATTGCACTGCGTGAAGAAAATATTTACCTCTAGGCAGCCACATTAAATTGAGTCGTCACGATGGAAAACTTCAGTGTAAGGTTACAATGTTGCCATACTTAACGTGCCAATTGAAGCGTGAGCATTGCCATTATCCTCGAAACAATAATATTAATGTTTATTTGAAAATACAATGATCACAGAATGAATTATTCACGAACAATAACGTTCAAGCGTCAGCTCGCCCCGACGCGACGTATAAATAAATGATTACAAAACATGTTATTGTCGAATCGTTATTATATTTCACTGTATGTACTCAATTAAAGTAAATAAATGTAGGTAAGAATAGAAAATATATTAATTAATGTTTCTGCGTTAATTTGCATTCCTACGTCTAGCCCGCGCGCCTAATTAGATCACATTCGCTCCGTCCCCTCCTCGCGCGTAGTGGCGTGTACAGCAAATTTTATTAGCTCAGTTTACCAGGTTCGTGCCCACTTTTATCTTAGTAAGTAACTAAAGTTCCCAATAAATGCATTGAATTAACTTTCGTAATTGTATTTGAATGTCATGCTATCAATGTTCGTGGAATCAGTTAGTGGCTGCACATAATGAAATTACTTTTTCCACTTATTCTTTTGAGTCAGTTGCTTTTATATGAATATGATTTTTGTTATCATGAATTTCCAAGTAGGTCAGCGTAGAAACGTAAGTACAGTAGCTACGTAAGTACAGCTGCAAGACAAAGCAGCTACTTATTACTAATTTAATTTTGAATGTTAAAAATTTATCTCTCTCTGAAAAATAAGTTCAGCATGCCGGAGCAGATACTGTGAACTTGTTTTGAACACGGGTTTTACAGTCAGAACAGTCAGAACAGTCTGTAAAAACAGTTTTACAGACTTGAAAGAAAGCAAGCACGAGTGTTTCACCACGAGTGACGTACGCACGTAAGTACTGGGTGTCAATCACTCGACAGCGACTGACTGACACGCCATTAAGTAGCTCAGCGCACAGCGCACCCTCCGCCGTGAGTGCTATTGATTGGACTCGATCTGAAAGTAGTCGGTGGACTGAACGATCCGATCGATCCACGCCAATAAATAACCCCATTTTCGTCGATTACATTATCCAAAAATGAAATCTCGCCTTCATAAAAGAATTCGAATAACGACCACTTACCGTAAGTTCTTACTTTTGAAGCTACCTACTTAGACACTTTAAATTAAAGTCATATCTGCTACGAATAAATAAGAAACCGGCCAAGTTGGACCCGCACACGGAGGGTTCCGTACCAAAAAACGACATAAAATTACGTTTCTGTTTTGGTATTTGTTGTTTTAGCGCGCACGCAATCTGTGAAAATTTCAGCTCCTTAGCTATCAAGTATCACCGTTTATGAAATACAGCCTCGTGACGGACAGCGAAATCTCATAAATAGGGTCCCGTTTCTACCTTTTGGGTACGGAACCCTAAAAATTAATTGTAATATTTTAATTTAAAATAGTCTTATAGTGTGACTATCAACGATTTACGACCGTAAAATGTAGATAATTATATTAATGAAAGTGCGTTTATAATGAACGGTCGGAGTCGCTTGCCCGCTGACACTTCACGTCTCTATGTCTCTATGCTCTCGAAAGTATGGATAAGTATATTGATGTAGGTGAACGGGACTGCTGGCTATTCCCCGAAAATTATCGACAGTTTGCGCAAAGCACATAAACCCCGACATGACCAGTTTGAGTTCTTATGGGCTCAGGAGACTGTCAAGCGACTTGAGTCAATATCATGCGTACATACACGTCGATGCACACACTCGAGCAAAGAAATCACGCACACTAAAGTTACTTTTATTCATATTTATCAGACTTGTCAAGTGCATTTTGACCGTGTCGGCAGCCTATTACAGAAGACACAGCGCTCCACACGCTGTTGGAGCACAGATTACTAAATAGTTACTACGTTTGGTTGGAGAGCACGGCGTGGGCGCAATAGCGCCAGGTCCTCGTAGTGGGTCTGGACGTGGACACTCTCTCGCTGGAGACCATGGTGCGAGCCATGATCTCCAGCGGGAGTTACTGGGACTGCGCCGCCTCTTTCTGCGAGCAGATCATGCTCGTGAAGGAGGCGGCGGGGCGGGAACGGGAGAGAACTCTCACACCCGAGTTCCACAGTCGGCGGCTTGGGCGCCGCGCCGCGCCGACGTGTCTTCGCCGAAGACTATCGGCCTCCATGACCGAGGGCCTGAGAACGGTGAGAGGGCTGCTCACCGTCCTTACAGAAGCAGGCCCATGACGGTATCGAGACGTGAGAGATTCACGCACGCCCCGCCTAAGAAGCGGGATCACACCCGAAACAGGGGGTTTCGGGTGTGATCCCGCTTCTTAGGCACGGGTAGACGCGGGATAGCACCCGAACCACCGCACCGCCTGGGCGAGGCCGCAGTGGTGGCCGTAGGTCTGTTGGGAGTCCTGGGACATCCTTCCGAGGGCTTACCTAGGGCTCCCGACCACAGGCTGTTGGGAGTTACGTGAGGTTTTTTTAGTCGGTAGGACTCCGGCATAGCATCCATGATGGATTTTCCTTCACGTTAAAAAAAAGCCTATTACAGAAAGAAAGATTTTTAGACGCAACGACGTTTTTTGACGTTTTTTGATGAGCAACGCGGCCGCGGATACCCGCAGCATACGTAGTAAGAGTAACTATTTATTAATCTGTGCCGCCGTATCAATTTGTCCGCTACCTACTGTAGCTGTAAACGATGTTTATGTACTTATGTATCTATTATCCATGTATCACTAAGTAGTAAGTAGAAGTAGTACGAAGGAATTCACATTTCCCTCGTCAAATGACTTGTGTTATTTGCGGATGTTAATGTTGTTTCGGTTGGTTTTCATAATTTTCGTAGAAAATTAAAGAGGAAATATTTCATTGTTTGTTTGTTTTCATCGAATAAGCCTCGAAACTAATAGACATATTTGAAAATTTCTTTCACAGTTAGGAAGCTACACTAACATAGGCTTGATTTTATTCCCGTATTCGACGGTGAAACGGCGTGACGTCCGTTCGTAGAAAATAACTAATTATCTGAGAACTATTTCAGTTCCAGCACCTAAAGAATAAGTAAGATTCCGAGGACATGCTCAGTAAGACAGTCCTGTCTATTGTTCTGGTAGGTATTTCGAGATAATATATCTGATCAGTGATTATTACCGCTTCTATCAAACACTTCCCACGAAAGGCGCGTCACAAGTCACAACTCACAAGGCATTACTTCGAATTCGTGACAGATAAAGTCAAAAGTCCAAGAGAACACATCATAATCGCCATACCTACTAGGAAGTCAGAGCCGTCGAGGCGGTGGGGCGGTGGCGGTGACATGATGACATCAGCCTTCAAATGACTCTGCTCGCTCGCTACTGATGTCCGGATGTCGTTCACTTTCAAATGGGCATTTTTATGAGAACTGACTAATACTTCACTAACAAGATACAGTTGAAGTTTGTTTTCGTTAGTCTGGGAAATATCTCGCATTGTAAATACACAGTATCCGTCTGTGAAGACATGTTGATATATTTACTTACCTCCCTGCCAACAGACTGTTACTGTTCATTTGGTATACAATACATATACCATCAATGGCTAACCGAACTCTCAGTAACAAACATGGTCAACATTTCATCCCATACCCACATCAGTTCTATAAAATGTATTGCGTGCAACATGTCATAACATACATACCTACCTACATACTTTACATACATACATAGGTAATCTGCGCACAACTAGAACATGTTACTGAAACAATGTTGTCTCCTTAGATTATAGAGTATAGATAATAGAGTCTATATTCTTAGGTTGTCTCATCTGATAAGTGCCTCCATGGCAGGGCAATAAAACAGAAAAAAATACATAATTGAAACTACTTTTCTTATCAATAACATTTAAGCCGGGGTTAATCGATATCCGTTGAATTGTAACACATTGTAACAACTACTTAGTTAACTTGTTAGTTGTTAGCATCAATTGACGTCCAGTTAGTTACATTGTCCAGTACAATACAATTCGGTGGCGATCGGCATGTAATTATAGAACGAACAGTGGCGACCCTGGCGACACTTGCCCGTGCCCGAACACTTGCTGCGAACCGACGGACATTACCTAATGAGTTTATAATAGTTTTATTTACACCAGTTCGGAGCGTGATTTCACAACTGTTACAATTTTATCGACTTAACCCTTAAATGCATGATTTTTCCTTTTTAGATGCTATAAATTGAAACAGGTAGAAAATTAAACATATATTAAGGGAAAAATAAACAAAAAAAAATTTTATTTATTTTCTTTATAGTTTTATAAAAATAAATTACTGATGTAGATCTACATCAGTATGCATTACGGTTACTTTTAATAATGTAAACTAAGTTCTATTTCATTAAACGATTGTCTTCGAATTAGGCTTACTGCACTGTATGAAAATCTTTGAAACAGTCATTTTTTTGATTTAGACACAACGCTACATTACCTTTGGTACATGACCATTATGTGGTGCCCTCTTTTTTTAAACGTGTGGGAAAATCCTTCATGGATGCTATGCCGGACTCCTACCGACTAAAATCCCGCTTCTAAGGGGAGGCGTGCGTGAATCCCTCATGTCACTCTGCGGTCTGGGGACTGCTTCTGTAAGGACGGTGAGCAGCCCACTCACCGTCCTCAGGCCCCCGGTTATGGAGACCGATAGTCTTCAGCGAAGACACGTCGGCGGTGCCCAGGCCGCCGACCCGGAACTCGGGTGGGAGAGTTCTCTCCCGCTCCCGCCCGCCGCCTCTTTCACGAGCATGACCTGCTCGCAGAAAGAGGCGGCGCAGTCCCACTTACTCCCGCTGGAGAGCATGGCTCGCACCATGGTCTTCAGTGAGAGAGTGTCCACATCCAGACCCACCACGAGAACCTGGCGCTGTTGCGCCCACGCTGTGCACTCCACCAGAGTGTGGAGTGCTGTGTCTTCGCTGCGGTCCTCGCAGTGCTGACACGATTGTGGCGAATCCTCCCTTTGGTTGCTCAAGTCGCACCCTCCATGTCTCCCCGGTTTCCTGGTGGAGTAGGGACCGCTGGGCCTCGATTTATCGAAACGCAGGCCTTTGACCCCGCTCTAGCGCCTTCTTGCGCCGTCTAAATAGTGACGCAAGGGCTCTCGCTTCCAGGTCCCATGGAGGAGTCCCGGCTTGAAGACATGTCGCCTCACCTAAGATCGTGCGGTATCCCCTAATCACCCTGACGGCCATCGCCTTCTGCGGGCTCAGTAATCTAGCCACATTGCTGGCCGTCAGGGTCTCCGCCCATACTGTGTGGCCGCCAGAAGTTGTTCTATGTCTCTATCTGCCACTTTACGGGATATTCTGGAAAAATAATTATTAAATTCTTATGAATAAATTACGTATCTATGACAAATAAGTCAAAAATAAAAATAAAATATTATACCTACAGTAAAACTATTTCTTGCCGATTTTGCATACTGATGTATTTCTACATCACATTTATAACGCTGATATTTACAAAAAAACTGTTTTTGAAATAAAAAAAAAACAATGTAATGAGTTCTTCTTACCTTTATCATCTCGTAAATTTTTTTAGCACGTAATAATACTATTTGGTATCAACTAAAATGAAATCACAAATTTGCCGCCAAAGCGGGTAGTTGTTAGTGCTGCGCCAAGCTGTCAAATTATGACATTTAAATAATTGAACTGCCATATATCATGAAGGCTTGCGTTTAAAAAGCAAGATAGATATTTTTAACACCTCATAAAAGCAAAAAGTACTGTGTTAGAGTTACTGTTAACAAATTATGTAAGGAAAAAAACACTGATGTATATATACATCGTCATGCATTTAAGGGTTAAGTAAATATCGAGAGCGTAATACGAGTATAACTTTCAAATAATAAGTGCCCCTAAAATTGCTCTCGTTTAAGAATATGGCGTAATTAGTTGTCATTAAATACGAGATGTGGTATAATTTCAGAGCATATTACAGGTTATAAGAGCATTATGCGGTAATTGTGCCGGCGCGGCGCGGCGCGGCGGCGCGGTGTCGGTGGTCTATAATGAGCGCGACAAAAAGAAATAAATTCAGAGAACCAAGGAGAGTTGAAGTGGAAGAGAATGCTCGCACCGCGCCGCGCCATACACGAACTACTGTTATGGTATGGGGTAGTGATGTGCGTAGCGTAGTGCTACATCGATATCGATAGGTCATTCGGTTGCATAAACGTGAACATCCAGTGAGATAATTGGAAAAGCGTAGCATATACCTACATAATGGGCAAAGTTTTCCAAGTTTAAAACATATTGCACAATATGTAATGCACCTATTCGTATGAACCTAATTATTGGTTTCTAGTTAGCTTAATAAATTATTATAAAACCTTTTTCGATGCAATTTTTCGAGTTTCGTACCCAAAGGGTAAAAGCGGGACCCTATTATTGAGATTATGTTGTCTGTCTGTCTGTCTGTCACCAGGCTGTATTGCTTGAGCCGTGATAGCTAAACAGTTGTAAGTTTCAGAGATGATGTATTTCTATTGCTACTATAACAAAAAATATTTAAATTCAATAAAAAATAATTAAAGGGGGCTCCCATATAAGAAATGTGATTTTTTAATATGAAGTCCGACTCGCACTTGGGCAGTTTTTTTAGAAGCCCAAGTGGACCCTGATCTTAACACAAGCCTGTAGGTGTACGTGCCATTTCTATTGTCAATGTTTCTTCTTTGTCTGTTTCTGTCTGCCTCGTTATTTTTGGATATATTGTAGTTTAGAGATGGTAATATATCTTTTAATAAGTGTCTGTATTTAAAATTTTGTTTTATTTTGTTAACAATATTGCACAAAAACGTGTGTCTTATGTTATATGTCTGTTACAAAATCTGTTAAAGAGTTTAACCCTTTTTTAACCGACTTCAAAAAAGGAGGAGGTTACTCAATTCGACCGTATATATGTTTTTTTTTATTTTTTTTTATGTTTGTTCGCGCAGAACTCCGTCGTCTATGGACCGATTTAAAAAAAATTTTCTTCGTTCGATAATAGATACTACCAAGGTGGTCCCATTTTAAGGAAGTCAGGATCTGATGATGGCATCCTGGAGAAATTGAAGGTAACTTTTAAAAATTGTAGGGGCATCTAGGACGTATGTAATTTTTTTTGTTAAGGGCTTTAAAGTAGTACAACTTAATGAAGGTCTGGAGTCGATCTGATGATGGAGACGACAGACAGTAGAGAGAATTCCTTAACGATAAACAGCAGTTACCTTGTGTTTGGGCTTGATTAATTTGTACTGTCGAGAACTTTACACCTAAATAGATAGATTTTCAGTCTACACGTCACTAAAAACAGTGAAAAAAAAAATTTTAACAAAAAAGAAACCGACTTCAAACAAAACTAAAAACTGAAAAATAAAATTTACTTAGCACAAAGTTAATATATTCTGATTTATCAGATATCATCAAATATAATACTGAAGTCGGTGCCAATATGACTATGAGAGAGCTTAATAATGCCTACCTAAGCCTACATAGTTTTACTGGGCAGTACTGGGCACCGATTTCTGTATTATATTTGATGATATCTGATAAATCAGAATATATTAACTTTGTGCTAAGTAAATTTTATTTTTCAGTTTTTAGTTTTGTTTGAAGTCGGTTTCTTTTTTGTTAAATTTTTTTTTAAGTTATGCTTACCTTAGATATTATGGTATAAAATTCCGTAAAGATTAACTATTATCTTTAGACGATAGTTAGATAGGTAGTGCTTATCTATATATATAAAAAATCAAAGCCACTTTTCGTTGTAATTTTATAACTCAAGAACGGGCTCACCTATCCAAACCAAATGTTTAGGCTTTGTTCGAACTATTTAGTAGATGGTTTATATGAAGTTTGCACAAAATCGGTCGAGCGGTTCTTCATTTATCACGCAAACGAAGTTGCGCGGGACAGCTAGTATAACTATATAACATAATGATAGTGAAATTGTAAACCTGTTGGTCAGACATTAACGGCTCTTACTCACCTATCTAAACTGAGTTTTGTTTAACTACAACAACCCCTACTATTATAAATGCGAAAGTAACTCTGTCTGTCTGTCAGTTACTCTTTCATGCTTAAACGGCTGGAGCGATTGAGATGAAATTTGGTATAGGGATAGTTCGAGGTTCTGGGAATGACATAGACTACTTTTTAACCGACTGCACAAAAGGAGGGTTATGATTTTCCGCGATAGCGACTTCTACGTGGTCGAATCCGCGGGGAACAGCAAGCATGATTTAAAACGAAGTGTTTGTCCATTTAGTTGAGCTTCAAAAATAGCGTTGTTTGCCCTGAGATATTTGTAAAATATGAGTGGTGGTGGTGCGATAACGCTGTTGTTACCGCTGCGCTCACATCGCTTCCGCCGCGCGTTTACAAACAACACCAGAGCTGCGCGTTTTGCGGACGTGCAAATGTACACATTTACGTGGGTTTAACAAAAGAATTGCTCATGTTTTCCAACATCAGTCTGCCACAATGGTTTGTTAGTACTCCAAACTGATGCCAAAGCGTTTTTCTGCAGATAAGACAATGTGTTTGTAGAATAATGGTCATGTTTCACACATGTAGATAGATAGATAGATAGAGGCGCATGAGACTAAAGAACAACTTCATTCAATATTGCAATACTAGTTTTGGTAGACCTCCCACAAAGTGGACAGGGTCTGATGTACTTACATTGTCGCGGGAATCAGCTAAATAAGTTAGTACAGGACCGGAAATACACTCGAGAGCAATGAATCCGGGTCACTTAAAGAATGTTAAAAATCTCGGAAACTAAAAATGATAGGTTAATGCAATAAATTGTATTTAATAGACAATGTAATACTCCTTAAATGAAAGTAAAAAAAATTTGAGTCACCATTCATTTTATTAACACAAAATTACATAAAGAAAAAACTGCTGATCTCTCCTTAAAACAAAAATAGGAAACATGAAATTTTTGAACTTTATTACGATTTTCTTGAATTTTAATACTTCGTATTGCCTCCTCGTGCTTCCATTACTGCGTTTACGCCGTTTGGCATGCTGTACACCAAGTTCCTTATACGATTTTGGGGAATATTCTCCCATTCCTCTGTGAGAGCAATTTTGAGCTCACGAAGCGTGATTGGGGGAGGGTTTCGTTGTTTTACGCATCTGCCTAGCTCGTCCCAAGCATGCTCTATCGGGTTGATATCCGGGCTGCGCGCTGGCCACTCCATACGAGTAATGTTCATCTCTTGAAGGTAGTCATTCACAATCCTACCTGTATGAGGTCGGGCATTGTCATGCATAAATATAGCATCCTCACCTAAATTGACCATAAATGGACCAACGTGATCATTGAGGATTTCTTCCACATATCTTACGCTAGTTAAAGAGCCGTTTTCTATGATCACCAGCTCTGTGCGACTTTCAGAAGAAATTCCGGCCCACACAAGTACAGACCCACCACCGTAGGCTACTTTTTCTTCGATGCATGCTTGCTTGAATCTTTCGGTCTTCGATACACTCTGTGTCTTCCATCGTGCTTGTAGAGCATAAATTTTGATTCGTCGGAGAACATAACTTTTGACCAATCTTCAATACTCCAATTTACGTGGCTCTGGGCATACCTTAGTCTCGAAATACGATGCCCACGCTCCAGTTTAGGGCCGTTTGCAGGTCTAAGGGGTTTTAAGTTAGATTCAGCAAGCCGACGTCTTACTGTCCATGCACTTGGGTTACTTCCTCCGAGGCGTCGAAACTGATTGGTGAGTTCAGTTCCTGTGAGAAAGCGATTTCGAAGCATGGTGTTCACCAAGTATCGGTCTTCTCGTGCTGTGGACACCTGGTTCTGCCCGTTCCTGGTCTGCGTAGGTTAGAACCAGTTTCTTCGTAACGTCGGAGAACTCTTTGTACTGTTGACAGCGACACACCGACAGTCCTGGCTGTATCGCGCTGACTCCGGCCGGTTTCCAGCATTGTAAGTATTCTGGTGCATTCTTCAGGCGTAAGCGACATAATTTCAGCTTGATTAATGAATATAGAGCACTATCAACATGGTTTATGTACCCACATAAATGACAGATTACAAACAAAAGCAACACCAAATGCTGTAATTTCGTAGTTCCATCTTCGAAAGTGGCCCTTTTTCAAATTTGATTTTTTTATGATATAACTTTACAATAACTAAGAAGTTTTAATACCTTCATTTAAGGAGTATTACATTGTCTATTAAATACAATTTATTGCATTACCCTAGCATTTTTAGTTTCCAAGATTTTTAGGATTCTTTAAGTGACCCGGATTCATTGCTCTCGAGTGTAGTAGCGATGTTTGCGGGAGGCCTCTATCACTATCACAGCCTATGGACAGCAGTGGTCATCAAACGGTTGAGACGATGAGGATGAAATCAGAATATAGCTTTCCCAAGTAACTCTTAATATTAAATTCAGAGCCAATGATGTTATAGTAAAAAAGAGGTAGATATCGCATTAGCGCTCAAAAACTGTTGCGGACAAAGTCACACAATTGTTATAATTCCATTTAGTCGGCTAATAGCTGCGAGCGAAACAAGTCGTGTTGTGGTCTGCTGCTGTGTGCAAAACGACACAGATAGCTATCCCTCTCTGTTTTAAACGTTTTGTATCCTCTATCGTATTCATAGATGAAATCTATTAAGTACCGATAGGTAAGCACGTGAAATTATAACTCAACAAAAACTGAACGCTGTTTGTATGAAGGTAGCATATCTGTAACGGGCACATTAGGTGAACAGCTCCGCGGATGTTTTGAGACAGAATCGAATAGATCACTAAATATTTGTCATATCAATGCTGAAAGCGTGCCTTATCATTATAGTGCCCTCTTTGAAACATTTAGTAATTCCCAAGCGCATGCCATCCTGATTTCTGAGAGTTTTCTAAAACATAATCTCCTTTCTGCCTACTATCCACTCCCAAATTTTGTATTAATACGGAATGATAGAGAAGGTAGGGAAAGGGGTGGGGTTGCGATATATCTCCGTAGTGATTTTCCCTACAAAATTTTAGCCTCATCCCCCCCTCAGTACTCGGCCAGTGCGGAGTTTCTTTTTCTCGAAGTGTGGGTTAAGGGAGTAAAGGTCCTTCTAGGAGTTGTTTACTGCCCTCCCACCGTTGATTATTTCACTGATTTGGAATCGGTTTTAGAATCCTTGGGGCCTGAATATGAGCATCACATCATCATGGGTGACTTAAATACTAATCTTCTCTTACCTAACACTTCCCGTGCTATCAGGTTAATGCACATTGTTAAGTCGGTTAGTCTACATGTGTTAACATTGCAGGCGACACATCACAATGTAGATGTACCTGATACATGGCTAGATCTAATTCTAACTTCATCACCTTCTCTAGTTCGCTCACACGGACAACTTCTTGCTCCAGCTTTCTCTCGTCATGATCTGATTTATTTATCTTATACACTCAAACCTCCAAAATTAAAACCCAAAGTGCTGCACATGCGTTGTTTTGGGCGGGTTGACCTCAATTTGATCCGTGATGATGCCGCTAATATTGACTGGGAACCAGTGTTGGAGGCGGACACTATGGACAAAAAGGTTTCAGAGTTTAACAAGACTGTCACGGGTCTCTATGATGTACATGCTCCAATAAAAGCGGTTAAACTTAAGCGGCCTTCGGCACCTTGGATCACGGATGAGGTCCGTCGTGCAATGAAACACAGGGACCGGGCATTTCGTTATTTCAAAAATAATAGAACTGATGTCAACTGGGGTTTATACAAGACTGCTAGGAATCGGTGTAATCAGGTGATATGTAACACTAAGCGCCGACACATCGTTAATAGCATTACCACGTCTTCATCTGCTGACCTATGGAGATTTCTGGGGACACTGGGAATTGGTAGGACTAGGCAGTTGGAGCTGCCTAAGACTATTGAGTTGGATGCCATAAATTATCATTTCTCTACCTCTCAACCTATGGCGGAACCAATCAAGCGTCAAACGGTAGACTGGCTGGCTGTCCTGCCTGTTCCCAGTTATGCTCCATTTAAGTTTTCGCCAGTCTCGGAGGATGAGATCAAAAGAACCATTCTTTCAATAAAGTCCACAGCAGTTGCCTATGATAACATTAGCCGCCGCATGATCACCACCATCTTAGAGCAACTCCTGCCTGCTATTTGCCATATCATTAACTTTTCCCTTAATTCTAACCAATTCCCTGCGCTGTGGCGTAAAGCCTACGTGCGTCCCCTATCTAAAATTTCAAACCCCTCCCTGCCTAAACATTTTCGACCCATTTCCATACTCCCTTTTCTATCTAAGGTGTTGGAAGCTTGTGTGCAAAATCAATTATCAAGATTTATTTTCCGTAATGCCATACTGAGCCCACTTCAATCCGGTTTTAGGCCAGGGCATAGTACTACGACTGCCCTTCTAAAGGTAACTGGGGATATTAGAGACGGAATGGAGAATGGTCTGGTTACAGTGTTGGTGTTGATAGACTTTTCTAACGCATTTAACAGCGTCAAACATGATATTCTATTGGCTATTCTAGCCCACATTGGGATCTCATCCGACGAGTTGGGATGGTTTTCTTCTTATCTTCGGGATCGCCAGCAGTCAGTCTGTGTTGATGACACTTTTTCTCGTTGGTGTAACCTTGACGCTGGGGTCCCACAAGGCGGAATACTCTCTCCTCTTCTATTTTCTATATTTATTAATTTCCTTACATCTGATCTTCATTGTGCGTATCACTTGTATGCTGATGACCTGCAGATATACAGTCAGGCTAGGGTTGAAAATATTGCGGATGCCATTGACACTTTAAACATTGATTTAAGAGCTATGGGTGAGTGGTGTGACAGGTTTGGTCTTTCAGTAAACCCAGATAAATGTCAATGCATAATCTTAGGAAGTTCTCAGATGATGGGTAGACTCGAAGGTGTAAGTCTGCCACAATGTACATTTGGAACTCAAGCCATCCCGTTCACGACTACTGTCAAGAATCTAGGTCTACATCTTGATTCTACTCTGAATTGGCGGTCTCAGATTGCCAATGTCAGTCAAAAGGTTACCGGTACGCTACGGGCATTTTATCGACTGAAGAACTTTCTTCCAGTCAGTACAAAATTAACGCTTGTGCAGACACTAATCTTTCCAATCATTGACTATGGTGATGTGTGCTATTTCGACCTGAATGCAGATCTGCTCAATAAACTTGACCGGCTTCTCAACAATTGCATTCGATTCGTTTTTAATCTCAGAAAATATGATCACGTCTCAGCTTATCGGGACGAGTTGGGCTAGTTACCCGTACGTCGTCGCCGTAGTCTGCGTGCAGTGACTATGGTTTATTCTCTTTTAAACTTTCCTAATGCTCCCGCTTACTTAACTCCTCACTTTCAACTTCTCTGTTCCAATCATGACAGAAATTTGCGCTCCTCTAATAATCTTCTCCTTCACTGTCCCACTCACAGGTCCAATTTTGTACACTCTTCTTTCTTTGTGCAATCAATTCTATTCTGGAATGCCCTCCCTCAGGAAGTTAGGTTGTCCACTAGCCGGGAATCCTTCAAAGAGAAGGTACGGCGGCTTTATAGTAGACCATAGTGACCTATAATTTAAATATTTCTTTTTTTCTTGGTTTTACCACTGTCCACCTCATTTAAGACGGTTTCTACGTATCTACTTATATTTTTTTTAGTAATGTATATTATGTATGTATTTATTGTGTATTTGTATTGTATGTATATATGTATGTATATATGTATGTATGTATGTATGTATGTACGTATGCATGTATGTTTATATATTTATATGTATCAATATTGTAGGTCAGTATAAGTAATGTATTTTGTGTCACATAGTTCAATTTTGTTGTGTTATTCTAAATAGTTCTCACTATATCACGGAGCACCTGCCTAATACTTTTATCTCTGCATCACCCTAAGGTTGACTGGCAGAAAATGCCTAAGGCATTAAGTCCGCCTTGTACATTGTGCTAAAGTTTGAAATAAATAAATAAATAAATATCTTTACTTAAATATCATTGTTCAGAGCACGTAGATCGAACGAGACAAATTTATTTTTCCCCACAAATCTATAAAAAACAACAACTCTTATTACAACCCTTAAACTAGGATGGTCCGTCAATACAATGAGCTGTCCAAAAAAAACCTGCACCGTGATATTATTATATTTGATCCCAGCTGTAAAAGATATGAGCATTTTCTAAAAGACATTCTCCATAAAGATCACAAATAGATAATATTACATAAGTATGTAAATTAGCACGTCATTGCTGTAATATCCTTTAGATTTTTTAAAATTAAGTGTTATTCTTGTATTTTCTGTATTGTTTTTACTGTATTCGCTACAATCGCTACTTAGTTTAAGGTACAATCGAGAACAGAACTGTAATTTTTTGCTTAAAGGCTTTATGACTGTAATGTGTTTTGTGTGCTTAAATAAATAAATAATATCAAAGTATTAACGCACAAACTGCAACTAGCCAAAGTTAAAGATTCCAATTTGTTTTCAAACGCTGAGGTAACGACTTTTCCAGCGAGCACATTCTGCGACGAGTTTTTATTTTGTCTCATGTTCTTTGTGTCAAATGAACGGTTTATTCTTTCAACGAAGAAATATCGCGGTACCGCCTACCTCTTTACGAATTTGGATTCTTGTTGAGACCCAAATTTCAGGCGACTGAAGCCGCAGGCGTCCACTAGTTATCCTACTGCTTACAGTCCAATTCACTACTTACAGGCCAGCCAGTTAATAGACGACAAAGCAATAATAATAATTGATACTAAGTAAGTACCTATAATATAATATTTATATTATTGATGTACCAATTAAAAGGCCTCTGAACAGCCGTCACATACACACAGTGATGAATGTTCATCAGCTACATTCGCAATTCTTTTTATTTCGCTACGGATGCAGTAAATTAATGCTCGTGGAAGTCCCTCTACTTTAAAATTAGTGCTGCGTTACGCGTAGCTTGCCGTTGCCTGCCCATAATAATGTAGTCCTCCAGAGGCGCTTTTCAGTCAGCATTCATCAAGTTTAATAAACCGTATAATTGAGCATTGTAGAACATTCATCATGTGTGTAGTAAGTATCGTGTTCGAATTGTACAGTTTGAAACAATAGACAAGCCGAGAGTTGGATAGAAGCTGCTTACTTCCTTCGATCGCCGGATGAGGCAGCAGCGAGGCGGTGCGTTATCTCGGTCGCTATCAGCTGTGCGGACGCGCGTGTGTGTGTGTGTCGGCACGCGGCGCGCCCCCGCCGCCGCACACCGCCGCGCACCCAATCAGCTGATCGCACTAGGTCGTCCGCCACGCTGCCAAGCCGATGCGCCTCCACATAATAAAGTCTACCGTGCCGGTCCCGGTGCAACGACACTCGCCACACAACATACTGTTCATAACTACATAATAATCGTCTGCAATTATTACAGCAAAGGTTTTAATAATAGTATTAAAAGTACATGAAATGAGCTCTTTAATAGGAGGTTCAAACGATGAAGCCAATCGACTCGGTATTTTAAGTATATGCTCGTATTCATTTATATGATAACGTATGATGATGATGCATAACGTTCCTGGTTCCGGAGCGGGAACATAAAAGAGTTCCGCCCGACCTGTGATCCTGCTCGCACCTACCGAGAGACTCGCGGGAGTGAGCGGGAGAAACTGCTTATACCCGTCTGTCAAGTTCGGTACTTAAAATGGCCGATGCTTGCTTAGTTTTGTGATCGCCTAGGGAGGGGGCGATGTCGATAATATTATGTTTTATGGCGGCGGGTGGCGAAGGTACATAAATTGGGTTTTCGTTTTACGAGAGATAATACTGGCAATAAATTATACACGCATTTCGGGAATCGAATTTCACCTACAGCGAATAGATGGCGACATTTAACAGTGAGTGCTGGCTGACTTCGAGGAAGGCAGTAATTACGGCAATACATATTGTGATCGCACACTTGTGTTGTGTTATCAGAGCGTGACTAAGGTGCTCGTTATAATTCGCGATCGTTATTATGAGTATGCTCTTATCTTTGAACGTCTCGCTTTATGCAAGTCTGGTCCTACTACTATTACCGCCAGGTTGTACCAGATGTAACTACACATTGTATTCAACAATAATAATATTGTTATTATTTTTTGATTATCATTATTAATATTAATTACTCATACCCATAACAATAGATTAGATATGAATACTATAATATCCTACAGTTTTGATATTACTGAGTGGTATTACTTCACTGTAATAATATTATAGCTGCCAAGATTCTTTCCAAGCAAAGCTAATAGCAAAAACAAAATACAATGATTGAATGACGACCTAGTGTCAGCTCAGCATTACATACTTTATACCGCCGCAAAATGTATACCACTATTTATAGATAAGAGTGACGAATATTTGAACGCAACCAATATCAGTTATAAAAAGTAACAATAAATCTTTTATTATCGCTGTGTAGATAAAATAAATGTAACTCACGGCTATGCGTTTGTTGCATGCCGGGGAGCATCATGTAGCCCGTAAGAGCAGCCTGCCTGCGGCACAGTCGAGTCCGTGACGTGCTCGCCGAGCGCTGTCGGCCTCTCAAATCCAATCATCCATTAGTCTCGATGTTTATTTCGTGTTTATTACGCGAATGCTAATTTAACGCCGACTCTCGCTCTGATGTTGGATAATGGAGTAGGTATCTATGTTCTCATAAGAGCAAGGCAAACGGAGAGCTCGCCTCACTGCAGAGTGCAGGATGACAAGGTGCGTGCCGTATAATGAACGATTTACGTATCTCACAGTACCCCGCTGCGTGTACCATAATCTATTTGAATGCATTTTAATTAATCTCGGTGCCACTAATTGTTGAAACGTTCACACGAATGTAGCGAATCATAATAATCAAGTTTTATTATAACAGCTTCGAGTTTTATTTCCATGAATGGTGATTCAGTATGAATAAATTCTTTCCCAACAGCTATTGTAGATTATTCACGACTCATTGTGAATAAGTGCCTTTCAAACAGAAAATAAAATGTGGAATGAATAGTGTATGGTACACACAAGGCCTTTGTTTAGTGAATATTTGGGAGGTGTTGTCAGTGCGACTGAAACAATAGGAGAACCAGACGCGAGTGCGAAAAGTTCAGTCCTTCCACATTAGTAATTATATCGGGCCTACAACACTATTGTTCCATTTTACACTCGGAACGTAATAAAGTTATTGTTCTGTATTTATTATGTATTGAATTCATTAACTGGAGAAAGAGTCGCACATGCACTCCACATAACAGCCAAGACAAGTTCAAATACCAAATTTAGGCCAAAATATCTACGAATAGAAATCCCCTTGATTTTTATTCGGAGATATTTTTCATTCATTTCACTCATTCAGAAATTTAGATCTAGGTGAACAAAGGGGCAAATTTGATAAAAAATACAATTCAAGGGTTTGTGCTCGAAATCTTCCAGAACTTAAGCATGCCCACAGTTAAAGTGTAGGAGGCTGATTGAAAGATCTCTCCAAATTCTGAACCAATGTCATTTAGTAAATGTTTTAACTTGTTCATTCCAATTATATCATAGATAATCTAGGTATTGTACATAATTGGCGTGGCCGACGCCATACAAACGTTTCTAATGTGGAAATATCGGAAACTCGATGAAACAGCACATGGTAAATATTCCGTTAACAGTTCTATAGTGTGTAGTAATGACAATGTTAGTGTAAAATCATAATCTAATGTAGAAGTTTATTCCTACCTACTACTACCTACTTCTAAATGTATGTACCTACATTAAAAAGTTTGGAACAATAAATGTTTTTACTATCTACATGTAACACGTCTATTACGTGGAACATCTAAGTACTAGACTTGCAATAGTAGCTCCAAATTTAATTTTAGATAGCAAATAGTAACGTATCCCACCTCCTATGTTAACCTAAGCAACTGTCTTGACAATTTCTAAATAAAAGAGCTGCGTATGTACAGCGTACCTGACTCGTCTTATTTTATTAAAACTGTAAGCTACACCTTCAATATCAGTACTGTACTTGACAACGTCAAAAATTGCATTGCAAGTTACCTAACATGCACATGGCTGGGTACTGGCTATCGATTTAGATACCTACTACACAATTTTCGAAAATCGTGTTTATGTATTAGCAACGAGTGCTTAACTAGAAAGTATTAAGTATGATTTAAAACACCGGTGAACAATATTCTCATCCGACAACCATAAAGTAGGAAGTTAAACTTACGAATAATATAATACGAGTGACACCCGGACACAAATAATAATTAACAGAATAACGATTGTAACGTTTTATCGATAAATCATTTATGTTCGCCGCTTCACTAATCTTAAGTGTAGGTACTTAGAACGAAAGTCTTTAACTAGAAATTATTAGAGTTAAAGTAGGTAGGTTAGAGTGACAGTTCCTTCAGGTCGTTTTTTTAAAGGTTGAAAACGGTGCAAGCCTAACAATACCATGGATATGACATTTAATACGTTAATAAAATAAAATTAAACTAAATATTTACAGAATAAATTAAACTAATCTAATATAAAAATAAAAATAAACAAAGGAAAACTACGAAACTAAAATGCGTCATAAAATTTCTCCGCATCGCAGTCCTCATGTGGCAGCGTCCCCAGAAGACTGGCAGCATTGCCACGTTGAATGGCAATGCTTAATCTTTGTCCCAAATAAAAGCCAGCCTTCTGGGGGCCGAGTCTGCTATTGCAATCGCATCAGAATAGAATAGATATCGTAGCAAAATAGAAGCTCATCGGTACAATTTGACAGTTTTCGTATTCGCTAACTCGATAGCTTCTATCTTGTTTCTATTGAAGTGCGATTATGGTCGACCGATGGCCTCTCGATAGAATCGCCAGTGTATTTGACATTTATGCGTAGTCTGCTAATATTTGATGGGATTTGTTTTGGAAGTCGCGTAATTAATGTTTGACAGCTAGAAATTGAAAGTGCGAGGCTGGTTATTTTCGTTCGGTATACATACAATAGGTATTATTGTTTAAATTAATCAATTTCCAGATAAACTAAATAGAAGCAAGTTTACAATTTACATCAAAATGATGAAGATTGATTAAGACATAGCCTAACATTTTATCCAAAGCGGACTTTATTTATTTCACCTACAAAACAAGACCTTAAAGAGCCTCATGGAAGAACGTGAAACATTACATATTGTTGTATTGTATTATAGTACCTACATTGGATGGTCGTAGTGCTATAATGAGTCTCCAAAAAGTGAATTTAGAGCTGTGAGTGAGCCATTGTCGCAGGGTCAATGGCTCACTCATACATAGATGGCAACTATTCCAAGTAGCCAACTCAACAAGATCAGCAAAATAGTATGAAGACATGTATGCAATTGGCATGCATCTATTTTCTGTAAGTACTGTCCAATATTCTTTACAATCACTCATATCTAAAAGACAAGTCACATTTCTAATACTTAACAATAGGTAGTTATTATTGTTTTAGTACATAGGTACTTACCTATGTACACTCAATTCCCAATATACTTACTTAATTGTTTTGTACCTATAGTTTTTATGAACATTTAAAATACCCAGTTTACCCGGGTGCACAGCATATTTTTACCGTTTCACCCACATAGCTCCTGTTCCCAAGGGAATATGGGACTAAATATAGCCTATGTTCACCGGGAAGAGTCTAGCTTCCCAACACTGAAAGAATTTATTAATCGGTCCAGAAGTTTTGGAGCATATTCCGATGCAAACAAACAAACATCCTAATCTTTCCTCATACCTAATATTATTGGTATAGACTGCAGGTTTTAAATTATATAGGCATCCCTAATGACTTATATTCCTATAAACTCTCAAGAAACTGAAATAAGTCAGGTGATAAATGGGAATATTAGAGTATTAGGTATAAATAAAAAATCAATCACTTTTTGAACTCTACTGTAGGGTACCATTCCAAGCAAACCCCACCTGTAAGTAGTGTTGATGGGAGTATGAGACTTCATTACTAATTGGTCATTATTCTAACAGATCATTTAAATTCTGAGTTTACAAACTATCTTCCGGTTCCAAATTTAAAGTAACTGGCAAGTACCTAGTGCACCAGTACACTGATGGACAAGGACTGGGTTGGTTGGAGAGCAGCCCGATGATAGTCACATTCACATCTAACAATTCTGATACAAAACTGGTCAACTCACAGTGCTCCTAATACCCTAATAAATGGGATCCAGACACTGACCTGTAATAATAATCGCAGGTCAATACCTGTAATAATAATGTACCTGTAATAATAATCGCAGGTCAATTACAGGTCAGTGGATCCAGATCATCAAGTTTGGTGAAGATGATTAAGTCCTTACCATTTTATGTTAATTTCAGATGTTTGGTGCGAGTACATTCATTACATTATGGTCTCAAAATAGCAGGGAAGATTATTAGTGCATGTTGTGCATGGCATAACTGTGTTATAAAACATCTGTAGTACTTCCTATCTCTCCTTTAGAAGAAGAACTAACAATGGCCATGGAAACATGAGGTGGGTAAATAAAAGTTGACAAAATTGGTAAAATTATTTATTTAAATAAATTTTTGACACTCATTTAATATTTCTATCAGATAAATCTCATTGCCTTTTAACAACATCTTGAAATCACTTTTTAATCATCAATCATAATTCACAAGCTTGCAACAGCTAAGAATAGAATAGAATAGAATAAGAATAAATTTATTTCCAACTAATTTACAAAAAATAAGCTGAAATAAAACTAATTGTATTGTAATCTATTTCAGGATACTCGAGTTGAAAATGGAAGTGTTAACCCTTATCTTCAAGCAACGTGGCTATTACAACAGTCTTTTTGGCAAGATGAGGATAATGTAAAAACAATAATTGTAAAATATGAATATTAAAAATATTTTTCCATATTTCATCATTTTTAATGTTTCCAAATCCAAATAACCCTATTACAGTCTACCACTATGCTCAAACCTAGGCCTTACCCAATTTCATTTTGAGGAGGTATTAATAGAAATATTGTTGTTGGACATTCTCACACAACACCGTCTAGCCCAAACTAAGCTATAAACTTGTGCTATGGGATCTAGACGCCTGATAGACATACTTATATTTCTGTATACATACTTATTATAGATAAATTACACCCAGACACAAAGCAATATGATCATCACATCGAACCCACAACCTCCGAATCCGTAGACAGGGAGTACCTGACAACACATTAGAGTTACAGTTAGTATGCGAGTTGCATGTTAGTGGTTAGAGTAGTAACCATGAGGCCAGTCAAAACAACAAATTGACATTAGTCTAGCTCTAGTGCATTGGTCATTGGAATCGAAGGCATGGTTTCTCATCATGGCAGGCTTGGATGGCCAAGATCTCTGTACATGCACATTACTCTTTCATAATCCAACATACTAGCTGTAGTTGACGGCTTTACCTGTGTCATACTATGAACCCATACATGCCAGTAAATACAAGATTTAAAATTATCACTGCTCAGCTTCCTTGAGTATTAACAAAATGATAATATCATATTTATTTTTACTATCCATCATATTATCTATCACACACGGGCACTAATAAAAGCTGTCTGTATTGAGATTGTTTGGCTATATCACATAGTTGCTGTGGAATACCGTGATTTCACAATGAAGAAATAACTTTTTAAGTCCGTTGAGTAGTTACGCTAGTGTTAATCAATTTAAAAACCAACTTTCATATGACAGAGTAGTTGTTTGTAGATAAAAACTTTCACTATTCACAATCTTGAGTTATCATGAGGTTATTGTTCAATATTTTTTCTGTAAAGATGTATTTGTAGAAGACTTGAATAAACTGCTGTTATATATGTAGGTATATGAAAATATACAGTCCCCTGTGTTTATTCTATGAATTTTAGCATCCAAAGCCCTTTCTTCAAAATGAAATTCATTGCTGGACCAGTTTTTTACATTTGAGTTTTGTCTCAAATTTCTATATAGTTCTTCCAACCGCGTCTCGGCAACCGTGGGGTCACCCGTTAGATGGACCGACGACCCTGGTAAAGGTCGTAGGCTGGGACTGAATGCAGAAGGCGCAGGACTGTGAATTGTGGCGTAAATTGGCAAAGGCCTACGTCAAGCAGTGGACTGCGATAGGCTGATTTGATTGATAGTTCTTCTGGATAACACTGTCACTCTTTGCTTTGAAGCCGTTTATAAAGTTCACGTTTGTTTATAGGTAAAGTTCACAATTTTACATTGTAATTCTCTACAAAAGTCTCTTTTATGTAATTTGTAGATAACCTAAAAAACACCTACTAGTACTGACTGACAAGAGTCAAAACAACAAAAATAAAGCCCTTGTCTCTGCTTTTGCGATTCTATTTATATTCTATCGATGTTCTATAGTGGCGATAGACAAGATTTACGCGACTAGCAAATTTAGGACCAATCGCTTTAATATCGTAACAGAATCGCACTGGACCGGCTTTTTGATGGAAAATAGCAGACTCGGCCCCCTGGTCACGTGTAGCATCGACCAAACGCTTTCCTAATTCTCGAAAGAAAATGTGAGCGCTTGGACCCCATGGCCCCAAGGTCTCGACCCCAAACGGCTCAAATACGTAATCTCCCGAGAGATTACAGTATTTTTGCCGTTTAAGGGTCTCAGCAGAAGCGGCTGCAGCACCAGCACAACCAACGGCACCGGAAAGATGAGAAGGTGCAAGAGTGTCCATACCATGGATTATTTACTCCTGAATTTGCCTATTTAGAACCAATAAATTTTGAAAATGGAAGGAAGGTACCTATTTGATCAGATCTCATCAAATACCTTCCTTCCATTTTCTTATCTATAAGAATAAGTATTTTCTTTTAATAGCCATCTACAATGATTAGGTAACTATTCTAAAACGGTTCTCATTGAAATTGACTTGAACACAATTTCAAAGTAGGTAAACCTATTAATTATTTAGGTAGGTCATTACTTAGTAGGTTTAGGTAGGTACCTATTTGCCAAATGTAATGTTAGTACCTAAGAATGCAGAGAATAGGTACCTACAGTACAACAGGTACCTACACCAGTGTCAGTGAGTTGAGCAGTGGCCATTTGAACATTTTTAGGGTTCGGTACCCTAAGGTAACGCAATAACGGGACTTAATTACTGAAATTCCGCGAAATTTCAGTAATAAAGGCTTCTCAGGAACCGTGATAGCTTGACGGCTGAAATTTTTAACAGATGATGTTATTTGCAGCCATTATGACAACAAATACTAAAACCAGAAATAAGAAGTGAAGGGGTGCTCCCAGACAACAAACGGAGTAGAGGCGTGAGCATTATAATATATGTTTGAAGATAAATAATAAAGACTATTTCTTTAGGAAATTCGTTGTTGTTATTCAAGAAAAACGGAAAAGAGATAACATTGGATTATATACAAAAAGAAATGAGATCCCATCAGAAACAAGACTTGTAAAATCCCCAAGCCTTGCAACTCTAGAATATTTACTTACCGGTACCTATTTAAAACATAAACATTTTTATAGGTATTGATTATGGACCTTGATTTGGTATTACTTACATGAATCTCAAATCTCACTTCTTTTTACGATAGAAAAACTGAGTTGCGAGACTTGATAGTCCATTGAAATGTTACATGAGCTTTGCATTTATTAGAGGACGCAATTTTATTTTCGGGACATGTGTCAATAGAATCTTAACCTCAAGTTTGTGGGGTCGCCACCCTTGTCCCCCGGCCGCCATCTTGAAAAGAGGGGGGAAAAAACACTTTTTTCGCAATATTTCGCAAACTATGAGTTTTACAGAAAAAATGTAGAGGCATAATTTGTAGCATATTGTTTTGCCTACAAATGTGTATTTCTTACTTAACAAAAAATTTTGAAAATTTCTATAAAACTTTTCTCTTTTGCTCTATAACTTCTTTTTACATTTTACAAAATAAAATACCTCAGACTAATCTTGTAGAAGATCTTTTAAGAGAAATTAAAAAAAAAAGAAAGAGCAGAAAAGAAAATTTTTATAATTTTATTCTCAATTTTCCGTTATAACTTCTTTAATTTTTAATTTAGGGCAAAAATTTGTTTTATATATTTGTAGGCAAAACAATTTGCTACAAATTATGATTTCACAAATTTTTTGTAAGACTCATAGTTGCCGAGATATTGGGAAAAAAGTGTTTTCACCCTTTTTTAAGATTGCGGCCGGGGGACAAGGGTGGCGACCCCACAAACTGAGGTTAAGCTTCTATTGACCCCCCACACATGTCCCAAAAATAAAATTGCGTCCTCTAAGAAATGCAATATTCGGTCCTTAAATTGTAACATTTCAATGGACTATTAGTTTTTTACAAGTTTTGTTTTTGACGGGATATTGTTGTCAAACACACTATTAATGGCTCCTGACACGGACGAATGCGCGGGCCGATACCCACTGTGAAAGTTAAAGTTACATTGAATAAGGCCTATTACTTTATGAGATGCCAGTAAACCACCTGCTGTCCTATTTCTGCCTCTTCTGTTGACTTAATAATGTAGGTATTATAAGTAAAATACAGTATAGAAAACCAAAGTCTCAATTCCAAAATAGCAGGGCCTTCATTGCCCGATAGAATGCCATTGAGAAAATGCGCTTGATTTTTGCCGTTCGCTGTCA
The DNA here is from genome assembly GCA_933228765.1 of Miltochrista miniata. NCBI lineage: Eukaryota > Metazoa > Arthropoda > Insecta > Lepidoptera > Erebidae > Miltochrista > Miltochrista miniata. Next base: position 414,884 of record OW121764.1, read on the forward strand.
TGTGCTACATCAACTTACCTCTACTACTAGGTAAGTACTATTATTTATTTTTATGGAGTTATAAGAAGAGGGTTTCAACGTCCATAATTTTATTGTAATGAACGATGCATTATCTGTATACCTACTAACGTTTAAAGTTTCTTAGATCATTAAGTGTCCCGACTCGTTTTAATAATATTATTTAGGTCATTTGCGGAGTGTGGATGTCCATAAGTTCCTATTTATGTTCAGCAGCGCAATCGCAAGGTGAGCTTAGACAGTGTGACTAATTTCCAGTACAGTAATTCGTTTACTTACTTGGGAAAGCGCTTCGGCTCTCCGTCCGCGTCCGTCGCCGCCGCCGGGTCCGTCCTGCGTCGGGCACTGCACAATTCCGGGTAAATCCTTGGCACGAGGCACTGCGAGCTCCAGGCTCGACATGACATTATCACACACTTACACACTGTATAGGAAGGCACCCGACGTGGGGTGACGCACGGACCGTCGCATGGAGGTTAAATAAAACTATGAAATAGGGATTTTTGTAAAAAGATAGTTATATTTTTGGCATTGGACTATGACACAATATAATACTATGATATGCTAAGTAAGCGTTTTATAAAGACTTTTACATGCCGAATATTCGTTAATCAGACTATTCTTGAGAGGACTCGTTATATATAATTTTAACAAACATAACCGCTTACAAGTTGAGAGTAGAGTACGATCTATTCGACTCGGGCACTGCTCTAGAGCTCATCGTCTAATCGAAAACATAACTATGCCTAGTTTCATTATTATATTTTTCTCACTTTCATTTTTTACTCTATAGGTACATATTCATTATAATACAATTTTTGAACATATATGTAATTATTATCGATATGATATCTTACACAAGAACGCAACGGAACGACGTCGGTACAATAATTTAATGTAAAGTAAAGCGTCGGTCACTGCGTTTGCAAATAAATAATTATTTTCGTTGGTGGGTATGCGCTCGCTCGCACTAGCGTTTACGAACCGGCCGCGGGCGAGCCGGCCGACCGCGGCGCGGCCGAACTTAACAAGGGAGGGCAGGTCCCGCTCCCGGGGCGACGGCGACGACGACGACGACGGTCGCACCACGACGCGGAACGTCCCGGTCCTCGGCGACACCACACACAGTGATCGTCCGAAACAACAACACAAAACAACGTTTAAATAACATAACGTACATAGGTACTATTTGGTATGAGGTCCGTCCGCGGACAGGCGCACTTACACTAACTAATTACAAGGGAACATCACAGAGAGCTGGCGGCCGCCGCCCGGCTACATGTAGATGGGCAGCTGCTGCAGCGCGCGCTTGTCGAAGCGCTCGTACTCGAAGCGCGCGGCGTGCGGCGGCAGCGCGCGCGTATCACAGTCCAGCGCGGCGTACGGGCACGCCTTGAGCGCCGCCGCGCCCGGCCGCCCGCGCGACAGCTTGCCGCCCGCCGCCTCGGCCGCGAACGGGTCGAAGCGGTAGCAGCCCAGCGCCGCGCCCACGGCCGCCGCCGTCGCCGGCTCCTCCAGCGGCCGCACGCGCGCCGCCTGCGCCGGCTGCGGCTGCGGCGGCGGCGCGGGCGGCGCCGGCGCGGCTCGGCAGCAGCGCCGCACGGAGGAGCGCGGCCGCGCCCGGCCCGGCGTCACGGCCGCGGCCGCGTCGCCGCGCGGCAGGTTGTTCACGAACGGCACGCGCCGCAGGCTCTCGAGCCTCCGGAAGTGCGAAGGGTGGATCATGAGCAGCGGCTCGATCTTGACGCCCTGCGGCGGCTTGGCACAGTCGGGAAGCTCGTATTCGATACTGCAGTCTACGTGTAAAGGCACCGAGTAGTCCTTGGGGGCGAGCGAGGCGGGTCGCGACTCCCTGCGGTAGCGGTCGGCGGCGACGAAGTCGGCCTCGCCGCGGGCGTAGCCCGTCATGTCGGCGGTCGCGGCTCACGACATGTGCGCCGATCAGCTGATCGTCGGAGCGACGAGCGCGCAGCACGTGCGCGCGGTGTGACGGCCTTCGCGAGACTGGCGCGCACCGCCGCCCGCCGCCCGCGCGCCGGCGGAGCGCCCGCCCCGCCCCGCCCGCCGCCGCACGCTGGGGGGCACTCGTCCCGGTCCCGCCCCGTCGCCGTCCACGCTGGGACTTCGCCCCTGCAGCCCTACACTGGGACCTCGACACGCTTCGCCCGCACTTGTGACGTCTATCGCTACAGTAAAACGGTGAAGAGCGCGGGCGCCGCCGCTGCCGTCCTGGCGACTCCTGCGGGAGAGTGCGGTGCGGCGGGACGAAGCGACGTCTCGGTGAGGCCGATGGGTGACGGAATTCATCAAAAAGATCGATAAAAATGGCGACGGCTCCTGACTAGCGATGCGAGCGTTGCGCAGAGATGCACTACGCATCCGCCCCCTGAGGGAGGGGCGGCTGCAGGGCTGGGGTGGCGGCCTGGCGGCGGCGTGGGGTGGGACGGTGGAGCGCGGCGGGCCGGGGCGCGATGCGATTATCAAACAGCTGACTACAAAGAAGTTCAAAATATTAAACAAGAGTGCACTTGCGTCACTCACTTGGCACTTGGCGTGACATACTCGCGGGTTGCGTTGCGAGTGTGAGCTATGCTTTCCTATAGCGCCTTTAAAAGGTAAGTTACGGACCTTTCAAGTCAAAATTTTTTACAGAGGCCCGTATATGGGAAAGCCTCCGAAGAAAAAAGGAAGTATAATAGTGTAACTATAACGAACTGTCCAAATTCCTAACCCAATCGGAACTCGAGAGTCGTGTTGCACAAGAAGGAATAATTACATTTAAAAGGCATTGTTTTTTTATGGAATCACTTAAATTTGTACCTACTTCCAGTCCACACTTCAACGGTTTACTAGAGGCAGCAGTACGCTCAACTAAGCGTCGCGTCGTCTTCGTAGGTTAATGCAACTTACTAATATCACATTTTTGAAAGAAAGAAAGAAAAGTAGGTATTGGCCTAATTTCTAAAAAATATAAACAAACACAATACTTAATAATAATAAAAAACAAAAAAAATCTCAAAGGGCCTCTACGTGTGGGACCAATATGTCCCCAAAATAAAATAAAATATAAAATAAAATAAAATTTATTCCCTTTGAAATTTTTAAAAAATTATTTAGGTTTGTCAAAATTTTTGTGACTCTACCGGGGGTTCGGAAATGCTACAGACTGAGAAGAACACCCCAAGAAACTCAGTCCGGTCCCTATTAATTCATCTTAGTATCTAATACAGTTTTTTTTTAAATGTAGAAAGGAGCAATTCGTGTCACTGCCAGGCAGCCTTGTCTTCTAGAAAGTCTTTAATGCTATAATAAGCTTTCTGGCACAATTTAAGTTTTATTAGTTTTTTAAATTTATTAACTGACAAACCTGTTACGGCTGTCGGCAATGTATTGTACATTCGAATACAATTGCCCGCAAAAGAATTGCTTATTTTATTAAGCCTAAATCTAGGTACAGCCAATTTATTCTTATTTCTTAAGTTTAGGTTATGGATATCACTATTTTTAATAAATTTACTATTATTTTTATGAGTATATAATAAGTTTTCATATATGTACTGTGAATACACAGTAAGGATGTTGATATCCTTAAACTTTTCTCTTAATGACTCCCGAAACCCCATACCATAGATAGCCCGGACAGCCCTTTTCTGCAACACAAAGATACATTCGATGTCGGCAGCGTTACCCCATAATAGTATGCCATAGGTCATGACACTGTGGAAATAGCTAAAGTAGACAAGACGCGCTGTTCTAATGTCTGTCAGTTGTCGGATCTTTTTAACGGCATAGGCTGCAGAGCTCAGTCTGCCCGAGACTTTCTCGATATGAGGCCCCCACTGCAAGTTGGAGTCTAACTTTATGCCCAGAAAGACAGTTTCATCGACCAATTCTACTTGATCATCCCTAATCCTAATACTGGTGTTAACGAGCCTAACATTTGGCAAGGTGAATCTAATACATTTTGTTTTAGTTTCATTTAACAATAAATTATTTGCGTTAAACCAGTGGACTACCCTAGAGAGGGCATTGTTTACTTCGTCAAGATTGCGTTGTCCACGTTCAACTTTAAATATTAAAGATGTGTCATCAGCAAACAAAACTACCTCGTGATCGTCTCTTATAAGGTGAGGGAGATCATTTATGTACACTAAAAATAGAAAAGGTCCCAGAATTGAACCCTGAGGCACCCCCATTGTTACGGCAGACCCATGTGACTGTTTACCATTTATAACTACTCTCTGTACTCTATCTCTTAGGTAAGAACTAATTAAATCCAAGGCCGTCCCCTGGATCCCATAATGATCAAGTTTTTGAATTAAAGTCTGATGCTGGACGCAATCAAAGGCCTTAGATAAGTCGCAGAATACACCATAAGCATCATACGACTCCTCCCAGGCCTCATATATACACTCTAATAATTTAATTCCAGCATCCGTGGTAGACCGACCGCGCGTGAAACCGAATTGTTTAGTATGGAATAGTTTATTTGTATTAAAATGATTTTGCATTTGATTAAGCATTACCTTTTCAAAGATTTTACTAAACGTGGGTAGTACAGAAATAGGACGAAAATTGGACGGATCCGAGGTGCTACCCGATTTAAACAGAGGAGTTATTTTACTAAACTTCATTAAGTCAGGAAACACACCACTATCAACACAATTATTAAATATTATTGATAATTCAGGGGCAACCATTTCAATTAACGAATTAACTAAATGTACAGAAATTCCCCAGAGGTCAGCCGTTTTCTTAATATTTAAAGATTTAAAAGTTTTTATGATAGTGTGTATACTAATTTTACTGAATTTGAATATTTCATTACAGCAAGGAACATTTGCTTTTAACAAGGATTCTGCTATTGGGGTAGAAGAACCTAGGCCTCTGGTCAAATCTACTGGTATTCGAGAGAAAAAATGTTCAAATTTGTTAGCGACTTCGGCATCTGTTGTAATGATGTTACCATTTACTTTAAGTTTAAAATTATTATCATTTGATTTTGCTTGGCCTCTTTCTGCGTTAATTATTTTCCAAGTAGATTTAACTTTGTCTACACTATTGATAATTTTATTACTTATATACTTTCTTTTGGCCGCTAAGCAGTCTGCTTTAAACTTTTTTGAATAAGTTTTAACATAATTTAGAAATTCATCTGTTCTATTAAGCTGTCTTTCTGAGTATAGTTCATACAGTTTTTGTCTACTTTTATGTATGTTCCTAAGCCTACCAAAAGACCAGGTAGGTATCTTCATAAGAAAAAAAAAGAAACCCGAGATAAGAAGAAACATGCAAAATAATAAAAAACACAATAATAATAAAAAACAAACATTTGAAGAGATGGCTACTTGCAGTACTTGCCTTACTCAAATAGAAGCAGTTTTAAACTCTCATCCTTCAACCCCACTGTCCTCTGATTCTTCTGATCATTCCGCCTGACTCCAGACAATTTATTTATTGGACGACCATTTTTTTTTTTTTTTTTTTTATATTCAGCTCGCCAAATTGACGTCGCCACGATGGATAGCCGTGGCGCATCTTGCGATTGGGGGCCACTTCTTACAGCGGTCCTCAAGTTGGCGGCCCTGTGATGTGCCTCTTCACGCTCCTCTTAAAGAACCCGGGGTTTTTTTTCGTTCGTTTTCGTAGATATTAAGCATCCAGATGTAAACTTCACAAAGTATGCTTAATTAGTTCACGTGCTTTTCTTGACAAATTACGTGGTAGTTTAACTTGAAAATGTCTTAGGAAATCGAACTCAGCGACTCGATTTCTTTATCTTTTCCCCGAAAATTTTCAGTTTTTCCTTCCAAGTTCCGCTTTGACGCATTTCCACAAATAGTGTTAGTATTTTTCCCTTGAAAAAGCGGCGAACTTTCTTATGCAGACGCAGATATGTATGGAGGCTACCAATTTCTTCACAGTTTTTGAAATAACCGACTTTGTAAAGGTTTGCTTAGTTTCAATTTCATTTTCAGTTACACAGCTGTTTATAGCACTATTAGAATTTTCAGACAGTGGCTTGAAGAAAAAAGAACTCAATGGTGGCCACGCCGCTATTTTTACCGTCGCCTTGCCTTTGTGGTCCATCATCAGCCGTTTGGTTCTTGCCTCGGTCTCGGAACGGCTACACACTGTGTGGTGTGACCCAGCAGTGTTGACAAAACATAATTTGGGAAATGTGGAACTAGATCACATACTAATTACCTACTCAGTTAGGTATAGCATACGTATAGATCTATACTTAGCTTGTCCGCACTAAATTACACATAATAGGTACTGAATACTTGGTTCTAAAATTGTCCGGGTACAGCCGACGCGACTGAAAAATCGGCGGCTTTTTTTGAAATTTATTGAAAGACTATGTATTTTTTTACATAGGTGATCCAAATAGGTACTTGAAATTTCATAAAAGAGTTGGTTGAATAATGTTTTGAAAACGGGGAAAATTTATTCCATCTGAGAGAAATGAGAAAATTTATCATCCGAAGGTAAAACACGAGGTTAAAGTTTATCAAAGTAGGTAGTACTAGGTACCTATGTCACGGGGGTTCCCTCTGTCTGGCAGAAACTTGAAACTCCGAATTTCATTTCGCATAATGCCACTTACACGACTAGTTTTAAGTTACAGGTACGATTATTTGGCATGCCTATTTCTGATTAAATAAATCCAAATACTACTTGTTCGCCGCTCGCCACCCCTACAGGCAGCAGCGCCTACGCCTCTACTACACCAGCCTCTACGCCAGCGGCAAACTTAGAGCGAACGGGCTATACGTACTTATTTACCTTGTGCAAGTAAGCTTATTATCTAAATAATTATGTGCAGACATAGATATAATTATGTCTTTCATCGTGACATCGCTAAGGGAGAGAACTCTCCCACCCGAGTTCCGCAGTCGGCGGCCTGGGCGCCGCCGACGTGTCTTCGCCGAGGACTATCGGCCTCCATGACCGGGGGTCTGAGGACGGTGAGAGGGTCACTCACCGTCCTTACAGAAGCAGGCCCATGACGGCAGCGTGACGTGAGCAACCCACGCATGCCCCCCCCCCCCCGTTAGAAGCGGGACCACACCCGAAACCCCCCAAAGACGCGGGATAGCACCCGAACCACCCCCTGGGCGAGGCCGCATTGGCGGCCTAAGGTCTGTTGGGAGTCCTGGGACATCCTTCCGAGGGCTTCCCCGAGACTACCAACCATAGGCTGTTGGGCGTGACGTGAGGTTTTTTAGTCGGTTGAAGTCCGGCATGACATCCATGAGCATTTTCCCTCACGTTAAACAAAAAAAAAAGCCTTGACTTGACACCTCTGAGGCAACCCGTACTGCTACAAGACCAGGCTTTGTCTCCCTAATGCTAATATACCTTCTCAGACGTAAGTTTATATCACTCGATGTTATTCAGACGAATCATCTACGTATCACTTTGCCTTCCCACAAATTTATCTTTTGTCATGCAAAATCAGAAGGCAATAGGTTTTAGCAAATGTATTTATATCAAACACATAATTAATCATCTGTTTGTTATACATAACAAATCAAAAAATTAGAAACTATTCATGCAAAATCGAATTGAGCTTACCAACATAGGTATGTGTCAAAATAAAATGCCATTTAAATCAAAAGCACTAAGGAGTATTTCGAAACAAATCCCCCAAAATAACTTTCTACCCCTTTTTAAAATATATTTAGCTCGCCAAAATGATGCTGCTGCCTGATGGAAAGCAACGACATCTAGCGGATGGGGGGCCACTGCCACAGTCTGTAAGACTGTAGATAGAGCCCTCAAGTTGTCGGCCCTGTGATGTGCCTCTTCGCGCTACGCTTGAAGAACCAAGAACCCAGGATTGTAAAAGGAGGGAATCACGTGCGCGGGCATGTCCGTCTGTCTGACTCTCTGTCTGTCCCTCACGAGGCTGTATTTCAGGAACCGTGATAGCTAAAATTTTCACAGATGATGTATTTTTGTGGCCACGATAACAACAAATACTAAAATTAGAAAAAAAAAGGTGAACAAACGTGATATTTTGCCGGTTTTAACGATGAAAAGGAAATGAATTTCAATAAAATACGGAATAAGCTCTTGTATCAATTCTAATAAATGAGTTGATTACCCTTACATTACTTATGTATATATACGTTATCTACATTCCATGCCGACATAATCAGAAGTTGGCATTAACAAGTTTATAAAGAATCCAATAGATTGGTAAGTTCAATTTTCTTTATCATCAGCGTTGTGATCTGAACCAAGACAAGAGGCCAATAGTTGCTATCATCCATCAATGATAAAATATTTTCATGATCACGCACGAGAACATACCAATACCAGCTGTAAGCTGATTGCGGCTCTATATTTAATCCTCTTCACCCAACTCTATCTTTGTTATAAATTTTAACAATAATATGTAGTTGCGCCGTAGTAGTATTAGTTCAATGAGTTGCGCAGCAAACGGCGAGAATATGCCTTGGCTGGCGGGTCATTGATACCGTGTGGTCCGGAGTGCATGCTGCATCCGATCTGATGTAACAGGACACTGCTCAGCGGGCCGTGAGCCGTGAGCCACTCGACCCACCCTCACGCACACCACGTCAAGTTACACACACACGGACACGTTCAGCTTTTTGCAGCTATTTATTTAGGCACTGACATGTTAATAGAACATGTCGCTGTGTGCCCACCTAGTACCTACCTACAGACACAGAGCGGAGAGCAGACAAACTCTCAACAGAGTAAATATGCGGTGTTATATGGCAGGAAACCATTAGTTGCGAGCAAACGTGCCGGAGCCGCAGAGCCGCGGTGCCGACCTCGGCGGGGTTTAGGATTATTGACAAATAACGGAAAAGCACTTTTTATCTTTACCTGAAACGTGTTTAAAATAACCTTTGATCAGCTTGCTAAACAGAAATGATGGGAAAGTTGCTAAAATGAGGTCAAGCGCGAGACGCCTGGCGTGGCAAAATGTTGTTAGCTGTAATTATAACTAGAGAATGAGGTAACTGTCATTGTATGATCCTCTGTTATATTTAGTTCTACCATAATGGGACGTAGTTAGTCCAGGACTGTACACTCTCATATCTATACATAATTATACAAATACACTCTGTGCTGTGGACTAACACTCGATTAACTTCGACACTTAGTTAAAAATAAAAATTTGTTGATGAGTCTTATTGACTGCCTAGCGTAGCACCTGTGCTAAATACAGAACAGTTGGAGCGATTATTGGATGAAGTAAATTTAGATAGTAACTTAGGCAGTTCATAATATGTTTGCATAGAATTCTAATTCTTTTTCAAAAATATTATTTTTGAAAAAGAATTAGAATTCTATGCAAACAACATGAAGTCTAAAATGCTACTTCACTCATACGAATATCTTTAATATAAAATAAAAACTATTTGGACGTCATGTATCCACCTAGTGAGGTACTGAGGTAGACACTATTACAGGAATGCGGAATACATTTCGATTTATAAATGGTATAAATTTGTTCATGTTTTATATGATCCCCAGACAAAAACATTACATTATACCAAGATTACTGTCTACGCGGCGGCGACCACGACGGGCGGCGACCGCGGCGAGGCAGCGCGGGCGTGCAAGGCTCCAAGTGTAATTGTAACCGACTCGGAACATTTCGGTTCGTGTTTCTGCCTTCGGGGAACTAAAAACGTGAAGCCATTATTTCGACAATAATCCTGCGAGCTGTAATCTCTGTTGGAGGCAATCCTTCGTTGAACGGGATCATAGGGAAGGGACTCACTCAGCAGGATGTTCTATTAAATGTTAAAGAAAACTAACAAGGGTACCGACCATAGCTAGAACAACAATAGATGCGCCGTATTGGAGCTTAGCATCATGTAATATCGTTGTATGTATACTATTTAATGATTTACTGGTTAATATTCGCCAAAAGTAAAGGTTTCTTTCCCCCGAAGTTTCTTATTAAGTATTTCTAAATGGGGAAATAAAGTTGCCTTGGGCTAAAAAATCTACAATTGTTTGAGGTCGTTATTTACCTGCTGTACAGAATAATAGGTACCAATTACTTATTCTATGCGATTGGTAACGATGGCGGTTCGATAGAAATCGAAAGTTATGCAAAGCGTCGTTAGTACTCGCCCTTGGTCGTGATGTGACGTCTAGCGTTGCGTACACAATCAACATTACTTGGAAATGTGGCTCGGAGGACGTAAAAACTTTAGTGATCGCATTGTTTAATGTTTTCTCGCTATCGAGGCGAGGCAGGCAAGGCATGGCAGGAGTTCACGGAACGGTTGAAACCACACCATTATAACGCGCCAGGCGGGATCGTGTGTGCACTCTGTGCGTTTGTGCGCCGCACGGAGCGTCGTTCGGCGAAGAGCGGCTGCGGGCGGTGCGCTCGCCTCTCATGCTAATGCAAATGCTCTCATTACAATCACTACTCACGCACGCAGGTGTTTTTTATAAAGCGTTTTAATGCTCAGGAGGGCCTAAAAAGGCAACATTGTATGTTTCATTATATGAAACATAAAATTCAAATAATTTGAAATACAGAACATACAAAGCATACCAAACATTTTACGTTTCATAATATGAAACATACAATGTTGCCTTTTTAGACCCTCTGGTTAAAAAATATTTTTTGTAAGCTATTGTAATCTAGAGATGCGCTGAATATGGGCTGAACCGAATTCAAACATTCGGCTGAATATTCGTTATAAAATAAACCAAATGGAACATTCGGCCGAACTATTCGGTTCAAATTAATGCGGTAAACAGGTTAGGACGGTACTCATACTCTTCGTCAAAACAGTTCCTCGAAAGGACACTTCGTCGAAAACAATTTTCTGAAAACACTTCGACTATAGAGCTGATCCATGAATTTTCTACTATAAAAGATGCTTTTAATTATCAACTTTTTTTTTTATAACACTAAGGTGTCAGACAAGCATACGGCCCAAAAGAAGGACTGGTGGTCTGGTGGACTGGTGGGTTTGTATGAAAAATTTTGAATCATTTTGAATACCCATCTATTTTAGTAAATATTTTGATAATAAGTACACTAAGAATAACTTAGTAATACCTAAAGAAAGCGAAGAATAACACCAAAAGAAATATTAGAGTTACCTCTACGCCCACACGAATCCGAACCCGCTTCCTGAGCTTTCAAGTCGAGTAGTCGAGTTCAGAATCTAATGCGCTGAACCGACTAAATAACATTGTTGAAATTATCATTCTGTTACTTGTAACGACATTGAGGAGCTAAGAGAATTAGATCATTCTTTTGGCGGAGTGCCTTTCGGCAAAGTGATTTTCGGTGAAATTCCGTTCGATGATATGTCTTTCGGTAAAATGTCGTTCGACCAATTGTCTTTCGGATGTGTATTTCTTTGAAATGTCATTCGAAAAAGTGTTTTTCGATAAAGTGTCTTTTCGGCGAACTGTTTTCGAATTCGAACTTTTCAAAACTTCCCGAATGTACCGAATTCGAACGTTCGGCTCATCTCTTCAACCTCATCAACCAACTTTACGGCGTCAAGTTGGTTATTATAACTCGGAAAATTTTCCGAGTGCAGAGGAACATTATGCGTCAACTTGAAGCAAAATGTTCCTCTGTACTCGGAGAATTTTCCGAGTAGGCAAGTAAGCAATCATTAGAAGCCTGGGCACGTTAGTCATTCTACGTAGTTTATGAGCCTATTTGCGGACTTGATAATGTCAATCATACTGATGGGGTGACGTTGCATTAGGAGCAATTTCCCTACACTGCACTGTGAGGGGGCTAATGGTTGGAATGCAGTTTTCATTCACTGTTGTCTATGGGCAGAAAGGTCTCCAAACCCTATGGACATTTATAACAATTAAGGAGCTACACACATGCGCTGTCGACTATGCAAATATCTTCACAGTCAAATTAAAGAAAATACGTTACTTTATTGTTAGGTCAATATTACTGTCAATGTCTGGATTAGATCATTTCGCGTTCCAACCACCACACATTGTCGTTAGGTACCCAGTAATTATCATTTTTAATTGGAATATCATTAGTCGTTGTTACGGCTGCTATTCACTACAGTATTTTGTAAAGATCTTCAAAAATTAATGATCAAGCTGAGCTCTGTCTGTGCTTCATTTTGATTTATAGCTGTGAAATCTGCGACCAAATTGGTTTCGAGCGGACTAGCGCGAGACGTTAAGCCTAGTGGAATCGTGATTAATGTGCATACTCGTATACCTAGTCATTATTTGAGTATGGTTTTGTGTGTGCCGGGGTGTCTGAACCGAAGGCGAACTTCAACCCAGTTCGAACGCGGCAGAGCTGTTCGCTATTGATTGGCGGCGCTCGGCGGCTCCGCGGGGCGTCCCACGGGCACTGTTCGCATCAGATTGACCCTTTTCAATTCCGCTACCACTTATTTTTATTTTTATTTCTGAGAATGGCGAAATAGCTGACGTGACGGCTGCACGGGGAGGGACGGGAGTGGTCGGGGGTAGTCTCTTGTCTAAGACCTAGTCGAGCGTTGAGTAGGTAACCCTCTTGGCGAACAATACAAACGTTCTACCCCTTTGTTGTGTTTCATGCCACTCGGTGTAAGAGAATGCTTGCCTACTCGTACCTCAAAATTATGAGTACCTACACCTAATAATGGCTACGCTACGTGGGAAATCTAAGAGTGACAAACACTAGTCAAGTACGTGTCGGGCCTGGCACCGTGTATAATTCCTGCTTGGAATCATACATGGAAGCGCGCGGGAGTTACCGATTCGATAGGTCAATACTATCAAATTGGAAAAAGGGTCTCTGGTCTAGAGACTGTTTACAGTCAAAGAGTCGGACGAATGGAACGTTTGTGGATATGGCGATTGAGAAACTACGAAATAAGAAGGTCCCTCAAGGAAGTAAAGATTATGACGAAATGACATGCAGCCACTTTTTGACAAAATAAATATAACGTGATAATTTGAGTTTGAGTTCGAATATATTATTGTAACATAGAACAGTAATAACGATAGTATGGAAACGTATCTCGATGGAATTAATTATTAACAAAATTCACGAAACAGGCAGAATTTTTTTCTTGCTCGAGCTCGGTCCTTTCACGATCCCACTCAGCGCCTCCTGGCGGAGCAGGAGCGCGCGGCTCTGCACCCTCGTCACTCGACGTATGACCGCGGTTAATCCAGCTGGTGACAGATCCTTTCCGATCTATCCGACCAGTTAAGGTACTCAACGCACGCACTTGGGTCTTGCGAATGGTTGACTGATCCTCGTTCATCGGTGTTGGCACTTGTGCCTGTCTGGATTAGCTGGTCTAGGCGTGAAATTTTATGTTGTAGGTCAGGAGACCCGGTGAAATGGTTGCCACTGACCAACCGTAGGCTCTACCTACAGGAACAGAATCTGGTGAGCCTGTTTAAAGTCTCTGATGCTGTGGTCGTGTCAATTTGAATTGTGAAATGAACTCCTGCCTCGATTTACTCGAACGCCTGCAGTCAGACAACAAAAACCGTCCCGTTTGAAGAGCCCTACACGTAGGCTAGCGATCACCACATTCGATCAGGTGGCACCTTAGTGGCATAAAAAGGAATGCAGTGCTTGTCGCTGCTTTCTCTAATTCAATAAAACCGAGACAACATTTCCTTTACGGCATCCTTTTCAACACTTTGGCGACTTATAAGAACAATGAACTACGTATGCAAAAGACAATAAAAAGTAAACAACAAATACTTATTTATTAGCATTTACACGTTTACCGTGTTATTAAAGTTTATATTTTCTAAAGTGTAAAGAAATAATGAAGTATTAGCAAACAAACGAAACAAACCTGAACCAACTTATAACAAACAAAACTTCGCCGTCTTCAATAGCATCAAAGCAGGCCGGTGACGTGACGTAACGTAACGAAGGCGAAAATTGTTGAGCGATGGCGATCGGTTTTACGGCGGCGAAACGGTGATGTAAGATTTTTAATATAAACATAAGTATTATTAAATTTTGGATTTTTTTGACGAAAATAGTATTTTAGAAGAAAACTTTATGGATTTTTTTTATAATAAGGGGTTTACGACAAAAAAAGAAAAACAAGTTTGTTCATTATTCTGATTTTCATTATTTTTCGTATTTGAGAGAAAAAAAATGAACGGTGAAAATGTCTTTTATCACAGAGACAGTTTACTTTATACGGGCGATGTCGCTCAGTTTCAGTCGCCCTGAAAGCATTTTTTTTCGTACGAAGAGCAAATATTAATTTTATGTTATTCCTATAATGATTAGTTTTCCACTTTTATTTTAACTTGGTGAAATATTAGGTTTGTGCGAAATAATGAAAAAGAATACCTGATAGTAACAGTATGTTTAGGTAGGTACATAATTATTTATAACAGCATCGAGCAAGTACCTACTTAAGTAGTACAAAATGCGCTCTCGACAGCCCTACATTGAAGAAATTAATTTCGTGACGTATTTTATTGTTTTTGCAAACAACGGGCCTTGGTTTCCTGCCGCGTAATGAACTTCTAACCTGCCTGCTGCTGCCCAACTGGCGCACTTCGTGTCGTCGACCGCGCTGAGCGCTCCGCACTTACATCGTCAGACTCAGCACACACCGGCCCGGCCCGCACATTGTGCAACAGATCGCGCAGATAACGTGCCGACTACGCTACAATGTAACGCTTATATTCATATTCCTCCATTCCACGTATCCTTTCAATTCAAACCAGACGGCAGCCTGTACTCGGAAAGTAGGGACCGACTTAGTATTCAAAGTAAAAACCGTTCAATCAAGTATGCGCGGCGTATCGCGGAGCTCCTCGGGTACACCGCTGCACCGGTACACCCCTGCTCGGTAGTGAATGCCCCTATTTACATAAAACGTAATCAGTTTATTATAAAAATAATTCTCCCCTTGCACGTCAAATACAGATGGCGATATCTGTCAATTTGTTATGGCTCCCGGGAAATTTCGTTTCATACTACCATTGAACAAGAATAATGGCATACTCCTAACTAAACTCTAACATGCACGTCAGCCGCATGCATCGTTAGTCAGGGACATCAAACAAAATAATAGAACAGCATAATATAATCGTCTATTAAAAATAAAATACAAAGTTGGAACCCCCGCATAGTGAATATCACAAAACCACATTTCCGTACCTGACTGGATAGTTTCTCCGAAGTAGAAACATTTATGTTGTCAAAGTAAATGTTAAAGCGTATCTACAGCGATGTTTATTCGGGACTCGGAATAATAATCCTCTTATTACCTACCCGGTACTACGTTGCGAGTTACCTACCGAATATTATGCCAGTAACGTACACAAGTAGGCGAGTTGTGTCGCGTGAATATGCAATGATTGTGTTCACATGGTAGTGTTGTTGAAACATAGCAGCAGGTCAGCTTACGATCGACATCGATTAGCAGTTTGGCACCTCTCTAATATAACAAGCTAATAACTACGTTTAGTTTTTGAACCTTGGATATTATAATAGATCTTGCCACCTGAACTAGAATTTATGGATAGGATCTGTAGTATTTGAATGGGAACATTAGAAAACATTTTTAAACAAGAATGATTTCAATATTATCAAGCGTTGTTGAGATGAAGGGTATTCAGCATTGACTTTGTTGTCAATGTTGAAACAATAACTAGCTAGCGTTGAAATTCCACACATTTATTGATCAACGGAAACCTACCAACAATGTAGAGTAGAATTGATTGAAATCTATTGGTTGAGCGATGCGGGTATATAGCGAGTGTTTCTTATATCTATTTTGCTTGAAAACCAAATACCTATGTAAAGCAACGATGTCAATAATATCTGTGGTGTGACGGAGTTATCTTTCAATAGATAAGTTACGTTGCGAGGGAGGAATATTAGATTACCTGCTCGCTTGTTCGCTTCCTCCACACGTAACTATATCAGCGTGCGTGTGTATTTTCTTACACGCCATTCTCACAAACCGGTTATTGCGGCGGATCTTAGAAGCCGTACAACGTCGCTGGGAGAGGTCGAGCCTGGGGATTGTCTAGCGTAGGCTCGGAGGTACCTACTTCACTTTTATGATCAATTCGCAGTAAGTATTCATTCCAACTTTCAACAGTAAACCAGTCAAGTCGATTTACCAGCGTAGTTAGCAAGGGTTGCACGGAGCACTCGTAACTTTATATTCCACTATAATAATACAAAATATCGTATATTTTAATGGCGATATTTTGTTCGCAACAAGCAATCAACAACACAAAAGAATGCAGGGAGACCGGACGGTCCCTGTAGCTACGGCGCGTCAGGGCCGGGGTACACGCTCAATCTCCACGCTCCACAAACAACAATTAATTTGATCCCCTAATAGATGCATCTCTAGAGTCCGGGCCTGCACAACCACGTATCTATTGTACTTATTAATAAAGGTAGGTAGCAGCACAACAATTTTTTTTTTAAATATTGAGACTATAGTATCGTATAGTATTTAGATTATAATATAGTAGATTGTGTGGTGTTATAAGAAACCAAAATAATTACATTTTTAATTAAATTTTTAAGATTCTAGAATGGAATCATTTAACCATATCCTTCATTCATTGCGCTCTACATCAAAACGCCACTCTCGCTGTCAATAACGACCTGAAATGACTTTAAAAAGGGTTTAGTAACGTAGAAATATATAATTTTTTTAAAAGAAAAAAAGTCAATAAATGAACTGAAAAAGAAAAGTGTGTTACTGCAACTGAAAATAAAGAAAACATAAATATAATAGAATAAAACGACCGCAAAAAAATCCGTAGATGAATGTAATCCAGATACATTACATAGCTTCAGTAGATAAACAAATATAATCTATGGCGTAGAAGAATCTTTTAATTTTTTTAAATGAGCCGCTACAAGTTCTGTAGACAGCAATAGAATTGTCCAATTGGCAGAACTCTCACACAGTAAAAAGCCAAATACGAGCGATAAATTGAATAACATCACATAAAATACATGTCTGAGTACTTAGTACCAGTAGTACGTAAAAGTTAAAGGGTTTATTTGTGTGATGATCTCAGTAACTGGGTTTAGTATTCAAACAATTAGACATCAAAAGCTCATTTATTGTATAAAGGTCGTAAAACATCACGCAAGAACCACGCTAAAAGAAGAAGAGCACTAGGAGCGGAGCAGCAATGTTAAATGTTTCAAAAATTTGCGTTGCGTAAATGGTAAAAGTTACGTAACAATAGAGTATGATGAAGTTCCTGACAAAATGTTCTAAAAAGGTTTTAAACGTTGGATCATAATAACCTTTTAATGGAAATCAATTTGGTTCCAAAATGACGCTACATTTGAATACGGATTTTTTCAAAATTAATTCCTTTCTCCTTATTCAAATAAATGCACCCGCGGGTCAGCTAGCTAGAGTACCCTTATAAACTGCCTACCTACTTGTAAAAAAGGGTCTTGATCTTGTTAACTCTGGATCGGTGAGTCTGGGGACAACGTGTGGCTTGTGAATACTTTCAGACCTTACCCGATATACCCTTACCTATAGCGATGAGAATAAGGGATCATCAGATTACAAAACGTTCACACGGAGACCAATGCACTGCGAACTTAGAAGATCCGTCTGTTTACTCGAAGTAACGTAACCCCTCTGCAGCAGAAGGACCAATACGCAAAATCCCCACGACAGATTAGCATAAGGGCAGAAGTACGTTTGATATGATAAGTACCTACATCTGGTGGACCGTATGCTTGTCTGCCACTTTATTGGTAGGTATCAAAAAACACAGAAAACGAAATAAAATGTAATATTAAGAAGAAGAAAAATTAATTCGCTATTCTAACTTTGGCCAAACGTATCAAACAGCAACTCTATATTAATTAAATTAAGAAGTTCGATCTTAAAAGTTCCGACGCACGCACTTCGGGGTAGAGTATGTGAATAGGTTGCAGCTTTGAGGATTATCAACGATCCTTTATATCTATATCTTTATGTAGGCGGTGAGGTGCTATGCGTTTCGTGCCGTGCGCCTATACAAATGGTCTAGCTCTAGCAGTAAGAAATTGTTTGATTTGATGCCTACTGCTAATTTTAACCATGAACACACCAGTTATGGCATACAGTGCTGAGACGTGGACGCTTACGGTGGGGCTAGTCCATGCCATCAAAGTTGCTCAGCGAGTTATGGAATGAGCCATGCTTGGAGTATCTCTGAGGGATAAACTCCGAAATGTGGTTATTCGGCGGAGAACCGGAGTGGTCGACATAGCTCGCAGAATAAGCACATTAAAGCGTCAATGGGCTGGCCACATCTGTAGAAGAACCGACGGCCGATAAGCAAACGAGTTCTAGAGTGGAGACCGCGACTCGGTAAGCGTGAAGTAGGACGTCAACTCGCCAGATGGACCGACCGACAGGTCGCAGGCTGGGACTGTATACGGCGCAGTTGCGTGAGCTGGGAGAGGCCTACGTCCAGCAGTGGAGTGCTATACCTAGGCTGATTTGATTGATTGATTGCTATTTTAACGCACCACTCGCTGAAGACTTGGTGTTCATTCATCCTCATATTTTACGTCCGTAGCGCTCGTTTACGTTAAGGTCCGGCTATCTGCCACCTACGTGTGTTTTGAATACATTTTGAATTTGAACCATTTTACAAAAGAGCCACATATTTAATCAGCCATGCGAGCCCGCCGAGTCAGGCACGCGGCGAGGGACGCAATCACGTCAGGATTTGTGATATTAGACCCCGCGGCGTACAGACAGACCCACTCGTGTCGGTCTGTGTGTGTGTAGCCCCCGGCCCCGGGCGCCCCACGTTACTTGAATAAAGTGAATTTTATGTTATTAGAACCGATGGTTATCGGCCGTATCGAATTATAGGTTTGATGATAGGCTGCCATGTTAATGGGTACGCTATCTGTGTAATAAAACTGTGCGATCCGAACGGTGGTGTTGCGATAAGGAGACAAGGTGGGCGCAATCGCGGCTCCGTCTAGTAGACCCACCTGGCGCTGGCGGCTCTTTGTTACACTCTTGCGCATACTGCGTCATTGCTACCAAGTCTTTATGTCGATGGGTCCTCCTCCACGTAGTGCGTAAGTACAATTTCACACCGGGTAGCGGTAGGTATTTTAAAGTTAAATACAATAGGTGCTTGTTCCTTTATTGGACAGAGCGATCTTCTCTTCCAGACCACCTTTGGATGAAAAGAAAAACACAAAGACTGACCGGTTCGTATTGGTACAAATTAGAAACTGTCTGTACTTGTCTGACGATAGAACCTTAATTTTCCTGTTTGTTCAACTACTCCGTCGACGTAGAATTTGTTTTTCTTTTAGTCTTTGAATTCTAATTGATTAATGAACCGGACAATGACAAGCGTTCTGTAATTATTACAGATAAACACCAAACTACCCTTTCTAGGATTCAGTACGCAAAGGGTGAAAACGGGACCCTATATCTGTGATTTCTATGTCTGTCTGTCACCTCGCTGAATCTCATAAATAAATAAATAAATAAATAAATATTCACGGACATTTCACACAACGCTATCTGATCCCAAAGTAAGCTAGGAATAACCTGCTTGTGTTATGGGTATCAGACCACGGATATTAATACTTATATACTTTTTAAATACATACATATTATACATAGAAACACCCAGACTCTTGAGACAAACATTAATGGGTCACATAAATATTTGTCTCCGGTGGGAATCGAACCCACGACCTCCAGCGCCGCAGGCGGTATCACTACCGACTGCGCCATGAACCGTGATACCAGGTAGTTGAAGCTTTCGCAGATAATGCATAATTATCTGTTGCTGCTATAACAAAAAAATACTAAAATCATAATAAAAACATATATTTACCCGGGTTCCATACAAAACAAATGATATTTTGTCGTTTTTAACTACGGAATCCTCTTCGTGTGCAAGATTTCTTCGATTCACTCTTGGGCGGTTTTTTAACCACTTCAAAGGTACTACCTACTTTTATATCAGAGGAGAAATAAATAAAAGATGACTTAGGTACTTAAATTTCAATGTTTAATTAATATTAAAATCGTTATTGTTCAACTACTGATACTGCATTACATAGGTACCTATAGTCCAATCCTGCCCGATCTGGCAATAATGTAAACATGTCATGTTTTGACAATCGTTGTCTAGACAAATGAGTAGAAAAATATAGTATGACAAATCATTGAATTTTTTACTATCCTAAGTAGGTCTTTTAAATGAAAATAAACTATCTTATAGAAGTTATTTGGTGTCGAAATGATTGTAAGAACACTGTATGACTCCTGGATACTGGAATATAATCAGGGTGAATACTCAATTCAAAGTAACTACGGATATAGGGATAAGGAGGGAGAAGGGATAGGATCAAATGTATTTGTTTACTTTTTTGCTATTGAAATACAGTATACCTACTTACTTATCTACCGCACGAATTTCTGCAAGCCTTTACCCTTTACTCTTACATTGGCAAAAATTATTATGAGAATACTTTCTATTTTTTTTAAACTTTTTATTTGACGTCACAAAGAACAACTTTAAATTTGAGGAAATAGGAGAAGGCCACGTCATTCGATCAGCCGAAACTACAGAAAAAGTCCATTATTATTGTACCTACAAAAAAGAAACATCACGAGACGCGATTCCAGTTCTAACAAAAAGCCGTCCTTGCGGTATGCGGCTATACCAGACATTTAAAAATCGTAAACGTAAACTTTTGTTAACCCTAAATTAACGGCGACGTAATTGATAGAAACAACTTGTATGTTTTGTGAAATTAAATGATGTGATAAATGAAGCGAGTGGCTAACCTGGACTGACGAGTGGCTAGAGATGGGCCAAGCAACCTCTTCAACTGGTGCGGTTGTCGCAGATAATTACTGGGCCCTGGTGCTTCGGTCAGTAGTACCTATATATCTGTGGCTACACCAGGATATTGGTGGACGGTCGCGGCCGAGTGCCAGCACTGTGAAGAACGCAGTGAGGTCACAGCGCTCCACACATTGACGAGGACATGACGCAGGAGCGCCAAGTCCTCGTGGCAAGTCTGGACGTGGAAATTCTCTCGATGGAGACTATGCGTCTCGTCGCCGCGTCGTCGAGATCTCTAGCGGAAGCAAGTGGGACGCTGCTGCGTCTTTTTGCGTGTAGGTCATGCTCGTGAAATAGGCGGCAGGAAGGGAGTGGGAGAGGTCTCTCTCTTCTGCGGCAAAGGCGTTGAAGATTGGTTTTCGCCAAGACTATCGGCCCCCATGACCGGGGGTCTAAGGTTGGCGAGGGAACTGCTCGCCTTCCTTACTGAAACAGGACCAAGATGGAGCCGGTCGGTGAAAGTTTCATGCACGCCTCACACCCCAATAAGTGGAATAACACCCGAGCAGACCATAGCGTCCTTAGCTGCATTCTACCGAATCTATCAAGACAAGTGTTTTTAATAGCTTTTCACCTTAATCCCACCCACCACCCACCACCCACTCTTTTTCGCGTGCCGGGCAAAAGTGCCACTCATACACAGTGGAGAGAATCTTTACATCACATGCAAGTTACTTATACATTGAAAACATTTAGACTGCCTTTACATTTGGTAGTGTATCCGCCTGCCTCGCTGAGGTCCTGGGTTCGATTCCCGAGTCGGTCTAAATATTTGTGTGATCTCCACTGGCACGATAAAAATCTACTACAGCCTACAGAGTAGGTTTACTCTGTAAAGTGTGTTACTACCGAGGCTCACTACCCTACAACGTTATGATAGAGGGGATACAATATGCCAAAGTGGAACTACGAAAATGCGGCGAAACGATATTTTACTTTACTTACCCTATTATTTTGTATACGCGTCTGTTTACATTTGCTGGTTTTGCCGTCCCCCGCACCGCTCCCCAATTTGCATGCAAGTAAATCAAATTGTGTGCAATCTACTTGTTAGCCAGATACAGGCATGACAGCGTATACAACACACCATGACATGACTATAGTTATAGTATAGCCCCTTCGGCCTCCTACGAAACCGTTACTTTACGGAACCATTACTACGTAACCAGAATAATTCTTCTTACTACTTAACTAGTTTCCTAGTAAGAATATTATTCTTCGTACGATACTGGTGACGTTGCAACAGTTTCGTAGGCGGCCGAAGGGGTGCCCGCCTGCCCAGCAAGGAGCTGGCATGCAAGTGTGCCAGCATAAGGCATGTGTTGTAAATTCTTACCAATGGCAGGTGTGGCGATTTAATTAGCTCTTAGTAGTTCCTAACTTCTTGACAGCTACCTACCTAAAGGGCTATAGAAAATACCTAGTCATTCAACTGCTTACGGCTATAACAATGAGTGGAACCAAATTTTAATAAAATAAAAGTTAAAAAGTAGAATTAGCGAACCGAAACTAAAAAAGAAAACAGTATTATACCTATCTGTACAAGATAATGTTTTAAAAAATAAATAACAATTACAAAACCATCCAACATAGAATTGTTTAGAAATCCCAGGATGTCCAAAGAAATTATATTTTTTCATAATTAACTAACTTTAATGAACTTTCTCTGTTATTGATAAGCTGCTGTAATTACACCATTTATAATGAGAAAATAAAGACGTTAATTAAGTATTTTACATGACATTTGCAAATTTTAAACAAAGTTATCTACTTAAAATAAAGCTGTAGAAGTATTGTAATTTGTTATGTTTGTGTAGGTACAGTACTTATTGAAGATATTTTGAAAATTTTTCACGCACAGAATTGAACATAGGTTACAGGCTACAGCTGCAACACATTATTTTTCATCCCTTCTATTCGAAAAGTATCACTTTGTATACCTCGATAACGGGGCGCAAAATAGCTCTTTTCTGTTAAGAGCTTTTTAGCGGCAAAGTGATTTGAATTTGGAACTGAACATAACATTCATAGAAATCGAATGCAAATTGTATGGATTACTGGCTGGTACGTGTTGGCTGCACAGGACCGCGGTGACCTGTGCTTATTAAAAAAAAACTAAAGAGCGTGATTTATCTCTCTGCTCTTGTAATCAGTATACATATTTTACTGTACTCTGCAAATATAATGAGTTCTATGTCGAATTATGAAAGTGACAATGCATTGCATCCTGAATGGATAACTATTAGAAGCTAACTACGTCGTACAAAACTTATTTCTTCTTATAGAAAGGGGATGAAAAGTAGGGTATATTACTCGAGAGCAAATAATTTTTCCCTCGGGCGGTGTACTTTGAATCCCTCACTGCGCTCACAATTCTACGTTAGAATCCCTCGCTAAGCTCGGGATTCTATTCTAGAATCCTTCGCTTCGCTCAAAGTAGAGCCCGCGCTTTAAAAAACTATTTTGCTCCCTTGTTATACAATCTACTATTATTATAATTAATACGCTACCTACCCTACTACTACATATTTATAACCAAGGTAACGTTTTGCACGATTTAACACCAGTGAATGTGAATGAACAATGTCATTCCAGTGTGCAGTGTGAGATTTTAATAGGAAAGAAAAGCGTTTCTTTGTGCATTATTTACGGGTGTGTAGGTCCAAAGTTATGACCGTAGGTACCTGCGAGGCCGAACCAAACGGTGCAAGCACTGACTGGCACCTCGACGGGACGGTGTTAGCTAAAGGTGCATTACAACAATAGCTACTTGCTAGCAATCGCTTCTCGGATGCGCTGTGATCCGATATTTCTTGTGTGCCTACTTGGTGTGTGAAATATGAGCGCGATACAATGTGCACAGCGGGGCACAATGGCACAATGTTCGCGTGACGCACCGACCGCGCCGCCCCCGTCCGCTCTGCAGATGCGATCACGATACGCTGATAACTCTCCCAGAGTATTTAGCCGGAGCTATCGCTGTAGATCGCACACATCCTACACTAGGTATAGTCGCTGCATTCAGCGATCTGATCTGCTGCGTGCAGCTGTAGACGCGATGGTCTTGCGATAACCCTCATTGGAGGTTGCATTTTAAACGTAAGGTTGTGACATTCAACAATGTTGTTGATGCTTCACTTTCGACACTTTCTACAGACACCATCATCTGAGTGTTATAATTATCTGGTAGCATCATAAATGCGGGAACTCTAGGGGTACATTTTCGTTTTTTTTTAATACAACAAAACACTGCACTTTTAGAATATAAAACACTGAGTTCATTGGTTGAATGAAACTGATGTAATTCTACTAAAAATATAGACTAAGCGAATAGAAGATATTGTGCTGATAAAGAGTTATAGACACGTAGGTTAGGCAGTAGTACCATATGTGTATAGACTAAATAAACTAGTAAACTTAGTCTTAGACTTAGTCTTAGTTTTAGACTAATAAACTTAGTCTTTACACATATGGCAGTACTACCTACGTACTTATAACTCTATCTTTATTTTTTGAGGCAAATGCGTCCTAGAAAGTAGGTGTGATGCCAAATTATGAATTTATAAGTACATTAAGTATTATTTTATTTATAATGCACATTAATTAGTTCTCTTGTCTGCGAGAAGACAGCCTTTCTCGGAGACGCGACCAACAGTACACAAGCAAAAGCGTCGCGTCGCCACGACGTGTATGACCAGCTAATAAAACAAAAGGTCAGCCATTACAGCAGCGAATCGAGTGTATATTACATACATACAGTACATTACATACATACAGTACAATTACAATAGAGGCGAGTCCACGACTACTCCGTCCTCGTCTCATTGTTTGTAGCGTTATCGGGTATTCATCTCACGGATGATATTCCATGCGTATAGCAACATGAACTAGGTAGGTATGTACAGTACATAGTACATACTTACCTGATGGAATGAAATCACTAGTACCTATGTATCACCTCCGATAATTGTCGTCGTTGTGATCCTCCAATACAACGACGAAGTGATACCATCGTCGTTGTAATGTAGAACCTTACAGCAGACTAACTGTTTCCTACGGGTTCACCTGTAATTTATTGCGGACCCTGCACCACCCATGTAACCCATGAGCACATGTATGTAATACTAGCTACCTATTCCCCGAGTATAATCATAACCCTCCTTTTGCGTAGTCGTTAAAAAGGTAGCCTATGTCTACTTATGTCCCTCCCGGGGACTCTTGCTATCTCTACAATTTCATCTAAATCACTTCAGCGGCTTCAGCGTGGAAACGTGACGGACAAAGTTACATTCGCATTTTATAATATTAGAAGGTGTATACGCTCTCTTGAATAGTAGCATGACGATACATAATGTATGTTGTCTCAGAATAATTGACTTGATAATGGCAATAGAATTTTTTAAAATTGATTTCAGAGATAATCGATACTACTAATACGAACACACAAATATTTCATCTTTACTTTGTTATTTAAAAAA
Organism: Miltochrista miniata; assembly: GCA_933228765.1. Lineage (NCBI taxonomy): Eukaryota > Metazoa > Arthropoda > Insecta > Lepidoptera > Erebidae > Miltochrista > Miltochrista miniata. Next base: position 440,248 of record OW121764.1, read on the forward strand.
AAAACGATAAATGCCAACTCAAAATTGATAAGTGGGTCCCCGATCGATCCCACGTAAGTACATAATTCCAGTAAAGTGGTATGCCCGCCTCACGCCTCACGCCTCTCGCCTGGCGCCGACATGGTGTGTGGTGTGCCCACTGCCCACGTTGCACTCCAATCAATACCCACACTTTGCCTGGTGGGTACCCCTCACAATCTCTCAATATGTATAGCGTATATTTTCAACGTGTAGGTATTTGCATTGGAGGACCGCATACAAACAACCTCCATATTTGAAATTCATAGCATTTTTTTCAATGAATCGTGACAACATGAGAAATGTCGTTAGACTCTGTATAAAGTTATTGCAATGTTAATGCTTGACTAGTTTCGAACTTATTTACTTAAGTATTGAGAGAGAAAATACAAGTTTGGGACTTGTTACGTGCTTACTTTATGTTGGGTGTAAAGTGAATAAAAACAACTAGGTATTGTGTTTGTTCGATCAATAGGTACTATTCCAGTACCTACTGCTAATGGAAGGTTCACACAAATTGTTTGGATACAAGCAAATCACTATGCAGGAATACATTCGATTAAAGTGTATAGTAACAACTTTGTGTTAGGTGAGGTGTTTGTAGCAACACCTCACTGTACCAGAGACCATCGAGTTTCTAACGGAACCTACTTTATGGAGGTGTAAATTCGCGATTTACTACTAAAATTTCTACTTTGTCTATAGTCAATAACAAAACATCCGTTTAAAGAACGAGATAGAGCATTGAAGATGCTATATTATCTCAATTTTAAAGCAACTTTCCAAAAATATTTATCGGTGCAAATTTACGACAAAGTTTTGGAAATAGGTCAATATAAATTTGTGCCAGTTAACATTGTGTCTCTATCCAATCTAAATCTGTGTGAGGTGGGGTGACTCGGGGTGAGCCGGCAAGTTGCGGTAAGGCGAGCAATCTATACTTGAACAAAGTAGATTTGACGGCTAAATGATTGCGCGTCAGCAGCGATCATCACACTCGGGTGCCTACGCGCGATCGGAGCGATCATTTGCCCATCACATCAAATTAGACTGAGTGGACTTTGATCGTGACAAACTTATGTGAAGCAGAAATATGTCTCGTTGCTAAAGCAATTACATTATCTTTGGTTAAAAAGTAGTCATTAGGACATGAAGCTATAAATTAGAGTCCAATTAGGTCCAAGCTAAATTAAGTTTCTTTACTTATTTGACTTGACACTCTAGCTAGCAAGTAAATTCTATGCTATCTATAGATATACATATGCCGTTTGCGAAGGGGCTCTACGCAGATCTTCGGGGATCAAGCCAACTTCACCTGAGAGTTGAGAAAGACCAGTGAATCTTGGAACAATGTTCCTAAGCCAACCAGCGTGTTACAAAAAGGTCAAATATGGTAAAAAAAGGTCGTTATGTACAAGTGAGCAATTTTCCATAATGTAGAGACGTCGAACTGAAATGAAGGCAAGCGCTACACGGTTTATTTCACCAGCGGTTTTTATACAATTATTCAAAAAACTGTTGCCTCTAATGAAGAGAGGAGAAAACCTAAACAACACGTTATGTACGATTGCACGAGCAAGGTGACCACTTTCTGTGTCTGTCACAATAAAGAATAGTAAAATAATCATATTTTTTTAGCTATCTACTTTCGATATAAAAAGAGATTTTTTAAATTTAATTAAAATATTTTAGTGATGCATCCAGCCGAGCAGGAATTGCATAAAATCTAGCTGATTTATGTTCATGAAGAGAGAAACAAAAGTGAAACTTAATTTTACTTTCAATTGAAATTTAAACGGTAGCTGAGACGTTTTCTCGAAACAATTATAGGATTTGTTATACATAATTCATATATGAACAGTTGTAATTGTGTTAAGGTTTACGAAAATATTTATACACTAGCTGACCCCGCAACTTCGTTTACGTCACATAAGGTGTATTTAAGGAGAGGCATTTCTTCATCAGACTCATCAAGCAGCGTGTGAAACTGCCCTGTTTGCTTAATCATAAAGTGTTAAAAGACTAAGTCTATTCTGAAACAATTCAACCAATCAGAATAGACTTAGTCTTTAAGCACTTTATGATTGATGATATTGATTGATTGATGATATAAATACACGGTTGAATAACAACTGACCACGCACCAAGCTCTCTCCATAAAATTATACCCCAATGGGAGTAAAAATCAGTTTTTAGATACCTACTTAAGTTGGAAAAGTTTTGTTTGCAAGCTCCCAATTCGTACTTGCCCCACGACTTTCAACAATTACTCCAACAATTTTGTCAGCCAAACAGTTTTAAGGGTGCCCTGCGTATATCTGAACACGTGTCGCTGTCGACTTAGCGTCACGTTATAATGCGGAATACTGCGTATGTATTACTAACTATCTGAACGGAAAGTTTAGTTACCTAGGTATAGGTACTACCTATCTGTTCTATTCTACTCGTATATCTCTTGCCTTGAATAGTTTGATTCGTCATTCCTCCGCCACAATTATTTGGGATTGATAATGTTATGAGCTAGGATTGAAGTACCGAGGATGTGTGGTGGGTTTGCCACCTCTACCCTCGACATTTGCTACCTTTTCTGCTCTGTGACTCTTGATGCCAGTTATAGTTTTGTTGTGTATGGTATTGTCTTAGTCCTATCACGAACAGCTTGTCACCATTAATACTTGAAGGCCACTTAGTTGCAGTTTGCATTCCGAGATATCCGTTTCCTGCTAGGTATGACACCAGTAATATCATCGAACTTCCGCTACTTATTGTCTTTTGTATAACGTAGCAAGTATCAAGTATCTATACTTCCATAAATACACAGGTGTTTATGCAAACAAATTAAGAAGCTAAAATTTGGAGAAGCTGCTCTTGTCAAAAACTTTTCTGACTCTGTGCCAGCCCTTGCTGATGAGGGCATCACATTCAAGTTTTCGCCTGTAGCTTCTCCAAATTTTGGAAGGCTTTACGAAGCGGCTGTGAAATCAGCAAAATTTCACATAAAACGGGTTATAGGTAACGCTAATTTTACCTTTGAAGAGCTCACTACGTTACTTTGCCAAATAGAGGCCATTTTAAACTCGAGACCCCTTATTCCCATGTCCTCTGATCCAAATGACCTCTGTCCTTTGACTCCGGGGCACTTCCTTGTGGGTAGACCTCTTTTGTCTCTGCCCTCACCCGATTTGAAAGATGCCAATACTAATAGCCTTCACAGATATGCCCGCATAGAGAATGCTCGACAACATTTTTGGAGCCGATGGAGTCGCGAATACATAAGTTTGCTGCAACAGCGCACTAAGTGGAAGGACAGGCAACCGGATATAAAACCTGATCAAATGGTTCTTATTAAGGATAATTGTACTCCGCCATTGAAGTGGCCTTTGGGGAGAATTATAGCCGTTTATCCTGGATCTGATGGAGCATGCAGAGTTGCAGACATTAAAACCAGTAAGGGAACTATAAGAAGAGCGATAAGCAAGATTTGTCCGTTAATAGACTGATCCACCAATTTACAAACAATTATTTTTCTACCTGACGAAGAGAAAGCACTTTCAAGCCAGGGGAGATTGTTTATGCAAACAAATTAAGAAGCCATACTTAATGCCAGTTGTGTATCAGCTATGAAGCTTATGTATCCCGCCGGGTATTACAACCTGACATATTGTTTATGCAAGCAAATTAAGAAGCCGTACTTAACGCCAGTTGTGTACCAGCTATGAAGCTTCTGTATTGCGCCGGGTTCACAACCTTTATCGTAATGGCTCCACGCGGTGCGCGTCTATCGCGCTTCATTACTTTTATAATTTTTCTATGGCTAACAAGTCTACCATGTACTAGCTGCAAATATAAAACCTTAATTTCAAGAACCAAGTTTTTCTTCTTTTAACATCCTCAACACACAGGTAAACAAAATACAAATTGTGTTTGTTTTTCCTCCATTCTCGTCAAAAGGAATAAATCATTTGTCACTATTTGACGGCAAAGCGTTTTATTCCGGCGGGAAATACGTTTGTACGATAATCAAATTTCACGCTAGCGCAGCGGAGCCGCGGGCGTTCTCTAGTTATCTGAGAGTCTTTTTTCGATCTGAAAATACATTTAGGTACCTACCTACACTATACGAAGGAGGATTTTGGAGGTAAACTGTCCCAGCACAGGCGAGAAACAACTTTCATTCACATTCAGGTCGAATTTCGATCAAATGACAGATTAGTGATAAAAAATGTGACAGTAATCATTGCTAATTTATATATGTAGCAGGTCGATCGGAGCCGAAAGCCTAGTATTAATACCCAAATGGCAGATCAGAAGGCGAGGTGAGGTGATAAAATATTCAAGGTAGTTTCCGTAAGCATAAAAAATCCATACGTAACTAAGATGTTACACTAAATTTGTAAAATATAAAGTATACTTACATAATGGTATCAGGGACACAAATAGACGTAGCCATTAATGTAGTAGCTACATACACTTATCAATATACTTAGCATAGGCAACGAAATACATCAAACATTTATTTGAATCACTATAATTCAAGTAATATCATAACAATAGGTAGGTACACCTATCTATCGTACTACTATACCAACACAAAGCAAAGTTTACCGGATTGAACTCCATACTCACTTGACCTGCAGTTACTTTCTTGTTTATTCTCTGGTGTCCAATCCAAATAAGTTAAACTCAAGTATTTAGTGTAACTACATTCAACACAGATGTGTCCCATCCGTGTACCCAAGCAGGACCTGTTCTATTACTTATTCTAGGCCTTGAGACATGCCTCGCATCTAAGCTATAAAGCATTCTGCGTAAGTTATTTCAAACAACATCACATTCATCACGTTACGACCGTGTGGGACCGGACACATTATTGTAATCCTAAAAAACTTGTCTATTTCTAGGTTTAAATCTCCATAAAGATATGGCTGTAACATCATATCTTGATTCGACACATGTCCTTACGAGGAAGATAAATTACTAAAAAGTCATGGCATCTACAACCACGTACAAGGATCCAGTTATTTTCCTATGAAAGTGTGATAGATAAGCTTCCTTATGTTAGGAGCTTAAAGAAGTACCTACACATTATAATTTATTCCATACAGTAAGGAGATTTCGTTTTATGGTAAGCAGTTAAGCACCCATTCTGCGATTACAATTTCAATTTATAGTATCAAAAAAATACTGAAGAAGAACAAGTTTATTTTACTCAATATCGGTGACGTGAACGTCCATGTTCGCCTTACAGCAATATTTTAGAAAGAACACAATAATATGGTAAGGAATTGTATTATTCTCGCAGTATTTCCCTCATTCACGTATTGTATAATTAACATAAGTTACGTCACCTTACATTGTTCTCTATTGTACGAGGAACCTACTTAGGAGCGAACGCAGCGAAAATACCGGTTACGGGAACATTCCTTTGTCGATGGATGAATGGTCCTTCGTAGCGGAGCGGAGCGCTCCCGTCCATAAATAATAATGATATTTGCTCCTTGTGTCTGGCTGCACGGAGCGGAGCTGGGGCTGGGAACGTTCGGACGGAGCTGTCTAAAGGAAACCTGTACACGTACATCACCTGCTTTTACTTTTGTACGCCACCAATGGGCTAACAATACATCGCATTGAGGATGATTAGCACACGGTGAGCTGCCTTTGTATGACCACTGTGTGATTTAACGGTTAGCAGAAACCTTAAACATCGAGTGAATAGGTACATAACTACGAGTTCAGAGAGTCTTCACGTTCTTGCTTTTAAACACTCTAATCATGACTCGTCACGACAACTCCCAATGTAACCGTCTGTTTAAAATATACACAATTCTTGCGGCACATGAACGATCACGTAGTATAACCCGTTCGCTCTAAGTTTGCCGCTGGCGTTGAGGGTGTAGTAGAGGAATAGTAGGGGATTTGACCAGCAAACTTAGAGCAAACGGTAAAATTATTATAATGAGCGATCAGCCGTCAGCTTGTTGAAACTGTCAATGAGTCATCCATAGGCGTACCTACTTACTGCTCACAGTGGAGTTTGCTCGATATACACACAGCTCAATAATCTTATTTAGGTGTACTTAATTACTATACAAAGCCCACAATAATCAAACAATTATTAGGCTCCTATCAATAATAATAAAAATACCAAACCAAGCACAATTATTTGAAAATCTTTTGCCAGCATTTGCTTTAGAGAAATTAAAAGCATGAGGCCGGGTGAAGCAGTGGGTCAGCGATTTTGTGGCAATGGGAGCAGGCTCCCAGCAGTGCCAGCAGTGCCCCCTATCCCGGCATATTGCATAATTATGTCTGCTCCCCACAATTAGGGCGCGCACATACGACAGAATTTTGTACACCGACTATGACGATTTGCGAGTGGGCTTACAAAACAAAATAGTAATCGTAGATTAATTTAAAATTTACGCTACAATTTGGTAGTCGCCGTAGCTACCAAGCTACGATTACGATTTAGTTCTGACACAATTGAAATAGCGGATGTGACCCTGCCTCAGTCAGTGAGCCTAAAAAGGCAACATTGTAAGTAGGTATATATATATTTCAGAATCTGATCATAAAATGTTTCATTTCACTGCGTTTGTTAATGTTTTATTTCATTTCGATGCGTCCCGTATTTTTTCTCGAGTAGCAACATCAATATCCTATATCATGATTGGGTTATAAAATGAATTGCAGATGATTCATTTAATAATATTATCATCTTCGGTCTCTAAATCATTTCTTGTAGCAATCTGCAAATGAATCAGATTTATTTTATACCACCTGAGGCGGCAGACAAGCTTACGGCTCCACCTGATGGACTGCCTATGAACGTTTGCAACACCAGAGGCGCTACACTCGATTATGAATGAAATGCGCTGTTGCCTTTTTAGCCCCTCTGTATTGTCTTTTCCTCTGTGTGCAATAATCGACCAAATGCCTCCTCTGTCGAGTGATTGTGCAGCTGTGTGCGCACACAGCGCGGGCGGGCGTTTCAACTGAAGATAATCTCTTTGACACACTATATCACTTTTTTATTAGTTAAAGATTAAATCACCTAGAGTCGAGGGCAATCAGCTATCGAGCCATATATACGATACGGGCCACATAATGGATGCCCAAATTGAGTTAATGATAGAGAACCAAACTTTATATACAACAAACGAAGAATTAGTTCCAATCGTAGTCTAGATCAGGGGTCGGCAAGGCGGGGCTCGCGAGCCGCATGCGGCTCTTTAGTGGAGACCTGTGGCTCTTTAGTTGCATACATAATTATCATATTATTCATTTTCAAGAACATTATCACCCTTCATTTTCAAAAATACCACAAAAGTCTTACTAGTAGTTAAACAAGCAAACACGCCTAATAGTGGTGTGCTGCGCTTGAAAGCGTTATATGGAGCACCATTTTCTATCTAATAGGATTCTGCTGCGATGTCCGCAATATCATAAGAGACGGCATGTCTAATTCTGACAGTCCGTTGCGGAACCTAGAGGCCGCAGTTCTGGCAGAAATCTACCGGCCCAATGCTTTGGTGCGTCAAAATGGCCAACAACCATCTCGGAAGAGATTGAAAGCTGGCTTGTTAGAGCGCGCAATGATCTCATACATAAATGGCGCACCAGGCTAGAGCTTGGCGGTAAGCATTGAGCTCGTCTCTGCCATCTTATTTATTCTGAGGTCCTGGGTAGAAAAGCGGCACTGACATACCTACCACCTCACACAGCTCCTCACGGGGCACGGATTGAGCCTGAGGCAACGTACCCACTGCGAGGACGGCGCCGTGGATAAAGCGCTGCACACCCTCGCTTTTTGTACGGAGTGGAGTGGCGAGCGTACCGCTCTAAGAGCCCTAAATTGGCCCGGTCGCGTCGCTGTCTATTATAGTTTACGCTATGTTAAACAGCAAAGAAAATTGATTCGGCTGTTGTTTTGACGTCAACGGCAAGGAGAAAAGCGCTGCGGGTGCCTGAGCGGGGTGGCCTAACACTTCCAGTATGCCAACTTCGCACGCGTGGCCGACGATGGAAGCTTTATGACAGCCATGAGACTGACTAAGACGCACCCCTCGTGTTCAGGCGTTGCGGCAGTGAAGTTTCGGTGGGTAATATTTAGACCCCCAGAGTCGAGACTGTTGCAGATAGCTGTTGTACGCTTGCCTTCCCTGTGACCCAACAATAGTGACAAGAAGGAACATCCCAGGGTTTTAGTGGGAGAATCCCACATAATCACTTAGATTTTTTTAATTGTGGAAATTCTTCAAAACCACCCTGTGTCTTACCATCTGCCTATGGCCTTAAGTCCTGGAGACGCCCTTCGAAGAATGTTCTTAGAGCTTCCGACAGACTTGGTTTGTCTCTATAGCAGACTTTCCCCGCAGTCTAGTCTATCCCACTTTTTACGGGCGGGGGGGGGGAGGGGGTCGTGGGATCAAGAAAGATGTGGCTCTTTAAAAATGTTGTTATTTAAAATCGTCATTTTTGGCTCTTCCGACTCAAAAGGTTGCCGACCCCTGGTCTAGATAACTGTTGCTAATTTGATATGGGGAGAATGGTCAGATAAGGGGATAGCAATTTTTACAAAATCGTAAGTCAAATTAAAGAAGCTAGATTTAATGGTGTGACTATCGTCATCCAAAAATGAAACGAACGCAGAGAGGGAAAAACATGTCCTAAATTGTTGACATTTGATTTTTTTGAGGCCGCCAAACATGGCATCGTATATTCAAAGTTTATTAAACAAAACGAAGTTATTTCTTATTGCCAGCTTTGTTATTTCGACGTTGAAATATAAAATGTAGTTGTTTATTTATATTATCGCAATTGTCTTGTCGCTTAACAAAACAAAGAACAGAGCCTCATAGTTATAATACAAATACAAATAGCTCAAGCTGTAGACTCTAGCGTAGGGAATGCGTCACAGCTTTATAAATGGAACCGCAGGGAAGCTCGTAACGTAAAGGCTTAGAGAACCGCTCCACCGCCACCGCGGGCAGGGGGCAGCGGGCAGCCCTGGCTGAGTCACTTTGTGCGCCTGACAAACGTGGCTTTTATCCGGCTTATACTAACTACACTTTACCGTTACCATATTTAAGAAAAGCCCGCATCAATGTCCCGAGAGTACAGTACGTATGGTACCTACCTACATCGAAGGATGACGGCATGACGATTTCTGTACATAGGATATTATTTTTAGTTTAAACACGTGTTTCATGCGGGTAGTTTACTTTAACCGCGCTTGTCACTTGTGACTACAATACACAATACCGATCATATCGAAGGAGCATGTGCGACTTCGAAGCGTGGCCGGTGTTGGGCGAAGTCAAACAAGAGCTGTGTGTGACGCAGGCAAAGAGAAAGAAAAGAAAAAGTTGCTGTGAACATAATATGGAGTAACGAGGTTGGACCGCTAGCTATATGTATAGGAACACCCACAACCGCGGCTACGAGATAAGCTACGGAAAGTCGTCTCCGCTGGGTGACGCATGTATTGCGGCGACCACTCCGCCGCTGCGTAGGCAACATTATAGTCTAATAACCATGCTTTCACCGCAGGACCTAAAAAGTTTGACGACGTCATAGAGATATGCTATGATAACCAGTCAAACAGATATGTATGCAAATGATCTCAAAATCTGTGTTACTGAAGGTCGCGAGAAATGTAGACGTAACAGAAAGCGAACCTCTGATTCTGTAGCGAACATTTCGAACGCAACCAGGAATAACGTCCAGATGATTATGATACTTACATAGAAAATAATCCTCATTGTTAGGGAGTAGTCCATTGTTGCGCTGTAATTACGTCTCTCGTTTAAGTTGTCGCAAGGGGGCGTGCCGGTGCCAACTCATTCGCAGTGTGGATGTAAAGAACACCAAACTACGGGGATAATATTAACTATATTAACTATTATTATATTTTTGATTGTGTTACTTCTCACGCTTGTTAATTTCTTGGTACTTACATAGAGTTGTATCTAAGCATATAAACGAAGGAAAATTACAACTTATTACTGAACTTTTGTTCCTTACGTATCCGTCCGTCTGCCTTATCTCCTGCGCGATTTTAAAATATACTTTGGCCTACAGTTCCTTGAAGCTGTAAACTTTTAAATTAACTCAAATATTACGGCTGTTTATGACGCAAAAAACGTATAAATACTCAAAGAAGTAAAATTAACAGGGTATTTCCCGTTGACCTAATAACTATGAAATTTGCCATATGGTAAGTACCGTCTTTTACTTTAAAGTATAAGTATAGAGAAAATATGACACTAGAATAAGTACACTCGAGAGCAATGAATCCGGGTCACTTAAAGAATCCTAAAAATCTCGGAAACTAAAAATGCTAGGTTAATGCAATAAATTGTATTTAATAGACAATGTAATACTCCTTAAATGAAGGTATTAAAACTTCTTAGTTATTGTAAAGTTATATCATAAAAAAATCAAATTTGAAAAAGGGCCACTTTCGAAGATGGAACTACGAAATTACAGCATTTGGTGTTGCTTTTGTTTGTAATCTGTCATTTATGTGGGTACATAAACCATGTTGATAGTGCTCTATATTCATTAATCAAGCTGAAATTATGTCGCTTACGCCTGAAGAATGCACCAGAATACTTACAATGCTGGAAACCGGCCGGAGTCAGCGCGATACAGCCAGGACTGTCGGTGTGTCGCTGTCAACAGTACAAAGAGTTCTCCGACGTTACGAAGAAACTGGTTCTAACCTACGCAGACCAGGAACGGGCAGAACCAGGTGTACCACAGCACGAGAAGACCGATACTTGGTGAACACCATGCTTCGAAATCGCTTTCTCACAGGAACTGAACTCACCAATCAGTTTCGACGCCTCGGAGGAAGTAACCCAAGTGCATGGACAGTAAGACGTCGGCTTGCTGAATCTAACTTAAAACCCCTTAGACCTGCAAACGGCCCTAAACTGGAGCGTGGGCATCGTATTTCGAGACTAAGGTATGCCCAGAGCCACGTAAATTGGAGTATTGAAGATTGGTCAAAAGTTATGTTCTCCGACGAATCAAAATTTATGCTCTACAAGCACGATGGAAGACACAGAGTGTATCGAAGACCAGGGGAAAGATTCAAGCAAGCATGCATCGAAGAAAAAGTAGCCTACGGTGGTGGGTCTGTACTTGTGTGGGCCGGAATTTCTTCTGAAAGTCGCACAGAGCTGGTGATCATAGAAAACGACTCTTTAACTAGCGTAAGATATGTGGAAGAAATCCTCAATGATCACGTTGGTCCATTTATGGTCAATTTAGGTGAGGATGCTATATTTATGCATGACAATGCCCGACCTCATACAGGTAGGATTGTGAATGACTACCTTCAAGAGATGAACATTACTCGTATGGAGTGGCCAGCGCGCAGCCCGGATATCAACCCGATCGAGCATGCTTGGGACGAGCTAGGCAGATGCGTAAAACAACGAAACCCTCCCCCAATCACGCTTCGTGAGCTCAAAATTGCTCTCACAGAGGAATGGGAGAATATTCCCCAAAATCGTATAAGGAACTTGGTGTACAGCATGCCAAACCGCGTAAACGCAGTAATGGAAGCACGAGGAGGCAATACGAAGTATTAAAATTCAAGAAAATCGTAATAAAGTTCAAAAATTTCATGTTTCCTATTTTTGTTTTAAGGAGAGATCAGCAGTTTTTTCTTTATGTAATTTTGTGTTAATAAAATGTATGGTGACTCATATTTTTTTTACTTTCATTTAAGGAGTATTACATTGTCTATTAAATACAATTTATTGCATTAACCTATCATTTTTAGTTTCCGAGATTTTTAACATTCTTTAAGTGACCCGGATTCATTGCTCTCGAGTGTATTTTGTTAGTATAGGTATTTGGTTAGTAAATCTTAATAAACCGTAAGTATGTTCGGCGGGGCGGGAACGGGAGAGAACTCTCCCACCCGAGTTCCGCAGACGTGTCTTCGCCGAGGACTATCGGCCTCCATGACCGGGGGCCTGAGGACGGTGAGAGGGCGGCTCACCGTCCTTACAGAAGCAGGCCGATGACGGCAGCCTGACGTGAGGAACTCACGCACTCCCCAAAGAAGCGGGATTGCACCCGAACCACCCCCTGGGCGAGGCCGCAGTGGCGGCCGTGGGTCTGTTGGGAGTCCTGGGACATCCTTCCGAGGGCTTACCCGGGGCTCCCAAATACAAATACAAATACAAATACAAATAATTTTATTTCGTAAAACATAGGTCATACAGGTGTTACAGTGTGATATTATCTGCTATGTTTCGCCCACCTTGAGGCATACGAAAATTTGGAACATTTCTTATTCAGTTAATACTAGTAGGTAGCTACTTGCGTCAATCAAAATTTGTAGAATAGTCTATAATTATTATGAATGAAAATGATTATATTACTACAATATTGTTATTAGAAGATTCCAATTATACCCTCTTGAATATTACAAATATATTAAGAAATGTCAGTTTATAAAGAGTCAATATCTACGAAGTAATGTCATAAAAACCAATAACGATTCCAACAGGTACATACATAGAAGATCAAATATTAAATATTGTCAGATTGTAATGAGTCAATTTATCCATACAAAGTTATGCATCTTAAATCTAATCATTATTGTAACGGTACATAAAAAAGGTCAAATACAATAAGTTATTCATAATTCATTAGTTGCCACACCTGTAGTAGATACATTTACAGAACACAACAGACTCAAGGAATGTGACCTAATGCAAAAGTGACTTATCTGACAGGAAGTCCTGTAATGAGTAATAACATTTACTTACAAGCAAATCGTGCAGTTTCCTCTTAAATGTTTCTAGCTCCGGAACAGTTCTAATAGATTGAGGAATGTTATTAAAAATGCGTGGGGCCAGGCAAAAGATGCTTTCATGCTTTTTTTGTGTTTTGCTAGGAACTATGTGCAATTTATTTTTGTGTCTTAAACGTGTCCTATATGTGAATAAATTAGAGTATCTCTTCACAAACACCGCCGCCTCAAAAACATAAATACATGGAAAAGTTAAGAGGTTCATTTTTTTAAAATATGGTGCACATGAATCTGGCTCATAAAAATTAAACATGGCCCTTATACTGCGTTTTTGGGCAATGAAGACGCGGTCTTTGTCTGTGCTATTGCCCCAAAATATAACACCATACCGAAGAGCTGAACCGACATATCCATGGTACGCCGTCAGTAGAGTTGCTGTATTCGCTACCTTACCCAGTTTCCGCAGTGCGTATGTAAACTGAGCCAGCTTATTGCACACATGATCGATATGATGTTTCCAGTCAAGTTTATCGTCAATTTGCAACCCTAAAAATTTTGTAATTGCAGTTTCTTCAATGCTGTCATCCAGATAAGAAATTTTCAAAGGCGCAACACGCTGAGTCCTTATTTTGAATTTCATTATCTTAGTTTTCGCGAAATTAATTATTAAATTATTCATTTTAAGCCAGTCAATAACGTGTACTAACGATTGATTAATGTCCGATTCTAAGTTATCAATGTCATTATTAGTAAAAAGAATGGTGCTGTCATCAGCAAACAAGGTCATGTCATGATGTGTTGCGGAAGGCATGTCATTTATGTATATCAAAAAGAATAAGGGTCCCAGAATACTCCCTTGTGGAACACCATATTTCGCTATTCCTAGCTCAGAACTACATATTTCTTCCTGTTTTGTTATTGAATTAAACCATTTTACTTCAGTGTACTGTTGTCTGTCTGAGAGGTATGATTTAACAAGGTTGTACACATTACCTCTTATACCACATGCATACAATTTACTCAATAAAATATTGTGGTCAACGCGATCAAAAGCCTTTGACATGTCCATAAATAAAGCCACAGCAGGCAACCCCTTGTCCAATTTTGTCAGTACCTTGAATAAAAAGTTATATATTGCCATATTGATTGATTTGCCGTTTCTGAAACCGTATTGGCAAGGCGTTAATATGTTATAGGTTTCCAGGAAGTTATATATACATTTATGTATTACCTTCTCAAAGATTTTTGCAAAAACAGGTATAAGCGCTATAGGCCTATAATTGCTAGTGTTAGTCCTGTCACCTTTTTTAAATATAGGCTTAATGACCGATATCTTTAGTTTGTCCGGGAAAACGCCTTGCTCTATACACAAATTTAAAATATGGCTAATAGGCTGTGATATAATATGTGCTACATTCATAATAACATCCGTAACAACTTCATCAAAGCCAGTGCTATTTGTTTTTTTCAAACTAAATATTATCTTGTATATATCATCAGGAATAGTTGGCCTCATAAAGACTGAATTGGAGTTAAATGTCATACGATTTAAAGAGTCATTATGGGAGTCAGTTAGCATGCTATAATTATTTACACTAAGAAAAAAGTCATTAAATGAAGTGGCGATATCTTTAGGATTATTTAGAATTACATCATTACAAATTATTTGGTCAATCGTTTCAGTCGGATATTTAGTCTTTGTCTCGTTTATCACTTTCCATGTGGCTTTGCATTTATTCTTTGCAGATTTAATGAAGTAACAGTTTTGAGACTTTTTTGTCAGCCTGATAACAGTTTTATACCGCTTAGTATATGATTTTAAAGCTTTTTTGTTGGTTTCATTTGGTTGCTTCCTATATTGCCATAGTAGATGTCGTTTTCGTTTGCTACATATTTTTAGACCACGCGAGATCCACATTGGTTTTGATCTATTGTATATCCTAATTTTTACTGAAGGAAAACATAGGTTGTAAAGCATAATAAAATTGTCATGAAATTTATTGTAGGCGTTATTTGCATCCGTACAGCTATAGACTTCATTATTTGATAATTGATTGAGATATTTCAAAAATGTTTCTTTGTTTTCCCTAGAGTAATCCCTCTTAACCAAGTACCAATATTTAAAAGTGGAGGTTTTTTTGACTGGAATTTTTATAATTTGTGAATTGTGGTCTGACAGTGCCAGTTCCCTGATAATACCTCGACACGCCCTGAAGTTATGGGCTATGTTATCCAAACAGGTCTTGGTAGCAAATCTAGTGATCTCCTTAAACTGTAGCTTCAAACTGAACGTACTCAACAACTCAATGAATCTAATTGAGGCCCTTGTCTGTTTCAGAATGTCAATATTAAAGTCACCGCACACGATTATTTTATAGCCATTTACTGGTATTTTGCTTAGAATTTTTCTAAGTACTGTATAAAAGCTATCCAAAGACCCCACAGAATTGTCCGGTGATCTATAAATACAAAGAAGAACTATTTTGTGTTCTAGAATTTCAATTGCAGAACACTCTAAAATGTTCTCAATTGAAAGTTTCAAGACTTCAGATAATGGAGTAAATTTTAAGTGATTCCTTATCAATATGCAAGAACCCCCGTGTCTAGTCTTTCTCATATAACATGTGGCTAGTCGATAATTTGGTAGTGTAATAAAGACGTCATCACCATCCGTCATGTTGTGTTCAGTAATACATAATATGTCAACAATAATGTTTTGCGTGGCTAAATCGTCAATGCAGACAGAGAGCATGTCTGATTTATTTAACAATCCAGCAATATTCTGATGCAATATGGTTACATAATTATACACGAAATAAATTATTACTACGTTTACATTTATTTTGCTTAAGCTCACTGTCATTGTGGTTGTTTGTGGGGTCATTTATAGAAAAGTCTTTTTCTACAATTACATTTTGTTCAATATCGAAGTCAACTTGAGTATATTTATCCACATAATCTATACATTTAGATCGCAACCCAAGAGACTGCTTATATTGCAACAGTTGGGTGCGATAACCTAAACATAATATTTCTTTTAGTAACGATCTTGCTAAATTCAAAACGTAATTATGTCTCAATGGAATTCTCCTTGAATAATTCATATTCATAAATAGAACATTTTTGTACATAAGACTAATAAATTTGAGCTCATAATTAAGTTTATATTCATTTAGAAACCTATTCTGAGGTACCTCGCTTATGATGACGTTAGTATGACTAGCTGATATCAGCCAGTTGTGCAAACTTACACAGAGATCATGTGGATTCTGGTCGCAGCATCCAGCCAATATAATTACACAATCATTCTTTGACAGGGTACTTATTTCGTTCCTAGTACTTCGTAATACCTCATTTAGTGCAGCACCTGGTTTTGTATAGGAGACCACAGTATATTCTACTCCTAGCAAATCTTGAAGTGACTTACGTAGACCCCGTCCTTGCCCATCGCCTAGAATGACTATTTTGCTCTTTTTGTTACGTGTAGCAGTAGATAAATGTTCAACAAAACCTTCATTATGATTATGTTCAGTATTCGGTACGTTATTTCCCGTAAATGTTAGTGGTTCCTTGAGTGTAAAGCCTTCAGTCATATTGTTTTGGGTCTTTTGTACATTACGAGTGGGCCTTAGTATCTTATCATTAAGGCATATGCTTTGACTAAGATGAAGAGGCGAGTGACGAGAAGTATTTATTTGCATATTGAGTAGTTTATTGGCAGTCGGAGATGAAATGCTTTTGCGTTGAGGGCTATTGAAATTTACCTTTTTTAATAGATCTATTTGCCTTTGCTGCGCTTGAATGTCTTGTTTTAACCGTGAGTTTTCACAATTTAAGTTATCAATTTCGTGGTCTGCTACTTTTAATTGGTTTTTTATTTCCACCATTTCTCGTTTTAATTCCAGTATTGTAGATTGATCAGCAGTTGACAAGCTCATAACGCTCTTCATACTAATATTACTCATTACGCTGGAGTCCAGCAATGTAGAATTTAATAAATCTTGACTACTGGCAGTTAATAAATTTGACTCTGATTGTGCCCTTATTATTTTATTTCTTATGGTTACATTTTCCATCTTGGTTGAATAATAAATTTTCGAATAGAAATAATATTATTTTTGTAAAAGAAAAAAGAAATAGGTTCAGCAATATTCCTGCGAACACGACTGTTGTTCGGCGTGAGTGTGATGCGCCCTTTAATATTTACTGTGCAACCACTAAACGCATCTGTCAAATGTCAGTTGCCTGTCCATCAGTTCACAGTGTCATTTCGTTATCTTGTCAAAATTATGGCAACGCCGCAAACAAAACATTAGAAATTTGTATTTCTGATAAAAGTGAAACTTAAAAGCGAAAGTGGATTTCAAATGTACCAACGAAATCTCCGTCAGTACGTGATTTTGTTTTAAGATCTGGATTACTCACTCGCTTCGAATTGATGGCAAATGTTTATAAGTTCTTCTCCGAGGTTATGTGTGCAGTTATTTTTGTTTTCCAGCTGAAATTACGCACTAATACGGTATGTTTTATTATTTTACACGGTACAGATCTTAAACACTGTTTACGCCGCTGCCAACCATAGGCTGTTGGGCGTAACGTGAGATTTTTTAGTCGGTAGGAGTCCGGCATAACATCCATGAGGATTTTCCCTCACGTAAAACAAAAAAAAAAAAACCGTAAGTATGTCACGCGTCATTCAAGTGTCAAACTCGATTCCTGATTTCCTGAACACACATATCAATCGGAACCCTTGGTGAGCAAGCCCGACTCGCGCTTGACCGATTTTTTTCAATCAACTAAATGATATCCTGTCTGCTTTTTGTAGTTTTATACTTTTATAGATTCAATTGTAAAAATATACTTTTTTTATGTTGCACAGATTACGTAACAAAGCACAGCGGCAGATAATAGTTCGTTGGGGACGCTGGAGTTATAATAGATATTCCAATTGGGCATAGTTAAAAGAGAAGTTATACTGTGAATAGAGGGGTATAACAATAGCTCAGAGCTGCTGGCAACTTGTGTTCAATTGGATCAATCCTGCCACAAGCAGTCAACAATGACTCGTTCCTACCTAAGACGTCATCGGTGTGAACTGCCGGACATTTAAAAACAAATGGACCAATGTTAATGTTTAAATGTGAGCAGACAAAACAGTAGCTATTTGGAATAGTTCATGTTATGAGAGCGAGGAGCGAGTGGGCGCGCGTTAGTCATCGACCACTCATCGAGGGTTCCATCAGCTGGCGTCATGTCGCCGCGCCCAGGGACGTCTGAGTTTTCCAAGTTTTTGGGTGGATAACGACCTGACATCACTGCTTTATGTCCACACTAGCTGAGCACCCGGCTTCGTCAGCATATTTTACTTTAGTTACGAATTTAGGAAAATCCTTTCTGAATGGATGCCTAAACTTGGTTTATGTTCCAAGGATGTATGTAGTTCAAGGATTCGTTGATCGAATAAGAAAAGAAATGCCTGGGATTATCTTTAGAAATCAAATCCTTAGAATCTTGACCATCATCCTTTGTCCCCATAACACCGGTGAGGGTGACCGCTGTCTGTTAATTGGAAGTCAAATTCTCGTGTTTCATAGATAAATAGACGCGCGGCTATAACTTGCCAAAACTTCAAGCTCACAGCATCAGTCCCTCTGAATCAGTACTACCAATAAGCGCAGAATTCAAAGAATGTCCGCAAAATGTTTAAACATTTTATGCTTGCTCGGAGTTAAGTCGTTAGTCGATATTTTAATTGTACGTCGTAAAAGAAAAGCCGTAAAGTTTTTTAGGCTCAGCGCACACCTAGATGGCATGCTGTAAGCGGCTTTGTTGTGTTGGTGCTAAAGGTCGCAATTTGCTTCAGTGGAATTGCGCTGTGGGCGTAATGATGCACAGTCCCGCCGCACCGCTAGTTTGGTCGCCCCGACTAGGAGCCCTACTGTGCCCAAAGAAACCATGCGATATGGATGGCCAGCAGGGTCAGTGGACGAGCAGCATTGCTACGTTACTGGCCATTGGGTTCTCCCGCACGAGATGTCGCATTGTGAAAACGATACTGTCACTCACTTACACGTTGTGAACCACGGAGAAACTGCTGCAAGTGCTGCCTGCTAGCGCTACAGTCATTGATGTACAATATTCAGTACATTCTTTAATCTACCTATTTCACACAACACACAAGCTAGAGAGAGATTCTAATCATTATTTATTACATTTGTGCACGTATACTGCCCACACTGCTAGATACTTATCGTAGTTACAGACGCAGAAATGGCAGAAACATAATGCGTTCTTGGTGCATTGTCAGCGAACACTCCGTAAGTTCTTTAATTAATGGGCTTAGAACCAATTTACTTCAAGTACTCTACTTATTACTGAATTGGGGTCCTTTTATATTCATTCTCGTTTTGGATCAAACACTTCTCCTTCGTCCTTTATTATGAAAGTTTTTGTAACGCTGGGAAAACGAGGCTGCAGCAATTGAAGTGTGCTCTCCCCTAATGATTAGATAATGAATGAGTACGATGGTCGTGTGAATTACCATGAGCATAGTGGCTGCAGCTGTCGGTGGTGGGAGCCCGCTCCGCTCGCTCCACGTGACCGATCCAAAGGTGGAAGTGGGTCGCTCGATACCGCGCATTGCAAACTTTATGAAGACAAAGTTATAAACGGAATGGAAAAATAGACTATTCATACATTAGGTGAACGTACACTCGGCTGCATAAATATACCATAAAGAACGGTAACGGGGGCTTTATTTCCCCCATAATGTGCTTTATTTCATAACATCCTACATATATTATATTATGTAGTTTAATGTGCGCGTTATATTATAACTGATACACATAACGTTCCGTTTGATGGTTTGCTACAAAACATGTTTAGGTACGAGTACACGCTCCGTCTGCCTTAGTTGTTGTAATCGCTCCCTGGGCGGGTCCACGGCATAATTAATGGTCTAGTATGTCACGTTCACGTTGTTCTAGAACCAGCAGAGGGATCGATATTATTTTATAGCAAGTTTTACGGTGCCATTATTTTATTTGTTTCGCAGAGAATCACAAAAGTCTCAAGAGAACAAACAGGGGTTGGATGAAGTTTCACGACGTCGGGACGTTTTTATCGTCCCCAATTAAAACAAGTCTCCGGAGCCATTAACTACTGCCGGCGCCCTCTCGCGGGCGAGCGAACTGCCCAAACGACTCGGCTACAAACTTGCCAACTCGCCCGTAACTTACTTGTAATGTAACATGCCCGGGGATATCTGCTGTCGTACTGCGGCGAGGGAGTTTTGAATTTTTAAAATATTGGCCCATGAATCAGGCCACAGCACGCGATCAATCAAAGTGCTCGCTCTAGATAACTGAGCGTGCGATATAAATTGGAACGGACAAGTCTATGCAGCGCAGCGGTGTGGGCGGAGCGGTGCAAGCGGCCTGCACTCGCCCGGCCGCTTGCAATTCCAGTCCGGGGTATTACGAGACGAGACTGCACTGTCGCCTGTCGCGCTGGAAATTACATAGACATATCGATTGGTTATGACTTGACTGTATTCAGCTGGTCTGAGCTAACAATGGCGGCTATACAATATCTTTTTATCGCTTTGTTCAAAGTTCTTTCCGACAGACTGAGCGCTATAACAGCAAACATGTCATTTAGTTTTTATTATCTTATTGCTACAAGTACATTATACTGGCATGAGTTAGTTAGTCCCCATTGTCAATGCATGAATGCCCGTTTATATTGGGCGAGTGGTGTTGCGTAAAATTTACTCAATATTCAATGTCCGTAGGTTATTGCCGACAAACGTCATTATCAAACGTAGACACTCTGTAACACATTTAGAAAGTTTAAAATAGAAAGAGGTAATGGTTTTTCACAAAGCTGTTTTATAATAGCTTCGTTGAAACCCACAAAGTCCTTTTATTTATCGTCGAGAGAACCCCTTCGAAGCACCGACAGTAATCGTTGAGTACAAAAAGAAAATGAGCTTCTATTTTTATAGTAGACATAATATAACATGTAGGTACTCTAAATGATTTAAATCAGTCTAGTCAGTAGCCACACACGCTGTCTAACAAATATGTACAGTGTACTGTACACACTGCTCTACACACAGCTGTACCACAATATTTTTATTTTGAGTCAATAAGTACTGTCTTTCTAAAGATTTACACACAGCAATAAACATGTATTATCTACATTCAGTCTTTAATATACATACACACTATGGTACATTGGGTTTCTTGTCCACGTAGCTATAGTCACTCAATACATTTTATTGGTAGCTGCAGTACATAATGTCGATGACATTACCTTGTTGGCAGCCTGGGACTGAAGACACATGCCGACCGATACGAGACATTCTTGGTTTGTTTGAAAGGGTATATTTGCTGGGTGACCCGGCGACATTGAGACGGGCTCTAATGATTACAAACTACAATTTTTATTGGCATACTTGTACTTAATGCGTTATGAGATTTCATTCATTTCATTTTGTTATCAAAATGTTCGAATTACAAAGTAAGCTAGGATTGATCTGCTTAATTGTAGTTTGTGCCAGTTAACTAATATATCTACATATATCATGCCTACACATTTTTAGTTGAAACGAAGTAAATAATTAAAGTTTTTTTAACCTATTGAACGAAAGTGGAGCATTTTAAAATACTTACCTACTACCTATACTATAAGGATTTGCTTATGGTTCTCAACATTTCTATTCCCACCAAAATTCCCCCCTTTTGCACAACAATGGAAACGCAACCATTGTGCCCTGACCTCACCAGGTCCAATACTTTACAGACATTGCTTTGCATTTCTTTACTTTACCTTGGCCTGAATCTATTTGTTGTTTTCTATTTGTTTTAATCTGTCATTGAATCAACAGTAGTTAAGGCGTAAATGCAGATATTATTATTTTCGATAAGTACCTACTAAATATCTATGGTACATAAGTATAAATATTTTTTATTCGAACTTTGATGTAAACTGTAACATTCCTGGCGTTATCCTTAGTTTGTTAGTGTGCAGCAATTACTGGAAGTCGTTAACTTTGTTCAATATCGCACACCGTTACTACAATATATGGAGAATTAGCATGCATTCCTTGAGTTAGTTCAATTATCAATTAATGTATTTTATTGTTTGGTAAACATACAGCACATTATTCATCGTACATTAACGTTAGTAATGTGTTGACCGGGTATCGAATCCGTCAGTTCTGATCGCAACTAATAGTCACAGTCGCGGTGGGCATTGGGTGGATACCTTTGTCGTGAACGTGATCATCATAATAGCAATCGTGCGGTCGCAAACTGTCATGTTCCAAAGCGATATCAACCAACAGCATTCACTATACAATATAATAATAACCAATGCATACATTAAGCAAATCAAACTGTCAAGGTTTATGCACAAGTTGATTCATCAAAGCCGAATCGGATTAATTATACACGCGGCTGAATTAATCGATGCCTGCCACAGAACTTGTGGTGACATCTACAGTGTCGCTTTCACACTGAACGAAGAAAAGCGGCTTAATGTATTCTTATTTGATTATGATACGAATGTAATAAATACGGCAGAACTATTTACCATAATATACAACTGGTGAGATTTGAATGAGATAATTATGACCATCGACGACTTGGCTAATAGATACACTATCAGCCATGAGGAGTATATAAATAAATAAATATTATGCAATATAGCGTAACCTAGCTCAAGAAATGCTTATAGCTACATTTATGGTATACATGGAAACGTCAATAGAAACGTTTGTGTGCTGTCGTGATTTCAGAGCACAGAAATGATTTGCTCACTTTAATTAGTATCTAACTATAGCACCTATACATTCGCCGCATGACATATTATGTTGCTTTTAGATAACCAATGCCTTATTATTACGGTGAAGACCTCACACCGACCTGTATTAATTTAAAAAAATACGTCCGTTTAGAATAAGAAATTCTTAACATTAATTAGAAATCAGCCTAAATTAAATTTTGAAGTAATAAAATCATAATTGCTTAAAAAAGAAATATATAAATCGTACATCATTTATTTTTAATTTGATTTATTCACAAATGATTACTATATCACCAGCTGTGCATATACTTTGCATATTTATATCATTTGTCGTGGACAGACAGTTTCAAATAGAATCACTAACAAGGAAACGCTTTATGATAATAAAACAAAAATTCTAAACCAAAAGTTGTACTTACGAATATATAAAATGCTAATAAATAACTAAATTAAATTTATATCTAAGTGAATAATATGGCGAGAAACGCGATATATGTAATTATACCGAAACAGAATGTGGCTGAGATTGAGAAACTTAATTATTTGAGTCAGAGCGAGGCTAAGCGGAACTATCTACGTATCTACACTGGTGAAATAACGAGGTTCGTTTGAATGTACGCGATAATTTGTGGAACCAAAAGTGTGAATTTAGCTTTTATTTCATCAAAATAGATACATAAATTAAAGGTCTATTCCACTAAACGTGGAAAAAATCTTCCCGGCAGAGGGGAACAAAGTCGGGGGTTAGTTCGATTGCAATGCCAGAATATTAATGGCCACAAGACTTTCAACTTGAATTCTTACCGAGCTATCAACCCCAAGACGTATTATGTTTTTTCAAAATCAAATCTGCACATGGGTATATGTCATGGGCTCATGGGGTACGATGATAAATGGTTTGGTAATTTTGAACGATTTTGTTACACGCAACGGAGGAAGATAAATAAAGCTTGAAAGTAATTCTATGCGGTTTTAAAATCTCAGATTTCAACACAATACCCCTCGGATTTCACTCGACCTGAGTGTTGTCGGCGAGCGTGCATGTTGGACCGACTCAAACCACATGCTCATTCACATTCATGACTGTAATTTATAAGCCTTTTGATCGAAACCTTACTTATAACATCACGCTAGGATATATTATAGTGCAGAGCAAAGTTAACTGTAAAATAAAAATGGTACCTACTCTGAAAGAGAATATAACTTTTTGAATAATGACTGAATGATTTGAGGAACTGAGGGCCATTTAAGAGCGAAGTGGACTGAGTTTGCACGGTTAGGACGCCAGCAGACTTAAATGTCACAAGCAAAACACTTCAGACGGACGAATTCCAAGGCATCCGTTAGTTAGATTTTAAAGTGCATGAGAAATTGACGTTCGTAAAGTGAAATCAGGCAACTCATAGGGTATAATCGGAAACTATTCCATAACTTCCGATTAAAGTCTGTCGGATTCAGACATCGAACTACTTCGCTACGCTATACGAGTACGTACGACTCTCGACATTCGAGTTTCCACGAGTGAATATTTTACAAGCGGAAATGGTGATTTATTTTATTTATTTAACACGACGACGCGCGACGGCCAGGGTTAATCTGATTCTTATGTTATGACTATTTTAAATTGCACTTACATAACATAAACATGATAAGATACAATCTATACATTTTAAATTACAATAATTATGTATGCTAATATACATAGCTATCATGTGTTTACATTATACCTACCTAAAGAGAATCCGTTTCTTTTTTATTTTTATACTACAGTAAAATGGCAGACAAGCTTACCTGAATGAAAGTGTTCAAAAAAAAGGAATTGTGTTCAAAATTGCTTGCTAATCGAATATTTTTCCAAAACTCATACTCAAGCTATTCAGATTGTACCGGTATTTACGTAGTTTTTTAAAATCTCTTATCTCGTATTCCCCTTCAATGTACTTAGTAAGGTAAAGCAAAGGGCAGTTGTAATGTGTACCTCTTATGGCGGAGAGTAGTTCGTACAGAGCCTTCGTTTAAGAGCCGCGCCATTGTTTGAGCAGCAATCTCGTTCTGTTCCCATTGCTCCATTGTTAGCTCAACCTACATAGCAGACTTGGCGCAGTGCTTCTCAAACTTTTACGTAGTCTCTTTTACTTGGTTGACATCTTGGAACATCTTTCAATATGCGAACCGTTGTTCCTAATATTCCCGTGAACACCTGCAGTTAGCAGAGCGCATGTCGATAGTGTAAAACAAATCAAATTAAACATACAAAGGAAGTCTACAGCCACGCTCGTGTTACTAGATGTAGCCAGTTAGTGACGTATTTAGTTAAATACCTAATTCAATTTCAGTAACTAAGTTACTTCGTGATTGTATTCGTGACTGGTAATACAGATGAGATTCAGTAGATATTGTTCAACTGTAAATACTAGTAAAATGGCCACAGTACCATCAATGGGACTAAGTATCTTATGGTACGGTACACGGTGTAAAAAGAATTCCAAGTGATTAAAAATTGTGAGCTACGGATCTGATTTGAGTCTATCTGACGGACTACTCTCAGGCGGCTTTTTGTTCTTAGATTTTGAGTCCGTCAGAATTCGCGATAGACTAAATTACTTCAGAAGTATTCATCTCTACTTACATAAAAAGGACACATAAATAGATTATAGAATATTTCAGAACCGAAACAATGAGCGCTGGCTGAACATACGTGTGACAAGATGTGACATCTGGTTGAAGCCCCCCCGCACCTGTCACAAAAATAGTCCAGACCGTCAACCCGACCCCGCCCCGTCCCCGTCAGTAGTTTGACAATCACATGCTGCCGCAGGTACTCTTGTTACCAGTATGTTTTTCATGTAACTGGAGAATATTAAGACTTTTTGAAAAACGGGTTTTAAAGTCCTTACAATAATAAATCGTCGTCTGAGATAGATAGTTTTTGTTTCGAACACACGATGGATGATGGGTTTGGTGCAGTGCAGTCAGTCAGGATCGTCGAGTGTAATCCCGCGTAGAGTAGGGTCGAGGCAGTCGAGACGGCTGTCGCCGAGGTACGTTTATTATATTCTCTTTGAAAACTGGTACACTATTCAAATTGAGGGTACAAAAGGCACCAAAAGCTTAGGACTGGTTTAAGGCGGAGTTTACTTAGCCTCACTGTAGTTGACCTATTTTCCCAACTAAGTCGCAGTCTAGGTGTCTGCCACAGTATATTTTCAGTAGACAAAACAATTTAATTTATTCTCTAGGCTCTGGCAAGTTCGGCTGCAACCGGGACTAACACTTAGATAACTAAAAACTTACACGCGCGCTTACGTTTTATTAGGGTGCGTATTGTCGTCTCACGAATTTACATGAAAAGAATGGCAACAAATACAATATAATCGAATCGCATACTTAATCGGATTCGCGGCGGAACTTAATCTATTCTTTATTGCTGTCAAATTCGATTTTAGATTCAATTCTTCATGAGGCATATTTCCCTAAATCAGAATTCAAGTTATCTTGAGATCAAATAAAGATAGAATCTACTAAATAGAGGCAGTTTCGAGTATTTACGACTTGGAAAATGTAAAGTAAATTAAATAACTTTCTAAGATTTGACATCGGTAACATTTTTTGATGGTTTTTCATGCTGGTATTTTTTTTTTAGTTTTAACCCGCTTTGGGCTCGGTTCAGCCGGAAGCTTGTAATCAACTTTTTTTTTATAAATTTCAACGAGCGTAAGGATCGAATTGAATTTGGATCCAAATTGGATGACAGTGCAGTGTTGTGGAATCGTGACTCGAACTCACGAACGGTTTACCTGCGCCCACGATGTACTGCGTCGAGAAGGAATTGTTTCCCTCTTTTTGCTCCATTTAACTGTGAAATGAAGGAAGCGGCGACGGTCGTCGAGCGAAGGCGTCGCTCGTGGGTTCAAACACGAACCATTACCCTAACCGGGATTGCAGCCTGAGATTGTAATTATTCGTTGTAAGTGTATGAGCAAGTAGGTGCATGTCTAATTAGGCAATTAAACTATGGAGAAGGAAATTTGGAACATGATAATTATATTAATTATCTTTATGAGACACGACAGTTTTACAATGTGACGAGACGACTCTCGGAACTAGTACACAAGTAAGGCGCATGACGAAACGTGTTCCTCACCGTCTGCCGGTCTGTCACACTTGTTTTACGAGCAAACAATTAAATGAACTCATTACGGCGGAGACAATGAAGCGCTTGCAATCAAATTATTTAATTGTACTATGTAGGCCGGCGATAACAATTCATAAGGTCAAGTACACGGCAGACTAACGACTTTTGGCTCATTGCCAGCGTCGTGTTGCAGCGGACGGTGAGTTTTCTGCTTTCCAGTTTCCTCCTTAGCCCCACAGGTCACATTCGCTTAAATCACTACTAAATATTAAAACTTATTACATTATACTACTTGTAAGAGTAGTTACTACTAAAGAGATTGGCTATTTGTGTGCATTATTTCATGCAAAGCCGTTCTTTTTAGTTTTGAAGTCGTAAATGTTCACTATAATTAATTACTTGTCGGTAGGGGTATTACACACAGTGCACATGTCGCTGAAAAGAGCATAAAATTTGCTCAATTACATGATACATATTAGTGCATTTAACGCGTAACAGGCAAAGGTTTTTAAACTTGAAGACAAGAAATATATTATGCCTGAAAGATGTAATGTTATTTTTTTCACATCACGCAGTAGGTACTATACTGCAGAAGAAGAAATACACCAAAATAACTCTGTTTCAAACGTCACCTAACATTGACAAAAATAATAAGTTTATTAAAAGATGATCAATCCTGTAAGGTCAACCGAGGCAAGTGTGACAGTGGGGTTACTGTAACTATTTCAAATTGTATAAATATGGGAGTTGCTTTATTTATCTGCCATCTACCGAACTATGCCCGAACTTTTACACTATCGAACTGCTTTACCTCAAGTTAACTAGCGTTGACTGTTTTATCAACAGACTCCATTTTGTAAAATATCGCCATTACTGACAGTCAGCGTAATTTTTACCAGAGATACTTTTAGCTGATTTGAGATTTTAGTGAGATAAATCGACAAGCTAAAAAGTGAGTATTACAAATTATTACTAGTGCCTTAAGTGCGATATGAATTAGTGTCCCGATATCCATTATTTCTTGAAATATTGGTGCAGTTACACTTAACCCTTAGTAAACCAAAGATGGGTAAGTGTGACAGTGTCACGCTTACCCCTGTCACTTTCTATGAAAATCATATGGTTAGTGATGTGTCACATTATCGATAAGTAGTTCCTGTAACAGAGATTGTGAAAAAAATGACCTTTTACAAATAACTGAAAATCCCTGCACATTTGTTTTGTTCAACGACAAAGATGACGTTTTTTTTTAGAACTCTGGTTCTTAATTTTATTTTGGAAACGTAATTTTTTTAATTTTTTGAACTTAATTTTGTGGATATCAGTTAGCAGTTAACTCTTTATGTCTTATACATATACATATCCAGAATTTTCAATAAAGCCTTTTCCAAATTCACTTGTGTTTGAATTTCATAGTTTTAAAGTTTGTCGATTAATAAAGGACATCACTATTTTAGTAAAATACTGTCACATTTGCCCCATAAGACATATAAATTCTCTTTAATTGAAAAATGGACTCTAAGGGGAACGTAATATCGCTTCAAATATAATGCCACTAACAAACAACAATACATTTTGGTACGCAACCTGGCATACGAAGCATCTACGACGACAAAGTTGTGAGTGTTACACTTCCCCCGGTAACGGTGTAAGTGTGACAGTATTCTACCTTCTTCAGTTTAATTTTATTTTTGTGTTAAATATGACATTTAAGTGTCAAATAGATCCATGAAACAAATAATTATTCATTAATGGATGATTAAAAATAATTGAAATCTTATTTCATCACCACAGAGTAGATTTATTTTGTTCTAAACTATGGTCATCACAGATTTGTGTCACACTTGCCCCGGTTCACCTTACATCATCATTACAGACGCTGAAAATCATTCAAATGTCTTCTATCGTGACTTGTAATCAGTCGTCCTAGTGAGCACGCGGCCTAACCAGTGTTTATGCAATACCATTGTCTGAGTCGGAAAATGTCGTTGAAATGAAATGAGATCGCTGCAAACGGCGCCATTAATTGGTAAACACTCCTTTGTGATCACGATGCCATTTCTATTATACTGGGAAGTGCAAGCATTGCATTGTGTTCGTGTAATTCAACAGCGCATTTCATTTTGTACACTTTTGTTTTACCACTATTCCACTAACTTACCAAACACCATAATGGCCATAATCTTATTGGTTTTGATTTAAATACAAACTTGTTTGTACAATATTCTAACTTATGTCACTCAACATGGTCCGCGACAAGCATCGTTAAACCCTAATGAGATGGAAGTTTCCGAAAATCCCTTTTTTAGGAGTGTATCTGTATATGCGTCATAATAACTATCTTTATGCTATGAGCTATTTGAGCAGTGCGCTGATACGCCTGACGACGACGGATAACGATTTCCTTTTCTATGATAGACTAACGGACTATTCGTGAGTAATTTGCTAATGGCAGGGCACAAAAAGAAATAACCTCTACAATAATGGACGTAAAGAGTAGAGTAACCTTTTGTAGAGTAAAGTGAAGGTACTCATCAGATTCTCAATGATAAATAGATAATGTGATAGATAACACAGGTAGGCAGGTGTGTACCCCGTGTTAGTTGGGAATACAATAAAATTAATACTTAAAACGACATAAAAGACAGCTTTTTTTTTTTTTTATTTGTTTAACGTGAGGGAAAATCCTCATAGGATGTTATGCCGGACTCTTACCGACTAAAAAACCTCACGCCACGCCTAACAGCTTATGGTTGAGAGCCCCGGGTAAGCCCTCAGGAAGGATGTCCCGTGACTCCCAACAGACCTACGGCCGCCAATGCGGCCTCGCCCAGGGGGTGGTTCGGGTGCAATCCCGCGTCTATGGGGGGTTTCGGGTGTGACCCCGCTTCTAAGGGGGGGGGGGGCGTGCGTGAATTGCTCACGTCACGCTGCCGTCATGGGCCTGCTTCTGTAAGGACGGTGAGCGGCCCTCTCACCGTCCTCAGACCCCCGGTCATGGAGGCCGATAGTCCTCGGCGAAGACACGTCGGCGGCGCCCAGGGCGCCGACTGCGGAACTCGGGTGGGAGAGTTCTCTCCCGCACCCGGCCCGCCGCCTCCTTTGCGAGCATGACCTGCTCGCAGAAAGAGGCGGCGCAGTCCCACTTACTCCCGCTGGAGAGCATGGCTCGCACCATGGCCTCGAGCGAGAGAGTGTATACGCCCAGACCCATTACGAGGACCTGTCGCTGTTGTGCCCACGCCGTGCACTCCACCAGCGTGTGGAGCGCTGTGTCATCGCTGCGGTCCTCGCAGTGCTGACACTCGGCCGTGGTTTCC
Source organism: Miltochrista miniata (assembly GCA_933228765.1). Taxonomy (NCBI): domain Eukaryota; kingdom Metazoa; phylum Arthropoda; class Insecta; order Lepidoptera; family Erebidae; genus Miltochrista; species Miltochrista miniata. Next base: position 470,309 of record OW121764.1, read on the forward strand.
CGGTGTTTTCGCCACAGATACCTACCGAAGCTACCGTGCCCGGCAAGCATCTGTGTCAAGCGGTAGGAGAGAGCACCGTGTCTTCTCTCCAGCCACTCGTCCATGACCGGTCTGACGGCCGCGATTGTGGCGAATCCCCCCTTTGGTTGCTCAAGTCGCACCTTCCATGTCTCCACGGTTTCCTGGTGGAGCAGGGTCCGCTGGGCCTCGATTTCTCGAGACGCAGGCCTTTGGCCCCGCTCCAGCGCCTCCTTGCGCCATCTGAACAGTGACGCAAGGGCTCTCGCTTCCAGGTCCCATGGAGGGGTCCCGGCTAGGAGACATGCCGCCTCACCGGAGATCGTGCGGTATCCTCTTATCACCCTGACGGCCATCACTCTTTGCGGGCTCAGCAGTCTAGCCGCATTGCTGGCCGTCAGGGTCTCCGCCCATACGGGAGCCCCGTACAGAGCCATGCTTCGCACGATCCCCAGGTACAGCCTCCTGTAGGGAGCGTTGGGTCCCCTGATGTTGGGCATCAACCGCGCGAGTGCGGCCGATGCTCCCCTCAGTTTTGGGACCAAACTTCGGAAGTGATGTCCGAAGTTCCACCGGCCATCGAGTACGAGCCCCAGATACTTCATCGAGGGCTCGATGCCGATGCTGACGCCCCCTACCTGTAGGCTGGATCCCGCAGGTGGCTCCATCCGAGGTCCGTGGAAGCACAGAGCCTCGGATTTGTGAAGGGCGACCTCGAGACCCAGCCGCCGAATCCGACCCACGACCTGAGCAACCCCTGCCGTGGCCTTAAGTGCTGCGGCACGGTGCGTTGCTCCCCGCGCCGTAACGAGGGTGTCGTCGGCGTAACACGTTACGCCGACCCCTCTGAGCAACGGACATAAAAGACAGCTTAGAAGTAGAGTATGTTATAGCCAAGACTGCACTATGAAGGTTATCCTGAGCTTGAAAGTTTCTTAGAAAACAACCCTTAAAGAACCATGTGTCCTTATTAAATTCTTAGCAAAACTTGTCAGTATCCAAGGAACGAATAAAGGGTATCTAAAAAAATCCCTATAAAGAAACATCTCGTCTGTTGTTAGGCAAGTCTCTAAAGAAAACAAATTTCATTTGATACGAAAGAAGTTTAACGTCCACATCCGCGGCTTAAGTCCATCACTAAAACGGGTTCCAGAGTTGGTATAGAGCTATAGAGGTGTAAATACAAGAGCTTCAAAGGATCCATCGTCCCCGTCTGTACACGTAATCCCTTCAGAAATAAGTCCGAGATTAGAGCGAGCATTGAGCACACCGGGCGAGTACTGAACTGACGACTGTGCAGCTGAGCCCAACCTTCTTCGTGTATAACTAAGTAAGTACGTATACGTACATTTTATAATACCATTGAAAGGCGCCGCGAGTCACCTCGCACCGCTCCGTTAATGTATAGCAAATAGCGACCCTCACGGCCTAGCCGGTGTGAAACTATGTTTGTTTGGTTTGTTTATCAAACGGTTGAACGAATTTGGTAGAAAAAATGGTCTCTTTAAAAATTGGAGCCCAAAAGCAATCTAAATCGGGAAGTTTCAAGAACGAGTCGAAAATTACCTTTACTAAGCTGTATTGTGGTGACGGCTTGTTCGTAGAGAAGACGCGTTTCTTGGGATGACTACCAAGACTGTTTTCATTACTGGGGACATTACCTTACTAGCCATGCTCGGAGTCTTCAGAGTTACCATAATTGTTTCTGGCTTACAGTACCTAGTTACAGGAACGACTGCTGGAGTGGGTTGGCTCCAGCAGGTTATTTGGTGCAAGAGCATTAGACTAACGAAGGTCACGCCTGGTTATAGCTAAGCCATCTTAAGAAACGTTAATAAACTAGAAACAAACTGAGAAAAGTTAGTGAAATCAAACTTATTCTGAACCTGCAAATGCTATACTGCTCGTTCGCTCTAACTTTGCCGCTCGGCTCTATACTAAAGTCGAATTTTTAATTAGACGAAGTAAATTGACAGCAATTAATGTCACTTCTTCTTGTAGTGTTGCGTATTTTCTATGACAAAGTGACATTAGCTACTGTCAATTTACTTCGTATAATTAACAATTCGGGTATACGCCTCTACGCCAGCCGCAAAGTTAGAGCGAACGGGTAAGTACTGATGTAACATTTTATATGGGAATATAAAAGCTCTACATCAACAATTTTAAAAATTCAGCTTCGAGATTTTAAAATGTTTGTTACAGAAAAGCATTGATGCAAAAGTAATAACATTATCTTTGGAATGAAACAAGACACAAAGATAATTCTTATCTTTTTACGGTTCTTCTAAGAGTTCCCCGAATCCGATATATTTTATGATGGGCTATAAATAAATGTGCACACTATATAAGTTATTTAATGGCAAAATTTTCACATCAATAAGCAATTGGTCCTAAATCTCTGACAGCCAAACAATACACATTTAATCTCACCGAGAGCGTCTCACGAGTGCGCCCTGGGCTTCGGTTTTGTGAAAAGCATTTTGGCATTTTGGTCCATACAGGGTGTTTCGACGCGATCAAATTATACCCTTACCTATTGTTATAAATAAAAGTTGAGATATCGTATGTAATCGATAGATCATAAAGTGTGGAACAAAAAGTGGAAATAAATCCATTAATGGATTAGAGTGGAACAGGAAGTGGAAACCAGTACATTGATGGATTTGTTGCAGTGGAATACAGCATTCGATTTCGATTCTATTAAATAGTTTCAATAAAATTATTAAGTACTTATTATATTAGGTACATTATAATTTTACATTGATTCTACAGAGCTCCCAGTGGTACATGCTGTTATACCTGTAACTGGCCGTCATACTGGTGTGACAAACTAGTATGACCACGAGGAAACGGCCCTACCGACTGTTATTGCGTATGCTACAATATATGCAATAATGCAATACATGATTTACGGCAAAATTTCTTCGTTTTTATTATGCACACATAAAACTTAGTAGCTAAATAGAATAGTATTGAGTTATTTCAATTATCGAGTGGGTATATTAATGCATGCTAAACACTATGGTAAAAAATGGGCTACGTCCAGCGTCCTCAAGCAGCCTATGTTCAGAATTTGCTTGATTGCGACAATACCAGGACACAATAGGAACAAACGTACAGCTTAATCTAAAAAAATGAATCTTTTCTACCTATACACACACACACACACACACACACTTGGACCAGAGTTTCTATATTTCTACTACGCTTGAACGGAGTTTCTAGCAATTCTGTATTAGTCTTTGAAATAAAATCACGCACAAAACATTCAATCGTCAAGATCAAACTCCCAACACCTTGGAATCCAGTGATTCAACACCAAATGAAAGTCCACGTAGTGTGGTGTGTCAATTCTTTTCAGAGTACATCAACAATTCTCGCATAGAGCTGTCCATCCAGCCTACATGCATCAGGCAGCTCAAGACCGCGGCAGGTGTCAGGTGCAATCCTGTCAATGGTATAACTACGCATTAGTACTAATGGGAATTGGGGGTCAGTCAAAACGTCGACGAAACACGTCACTTTTCATTGTACACAATTAAAGAGTGGAGTTGGACTCACTACATGACTAACACATTTACGCCCTCATTAGACTTTTGTGGACAATAGAGATAAGAATAACGTTTTATGATGTCGTTCAAAAGGCATTGCTGAGTGCGTTAATAAAAATTCCAGAGCCATAACAATATGGTAGGATCTGAAATGGGACTACAGACAAACAACTATAATGAGTACTTGCGCACAAGCTGCGGAACGCTGCGATGGGAAACAGGCTGTACAGCGACAAAGGCACCGACTGAGGTGCTGCCTCTTCAGCAGTTTTTTACATTTATATAACAGATTTCTGTATTTTATTGTTAAAGTGATTACGCTTCACAGGACAGGTGCCCGAAACTTGCTTGGTTTTATTGTACTACAACATGAAACAATACAAATGCCAAAGATTTACGAGCTAGACACGTAGAGACATTCTATCTACGCACAATCATTTATTCGTTCGAATAATAATATAGAAACGGTCTCCTGCTGTGAATCCGAATATGTATTATGTTTGTCTAAAACTCGTCCTGTATAGTGGACAAAGCGAAAAAATATTAGCGTACTCACAGAAGGCGAGTTTTTGAAATATATTCTTTATGTACCTCCATATGAATGTCAAAGGATAGTCTAGACGCGAGATAAAGCCGTCCAGTTATGTTAATAGTCCGTATATACCGAGCCATTGAAGTCAACAGCTCCTACTATATACGTGCATAATGAGAATGTCCCAGTTCAGTTCTCCATACAAAGATCTCACACAGGGTATACACATAATGATTTATAATGAATCTGCCTTACTATGGGAGCTTGACAGGCGTTATTACGTCGATTTATAAATAACAAGTAAGTATTAATAACGGCCTGGATCAAAAGCGGCTACGACGCGACGTCAATCGTAGATGAAAGAAACTTTTTTATTTGTTTTTTTTTGTGTAACAAGGCTTTGTGAAATTGGAATCGAGGCCTAACATGACATTGTAATGACAATTCTACAAACAACGTATAGAAAGGAACGTTTCGAGTTCATTGCCCATGGAATTCAGGATTATTATTCGGTTTTGTAAAAAAGGCCAGGGTAAAACGTAATGTCATGGTAGTATGTACCTTCGCCGGGAATGTCAACATTTTGTGATAAATGAAAGTAGAGTGGAGAGTGTGGGTGGGGCTGTCGCATCGTCGGCGTCGCGTCGCGCTGGCTTAGTTGGGGCACGGCAAAGGGAGTATGAATAGTTGTACTAAACTAGCAAACCTTCAATTTACCCTAGAATGTCGTCCCTCGGCTGTGACCAATTTAATCCCCAAAACAAACATAACAAAAGCTCCAACATATTTTAAGTCTGACAACCCTGTGTAAAGTTTTAATCTGATTGTATCAAGTGACACTGTGTGATGTGACCCGGGTCTGTAACATAAGTAACTGTGCCAACTGCGTGTTGCACATTGCCTTACAGATATTAGCTGTTTTCGATGCCAACTTTTATATCAGATACAATAGGATTTGGCGATGGGAACGTTGCGTGTTGTACAACGAAGTTTGTAACGTACCATGCAGTTTCATGTACAAAACTTGCTAAAACCGAAAACTGCTTGAAATTAAATGTTTATTGCAGGCTATTAGCATTCGCAACACTGAAATTGCTATTCATGTAAAACATTTAATGTACTTTATTGTCTGCAAGACACTTACGTTGTTAAAGATTGGAAAATATTAATATGTAGTCCATAAACATTCACATTTCTACAATTAGGTTTCTATGACAAATAATTCAGACTTCATGTTATAGAGAATATTATGATTATGAAGTAGCAGGTCCGAGTTCATTTTGGGATTGAACTATCTTTCCAGTGGCCGGCTTTTATAGTGACCGGACGATCACAACTAGTTCAAAATCAAAGTGAAACTGGTTTTCCTTTTGTACTCTACAAGCACAACGCATGATCCACTCAACCACATTTTTCAGAACTATTTAAGTTTTCATGCCCGAGTTTTCCACCGCATTGTTCGTTCACCGCGTATCGTACACCAGAATTTTCGATCCGATAGATGAAATATTGCAAAATAAACAAATCTCTGACCTCACCTTAATCAGATAAAGAGCCCGTCGGCACTGGACAGATAATAGATGACGATGTACTTCCTCGGAGCGCCTTGTCCAAAGGTATACTTCCTCGGAGCGGAGCGGCTCGTCCGATGAGAAAGCAATAGATAACGATTGTCTCTTCAGTATTTGAATTTGAAAGGTCATCGTTGACGGACATACACTTTTATTTACGCTAAGTTATGCGGACATCGACTATGATTGTTTTTATTGAAGTGAAACTTCTTTATCGGCGTTGGAAAAAAATTTGCGTCACGTCACGTCACGTCACGATTTTTGGTTACGCGCCATCTTTGTTCTGTTCCTCACCACGGTGGATTCGAATTAAGAGTACTTTATCCAGGGATAGCATGTCATTTAAGGGTTTTTGGACTTTTTGACTTTTGGGCTTTTGGACTTTTGGACTTTTGGATGGGACATTGGTACTTTGGGTCTTTGGGACTTTGGAACTTTGAGACTTTGGGACTTTTGAACTTTTGAACTTTTGAACTTTTGAACTTTTGGACTTTTGGACTTTTGGATGGGACCTTGGTACTTTGGGACTTTGGGACTTTGGGACTTTGGGACTTTTGGACTTTTGGACTTTTGGACTTTTGGACTTTTGGATGGGACCTTGGTACTTTGGGTCTTTGGGGCTTTGGGACTTTGGGACTTTTGGACTTTTGGACTTTTGGACTTTTGGACTTTTGGACTTTTGGACTTTTGGACTTTTGGACTTTTGGACTTTTGGACTTTTGGACTTTTGGACTTTTGGACTTTTGGACTTTTGGACTTTTGGACTTTTGGACTTTTGGCCTTTGGGACTTTGGGACTTTTGGACTTTTGGATGGGATCTTGGTACTTTGGGTCTTTGGGACTTTGGAACTTTGGGACTTTGGGACTTTGGGACTTTGGGACTTTGGGACTTTGGTACTTTGGGACTTTGGGACTTTGGGACTTTGGGACTTTGGGACTTTGGGACTTTGGGACTTTGGGACTTTGGGACTTTGGGACTTTGGGACTTTTGGACTTTTAGGCTTTTGGACTTTTGGATGGGACCTTGGTACTTTGGGTCTTTGGGACTTTTGGATGGGACCTTGGTACTTTGGGTCTTTGGGACTTTTGGACTTTTGAACTTTGGGACTTCGGGACTTTGGGACTTTGGGACTTTGAGACTTTGAGACTTTGGGACTTTGGGACTTTGGGACTTTGGGACTTTGGGACTTTGGGACTTTTGGACTTTGGGACTTTGGGACTTTGGGAATTTGGGACTTTGGGACTTTGGGACTTTGGACTTTGGGACTTTGTGACTTTTGGACTTTTGGCCTTTGGGACTTTTGGACTTTTAGATGGGACCTTGGTACTTTGGGTCTTTGGGACTTTGGAACTTTGGGACTTTGGGACTTTGGGACTTTTGGACTTTTGGCCTTTGGGACTTTGGGACTTTGGGACTTTGGGACTTTGGGACTTTGGGACTTTGGGACTTTGGGACTTTGGGACTTTGGGACTTTGGGACTTTGGGACTTTGGGACTTTGGGACTTTGGGACTTTGGGATTTTGGGACCTTGAGACCTTGGGACTTTGGGACTTTTGGACTTTTGGCCTTTTGGACTTTTGGACTTTGGACTTTGGACTTTTGGACTTTTGGACTTTTGGACTTTTGGACTTTTGGACTTTTGGACTTTTGGACTTTTGGACTTTTGGACTTTTGGACTTTTGGACTTTGTACTTTTGTACTTTTTGACTTAATTTAAGGTGAGGTGAAAATTAAGTTTATGAAGAAGTTTCACTTCTTACGTGTGTACACTAAGTACACGCAATTTTTTTAAATACTAGCGGACGTCACGCGATTTCACCCGCGTAGTTCCCGTTCCCGTGGGAATACGGGAATAAAATATATATGTTGCCTATGTTCACCGCAAAGAGTGTAGGTTCCCAACAGTGAAAGAATTTTTCGAATCGGTCCAGTAGTTCCGGAGCCTATTCGTTACAAACAAACAAACAAAAAAACAAAAAACAAAAAACAAAAAAGCAAAAAAAGAAATCTTTCCTCTTTATAATATTAGTATAGACTAGATTGTGCGTGGGCTATGCCTTGAAGGTCTTGAAAGTTATTTGAAATCCAGATTTCGAACCGTAACTAATGTGTATGGCCTGTGTACGAATACTATTTAGACCAATTTGTATGCTAACTTATTCATTCATATAAAAATAAAATGCCAACTTTTAATTCGGGACGGTACTTCAATTCGTGTCCTTCTCTTCCGTTTATAATTCAAAATTAGCATAGACATTCAAAATGGCTAAACTTCAAGACTTTTCCGCGTCTGTCCGTTTTTGGGTTTCTTAACTTAAGCACACTGTGATACATCCGTAATTATTTGTGGTTTCATTTTGTTATATTTTATTCTAAAAGGTTTATTACTGAAATAGTATGGAGATTTCGGGAAATTGTTCCAAATTAAATGTTCAAACTAGTAAGTCGTTTTATCATTTACATTCTTTAATATTTGCGCACGATTTTTTTTATACCACTAAGGTGGCAGACAAACATACGGCCCACCAGAAGGACCAGTGGTCACCGCAGCCTAGGAACGTTTGCAACACCAGAGGCGCCACATTCGCGCTGCCGACCTTGTAAAAACCTTCTAAGACCCCTTTTGAAGAACCCCATACTGTGGGCGTTTGGGAAAACCGAGGCAGGGAGATCATTCCACAACCGAAGCGTGCGCGGAAGAAAACACCTATCGGATCTGACCGTGCTGGGACGCTCCGGACGCAGAGTGTGAGGATGAACTCCCTGTCTGTGGCGAGCAGTGCGATGATAGAACGTAGCCGTGGGCATCATATCAAACAATTCCTCAGAGCACATACCATTGTACAGGCGGTAGAACACGCATAGGCGGGCAAAGTCTCTCCTGTCGCGAAGAGGTTCCACACCACCTGCCAGTAAAGGATCGTTGACAACTCTTACAGCTCGTCTTTGCACCGAGTCAAATGGACGCAGCTGATATTCAGGTGCCTCCGCCCAGAGGTGACAGCAGTACTCCATGTGCGGCCGCACTTGCGACTTATACAGAAGCAGTGTTTGCGCAGCAGTGAAGTACCGCCGCGCCCTGTTGAGCACACCCAGCTTCTTGGACGCCAGCTTAGCCTTGTCCTCCAAATGACTACGGAACTGAACGTCACTGGAGATGTCAACGCCAAGGATCCCTATACTTTTGGAGATGGAAAGAGATGTGCCCTAAAATTGCGGCTGAAATAACAGTGAAAGGCCGAAGTAACAGGTGAAAGAAAACACAAAAATAACTCCTCTATTGTTCTTCTGAACAAAACAAAGCAAGAGCGTATGGTGAGAGTCTGTCCCAATTCCCCACTAAACAGTTCAGGGAAACGAAGTTGAACTCAATGTATTCACTTAAAATTTATTTAGGCATATACTACTACTACTAAGGTGGCAGACAAGTTTACGGCAAACCTGGATGGAAAGTGGTTGCTGTAGCGTATCCTATGGACGTTGGTAACACCAGAGACACTACGGCACTACACACTACTACTACACACATTAGTATATTAATTAGTTCATAGCACGCTGCCGACCCAGGCTGTGACGACCCACTCTTGAAACTTACAATTTTGACGTTACCTACTTATTTAGTTTAGTTGCTAACATTGGTTGGCAACCCCATACAGAACCGCAGTCTCGTAAAATGTAGGTAAGCAACAAAATCGCTGAATCATAAAAAAGTCACGCCGGAACTTCACTGCCCTCAAAAAAACGTAGGCTAAACTTAGCTAGCAACTTGCCCTCGCAAAAAAGGGGAAAGAAAATAAACTGCACCATACGGGATAACTGTTGTGAATACAAAATTATTGCGCGCTTGTCGCCGCCATTAAACCCTGTTGAAACCTTCTGCTGCACTCCGTTAGTGTAAACTGTGTAAAGTAATATCCAATTCTCATCTTCCGAGCGTTAATCCCGGTAGCGTCCGAAACTCTCATTGAACACTCTCACGCATGACATGCCTATCCTAAAAGAACTTGGTTACTCCTTCCTAACCTAATTACCATTTATCACGCGAGTCATCTAGTTGGCATAGTGCGAGTTTTATTTCCTGTCTTTTATTACCTCTCCAGCTGATTGTCCATGACCCCCGCATAAACTTCCTGCAGTAGACGTCTGGGACCTCCTATCATGGGGCAGAAGTCGCGAGGGATAGACTTCAAAAAATCCATTAACCTTCAAGTACCTACTATTACTTCCAGGAGAAGACCGGATCCCACAAGTACCCTTACCCATGGGAAAATACACGAACTTAGTAGGCCCAAAAAAAATTGTTGTGAAAATACTTTTAATGTACAAACTTTATCACCTTTACTATTTTTAATTGTCCAAAAGGGCTTACAGGAAGCCCCACGTTCAAATTGTTCATTCAAATTACCATAATACCAATTCTACAGCAAAATTCACGCTCGATATAATATCGATATTGATTAAAAACCGATGTGTCGATAGGGTTGCCTCGACGCGAAAGGGGACACAATGGAACTACTCTCTTTGTTAAACTTTGACAACACAAGTGTGTCTTTCAAGTTGAAAAAACCGGTGAAGCCTGAACAATACCTAGTCTAACAAAGTAATCGTGTGGGGGTTCCGAGAGAGTTCGTTCACCATTACAGTTCAACGAATGGTATTTGAAATTGTATGTAAGTACTTTACGTTTGCATTCGCACACAATTCGTGGGTAGTCGCATAAATTCTGCGATAAACATGAACACTTCATTATGTATAGTTGCTGGTAGGCCTTGTGTTAGTTTATTTATTTGGTACATACCTAGACAAAAAAAGAAAACAATCAGCAACAATTTACAAAACAATAGTTATGAGATTTGGTGTCGGATTGAGTTCCAAAATATTATTACACATACCTAAGTATAATGTGTGCATGTGTTGCAATAAAGATGGAACAAATATTATACAATACATAGTGAAATCTGTACTTAGGAAGACAATCCAGTTGAAACCTATTAATAAAATAGAATTTATTCATTGTTAAAAATTACAGAGAAACAAGTATTACATAATCTAGGTATATATTTTCATTATTACTATCTAAACTAAACCTAATTATGGCTACCGTGGCATTGTGCCCAAAACACTAGCAGCATTCCCCCTTTGAATAGCAATACCTATTCGCTGAGCGAGAAAACTGCCAGCCCTTGGGTCACCAGTAGACTCTACAAGGCGCTTTTTCAAATTCTTGAAAAATATCAAAAAATAGATTAAATAAAAATAATAAAAGAATCAAGCCAATCATTGAAAAGTGCGGTCATATGCCTATCTTTTGTTTTCATAACTTGGGTGTTAGACAAGTTATTCTGGATAGATCCAGAGTTCAAGCGAGACAAGGTCTCACGTGATAAGTAAAGGAATTCGATATCCTTAATTTATTATTATTGAAATCACCCGAAAAAGTAATTCGTTATTAACTATTTTGGCCTCCTAAATAGATAGTGAAGACGTAGTTTAAGTAGGTACTTAGCTTTCACAATTTCGAACTTGACCCATGTTGGTTCAAGAAACTGTACATAATAATTATCTGATTGTGAGGTACCTTACCTACTCAATAGCAAATTATCCGTTGGTATTTATTTAGTTGTATGACTTCCATGGCTTTTAATACCTACTAGCTGTAAGTCTTCTGTAATTATAAAATACTAGTGGACGGCGTGCGGTTTTACCCGCGTAGTTCCCGTTCCCGTGGGAATACGGGAATAAAATATAGCCTATGGTTACCGGGAATAATGTACCTTCCCAAAAATTAAAGTTTTTTTAAATCGGTTCAGTAGTTTCGGAGCCAATTCGATGCAAACCAACAATCAAATCATTTCTCTTTGTAATATTGGTAAAGAAAATATTGAAACAACTGAATTTACTGAATAGACTTTTATGAAAAAGAAAATGTAGGTACAGCGGTGTGCACGGAGCTCGTAAAACACCACGTGAGTAAATTTTTTCGTAATTAAACTTTTTGGTCTATTTTTGTTAATTATGGCCCGATTTACATTATAGTGATATAATAGCATATTTTTATAAAATACTAGCTGACTGCAAACGTTGTCTTGACATGTTTTTTTATTTATTTTTCATTTAGGAGGATGAAAAATAGATGTTGTCCGATCCTCAGACCTACCCAATATGCACACAAAATTTCATGAGAAACGATTTGAAAAGCGACACGAGAATTTTATATATTAGATTTTTAGACAGAATCCGCTCAAGAGATAGTTCCAAAAAAAGGGAACCTTGCTAGAGTACGCGCTTAGTATTTCATTGAATGACAAGTTGGCGGTATTCAAGTTGCAAAGCCCAAATCCAGTTTGGGCGTAACATAGCCCTCGAATTGTCACAGGAACAGACAGACGCACCATTAACTACGTAATGATTAATTAACATCGCGGCACATTAATTTATAACTGCAAACGTTAACCCTGCGCTGCAGGACATAACTCTCGTTAGTGTGGGTGTGACGCACACCAGGGCTGCCATCTGTCAAAGAGATCTGGAGAATGAGGAAAGATAAAAGATGTCACAGATAATAGGAAGTGTCTGCTGTTTATCTTCCCGGACAAGATAAGAAAGAATCAGAAAGATGGAATATCCATGTCAAGGCGCAAACGTCAATAGATATTGACTAAATAGGTACCTTTATCATCTCTGAATAGCTCTCTGGGTACCTTGAGATTTGTTCGTGTAAATGGGCTGCGCCGTCTTATCCGCATGGGATAGTCCCCACCAAAATGGGATCATTGTGTACGACACACCTCGGCACAGCCCTTCAGGAAAGATGCATTTTAGTTATTCGGACCGATATGGATGCTGTTAGTGCCTACGGTAAGGTCGCTATGCGCTAGGGTGTCGGAAGAAAAACAACACGAATGCTCCCAAAAGGTGAATAATAAAAGAGGCCCAATTTAAAATTGACATCTTATTGTCACATGCTGTTTGAAGTAATAAGAGGGCAAATCAGTGACGGCCATGACAAGTCTCGAGAGTGGTAGCCCTACAGAGCGGGACCCCTACGCACCGCATCCACGCGTCTCGTCTGTCGTTTACATACGGCAAGCTCATTATGCTAGTCAGTAACGGCTGAAAAAATTATTCAAATTTCACTAATATCACAGAAGAAGGCTTCTGTGCTAATATCCCTATTATAATGCGAGTAACTGTCGTAATGTACGTGTTTTAGCTTTTATTGACTCACATCTGGTGCCTCTGCGGAGCTCATTTCCATATCTTGTGAGCGACTCGCCGGCTGCGGACTGTTCTTGCGACACTGTTACAGTTTCGTGAAGTTAATGTGTCACTTTGATTGTGGTGCGATGGTACTTACACTCCACCCTGGGTACTAAGTATGGCAGATAGATAATGTTTAACTTTTACGGTTGCGTAATGTGCGCTAAGAATTAGGGTGAGAGTGGGTCTTCATTAGTATTTTCAATGAGAGTATCATAAAGGTACTCTCAATTACAATCTATAGAGTTAACTTTCCGTTGACATATGACGATAGAAAACGAGCGTAGTCCAATAAAATTTCCTATACCTAGTTACCTCTCACAAAAAATCCTTCAAATGCAGTTACAAAATGTAGAGTTAGTTGTTCCCAGGAATGTGTGGAAGATATCGGGTTAAAATGAAACTAATATCTAGATTGTCCGAGACGTGGGAAAATATCTAATTCTTACACACACATACCAGTAGGTATATTTTACAATATTGTATAGAAATATGCAATTTTTGATATGTATTAATTTTATTACTGATCTTGGGTAGCATGAATGTAAGTAGGTACTCAGTTTAGAATGATTTGACTTTCTAGTGGCGAAAGCATTTTCAAATTGGGACGGTAGTTTCCTAGTTCATTTTTAGGATTCCGCACCCAAAGGTTAAATAGGGAACCCTATTACTGAGACTCGTCTGTCTGTTTGTCTGTCTGCTGTCTGTCATGAGGTTATATCTCAGGAACTGTTATAAATAATGAGAAATTTTCACAGATTATGTATATCTGTTGCCGCGATAACAACAAATACTAAAATCAGAAAAATATTTATATTTAAGGGGGCTCCCATACAAAAAACGAGATATTTTGCCGTGGAACCCTCGGTGCACGAGTCCGATTCGCACTTGGCCGGTTTGTAAATAGTAATTAAAAACCTATGTCTCTGTTTAACTAAAATAGTTAAATACTTGTTTTGTATGTAATTTATGACCAAATAAAATAAAATAAAAACATCAAAGCATGGTTCCAATGGAATCCGATATTGCGGCAGGATATCTAGATGTAAGCATGGAGTCCGATCAATGGGGGCTCGTAAACTTCGGCGGCTGTAGTGTATGGTCACTCGACGTGCCATTACCATTCTAATGGTGATTCATCTAATAGGATGGTTTAATCGCCGACCGATGGCCGAGGCGACCGCGACAGCCCTCGGCGTTATTGGCTGGTAATCTCTAAGTTTGCATAAAGAGTAGGTACCTCCTGCATAAGTCTTGCTTTTTCCATCGGTGCAGGGGTGAAGCGCATTTGTCAGGGAATAAGCTCAATACAATAAGAAAATGCGGTGACCACCAGTCCTTCTGGTGGGCCGAGTGCTTGTCTGCCACCTTAGTGGTATAAAAAAAAAAAAATATGAATTTTATTTCTTTAAAATGACTGTTGGTTATTTGTATAGGCGAGTAACAGTCACAGAGGCTTGGTAACAGCGTGTAGTAAAATTATTGTCCATACATAATGTACGTATTCTATCAGCCAGCATCATGTTTTTACAATCCAGTATCTGTGCTAATTTGATGCTCTTGGACGTTATGCGTAAGAAAATAGACCCCATAAACTGCAATATTATGTAGACTAAAATATTTTTTCAAATGTTTGAGAAGATTAAAAATTTAATGAAAGTGATGACCTGGCTCTACATAACCCTTTTTAAGACAAATTTCAACTACTTACTATATATTTAGCATGTAAATGAGACCCGTATCTATGACAAATTAACTGTGGCCACGTGGTGCCTCCCCCCCGCACCTTCCCCCGCCCTCCTCTCTAGGGCAGCGTGAGCCGCCCTATCCGCTTTGATCTCACTTTTCTTAATTAATAGCTTCAGAAAAAATCCGTTTGGCAAGTTTTACGGACCTCGAGTTATAAAGGCTCGCTCACTGCGCCGCGGGCGCGGGGAATCCGACCCCACGTCCCACACTTTAGGCAGAGCGTACACAGGCAATTAAAATTGCTCAAATTTATGATGTGAAGTAAATTACATAGAGCAACATATCAATACAATAACGTGGTGAAGCAATGAAATAAATCTTTTGGCCTATTTTTACCCAGTGTATTTTGAAGACAAATGAAACTAACATACACAAGCTTGATCTATGCAGGGTAGGTACATAACTGATAACTAGATGAATTTCACTCAACATCAAACAAATAAATGTGTCTATTTCACAGGGAGATAATATATGTGTGCTGCGTGAGAATAGAAGTTACACCACACCTAAATGGCCTAATATCATGGATTTACTTTACTGCAATCCGAATTCCTGAACTAATTACTTCATATTGAAACCTTTGTGACGCTCAGCGATTATTGCTCTAAAAATTGCGGAGAAAACGCTTCGATTCCCAGCCACCAGTGATTCCGTCCGATCGATCTTAATGACACGGTGCCAGTATAAACATACCACCCGGGGTTACTAGCCACGGCCACGGTAACAGCACCTGAAACAACATGCCTTCGTCGAAATACACTTTTTGTATGTATGTAACATAGCTACATATAATACACGAAATGTAAACGTTTTAAAAGCTAACCTGTCCCTCGCCGTGCACTATTTGGGAGAGTCGAGATTATGGCTCGGCTGTTGTCCGTGACAATACTTTAGCATTTCAAACGGCATTCACTGCGAGCTGCGAGAGTGCTTAGAATAAGTTATTTCATATTCCTTTCTAAACTATTTAATTTAATTTTAAAACTAAACAATTTATTTAAATGTACGTTCCGTGAATTAGTAACGCTCTCTCGGATTTAATGTTATCGTTAGGATTTTAATTTTTAACTTGTTTAGTTTTGAATATTCGACTGGGATATATTATTATATTACTGAGTGCTCAAGTGGAGGTTGAGAGAAAATGAAGTACAAGATAACACAGACATAATCGGATTAAAGTGTGCCAGTGCCAGCCCACGGGCGGGATCAATGCTTGAGTCAGCTTAAGTCCGTGACAAGGCTGAGCGTAGGTACATAAGTACTATAATTTATAGTCCTATTACTTTGTGTTTGTACATGAACCTAATACCTACCGAATGTAGGTATCTGATTATGAAATATCATATCGATTAACTTGTGACGCGTATTTCTGGCTACATACCTCTTCAATACCGAGAATATCACGTTTCATATAACGTATTCCTTCATCCCTATAGAATTGCTGTGGTATATTTAGCCGTGCTCGGTCACGGAGTTCCGCGAACCGTCGCCGTCGCCCACGTCACAGAGGATCCACAACATGCGTTTTAGTTAACCTTTCGATGCGAATGATTTATTAACCTAGGTGGGGCCCACCCGCGCCCGGGGCGTAATTCCACTACCCGGTGCATTACTTTGAATGTCGAAATATCCGTCGATAAACAGGCGGCTCGTGAAACAGATATTGGTTCATTTATCTCTTTATATTACAATCGTAAAGGCAAAAAATACATATTTGTTCATTAAAATCTTTTCACCTAAATCGATTAAAGTTCTAGCTAGATAGGTATAAGCAATAGAACACGATTATTACAAAAATGTCTAGAAATTATCTTCGCCAATTTTAATTTTATTAAAATTAAAATTGAGGTAGATTATCGCTCATTTAACGCTAACAGAGGTCGTGGCCATCGATCCAATTGAAGGGGAATAACCCTTATAAGACCAACCCTTTGAGCTCCTCTGAAGCGTTCGACATCACCTACAGCACAGCATCCTCGTAGATGTAGACCGCAAACTGGTAACTGAACCGGGCGGCTATCGGGTCGATATCTCGCGCGCACTGGCACGCACGGATAGACATTCACATCAGAATACTCACGTCTAATGCGATCTGAATCGCGATAGAGCAGATTGAATGTCGTATACGACAATTAATTGGGGTGAGTTTTTGTAACAACTCCGATGCATTGCAGAGCTGTGTGGGAAAGAAGGACTGTAATACGAGTATAGTACCTAACTAACATCAAGTGTTTCACCTTTTGGAAATCTTTTCTTTTTTAATAAGGAAGTCTTAGTTAGTTTCATCACATCCACCTGTTTGTGACTCTTAAGATAAAATTGTAAAACAAAAACTATTGTTAGGGAATATTTCTATTATCATTACTGTGAATTCTGTACCTGCTTATGGCAGTCAACCCACCTTAAATTAAACTAGGTACCTACTCTCGATGTTACTCTTGTAAACTGATTGGGCGCTTGCACACTGCCACGATAACCGTAACGACACGATATCGTACGATATCGTAGGAGCGGTGTTTTGATACAATTACTACTACACGCTTTCACACTGCCACGATATCGTCACGATATCGCACGATATCGTGGACGATATTTACTGTCGTGACAATATACAGATACTTACAACAGTAGAGTAACTTCATAGAAATGTGCGAAACGGCTCACTCACACAGACGTGCGCATCTACTGACCCGTGACATTCCTGGAGCATGACTTGTAGTGAGCTACAAGTCATGCTCCAGGTATCGTTTTAGGGGTTTTTTTGGTATGCTGAGTACGAATCACGTGATAATTTTGCAATCCAATACGGCCGCCGCGCCGTAATCACGAAATTTTATGATGGGTATCGTTAAAGGGGTTTTTTGGTATGCTGAGTACGAATCACGTGATAATTTTGCAATCCAATATGGCCGCCGCGCCGTAATCACAAAATTTCATGATGGGTATCGTTTAAAGGGTTTTTGGGTATGCTGAGTATGAATCACGTGATAATTTTGCAATCCAATATGGTCGCCGCGCCGTAATCACGAAATTTTATGATGGGTATCGTTAAAGGGGTTTTTTGGTATGCTGAGTACGAATCACGTGATAATTTTGCAATCCAATATGGCCGCCGCGCCGTAATCACAAAATTTCATGATGGGTATCGTTTAAAGGGTTTTTGGGTATGCTGAGTATGAATCACGTGATAATTTTGCAATCCAATATGGTCGCCGCGCCGTAATCACGAAATTTTATGATGGGTATCGTTAAAGGGGTTTTTTGGTATGCTGAGTACGAATCACGTGATAATTTTGCAATCCAATATGGCCGCTGCGCCGTAATCACAAAATTCCATAATGGGTATCGTTTAAGGGTTTTTTCGTATGCTAGGTACCAATTTAATGTAATTGGCCTTAATTTTACAATAAAAATCTTTTGTCATAGTATTTAGTTTACTAATAGCTTAGGCGGCCATATTGGATTGCAAAATTATCACGTAATTCGTACTCAGCATTCGAAAAAACCCCTTAAATGATATCCATCACGAAATTTTGTGATTACGGCGCGGCGCCCATATTGGATTGCAAAGTTATCACGTGATTCGTACTCAGCATACCAAAAACCCCTAAAACGATACCCATCATGAAATTTTGTGATTACGGCGCTATGGGGGGCGTGCGTGAGCTCCTCACGTCACGCTGCCGTCATGTGCCTGCTTCTGCTGCCTTCTTCTGCCTTATGGCGATTTGTTTGTCCAGGTTATTTTTTCCCAATGTGATAACCTGCCCAAGGTAGTATACTCCTGAACAACCTCCAGCCTCGATCCGTCGACGTATAGTATCCCCGGCGCGGTCATTGAATATGACCTTGGTTTTTTCTAAGTCCATGCACAGACCAACACGTCGAGACGCTCTGTTGAGGTTGTGCAGCGGAGACACTGGAACAGGTAAGCGGAACTTATCTGTTCCAGCGTCTCCGATACTATAACGATGTCGTCGGCAAACCGAAGGTGCAAGATTCGCGTGCCATTGATGTTCACGCCACACCCTTCCCAGTCCAGCGTCTTAAAGATGTCCTCAAGTGCATTCATGAAGAGATTCGGCGATATCACATCACCTTGTCTAATACTAACATTCCCCGCTAACATTTACCGCGGTGGTATTGCCATCCGGAAGTTAGTGTCTTGTTTTTTTAAAACCTCCAACAAATGACACAGTATGAACTCGAAAGTGTTCTGGGTCATTCGAAAAAAAATATTAAACATTTCAATAAGTGCCCTCTAAATATCGCACTTGTAGAAGAGGATCAACCCAAAATGTTCTTCTACAGTATCGTTTTTTTCTCCGTAAATATAAAAGATAAAGTAAACGTAACTTGTTCACTGCTGCCATTATTGCTTCTAAAATTTAAATTAGCTTCAAGAATCGCGCGGTTACTGGCGCGAAGCTACTAACCGAATAACAAGCTGTGGGATATACTGTGTCATTTCGTTCGGTTATATGTAGTTCCACGATATCGTACGATATCGTGGAACGATGTCGTACAATATCGTTGCACGATATCGTACGATATCGTGGACGATATCGTGCCACGATATCGTGCAATGTGCAAGCGCCCATTAGCACACTTAATATTTCAGTTCAAAATTGGTAAGTACCTACTTGCATATCAAGTTATAGGTACAGAGTCTCGACTCGAGAAACGTGCCTGCTACATTATTTTTTGGACTTTTTGGACTCTGTATGCAGGGAAGAACCAACATGGTTATTCTTATTATAATGATCTATTTGGAGTGCGACTGTCGCCCAGAAGACCTGATAAGAAGAAACGGCGAATTTTCCATTTTCGCCGTCTGATTTCTTCGCGGTTTTATCTATCCCTGAATCGGCTCAGAACAGACTTTCAGCTTCGTATTTAATTGAAACCTGTTCAACATGAACGACCCACGCTGTAGGCCCGTCTCACTGTTGGATTATTTGCCAGTTGCGGTTCTGGGAGGGGGTTTGTTAAGTCAGGGTTTTAGTGAATAAAGTATGTCTCCTCTAGGTCTTGGCATCATATTATATTCAGACATGTTCGGGTCCTTCCTTCAAAGTGTATTTTATTGTTTACGTTTTCACGACGACATAAAACTTCAGGTAGATACTTTATTGTTATTCATTCGGCGCCGAAGTTATGTTTCACGAGGCACATCAAATCGCAGTTTGACTCGAGCTTTCTGCAAAATAATAAACGAAATTAATGTCTGTTATATTTCAAAACTACAAGGCGTTAAATAAAATCCGTTCACTTTATAGATCGTTTTTGTTAATAAAAATTCAAATCCTTTACAAATAAAATAACCCTTAATTTTTATTATTAAGCTGAACTGCTGAACAGGCGATAATATTAAATTTAATGTGCGCCAGAGGGGCTGTGCGAGAACAGAGAGCCGTGCGAGGCAAGCGGTCGTGAACACAATGACGTGAAAGTACTTGACTACTTGTCAGTGCACGTGGAAAGCGAGCTGAGCCCGCTCAGGGGGTATAATCGAATGTAATTAAAAAGCTCGACGAAATCACCACTAGCATTGTGCATCGAAACGTTTCACGAGAAATAACCTATTATCGAAAACGAGCTCGAAAAAAATAACAAAGCTCGCGCTATGAAGTAAAGGATCGAGGGGGTTGGCCAGAGGGGGAGGGGTTAGTTCGGGGGCAGACGAGCGCAAACATTAATGGCAGTCTATGTATCGATTCATTTCGTTTTTCTATTAAACGCCGTCAGTTGCATCTGACGGGGCGGCTCGGGGCTCGGCACCGACACAAACCCCCGGACGGGCTTTGATCCTGCGGAACAGAACACTATAATAATACCTCCCTGCGGCATCAAGCACACGCTCGTACTGCTACATAATATAGCTATATAGTCAGTGTTATATTTTTATTTTTTAACCGACTTCCAAAAAAGGAGGAGGTTCTCAATTCGACTATATTTTTTTTTTTTTTATGTTTGTTACCGGCAAATCGCTAGAAGGAGTTAACCGATTTTGAAAATTCTTTTTTTGTTTGAAAGCTGGTGCTTCCCATGTGGTCCCACATACAGGAAGTCAGAATCGGATGCTGGGATCCTGGAGAAATCGAAGAAATCCCTCGAATCGAGGGAATTCCTTAACGATTTACAGCAGTTATCTTGTGTTTGGGCTTGATTAATTTGTATTGGGGAGAACATTACCCCTAGACAGATATAATTTCAGTCTACCCGTCACTGAAAATCATGAAAAAAAAAAATTGTAACAAAAAAAAACCGACTTCAAACAAAAACTGAAAATTGAAAAATAAAATTAACTTAGCACAACTTTTTTTTTTTACGTATGGAAGTCCTACATGGATGCTATGCCGGACTCCTACCAACTAAAACCACACGATGCCCTACAACTGTCTACGGCCGGGAGTCCCGGGTAAGCCCTCGGAAGGATGTCCCAGGGTATATAGTCAGTGTAAAGTAGAAGTTAGCTACACTAGCTTGCGAAACGAAGCAGTATCTTGTTCCAAATAAGGAAATTTCCAGATATAGATCTAAATCTTCTAAGATAGAGCAACGGGAACGTGAGGGCTGCTCGTTGTCCTTACAAAAGCAGGACTAAGGCGGCGCGTGACGTGAGTTTCAAACAAGCCTCAAGTCCCGAGAAGCGCGAAGCCAACCCTCAAAGAAGCGGGACAATACCCGAGTCCCTCGGCGAGGTCTCGGTGGTAGCCGAACTCTATTATGCATATTATGAGGGTAGATTACCCTAAACATTTCAAGTGACTAGACTAGATGTAAAGGGTTTTTGCTATGTAGCTGTGCAATTAGGCCAATTAGAGCCATGATGGATTTCATTTAGAATCACAAACCAATGCGACACGTCTCAAAACTTGAACATTTCCTTTGATAATATCTGCTGTTTCGATTTTCGTTCTACAGATAAAATCAGTTAGTGTTCCCGTGACCGTGGAATCTTGTATCCCCAGGTCGACCCCCTGGGGGAGACATCGGAACTTTCCCAGTTACCTAACTGGGAAAATCAAGCATTTGATTTATATTTCCGTGTCTGGTGTCCTGTACAGTTGAAATCAGAATTTTATCATTGTGCGTACCTAATCAAGATGTGTCTCAAGTGGTAAAATAATTACTATATTGACCAAAACATAATAAACGGATACCAGGGATTCATTTTTGCAAAGTAAGGGAACCGCGGTCGAATAATCAACGGAGCTCTGAAATCGTTCGAAATTCCGTTGATGATTATAATGTTA
Source organism: Miltochrista miniata (assembly GCA_933228765.1). Lineage (NCBI taxonomy): Eukaryota > Metazoa > Arthropoda > Insecta > Lepidoptera > Erebidae > Miltochrista > Miltochrista miniata. The sequence continues at coordinate 492,253 of OW121764.1, forward strand.
AAATCGTAAATGCGAGATTCCTTAATGTTCATCACCAAAATTGACTCGTAACATTCTAAATAAGCCTCGGGAGTCGTACCCAGCGCCTTCACCTCTTAGGCAGGGATCTAACGGGGCGGCGGGCATAAAAGTAGAAAGCCTATAAAGTACGTAATATAAAATGGCGCACTAAAAAGCGTAGTTAAATTATTTTATTGTGAGCTATTTAGTTAATAATATATTTTAAGTGAGATGAAGCGAAGAGACAAAAGGATAGAACAATTTATTGCTCAAATTTACGGCAACTCTCTGCTGGGGAATATATACTTTCTCTTTAGATTAACTAAGCTTATTGTTTGTAAAATTATACAATACAATCGCTAGAAGAACATGATATCAAATTATCGTATTACATAGGTACAAAACAAAGGTTCAAACATTCGCACCTCAGCTGCGGTCAAATTCGATGATAAAATGTTTTTTGTAATTGAAAGCGACCCTTTTACACACATTCTGAAAAGTAAGAGATCCCCTTTGATATTAGACAGAGCAAGATATTCGAAAATGTGAACAATAGCACGGACTAGTTTCGATCGCATGTCAACAACATGTGGAAAGTATGCGCGTCAATACCACTCAGGTCCAGAATCAGCATGGCTGCCGTGTTAAATGTAACACAATTATCGAGTTATATCAAAATGAAAACTGTCAACTCCATCTCGCATGTGACAGGTGTCAATTTATTGAGTAATTTCGAGTGTCCAAATGAATAAAAGCTTGATTCGTGGCGTGTGATAAAATATACATTATGTACACGCAGTGTAATCGGATTCACAACGCGCTGAATCAAGTAATTCAATGGGAATCTCATTACAGTGGCATTAATGTGTCTGGTGTGGAGTGGCCGAGGTACTCAAATGTATCTAGTTACGAGTATCTGAGTACCGTCATTGGTTTCAAATCGTTGAATATCTAGGACTACAATATACCTCATACGGATATAGATTACGTTAATAGAAGTTAGGATTTGGGATTACAAGACACCCCGATGTCATGTATGACTTCTCTTCTCAGCAAGTCATTGACGCAACTGCAGTGTTAAATAGCTTAGGTACTCACGTATAAAGCACGACTACTAGTATCTATCTATAGAATGTGTAATCCTACGTACTACAAAGTTTTCTCAAATATTTCCGTTGCTACCATGATAGGAGAGTTCCAAAGGAGCTAGCAAATAATCCGTAGCTCAAGTCATAACTGTCTCGAGCCGAGACAGTGAAACATCGCAGTACAGTCAACATCAGCCCTCGCTTTACGGCCGGTATACATTGGTTTACCGAGAACACGCCGTACACTCTCGACAAATACAAATTACTTCTCCTGATTCTAGGAAAATGGTAGTTTGAATGATGTACTCTCTTGAGAAAGGAAATAGGAAAATTTAAATGATTTGCTATGTTATTTATTAGCATAGATTTCTGGAATCTCACCTCAGCTTAGCGTTCCTGAACATTGTACTGGCGAAAATTGTAGGGGTAACGAGTGCATTTGTTAACTTTAACTAGCTAGCAATTTAATGAAGGCCTGAAGTCGATGACATGACGGAGCCAAAAGATATTCAAGGGAACTCCACATTGATAAACAAGTTACCTTGTGTTTAGACTTGATTAATTTATTTGATGAGAACATTACAACTACATAGATGAGTAAAGACCTAAAGAGAGTACGCGTAAAGAGGTCGCGAAGCGGCTATGAGCGAAACTGTGAACTCTATGATAGAGACACAGTTTAGCTGGTGCCGTTTTTCGAACTATGATTGTGCATCTATATGTTTAGTATTTGAACGAAAAATGCTACTTCTTGGGCTATGCTATTCTTAACTATAATCTAGAGTTAGTCCTCTTTTAGGTTTTTTGCGAGAAATGTCAGTAAGCCATACCTAGTGACTCAGGTGCATAAAACTACTGGGTGACTAGCTCGCTATCACTTGGAACTAGAATGGCTTCTGTGTATATGGCATAGCAGATCATTATTATATTTCAGTCGATCCGGTACCTGGGTGAGCAATAAGTGGAGTTGAGGTAATGAGGAGAACTTCCAGTATGTGACGTAGTTGGACGCAGATGTTTCTTTTTGACGTAAGACTACTCTAATATCAAATGCAAGTATACGTAGGTCCATTAGAACATTGATCTGTACTGTGTTTGTTACATATATATAAATAGCGAAAGATGTCGCATCCGCGATTCCCAATCTAAGTTTTACTTCATGCAGTCGAACCAACTGCCAATATTCAATACCCTACGCCGAACTTTTTACTTCAGATTTAAGGGGCGGTTATTGCGCACAAGTAGGCATTTGGCGCTCCCCTCGCCCCGGGCGCAAGACACACCGCGCGCCGGCAGCGGCAGTCAACTCTCATGCCACAGTATACAGTATAGTAGAAAGAAAAAGCAAGCTAACTTTGTTTGACGTAGTAAATGCATCTAACTTTATTAAGTGTAGTGATTTATTAGTTTCGTAAATAAAAATAAAAGAGTTAATCGTAAATAAATTATGTAAATTATACTATTATTTTTAAGCTAAAGAGTTTGTTTGTTTGTTTAGTTGTTCTAACTCTAGAGTCTAAGAGACTGCTAGTTGAATTTCAAGAGTTTCTTAACAGAATGTCCATTTTTGAAAAATACCAAAATATTTAACATCACGCTAAGGCGAATAAGAGCTTAGCAGCAACGAAACATTTTTCGACAACTAGGATATTTCATTTCTTTTGAGAGTTTCAGTGGCGTACGTTTGCTACAGTTACGTAAAAAATGTAAATTACATAATAGCTGGTCATAAAAATTTGCGGCGCCGCGCCGTAATCACAAAAATTCATGATGGGTATCGTTTAAAGGGTTTTTTGGTATGCTGAGTACGAATTACGTACTAATTTTGCAATCTAATATGGCCACCACGCCGTAATCACACAATTTCATGATGGGTATAGTTTAAGGGAATTCTTGGTATGCTAAGTATGAATCACATGATAATTTTGCAATCCAATATGGCCACCGCGGTGTGATCACAAAATTTCATGATGGGTATCGTTTAAGGGGTTTTTTGGTATGCTGAGTACGAATCACATGATAATTTTGCAATCCAATATGGGCGCCGCGCCGTAATCACAAAATTTTATGATGGGTATCGTTTAAAGGGTTTCTTGGTATGCTGAGTACGAATCACGTATTAATTTCGCAATCCAAAATGGCCGCCTCGGTGTAATCACAAAATTTCATGATGGGTATCGTTTAAGGGGTTTTTTGGTATGCTGAGTACGAAGTACGTGATAATTTTGCAATCCAATATGGCCGCCGCGCCGTAATCACAAAATTTCATAATGGGTATCGTTTAAGGGGTTTGTTCGTATGCTGAGGACGAATCACATGATAATTTTGCAATCCAAAATGGCCAAAGCGCCGTAATCACATAATTTCGTAATGAATATCGTTTAATGGGTTTATTCGAATGCTGAGTACGAATAACATGATCATTTTGGAATTCAATTTGGGCGCCTAAGCTATTTAGGCCTACTTGCGCGGAGAGTCGAGTTAAATATATAAATATAGAGTTAGTAAGCTCTGAGTTAAATAAATAACTTCTTAACTCTGACCACGTCTTGCACAGTTGCAAATTGGCACGCGGTTAACTAACTCACAGTAAACCGAACAAGTTTTTTTAGTCTGTCGTTCCATGCAATCCAACCACACACAAATGTTAGAACGAAGAATGGAACATGTGTCTCTATCTCTTTTACACTACAGTCTGCTACGTATGATTTACGATACTACCATACTTACGATACTACCATTTACGATACCAATCATAAAATTTTGTGATTACGGCGCGGCGACCATATTGGATTGCAAAATTATCACGTGATTCGTACTCAGCATACCAAAAAACCCCTTAAACGATACCCATCATGAAATTTTGTGATTATGGCGCGGTGACCTTTTTGGATTGCAAAATGAGTACGTGATTCGTATTCAGCATACCATAAAACCCTATAAACGATACCCATCATGAAATTTTGTGATTACAGCGCGGCGGGCATATTGGATTGCAAAATTATCACGTGATTCGTACTCAGCATACCAAAAAAACCCTTAAACGATACACATCATGAAATTTTGTGATTATGGCACGGCGGCCATATCGGATTGCAAAATTATCACGTGATTCGTACTCAGCATACCAAAAAACCCCTTAAACGATACCCATCATGAAATTTTGTGATTACGGCGCGGCGGCTATATTCGATTGCAAAATTATCACGTGATTCGTACTCAGCATACGAACAAACCCCTTTAACGATACCCATCATACAATTTTGTGATTACGGCGTGGCGGGCATATCGGATTGCAAAAATTATCACGTGATTCGTACTCAGCATACCAAAAAACCCCTTAAACGATACCCATCATGAAATTTTGTGATTATGGCGCGGTGGCCTTTTTGGATTGCAAAATTAGTACGTGATTCGTATTCAGCATACCAAAAAATCCCTTAAACGATACCCATCATGAAATTTTGTGATTACGGCGCGGCGGCCATCTTGTATTGCAAAATTAGTACGCGATTCGTACTCAGCATACCAAAAAATCCCTTAAACGATACCCATCATGAAATTTTGTGATTACGGCGCGGCGGCCATCTTGTATTGCAAAATTAGTACGCGATTCGTACTTAGCATACCAAAAAACCCCTTAAACGATACCCATCATGAAATTTTGTGATTACGGTGCGGCGGCTATATTCGATTGCAAAATTATCACGTGATTCGTACTCAGCATACGAACAAACCCCTTAAACGATACCCATTATGAAATTTTGTGATTACGGCGCGGCGGCCATATTGGATTGCAAAATTATCACGTACTTCGTACTCAGCATACCAAAAAACCCCTTAAACGATACCCATCATGAAATTTTGTGATTACGGCGTGGCCGCCATGTTGGATTGCGAAATTATCATGTAATTCGTAGACATTTTAATGCATTAGGTAGCTGGTTACCATGTCGTGAAAACACTTAAAAAGTAAAAGATCACCACATTTTTACCATGAGTCGCGTATGTATTTGTAACGGTTAATCTAATTACATTTTGCCCATTACTGATATTATTATACTGTGGCGCGATTTCAACGTAATTTGGCATAATAATTGCGAAATAGTTGCGAAAAAAACTGACACAGGTCCTGCCTCCACAAGCGCCAGGGCGAGACTGATCGGCCGTCAGCGGCGCAATTCTATTGCGTTTGGTAGATATTCGTACATGATAACTATGTAAATAGTTGTTTATAGAAAAACGCTCGGAAAATGTGTATAAAAACTTAATACCTTTAATGGAGTGCAAAAAAAATATATAAAATGTTAATAGTTTAGCCACAGTTTTGAAAAAACTTTTCTGAGAGAGTCAACTTTGGGATTTTTTTCTATCTAGTGAAATTTATTGGATCGTGTTACGGGCTCGGAATATGTTTAGCTTATATCCTTAACTATTATATATATATTTTTCAGATTTAAAAACCCTTTACTTTTTGACTAGGATTGTTTCAAAAAACTCAAAATCTGACCCACGCGGCCTTAATTACAAAATAATTCAACATTTCACCTCGGCGAGTCACGTCGCAAACCGCCAGGGGCTTGCTTCATATCTATGTATAAGTGACGGTAATTATTTCAGTAATTAACTTTAATTATGGACTAAGTCGCACATAAAGGGAAATTATAAAATACAATCCCAAAAGTACCTATACTCAACTCATTAATAACATAGCAGATATATTAATAAAAAAGCGAATATCATTAATATTAAGAATTAGTAGATAATAACTCATACTTACAGAATTCAATTTTTAACAAGCACTTATGTTTTTATTGGATACAAAGAACTTTGACATTATAAAGTAACTTTGTAGTGTTGTGCAGCTGTGTGTAGATGAGGACATTCCAAGATGTGCGCGCGGATTGCACACAACACAACACAGGCACACGCAATACAGCCAGCCATGTTAATAATAGAGAGCTAATTACCACTAAGCTCCACGTATATGGACTTAATATATTCTAAAACGCCCGAGCGAGTTCAGATACCAAATTAAAACGGACATGTGCACGTTCGGAATCCAACATAATATAAATATTAATGACATCACGAGGCACATGCAATTAATTGTCGTTCATACAGATAGCACCACGGATATATGAGGGAAACAGGTGTGCGCTCTTACAAACGAAACGACTCGTGTATTTTTTGCTCGCTCTGAATGCGAATGATTAATTTTCTTTTTGAAAATAGTTGAAAGCAGTACATTAATGAATTCCTTCTTTAATTACCGGAGAACATGTGGCGTAGATTCTATCTCCCTCCGGTACAAAAACTGTATCTCGATAGAAGTCGGTTCTGCCTAAATGGCTAATGGTAAGTTTTTATGCACAGACCGTGCGACAGCAGCTATTTAAATCTTTCGCGACAGACAGCCAGACAATTTTGCACGTATGCGGGTAGAGGAACATTCTAAACGGCTGAAAGGAAGGCCTTTGGCATACGGGTGAATGGTTATAGGCTAGGCCGTAAAAATAAATTGGTCCTCAATTTATTTTCCTTCATGTGTTTTTTTTCACCTTGAATAGCCGCGAAGTGATCAATCTTTATAACAAAAATAATATATCTCTTCCTATAAATATAAACATAATCTAATCAGTATCAGTCAGTCAGGCATTCACTCCAAGTAGCGCCACCTAACCATAAAGTAAGGACTCTTATTTCTATTCTGCTTCAATCTCACTTCTCACGAAATTTCATTCCCAAATTTCATTTTAAAGGGACGGAATAAAAAAAGCCCTTCTTAATGGGTGCCTGTGACTGCATTTTAATGGGAGCTTATCACAAAAATTTCAAGTTTTTCTTGGACGTTGATAGATGAGTGAGTCAAGTAATTTCATAATATTGATTCAGTAAATATAACTCTTGGAAATTATATTGATTGGTTGATAGTTCCTCGAATAGCCTCATGGAATTCCGAGTGTCCAGCGAACCGATAACTAGCTTTAATAAGAGTCTACGCTTAGATTTATTAGGTATTTTTATATAATCAGAGTTTTTATCATACTTTTACCAAGTACACATTACCAGTGACGTAAATATCGTAAAATCTTTTACTTAAAAGCAATCTAGGCAGCGTAGATACTAAGCGAGATAAAAGTCAAAGGAGCGAGTTCAGACCCAGGTACGGCCCACAATGAACAATAGTCAGTTAGTTAGTCAGTTGGACGCGAACTTCACATGGAGCAGTTGTTGCTGAGATGATCGTGAGCTGATACGCGGCGGAGGCTGGGATCTCATTAGATTCGTATCTCACTCTCCCGGAACGTGCCAGTCACGCTCGCAAATAACTTATTTATTAAATTAATATAGAAACTCGAATAACTCAAGAATCTGGAATATTAGTTACATAGTAGAGTGTTTAGTAACTCAAGTATATGAGTTTTGTTATGCGTTAATACAAACGTACCCTGCATCGTTTATTGTGAGTGTGGATGCAGGTTTGTTCACTTTTTCACGCATTATCGGCTGAACGGATCTAGCTGATGGGAGTTTTTTGCGTTTCTGGTCTTATGCGTCAATATGGTTTATTCCCGTAATAAATTCTGTCGTTGAATTGCTCAAATGTCATCTAGTCTAAACTCAAAATCAAAATCAAAAATATATTTATTTCACTTAGACTAGACATTATACAGATGCTACAAGCGCATCTGTATAATGTCTAGTCTAAGTCCAGAATATAAACCAAAATCTCTCTACCACCAGTTCACAACGCGACCCACTGATATTATAAAGAGTAATAAATTTGATTGTTTGTTTGTTTGCACCAATAGGCCCCGAAACTACTGAACCGATTTGAAAAATTCTTTCACTGTACGGAACAACTATACTCGGGTGCCACAGGCTATATTTCATTTCCTTATTTCCACGGGTATAATTATACTGTCGTTTTAGCTAGCATCTTATTTCTTTCTTATTAATATTAAATGCGAAAGTTTGAAAGTGTGAATGCACGTTTGTTCACTCTGCCGGATCCTTCGATCAACAATAATATTGCTGTTCAACAGAATATTGTTGATCGAAGGCCGGATTTGGCTGGGAGGTTTTTGCGTATTGGATCATTTGCGTTTCTGGTCATATGCGTCGAAAGGCTTTATCCGCGGATTAAACTCCCTCGGGATGCTCGAATGCCATCTAGCAAATAAGTTTTACACGATATGGCTATTTCATCCAATTTTAGTAAGAGCTGGCTCTTATACCTACCATTGGTGGCATTACCAGTCACTTGGGCAGCCCACTGGCTACACATTTCCGGTAAGCTTCACCAAACATGGCCATATGTCCACAATATCACCGAAATGGAGGCTAAGGAGGATGTGGGAGTTATTTAATATCTATGGGGCTTATGTTCCTTTATTTATACAATAATTATGTTCCTCTTGCTCGTTACATAGAGGTCTATACTTACGTATTGTAACTACATGCATTTGAATGAACCGTCCATTTCATTAAAATTAATGACGTTCTGTACTTGTAATTATAATATTAACAAGTACAGAACAGTCACCAGCAAACAAGCTATAGCTTGTTTGCTGGTGACCATGAGGTACGTATAAAATTTAGAACAATTTAATTGAATTATAGCAGATAGTAAATAGCGATAGTAGTAGTAGTAGCGATAGCGACGCCAATTTGGCGAGCTCAACATAAAAAAAATGGTAAGTATAGTTTTACGATTATATTCCCGTGTCTTCGTTGTCACTTGACTTGACATTACTCCTGGAAGGATCGATCTCAAGCTAATTGGACTAAGCTAAAACTAAAGGTAAATCGAAGAGAGCTATGATTATTATGCGCGTATAACGCGTGGGCAGTCTCACGGATCATCACGGATGTCACTCCGAAGGCGAACTGACTAAAACCATTTTTAACTATCAGTCCAGTTCGGGTAACTCCTCGGAAGGAAGCCCCAGGATTGAGTGCTCTATGTATGGACAACTTATTCTAAAGAAATAATTATAAATATCTAGGTACTTTTTTTTTCATAAGACAGATCTTAGATAGACGCAGAGGTCCCTGCACTACGTGTACTTAATCAACTAAAATAAAATCCTACAAATATCAAAACTCTTGGTCACATGAGTGGCATTACCGGTCTGGAGTTGGTAGACTCAGTGTCGGCACATCATCGCGCGGACAGGACCTACGAAGCCGCCTCGCCGTTGGAACCGGGACACATGCACTCGCTGTTTAAATAAAGGGGAGCGGCGCAGACTGTACACTAATAATTATAATTGAAATTACATTAATTATACTTCCATCTAGCGTTGCATGGTGGGATATTGTGATTATTTGTGATACCCGTTTATGTTTCATAGGGGAGGTTGAAATTATAAATAAAAATAACACAATATTATTCGGACCCAAATGTTGTTTTGTTAGTTCAACGTTGCGATTAGATTAAAAATAATAATTTGTAAATCATACAAAGTCAAAATATAGGTATATAATGGTACATTTTTACTTGTTGTGTTTGCCCGTTAACATGAAAAAATATTTTTTTTTACTGCGGAAGGTTGTGGGGACCACCTTCCGCAGTAAAAAAAATACTTTTGAAATGAAAAAATAATTAATGTTATGAATAAGTTGTTATTTTATTTTTAATTGCTATTAAAACTTTTAAAACATCCAACATTTCGAAGACTTTCACGGTATTTCTGTTAATTAATAAACATCGCAGAGGCGAGTTATCGGATTTCAAGAGAAAATAAAGTGTCTGCTTCAGTCTTGTAGGGGGAAGGGGAAGGTTGTTTACTAAAACAATAAGAATTTTATTACACAGAAACGTTTGACATCCCAAAGGCGAGGCGAGTACGAGAGTGAGGTGAGGACGGTCGCATCGCCTCCTAAGGCCACCTTGACGGAGCAGGAAACTGTATAAACCGAGAGCATCGAGGGCCTCCAAGAGGCGCCTCGCGGGAGTGTTGATGGCAGCACTCCTGTCGCTTCCACTCGCCAAGACTCGTGTCGAGAGCCAACAGGAGGAACGTTGCGAGAGTCTGGATGGGCTATTAACAATTTCATGTGTAAGCTCCCCTCGAACCTACATAGTCATACTGAGCCTAAGTTTCAAAGAAACTACCCATCCCATGCACATACCGTCATTGCTGTACAAATAGCCACCGTGGAAATAAGGTGACGGGACCGCTGTATATTAATATTATTATAGCTATGACCCTAATGACGAAAGCCCAATGTCTGCGCCTCTTGCTTGAGACGGGATAGTCGAGATCGAGACATGACAGTTTTCACTTACGCTGGCCGACACATTACCGCGCGCCACCTGAGTCGAGTCACACAAGATCAAATATAATTATTATATGTTTTCATTATTCCGTTATTCCAACAAGACCTTATGTACTACTTAACATTTTTTAAATGTCAGAGGTCGGTTTCATTTTATGCAAATGCGAACATCCTGCGTGTTATAATGCAAGCATGATTGAAATAGGTATAACTAACAATACCGATTTACATAGTTCCTGTGCCATTGATGTGTTTCTGTCCCTTTAAATGATTCTTAAAGCCCATTTCCATTGGTTATTTTATAAATGTATAAATTGTGTAATGTATTGTTGAGGGGAGTAGCAGACACCAAGGATTTGGGGACGTAAAAGGATAAGGGATGGAATCATAATAGTGTGAAGTGTTATTCTTTAATATCCTAACCATCTTAGGGAGAGCCAGGGAGCTCGGCACAAAATGTATCGAAAAGCATTGCTGCTGTCAGGCCCCCAGTAAACCATTTCTTTTGTATCTTTTTTACCGAGCTATCTATAATTAACTACCTATTATGTACTCCTTAAATTATAATTACCCAGCAGACGCCCCCAACTTCGTATCGTTATTAATAAATATCAGTGCAGCCGAAAGCGAAGAAATTAAGTTAATGTTGAAACACGTGATTAATTACTTTTAATGAGAAATACTTTTTGCTATATTTGGGTTCCTTACAAATCTATGGATCCGTTTGAAACTCTAAACTAACTCTAGGTCTTAGACAGACTCTGCACAAACACCTAAAAGTTTGTCATACACATCCTAAGTTCTCACATAAAGACAGTTTGTGTAAGCAGAGCGAATTTTTTTTCTTTCTATTATTCAAAAAAGTAAATAGATTGACATGGTAATCGCATCAATTAATTTAATATAATGTGTTACTAGTGGAATACATTATGTTTTCAGGCGATGATCAAGAGAATCTATTTACTTATTTGAAACATAATATATTTCACTATGGACATTGACTTGGCATTACATGAGTCTCGTTACATTTTACGATAGAAGAACTGAGCTGCGCGACTTGGGGGTTTTTAAAAGTTTTGTTTTTGATGGCATTACTTTTATTAACGAATGTAACTAGACTATTTGAAAAGAGTAGCCGTGAGTTCTCTTGCCAGGTTACGTAGTAACTAGGTATTTATTAATCTGTGCCAGGTTCTTCCTTACAGGCTCTACCTACCTATTGCGTTGCGAATCTGGCAGTAAATGTAAATGTAGAAGCAAAAAATTTTTGATGTTCATTGTTACGAGTACTTTGTAGCATGTGAAAAAAGATAATTTCATTTTCATATAAGAATTTTTGCATAATTTGTTTTTATTGTAACGTGGATACTGTTGTGTTGATCACCAAATGTAATTGAACGGTTTTGATTTTTGTCAACGCGTAAATTAAAATTGAGTGCTTTCATCACTAATTCCTCCTAATCGGATCGACTGATTGAATGGATAACGACTGAATGAAATGGGTTACAAGATTCCAATTTCAATTCAAGACAAAGCCGTGTTTTTAAAAACCAAATGACGACTCTTTGATCAACATCAAAGAGTCGTCATTTGTTTTTTACTTATTTATATAACCAGGACATCCTTTCGAGGGCTTCCAACCATAGGCTGTTGGGCGTGATTGAATGGATAACGACTGAATGAAATGGGTTACAAGATTCCAATTTCAATTCAAGACAAAGCCGTGTTTTTAAAAACCAAATGACGACTCTTTGATCAACATCAAAGAGTCGTCATTTGTTTTTTACTTATTTATATAACCAGGACATCCTTTCGAGGGCTCCCAACCATAGGCTGTTGGGCGTGACGTGAGGTTTTTTAGTCGGTAGGAGTCCGGCATAACAGCCATGAAGATTTTCCCTCACGTTAAACAAAAAAATAAGTACTTGGTTATATTTTCTGAATGTATTCATGAAATGTAGTGTATCTAGTATCTAATGAATACTTCATATAAAATTTATAACACAAGTCAGTGTAATTACTCGTGATTAAAAAAAGAGAGCCTGTTTAGGTAATTACGGATACTTAACGTACTTCGTTGATATTTGATTTAATGTAAGTATAGCATTAATTATAGAACATTATTTATTATACATGTAAAATACTCAAACTGGCTACTTGATTACATAAATTATCTATGAAATCATTTATTTAAACTTTTTCTCTTATTTTTTTACTCATAGCTTGTTAATTTGCTATAACTTCCTAAAAATCAAGTTTCAATAGATACCATAGCTCTGTGGTTACCGATACCCGGCAGGAAAGGAACTGTGATCATTAAAGCTGCGGCCGAAAGCGGTTTTCGGGTCCTTTGGGCGGAGATCCACGTTAAAATTACACCGAACAATGAGCGAGGAAGAATACAGGCGCGTTAATGACGTACCGACGTCTTTCAACCGCGCGGTAACAACAGTGTGTAGCGGCTCTTATTTTGGGAACTCGTTATATCTACTAGGAGAATTTTTCATTTCATTTCACACGTTAATCATTTTGATCCTGTATGACGGAATATCTGGCACCGGTGCATGAATAATGATATTGGCCCGTTATGCCAGTGGGATTATGTTGGGCATATAGAGCTAACGTATTGTAATTTAGATAGATGATTCTTTATTGTATACCATTATAGTATTAGTTTATAGAGATCATAAATGAAAGTAAGACGGGCAGAATAACCGCTAAGAACGGAGTCTTCTATACAATCGTAGTAGAAAGAGAAGATTAGAAACGAAACTGGAAATTGATGTCGCACTTACATAATACCTATACGACTTAACAGACAAATAAAAAATGCAAAGAAATATTTTTTAGGGTGTAAAGGGCCCCACCACCACCAAATTTTCGGGGGCCCAAGCGACCTCACCTACACGTGGTGCACCTGTTAACCAACGAACGAGGCTCCGCGAATTTAGGTACCCACATGGTGGCCTAGGCTCCCATGTGGGTGCCAGGTGGTACAAAGTGTTGGTCCGGGGGGGTACCACCGTGCAGCTGTGAAAAGCCCCCCAAGTAACCCAGCCCCGGTTGGGTTGCGTTCGGGGTTCAGCAGCTGCACAGCCGGGCCCGGGGCGATGTTTGATGCAGCAGGGGGGGACCAGTAGGCGCTAAGCGGATTCTAGTGTGGCTGACGGGGGTCGACCCGCCGGCCAGGGAGACCCGTAGAAACGGTTTTACCGCTGGCCGCCCGCGGCATAGTATAGGGGCCCAACTGGGACTAACCACCCTGGGAGGCTGCCCCACCAGGCCGCGCATAATCCCGATGTGGTTCGTCGTGCCGGATGGTGACCGGACTGGGACCCCGGCGACCACACTCGGGGGGGTACGGGGGCCCTTCCGTCCGGCGGGTCGGCTTCCGTCTCACCACACAGTCATAGATGAAGCTAGCCCCTACGCCTTGTCACTCACTGCTGCAGCAAATGTCACTCCGTCTTCACGTCTCCCTTTCCCAGCAATCATGGCAGTGCAGAAAAGAAAAGCAGGTACCACAGCGGCCGCTACTACTCCCAGTAACGTACTGTTTGAGGTGGAGTTCGCTAACATCCGCGGACTCCATGCCAACCTCAACGTCGTCCATCACCATCTAGAGACGGCACGGCCAGCTGTGATGTTCCTAACGGAGACGCAAATACTCCGCCCTGCCGATCAGTCGTACCTTAGTTACCCCGGCTATATCATCGAGGAACTATTTCGAGAAAAAGCCGGGGTGTGCGCGTTCGTTAGGGCGGATGTTTGCTGTCGCCGGCTGCGCTGCCTTGAGGACCCTTCCCTCTCCGTCCTTTGGCTGCACGTAGATCACGGCTCCATGAGTCAGATCTACGTGTGTGTCTATCGATCCCACACAGGGACAGCTGAGATGATGAGGCTGTATCAGCACCTCAGCGAGGGGGCTGATGACGCGCAGGTACGGTTCCCGAACGCCGAGTTGGTTTTTCTGGGGGACTTCAATGGTCACCACATTGAGTGGTTGGGGTCCCTCAAGACAGATCCTGCGGGACGGGCCACCCACGCGTTCGCACTCTCCCATGGTCTGACCCAGGTGGTACGCGGGATTACGCGCATACCGGACAGGTCAGACCATGAACCCGCCCTGCTGGACTTACTGCTGACGAGTAATCCAGCACAGTACAGTGTGACGGTTAGCGCCCCACTGGGTACATCCGACCACTGTATTGTGCGTGCCCGCCTGCAGGTACCGTCCCCTGCAAGGGCAGTAGAGGTGACGCGGCGACTGTGGCACTACTCGTCAGCAGACTGGGACGGACTACGAGAATACTTTGCAGCCGTCCCGTGGAGTCAGCGCTGCTTTGCAGGGAGGGCTTCATCGGAAAGCGCCTCTGCGGTTGCTGGTGAAATCACATTAGGTATGGAATACTACATTCCATACACTGATGTCGCCAGCATCCGCAAAGCCCGCCCCTGGTTCGGGCGTGAGTGTGCCGTAGCTGTTCAACAAAAACAGGCGGCTTACCGCGCCTGGATCAGGGCTCGAGCTGTGCGCGACCCGAATGTGGCCCGCCTCAAGGCAGCGTACAACAGAGCCACTAGGTCCAGTAAGAGAGCCTTCAAGAGAGCGGACGCCCAGCGCGTCACGCGGCTTGGTCAGGAGCTCACGTCACATCCGACGGGCAGCCGTGGATACTGGCAACTGGCCAAAGCCGTGCAGGCCAACTTTTGCAAGCCCTCGCTGCCGCCGCTGCGCTATCCTGACGGATCACTGGCTCACAAGGCCCAAGAGAAAGCGGAAATGCTGGCCAAGCTCTTTGCGGCTAATTCCCGGGTCGATGACTGTGGCAAGCAACCTCCCACTATCGCCAACTGTGGAACCACGATGCCGGAAATTGTAATCCGGCAGTGCGATGTGCGGGCGGTGCTACGGTCACTCGACACGCGGAAAGCCAGTGGTCCTGATGGCATTCCGGCCGTGGTGCTGAGGAATTGTGCAGCTGAATTGTCTCCAACGCTAACGCGCCTGTATCGCCTTTCGTATTCGTCGGGAGAAGTGCCGGAGGCTTGGAAGGAGGCGAATGTCCAACCGATCCCCAAGAAAGGGGATCGGTCGGATCCAGCCAACTATCGCCCCATAGCCGTAACCACCGTCATCTGCAAGGTGTTCGAGCTAATCATCAACAAACAGCTCATGCGCTATCTGGAGGATCACTCGTTAATTAACGATCGCCAATATGGCTTTAGGCCGAAACGATCAACGGGTGACCTCCTAGCGTACATAACGCACACCTGGGGTGAGGCTATGGAGAGGCACGGCGAATCTCTGGCTATTGGCCTAGACATCGCAAAAGCCTTTGATAGGGTATGGCATGCGTCGCTTCTTTCCAAGCTGCCGTCATATGGTTTATCGCATCAGTTGTGCCGCTGGTTGGCCAGCTTCCTGAACGGGCGACGGATTCGGGTCCTCTGTGATGGTCAGGCTTCCTGTTTTTTTCAGGTAAATGCCGGAGTACCACAGGGATCGGTATTGTCCCCAACTCTCTTTCTTCTGCATATCAATGACATGCTGTCCCTTGGGTGCATTCATTGTTATGCGGATGACAGTACTCTTCATGGGAGCTATTCTGGCCGTCCAGCGGCGGGGCGAGGCGACGTGGATGAGAAGAGACGACAACTCGTGGCGGATCTCGATCTGGACCTGGGCCGCATTGCCCAATGGGGTTCAGACAACCTGGTCGAGTTCAATGCCAGAAAAACACAGGCGTGTGCGTTTACAGCTAAGAAGTCCCCATTCCTACCCCTGCCCTCTCTTCAGAGCATTACAATTCCACTAAAGGACAACCTGGAGATCCTCGGTATAGACGTCCGGCGTGAGCTCAATCACAAAAACTACATAGAGAGCTGTATTGGTCTGGCCTCGCGGAAACTGGGAATCCTGAATAAGGTGAGACGGTATTTCACGCCACATCAGAGATGTTTACTGTACAAGACGCAGATTCGTCCCTGCGTCGAGTACTGTTCTCACCTTTGGGATGACTCCGCGAGGTACTTGTTAGACGCGCTTGACGCTATGCAGAGACGTGCTATCCGAATAATTGGTTGTCCTGAGGTGACGGGAGGCCTCGAACCTTTGTCGCAGCGAAGAACCATAGCGTCCTTGGCTGCCTTCTATCGAATGTATCACGGCGAATGTTCTGAAGAGCTCTTCAACCTGATCCCACCATCTCCTTTCCGATCCCGAACAACGCGTGCCGGGCAGAGATGCCACTCATACACAGTGGAGAGAATCTTCGCCAGAACCGAGCGTTTCAAAAGATCGTTCCTCTGTCGAACTATAAAAACATGGAACGACCTGCCCGCACACGTCTTTCCCTCATCTTACAATCCCGGGTTCTTCAAGAGGAGCGTGAAGAGGCACATCACAGGGCCGCCAACTTGGGGACCACTGTAAAAAGTGGGCCCCAATCGCTAGATGCGCCACTGCTTTCTTACCATCAGGCTGGTGGCGACGTCAATTTGGCGAGCTGAATATAAAAAAAAAAAAAAAAAAAAAAAAAAAAATATAAATACGTAGAACAGAAAGCGGTTTTAGCTTGTCTTTGAAAATTCCGAAGCCGCGACGGAGTAAACAAATCGTTTTGCCAAAACTGTAAAGTATTTCTTAAGGTTTGGCAGTGGAATGCCGCGAATTATTAACCTAATATTCTTTGATGTTAGCACTTTGAATGTATCATGAAGGAATTCAAATCGTCTTTAGACATAGAGACTAGCATAGTAGAACTGTATAGGTAACAAGAAGATAATATGAACATTCCGATAAAGATAAGCAGGTAGCATCTTCCGAGCTATTTTCTTTTGCATAATACTGTAAAATCTGTCACCATCGAAGTACCAAGAACCCCTGTCACCAAACTTCATGATGTTTATACAAAAGCTTAAACGGGTCATATAAGTCGCATATTTTATAAGTCGCAAGTGCGGCCGCATATGGAGTACTGCTGTCACCTCTGGGCGGGAGCACCTGAATATCAGCTTCGTCCATTTGACTCGGTGCAAAGACGAGCTGTAAGAGTTGTCAACGATCCTGTACTTACAGCTGGTGTGGAACCTCTTCGCGACAGGAGAAACTTTGCCTCCTTATGCGTGTTCTACCGCCTGTACAATGGTATGTGCTCTGAGGAATTGTTTGATATGATGCCCACGGCTACGTTCTATCATCGCACCGCTCGCCACAGACAGGGAGTTCATCCTCACACTCTGCGTCCGGTGCGTTCCAGCACGGTTAGATCCGATAGGTGTTTTCTTCCGCGCACGCTTAGGTTGTGGAATGACCTCCCTGCCTCGGTTTTCCCAAACGCCTACAGTATGGGGTTCTGCAAAAGGGGTCTTAGAAGGTTTTTGCAGGGTCGGCAGCGCGAGTGTGGCACCTCTGGTGTTACAAACGTTCATAGGCTGCGGTGACCACCGGTCCTTCTGGTGGGCCGTATGCTTGTCTGCCACCTTAGTGGTATAAAAAAAAAAAAAGATAACCTAAGATAAAGAGTCACAACTGAGTAGGTAACGCAGTTGTCTTTATCTTGGGTTACCTTTATAAGACCCGTTAAGTATTAGAATTCTGTGAGAAAATACCCACAACCCTCTCTATTTTATTGTTTTTCTACCATTAAGGGGACAGAAAAAACGTTCGTCAGCATAACAGGATAACTCAATTTATTCAAGCGAGTTAGCAAACAATATTTTGCGAGGGTCATGTCGCCTAATCGCAGTTGTCAGGGGACGTCGCCGTGCCCTACGCCCTACCTGACAGACACCTGCCTGCCTCGGTGCCTGCCTGACATGACAGATGGCTGTACATACACACCTACATTACGTGTAATGTAGGTGTACACGCACACTAGCGAGGCGTCTGCTCCGAACACGAAGGACTGCGGTTAGGGCCTGTGGTTTTCCTCGCGTCATTCCTCGCTTTATGTACTTATACCTTTAGATATTACCTGTGTTATTATTACATTACGTTTGTACCCGCAAGCCGCAATCTGTAGTCATCATCACCGTAGGATGATGTCGAAAGTCTCGGAACTGCCGCCACTGTCATTATACCTTGATGATCTTGAGTGTGAGATGAGGTTTGTGATTGAAGTGAACATGCATTTATAACTTAATGCTAGGGTCGTCAGCGGGCGTGTAGCACATCTAGGTTGGCAAGCGTCTTTAAAGGCTACAGCGATCTCTTTCCATCACATTGGCATTTATTGTTTACTATCTTACCGTCACGGGTATATTGGAAAGTGTAGGTTCACTACACACTGGAGATACCATCGTAAAGATTGCTTACTGTTCTATACAACTAAGATGGCAAACAATTGTAAGTTTAGGAATACTAGCAGCACGGATGGTCGTGCCAGTACAAAACGTAATTTATCACTGATACATAAGTTAGACAAAATACATATTTTGTGGAATCGATATTCTTATTCACTCTTTAACAACGATCTTGAAGCATGAGAAAAGTGAAAAAACAGTAGATAAGTTTAACACTCATAGAGCACGGACATTACGTCAGTAATTATTACACCCCCCCCCCCCCGTAGCCCTCCCTTTCTTCCACTAGACCCTCATTACGGAGATGAGGCCCTCGTCACAAGAGGAAACTAATGAATATGTAATCAAATTATAACGATAAAAACTCTTAATTATGTTGGAAAGTTCCGGCTCTATAATTGCAATTACATTTTACTGTATTTTGTTCAATTTACATTAGACAATACAAGTAGATATAAAACAAAGTAATTTGGAAAAATACTGTTCAAGTTACGGTTTACTTAATGTGTATTGTAATTTGCTTTCTTGTATACAAATATCTCTTGTAAACAAACGAGTTAGTCAAAAATTTCCCTTTAATCCCACGTTGTTTCGGTCGATTATAGCAGAACGATTATATTTCACAAGAATTTGAACCATACTACGAGTATAAGTCGTTGCAGACTTTTTTGGAGCAAAAGAAAATCGTGCATTGTCCATTTAGAGCGCGACAGTCGGTTTCTAAGGACATGAAATAATTTAAGATGAAACAAACATTCCCGTACAGAAAGGGGCTTACAAGAAATAAATCAGCTTAAATGTACAAAATAGAGTTTGTCGGAGCAGTTATGTAAATGTTGGTGACGGGATATCAAATGACGCTGGGATGGGACTGGGATACGTCGGGCTTCTGCGAAAGGTCGGCGAATGGCAACAATCCCTTTGTGACACACGCGGGTTGTTTTGTAGGACATAGTTGGAATGGTTCGAGCACATAAAGACTGTCGGGTGCCGGATTTATATTTTCCATTATGTTGCCCACTCAAGTTGCTTTACCCGCATCTGTGTTTATTTATGCAAAGTTAATCGTTACATGCAATGCCTGGTTCAAGGCCTGCACTACCCGGAGAACCAGAAACCAAAGAAAAAACAAAATCATCTGTTAAAATAAATTGATGATTTATTTCTATTGCGGCTATGACAACCAATTTACTGCCTCGGTCGCGCATTCGGTAGTGATACCGGCTGCCGCGCTGAGGTCTCGGGTTCGACACCTGGGTCGGTTCAAACGGTAACGGAACAGAATATTATTCTGTTCAACGACCCAACCCAGAGCTCAGCGACGCTCATCAGTATGAATCTGACCTATAAAGTCTCGTTTAGTCGTGTTTCCTCCTCGTCATCGTGCAAACTTGTGCCCTCCAAAGCGCTGTAGCATACTATTTCATTAAAATGGATTAAATAATAAGCTGTATGATAATTTGACCTCAATAAGAAGACAGTCGGGCGGATTATGTATTTATATTGAAGTCTAGTGCCACATATAAACCAATTGGAGCAGAATAACAACACTAGTTGACCTCAACCAGAGGACAGTCCAGTAGATTAGATTGCCTAGTGTCGCTGTGACACCCATCACACAGAATTAATTTGACCTCAACTATATTGTCACCCCATAGGCACCTAGCTATGTAAAATGTACGTCTACATTGTCTCTCCCACAGATATTAGTTCTGATTTCTGCGGTCACTTGTTAGCGTCACAAAGCGAATTACTTGTGATACGTTTAATATTAGTCATTCAGTGTTTGTGATAAGTTAAATTGTCAATTATTCTACCATTTCTTCTTCGTCAAATACCTAGTTTCTGTTTTTGTTGTTAAACTTCAATAGCTAGTTAAACTTGTGGTATTGTCAAACTGTTCTCTATATATAGCAAGACATGGACAGACAGACAGTCGCTGCGGCTCATTTGTTAGTCCAAAAAAGTCGATATTCGCCGCTGCGATTCAAAGCAGAATAGTCAATTATTTGTACCAATTAGGGGGCGAGGGCGGACAGACAGAATGACGAAGCAAACTAGTAGTGCGCTGTGTTGCCAGACTTGCCACTACAAAGGCCGGTCGGAGAAGTTGTACTAATTACGGGCACATTCTGCGGAGTTTGATTGGCAGGATGGGCAGGACAAGACGCATGTGTACCTACATGATCTGTTTGGAACGAGAGATCTATTCACTTTCTCCTGTCTTGCTGTGAGAGGTAACCTGTCATTTCGTCAGATGTAGCTCGCACAACGGATTTATACGATAAAGCTTAACATAACAAAAATGATGTTAAAATTCAATACAGTTTTCGGGGCTTTATTCCGATGCCAAAGAACGGTTATGGTATGTAATTATGTATTATGTATTTAGCGCGAATCTTCTATTTACACGTAATATGTTCTTTTTCACATTATGTTTCCATTCTTATCATGGCCACGGCTATTGCAATAAAATCGAAAAGTTCGCGTCGAGAGGTGAGCAGACTTTCCAAATACACACGAAATAGTCTCGAAATACATTATAATACAAGTCGTTTGAGTTTAAAACATGGCATTAAAAGCTGATCAAATAGAACCATTGTAAGTAAACAGGTAAACACCATAAAAGGGGGTTGTGTTACAGTGTGCGTCTGTGAGACTCGCTCAATGTATAGGTATATACCCGTATATACTTGTATCCTGCTTGTATGGTGAAAATGGTCACCTTGCTGACTACCTATAAAGAATAAAATATCTAAGTTACAAAGACCTTGGCCTTGGTGCCCGATTGCCCGGTGTGTCAGACATTGATGAAAAGCGTTCAGTACTTTTCCATATTGCATTAAGTTTATCACACACACACACATTTTTATAGTCGTATTATCGTAATGGCAGCTCGCGACTCAGTGAAAAGGCAGCAATAATGTATGATCCCCGGAAGTCATCAAGTCTAGAATTCCTGATATTGCAACAGTAGCATTCGATAAGGCACTTGATGGCATGCTTGTATACCACAACATTACGAATACATGACATACCGATTACACATGTCATGCTAGCTAAGTTAGAGTTACAATAATTGTGGGTTCGGTTGATGCGTATGTAATGACCCTGCGTTAGCATTAGAGGCTTCAAGCGGCGATAGTTCTGTAGACGTCGGAGCCCAATTAGCGACGCACCCACCCAATGCCCGGCCGAGAGCCGAGTGGCTCCAACCCAGGAAACGACATCAAAACTCGATTAAAGAACCAAGCACCAAACAATGCCCTCACTTAAGGTGCGCTGCGCCCATTCATCATTTATAGATTGTGTAAAAAAAATACATAACAAAGCTGATTTAAAATATTGATTGTGTCGTGCCTTTCTTGTGATTCAGACGTCGCCAAAAGAATGTTATGCGAAGCTATTGAACGATAAGAATTGATTCTCGGAGGTATTTTCTCAGACGTGTTATTCGAATAATGCTTGTTAGTGTACTGTGGCACAATCGCTGAATGTCAGAAGTGAATACGATGCCTTGTGAAATTTAGATAATATCCAATCATTGTTACCTTTATTCAATTCAAACTACAACACAAACGCTACGTGGAGAAAATTTCAACCGACTTGGATTCATTTAGTTGTACATAGTTTGTTGTTTTTATATAGCTATATATTAAACCAAACGAACCCCGGTGCCCGGGCTGTGTCGGTTGGCGAACCTTTGTTGGTTTTCCATTACTTAATATTGAGTTTGGTTGCGGAACACACATGTTGCCCGGTGAAAGTAAATAATACGCTGAGCCCTTTTTAACATTATTAACTTGCCCCACTCGAACCCCAAAACAAGGCCCTGATTTCATTCTGCAAATAAAAAAGATAGGTAAGTTCAATCATGTTGGTAGCTTACTATCATTCCAACTACATACTACTTATCTGCTAATTATTAATCTATCAAAATTCTCTGATCAATAAATCTCGGGAGAGTGATATATGTGACTGGATAGGATTTAAATAATTGTACCATTTCTTTTACAGCATTATAGAAAGTATGATGTACTCTACTTAATTGAATTTCAATTTTCTAACTTCGGGGCGGTTTTCATCCTTCTCTGCTAAATTGCTGAGTTCAAGAGCCTTTCAGATCTTGAAAATGTTTAGATCCTGATAATGATTGTCGGAACTGTTAGTTTATTTATTTTGGTTTACACATTTGGTTTATACATCGAGAATTATATTAAAATGCCGGAGCTACACTCTTTTACCTGTGTAACTAATTGTTTGATCCCTTAGCTATTTATTGATGTAATTAACACTAAACTTTGTCGGTTGATATTCTGCTCAGGAGCCTACTAAGGGTGCAAAAAAGACGAATAGCGCTCATCCACGAAATTAGAGTTTATATTTTTTGTTAGGTTTCCAAAATTGGGGCTGAGCCGGTCTTCAGCGGGAACAAAGGCGGTGAGCAACAATAGTGGCAATAACACGGCGCGGATCAGCCGAGCGTGACGTCAGAGCCTCGCCCGGGGTTCGATTCGATCCCGGCCGGTACAATGCGACGATAATCATAATTTCTCTGCCATTGTCGTGTTTTTATGATATCCTGCTATGCTAATGGCATATCTTTCTACATTTGGTACAATGTGTCTATGTAATTATATTGAACAAGTTTCAATACAATTTAGTTCGAACAGTATGGCGTCATGCATTTTTTCTTCATAAATCTTGCCTGCTGAATTGTTGGTAGCAATAAGTATATATTTTTTTGTAACATGCTATCTAATTTCTTTGCACAATTTTATTTTACATATTTGACGACATTACCTATTCGTGATAAATTGCTTGATGACAATGGATGGGATATGATACCTACTTAGGGTCTCAGATAGACAGCCTTGTACAGATAACTGTTTCGGGCCAATGAATCCATTATCTAAATACTACGGCCACCTACGACTAATATCTATTCCTTCTACTATCTGTACCTAGGTAATCTTTCAATTCAATTTTCTATTCTATTAAGGAAATACTCTGCCTCGCTGCCTTTAATGTCTTTTTTTTCTTCGGCTTTCTTATCAACATTCTTTCTTCACCATTATTCTATACGCAGAAGGGATCGAGCAATCGAGGATCGCCAAAGCAAAACCTCTCCTCATTTACATAAACGTATTACGATTCTGTTCACTATTCTTACTCGTACCTAGAAACCTGTTGTATTTATTATCCTCTTAGGGAAACCACCAGGAGCCTAACCATCTTTGCTCACCTATCAAACCTGTGATCTCTGATTTTATTAATTGGGGGTAAATCTATGAACTATTGTTTTTGAATTTTTTGCTTCCAATCCCTTCACAGGCACCTGCACCAGAGTTTCGTTCGTCAGCCATCTCATCCTCATGGCTGAAGAAAATCCCTCTGAGGGAAGAATTGCTCGGGCTCCAAAATAATTAGGGAGGGAGAAAAGGGTACGTGTCACGGAGATTGTTGAAAGTATATCTTTATTCGCTCCAAGGCGAGTTACCTCACCAGTTGATCATCAAAAGCTATGTATTATAGTAGGTAATTGCCCTTCACTTCTATAGTACTAATAATAATTTTGAAGTGAGAGGAGCTTCGTATATCAAGTTCCGATCGAGTAGGGTTAAAGGTGATGCACGTGCCCGCCTAGCCGCCTACCCGCCGAGCAGATGCCGTGCCCGTTGGGTTCACTACAACAATTTATATAGTACAGATAACATATACCTACACCAATATTCATACATAGGTGCATCCTCTACCTACTTCCAGGCGGTGTCAAGCCCCTTCGTCATAGGAAAACTTCAGACAATGCTTATTCTAGCGCTTGAACACAATAGCTTCTGCGCCAAGGACTTTTTCGGAATGAAAAGAACAATATCCTTTTTGGCTGCATTCTACAGAATCTATCACAGCGAGTGTTCTGAAGAGCTCGTCAATTTAATCCCATCATTTTCTCCTCGATTCCGAACAACGCATGCCAGGCTAATCTATGCCATTACTTTCATTAATGGAGAGAGAGTATCTTCGCCAGAGCCGTGTGATTCAAAATACCGTTTCTATGTGACACCATAGGAATTTGGAATGATTTTCCAATGCACTCTCTCATCTTTCAGCCTCGGATTCTTTAAGCGGATCGTGAAGAGTCACATCCTTGCTTGTAACTGGAGGATCAGTGTCAATGGTCTTGGAGATTGTGAGAAAATGTGAAAAGGAAAAACGTTGTTTGATGACGCGCAACAAGCTTTTACAGGCTGGTAACTCAATCACTTACGATCGAGGTACCTAGTCTTGGCAACAACTACCTGAGCTTTTCAGTATGCCTAATCTGCAGCAATTTCCCGTTTTGCTTGGTGAACGGAGTTAATCCTCAACATTATGGAAATACGCTAACATGTTTGCAACTTGAAAAAAGAAATGGTTCATTGTTACAGTCAGACACAAGAACAGTTGTGGGGCAAGTCTACACAAAAAAGGTCGTTCGCCGCGCCCACCGCCGCCGCCGCTGGGGATTCACTTGAATGGCCCGACCCATAACGCGCTATCTCCTTTTATCATAGTTATCATTAAAAACCCCTGTCAGTTCCCAACAATAGTTTAGTCGAAATACATAAGTGCTTAGTCCGTCTCCACTAATGGCTCTTACACACGGCAACTTTCGTAGCAATTATAATGCTCGCATGATTTTTAAAACGTTAAAACTGTTTTTCTTTTTCAATTCTGTCCTGTTTGTGTCATAAATATCATTATTATTATTGATGAAGGACACTCGTAGGTACCACAACTGAATGAATGCGATTGAATTTAAATCGTATGAAGTACTACCTACCTAGCTTAAAATATCTATCACACCTGTATATACTTTATACATTATGCGTTTTACATATCAATTAAAATGTTAAGCGGACCAGCTACCATCAGTAGGCATTTTCGTTGCTTACTCATTATATTGACGGCATATTATACTTAGTTTAACCAGGAATGTTTTCAATGACATCGTTAACGAAGAAAAGAAGGTAATTAAAGCAATATTACTGACTGTCAGAAAGTCTTTACAAAATGAACACAGAGCGAACACCACACTTGGTTTTAAACAATACTGTTAGGAGTTCGAGGTGCAGCTATTTTAATTATGTACTTTGCTGTATTTACCTATCGTGAAGATACAGACACTATTGTAGTTGTAGGAAGGAGAAACGATGGAAACACGACACAATTACTGCAGCAGACTACTTACACAGAGTCGTCGTGCGTTATCAATCGTCTTTCACAGATTGTTGGTGCGAATATCGAATATTTTTATATTTCTAGCCGTAGTCTGTCTGCGGATATGTCTATCAACACTATGGGCGTAGATTTATCACTCTGATAACAACATATTCTTGTGTTCACATGCGAGCGAGCGACGAGCGACCCGAGGCGATCACCACACCTATAATAATCTACGGCCGGACCTCTGTAGAGCGTGAAACGATAAAAGGATGCCTTTGCATCCAGACACGGTGGAGGTAATGGAGTTTGTGAAGCGTGTTCTGTGTAGCTAATCTCTTTGTATACAAGTGAAATGTTACTTTAGTTACTACTCACACATTTTTTACAGGAATATAAAACTACAATAAACTGTTGTATGTTGTAATCTTGTCTTGTCAGTCTAGACATCATAGTTGTCTGGTGACAGACAGACGGACAGACTGCAAACAGAGTCTTAATAATAGCACAGTATAAAGAGGAAATATGATCTGTAGGTTGTGGCAGTAGAGTTCCGTTTTTACTCTTTGGGTGCGGAAGTAATTATATTGAAAGTTACTGCTCTACCTGTCTACCTGTGTGCTCCTCTTCCTTTATAGATGAGCCTCAGGAATCTTGAAATAACTATATTTTACTTGAAATTTGACTAACAACATTTTGTATGCCATAATAAAATTAACATCATCGTATACGTCGCCACCTTAGTACCTAATACCTAGTGTCGGTCGTCGCCGTCGTCACAGACCTAATACAATCATACCGGATATATTGTATCGGCTTGCATCCTTCCCTTCCATTCAGTGTTGACCTCCTTTCATAATTACACATTCACTCTTTAATGTTGGAACCTTTTCTATGTTCCTGAATCTTATAAAAGAAATTTTAGATTCTGTTTTAGTTGTAAGTACCTGGTTCCTGAATTGGGCGCGTTCGACAACAAACTCTTCAGTTTTTTAAAATAATATATGTATAGAACCTAAATACCTAATAGCTTATTTATTAATTAAAAAGAACTATAATTAACTAACGGACCTCACGCGGTTTCACCCGCATAGTTTCCGTTCCCGTTCCCGTGGGAATACGAGAATAAAATATAGCCTATGTTCACCGCAAAGAGTCTAGCTTCCCAACAATAAAAGATTTTTACAAATCGGTCTAGTAGTTCCGGAGTCTATTCGTTACAAACAAACAAACAATAACAAATCTTTCCTCTTTATAAATATTAGTAATATTAGTATAGATTAAAATTCGGTTAACGACTGAATCTTGATATGTAGATGTACAATATGTACATTGTACTTGTACATGACTGAGTTACTCCGTCATTTTATTATTCGTGTCACCACGTGACGTCGAAATTTTTGAAAATCCTCTGATTTTAAAATTCGGAGAATTTTTTTTTAGTTACAAATAAAATAACACTATGGGGTATTCGTAGTGCTTACGTAGTGTAAGCACACAAAAAGTGTAAGGATCCAAAAAAATATTTACAATGTTGTCGGCAATGGCCACAGTCACCTTGGCATTGATGAACGGCGTCATTGATCATTTTGAAAGTAGGGATGTCGATCTAAGCTCGATTAATCGAATTATTGATTTATCGAACTTCAAAGATAGATATTTAAATCAATTTTTTATCGCTGAATCGATTCCGTGAATCGATATTATGTCACGCTAGAATATCGACATTTGATTTTCTGGAAAATCAGGACCCTCCTTGAATGTAGAAATATATTGTATAGTGGGGTATCTGCGACCCCGACCGCACGATACTTGCCTATAGGGTATGGTGTACCTATGTGTAGTGTGTATAAACCCTAATGTTGCAGATATAAGCCCCGCAAGTTGATATTGCGCTTGGCGGCCATCTTAGTGACGTATGTCCGTCGAGCCGTCAGTACTAAAAAAAATACCGTACGCAGCTTTTCGCGAGGCCAGCCCGCGCTCGCGCTACCTCACGATGACGTCATTTAGCTGTCATTATGACAAGGTTCCAGCTAGGGAATGCAATACCGGGATACCGGGATCCCGAAATACCGGGATCCCGCAGTATTTTTGCGGGACTAGTCCCGCACGTAAATCGTGCGGGATCCCGCGGGATTAGCGGGATTGTGCAAAGGTAAACGCCATGTGTTATTCTTTAAGCGGAAGCGCACAAACTGATTCGGTTTGACAAAGTTTTTTGTAATTGTGACGTAATATATAACCTAATAACGTACTTATTTGATTTTAGTGATTTAATCAGGGAGATTTGACTTTTCTTGTACTATAAAAGTATTCAATTATCTCGTACATTGCTTGCTGGCTATCTGACATGTAAAGTTAGGAGTCGTTTGGCGGACAAAAATTTTGACATGCTATGTTTTCTGCGCTTCTAATAATTTGCAGTAGCTATTTTATTACTTATATGTATCTATATAGGTTTAATAATCTCAATACAAAAGTAATATTAAATAATTTACATTTTCTTGTGCCCCGCGGACTCAGTGTTCTGTAAAAGATCACTGCAGTAAGTTACATTTACTATGGCCGGTCCTGAGATGGGTGACCACTTTGTGACATTTATTTGAGCGTTGCCGTGCTTCGGATGGCACGTTAAGCCGTTGGTCCAGTTTGCCGGTAAAATGGCAGCTAAGTCAAGTTGAAGGCCCGGCCCGTCTCATCTCATAATGTCCTTTTCTCGAAATTTCATTTCTCGTTATGTCCTTTTCTCATATAAATGTCCTTTTCTCGAAATGTCTTTTTCTCAAAATGTCCTTTTCGCGAAATGCCCTTTTCTCAAAATGTCCTTTTCTCAAAATGTTCCTTTCTCCAAATATGTGCACTACAGGATTAGCCCCGCTCAATCCGATTTGATAGGTTATTATTTATTATTTTCTTGTGGGGGACGCCGGCCACGCCGAGCGGACGATCCGACCGCCTGTTCTGCTGCCCATTTCGTCCATTTCCGATTTGATAGGTTAGGTTAGGTTATAAAAAAAATAACCACGATGGCTAATGCGGAAGCTTTGCTGCGCTCCGCTCCGGCCTTAGCCTTCTAACCTAACCTATCCAAGTCGGATTGAGCGGGGTTAATCCTGCAGTGCACATCTTTTGAGAATGGGAAATTTTGGGAAAAGAACATTAGGTATGAGATGAGACCATATGACTCGTCTTGCCTACCCCTTCGGGGATTAAGGGGGTGACTATTTTTAAGTTCTAGATGGATGTATGATACAGAAAAAGATTCTTTTCTCAATGACTTTCAGAAATATGCGGGATCCCGCAAATACCGGGATCGCGCGGGACTGAGATTGCTCAGTCCCGCAAATACCGGGATTACAATCTTGTTGCGGGATTGCATTCCCTAGTTCCAGCGCAATACCAACTTGCGGGACTTATACTGGGTGTGACAAAATTACCTCTCCAAATTTCATGAGATGACTTGGCATCGGAAATCAAATACAAATATTTAATAAAAAGGGGGGTTAATTTTTTTTTTGTCGCACGTTAAGAATTCGCCGCCGCCGTGGCGTCGCCGTGGCAAAACAAACACGGAGCACCCATCTGGCTGTCGTTGTCGCTTTCTTCTGTTGACCTAGAGCTATTTGGCAAGTGTCCTTCTTGCACTAAAGCAGTGTTTTTCAACCTGTGGGTCGCGACCCCCTGGGGGGTCGCGGAGCTTCTGTAGGGGGTCACCAAAGATCGAGAGAACTACATCAGTTTAAAAAAAATAAAATTAAAAAGACCGATTTATTAAGTAGGTAAAATAATTTTAACAAAAGGGTTATAACTTATACCTCATTAACATTTGTATGATAATACGAACAAATTAACAAAATAATATATTCTTAAGACTCATGTTAATGCGAAGATTGTGCTTGTTTTTGATTAATCAATTTCTCTTAAGCAAATGCTCCCGATGAGGGAGGGCCTTAAATATTTCAATATTTTTATCGTTTTGTTATTGTATCGATTGGTTATCGTAAATCTGTATTTGCTACACCTGGAATTAAATTATTTTCCAAGTTTAAGGTATTTCTTTGCTTACTTTTTATTTGGGAAATTAATGAAAATGCCAAATCGCATAAGTACGATATGGCCAATGGAATCAAACATTTCAAAACCTCAGCAATCAATTCCAGGTTTCTGTTTCTTTCCTTACCCAAAAAGTATTCAAATTAGCAGATTTGAATTCCGTGTGGACTGCGATGTCTCTTGCATTGAGAAGTAATGACACAATTCTTCTTATGATCTTACTCTATTTTCATACCAGGTATATATATGCCTTGATGTTTATCTCATATTCGACTTCAACAGTAAAAGATTGTATCAACGAAAATATTTGAAGTTATTTTCAATTATTTTGATATATTGACGACGACTACAAGCAAGAGTGTGGCGATGGAGAAAGCAATGCACCTAACAAGCGTTTGGCATGTGTTCTTTCAGAAGCACTCGTGGCCCCACTGTAGTAAGCAAAATTTACTAAAGCTGGTCATGGATGAGTGATCACCACATGAACACATCGTGATATTTATTTGCGAGTGTTTCCAAGGCACGTTAGGAAGGTACGTTAAGCCGTTGGTCCCAGTTGCCAGTAAAATGGTAGTCGTTAATCCAATTTGAAGGCTTTTATGGACGGCTTGAAAAGTTTAACAGCGGGCAGTCACAACCTGCGCCTGTCCGTATCAACACGGCAATACAGCTCACGACCTATCACGTGAGACAAAAATCTATAAAGGTGAAATGTAGGCATATAATACGCCTCTGCCTATGCTTTCGGGGACAAAAGGCGTGATCATTATGTATGTATGTATCTTTCGTGGCTTCAAGGAACATGTTATGCAAGCAAAAAAAAAAAGCATTAGTAAGAAGCGCTCTGCAAAATAGTATTTCTTCCATAAAGTTTTCACTGGATGTAAAACGCACAAAAGCTTCAAACTGCGCACAAACCGCAATATCCGTGGATTTGTCAAATTGCAAAGATACAAAGGTACTTTCCTTTATTTTTTCTTTATAAAACGTCGTATAGAAGGAATATTTGTTGCACTGTAACATACACATACATACACGATAAAAAATGAAGAGTGGGGGGGGGGGGTCGCGAAATATTTGTTCATGCCAGGGGGGTCGCGTCATGAAAAAGGTTGAAAATCACTGCACTAAAGTAAGTAATTATAGGAAAAATATGTTCGTCATAATAGGTTAATTCCTTACATTATGAAAATTCACTTGTACTATTCCACTTTTATTTTAATTTGAAAAATACCTGACCGGTTTCGCTTTTATAGCATTATCAAAGGTTCTAATGCCCGCCTTCCACTGCGAGCGAGTCGGACCCATTACGGACTCCGACATACATGTCCTTCCACCAAAGCGGACATGACATGTATCGAAAATCATCGTTACGAGTATAGCGGAGTCCGTAATGGGTCCGACTCGCTCGCAGTGGAAGGCGGGCATTACACTTCAATTCCTTTACTAATTCTGTATTTATCTTAATTTACTTACGTTGTTACTCTAATTACATACTTACTAAAAACTGAGAGACTCGATTCGATGTACCTATTTTCTACGAAATGCTGCGGTGAGAGAGTTCGACTCGTACTAGTCAGATTTTTTTTTCTACTTATGAGATGACATGCCAGAAATACAGACTTGAAAACAATACATTTTTTCAATCTTACATTTAATCTTTTTTTAGATCTTTATCGCAATATAATAATATCGATATTTCAATACGAACTAGTAGTCGTCACGTCCCTACGTTTTCATACAATTCTATAGCGTATTATCTTATTAAGCTTACAATTTGATGTAAAAAGAGTAGAATTTGAATTTATTGTTGTAGATGATTGTTTTTGTAAACTAAATTACTTAAGTACAAGGAGTTACCTGTGTGAACTTGGCACCCTACTTGCAAAAATCGATTTTTTTTTTGCGTGTTCTTGAAAAGCTTGGTTTGTAGTTGATTGTAGTAAAAAAATTTTTGTTTGTAGTTGAACCGAAATTTTTTTATGGATCAACCAAAAATAGCCAGCACCCGGATTTATAAAAATTCAATTCTAACGGTTGATTCGTATGAAGAATCGTTAGTAGTGGTTTGTAGTGAACGAATTTTCGTTTGTAGTTGAACCGAAAAAAAATTATGGATCAACCAAAAATAGCCAACCCCAGATTTATAAAAAATCATTTCTAACGGTTGATTTGTATAAAGAATCGTTAGTAGTTGTTTGTAGTGAACGAATTTTCGTTTGTAGTTGAACCGATTTTTTTTTATGGATCAAACAAAAATAGCCAGCCCCCGGATTTATAAAAATTCAATTCTAACGGTTGATTTGTATGAAGAATCGTTAGTAGTTGTTTGTAGTGAACGAATTTTCGTTTGTAGTTGAACCGAAAAAATGTTATGGATCAACCAAAAATAGCCAACCCCAGATTTATAAAAAATCATTTCTAACGGTTGATTTGTATGAAGAATCGTTAGTAGTTGTTTGTAGTGAACGAATTTTCGTTTGTAGTTGAACCGAAAAAAATTTATGGATCAACCAAACTAGACAACCCCAGATTTATAAAAAATCATTTCTAACGGTTGATTTGTATGAAGAATCGTTAGTAGTTGTTTGTAGTGAACGAATTTTCGTTTGTAGTTGAACCGAAAAAATGTTATGGATCAACCAAAAATAGCCAACCCCAGATTTATAAAAAATCATTTCTAACAGTTGATTTGTATGAAAAATCGTTAGTAGTTGTTTGTAGTGAACGAATTTTCGTTTGTAGTTGAACCAAAAAAAAATTATGGATCAACCAAACTAGACAACCCCAGATTTATAAAAAATCATTTCTAACGGTTGATTTGTATGAAGAATCGTTAGTAGTTGTTTGTAGTGAACGAATTTTCTTTTGTAGTTAAACCGAAAAAATGTTATGGATCAACCAAAAATAGCCAACCCCAGATTTTAAAAAAATCAATTCCAACGGATGATTTGTATAAAGAATCGTTAGTAGTTGTTTGTAGTGAACGAATTTTCGTTTGTAGTTGAACCAAAAAAAATTTATAGATCAACCAAAAATAGCCAACCCCAGATTTATAAAAAATCATTTCTAACGGTTGATTTGTATGAAGAATCGTTAGTAGTTGTTTGTAGTGAACGAATTTTCGTTTGTAGTTAAACCGAAAAAATGTTATGGATCAACCAAAAATAGACAGCGCCCGGATTTATAAAAATTCAATTCTAACGGTTGATTTGTATGAAGAATCGTTAGTAGTTGTTTGTAGTGAACGAATTTTCGTTTGTAGTTGAACCGAAAAAATGTTATGGATCAACCAAAAATAGCCAACCCCAGATTTATAAAAAATCATTTCTAACGGTTGATTTGTATGAAGAATCGTTAGTAGTTGTTTGTAGTGAACGAATTTTCGTTTGTAGTTGAACCAAAAAAATGTTATTGATCAACCAAAAAAAGCCAACCCCGGTTTTTTAAAAATTCAATTTTAACGGTTGTAATAAACAAAAAATAGCCGTAGTTTTCAAGCGATCTCGTCTGCATTACTCCAGTTGCGAAGATTCAAAAATGACCCAAAGATTTTATAAATCTGGGGTTGGCTAGTTTTGGTTGATCCATAACATTTTTTTCGGTTCAACTACAAACGAAAATTCGTTCACTACAAACAACTACTAACGATTCTTCATACAAATCAACCGTTAGAAGTGATTTTTTATAAATCTGGGGTTGGCTATTTTTGGTTGATCCATAACATTTTTTCGGTTCAACTTCAAACGAAAATTCGTTCACTACAAACAACTACTAACGATTTTTCATACAAATCAACTATTAGAAATGATTTTTTATAAATC
The DNA here is from genome assembly GCA_933228765.1 of Miltochrista miniata. Classification (NCBI taxonomy): domain Eukaryota; kingdom Metazoa; phylum Arthropoda; class Insecta; order Lepidoptera; family Erebidae; genus Miltochrista; species Miltochrista miniata. The sequence goes on from OW121764.1 coordinate 526,019, forward strand.
TGGGGTTGGCTATTTTTGGTCGATCCATAACATTTTTTCGGTTCAACTTCAAACGAAAATTCGTTCACTACAAACAACTACTAACGATTCTTTATACAAATCAACCGTTAGAATTGATTTTTTTAAAATCTGGGGTTGGCTATTTTTGGTTGATCCATAACATTTTTTCGGTTCAACTACAAGCGAAAATTCGTTCACTACAAACAACTACTAACGATTCTTCATACAAATCAACCGTTAGAAATGATTTTTTATAAATCTGGGGTTGGCTATTTTTGGTTGATCCATAACATTTTTTCGGTTCAACTACAAACGAAAATTCGTTCACTACAAACAACTACTAACGATTCTTCATACAAATCAACCGTTAGAAATGTTTTTTTATAAATCTGGGGTTGGCTATTTTTGGTTGATCCATAACATTTTTTCGGTTCAACTTCAAACGAAAATTCGTTCACTACAAACAACTACTAACGATTTTTCATACAAATCAACTATTAGAAATGATTTTTTATAGATCTGGGGTTGGCTATTTTTGGTTGATCCATAACATTTTTTCGGTTCAACTACAAACGAAAATTCGTTCACTACAAACAACTACTAACGATTCTTTATACAAATCAACCGTTATAATTGATTTTTTTAAAATCTGGGGTTGGCTATTTTTGGTTGATCCATAACATTTTTTCGGTTCAACTACAAGCGAAAATTCGTTCACTACAAACAACTACTAACGATTCTTCATACAAATCAACCGTTAGAAATGATTTTTTATAAATCTGGGGTTGGCTATTTTTGGTTGATCCATAACATTTTTTCGGTTCAACTACAAACGAAAATTCGTTCACTACAAACAACTACTAACGATTCTTCATACAAATCAACCGTTAGAATTGAATTTTTATAAATCCGGGTGCTGGCTATTTTTGGTTGATCCATAAAAATTTTTCGGTTCAACTACAAACGAAAATTCGTTCACTACAAACAACTACTAACGATTCTTTATACAAATCAACCGTTAGAAATGATTTTTTAGAAATCTGGGGTTGGCTATTTTTGGTTGATCCATAACATTTTTTCCGTTCAACTACAAACGAAAATTCGTTCACTACAAACAACTACTAACGATTCTTTATACAAATCAACCGTTGGAATTGATTTTATTTATCTGGGGTTGTCTAGTTTTGGTTGATCGATAACATTTTTTCGGTTCAACTACAAACGAAAATTCGTTCACTACAAACAACTACTAACGATTCTTCATACAAATCAACCGTTAGAAATGATTTTTTATAAATCTGGGGTTTGCTATTTTTGGTTGATCCATAACATTTTTTCGGTTCAACTACAAACGAAAATTCGTTCACTACAAACAACTACTAACGATTCTTCATACAAATCAACCGTTAGAAATGATTTTTTATAAATCTGGGGTTGGCTATTTTTGGTTGATCCATAAATTTTTTTTGGTTCAACAACAACTACTAACGATTCTTCATACAAATCAACCGTTAGAAATGATTTTTTATAAATCTGGGGTTGGCTATTTTTGGTTGATCCATAACATTTTTTCGGTTCAACTACAAACGAAAATTCGTTCACTACAAACAACTACTAACGATTCTTCATACAAATCAACCGTTAGAATTGAATTTTTATAAATCCGGGTGCTGGCTATTTTTGGTTGATCCATAAAAATTTTTCGGTTCAACTACAAACGAAAATTCGTTCACTACAAACAACTACTAACGATTCTTTATACAAATCAACCGTTAGAAATGATTTTTTAGAAATCTGGGGTTGGCTATTTTTGGTTGATCCATAACATTTTTTCGGTTCAACTACAAACGAAAATTCGTTCACTACAAACAACTACTAACGATTCTTTATACAAATCAACCGTTGGAATTGATTTTTTTTTATCTGGGGTTGTCTAGTTTTGGTTGATCGATAACATTTTTTCGGTTCAACTACAAACGAAAATTCGTTCACTACAAACAACTACTAACGATTCTTCATACAAATCAACCGTTAGAAATGATTTTTTATAAATCTGGGGTTTGCTATTTTTGGTTGATCCATAACATTTTTTCGGTTCAACTACAAACGAAAATTCGTTCACTACAAACAACTACTAACGATTCTTCATACAAATCAACCGTTAGAAATGATTTTTTATAAATCTGGGGTTGGCTATTTTTGGTTGATCCATAAATTTTTTTTGGTTCAATTACAAACGAAAATTCGTTCACTACAAACAACTACTAACGATTCTTTATACAAATCAACCGTTGGAATTGATTTTTCTAAAATCTGGGGTTGGCTATTTTTGGTTGATCCATAACATTTTTTTGGTTCAACTACAAACGAAAATTCGTTCACTACAAACAACTACTAACGATTCTTCATACAAATCAACCGTTAGAAATGATTTTTTATAAATCTGGGGTTGGCTATTTTTGGTTGATCCATAACATTTTTTCGGTTCAACTACAAACGAAAATTCGTTCACTACAAACAACTACTAACGATTCTTCATACAAATCAACCGTTAGAATTGAATTTTTATAAATCCGGGGGCTGGCTATTTTTGGTTGATCCATAAAAAAATTTCGGTTCAACTACAAACGAAAATTCGTTCACTACAAACAACTACTAACGATTCTTTATACAAATCAACCGTTAGAAATGATTTTTTATAAATCTGGGGTTGGCTATTTTTGGTTGATCCATAACATTTTTCCGGTTCAACTACAAACGAAAATTCGTTCACTACAAACAACTACTAACGATTCTTCATACAAATCAACCGTTAGAATTGAATTTTTATAAATCCGGGTGCTGGCTATTTTTGGTTGATCCAAAAAAAAATTTCGGTTCAACTACAAACAAAAATTTTTTTACTACAATCAACTACAAACCAAGGTTTTCAAGAACACGCAAAAAAAAATTCGATTTTTGCAAGTAGGGTGCCAAGTTCACACAGGTCAAGGAGTTTGTGTCTGCATGACAGTACCTACTTATCTAGGTCATTAACGGAACCGGAACGGATCTTAAGAATAGTGTAACAACTGTATACTTACAAGTAAACTGGCATATTCTTGGCATATTCGTGTCGCTCAGCTACTTTAGTTTCATGTGTCACTTGACATGACTGTAATCTAATCCAGCAAATTGAAATACACAAGCCCCGGTTTCCAATTGAGCTCATAGTTTGCACGCAGATGTACCTGCTTACCGTGTGGCGACAGGAGCCCCGTGTGACGACGGGAAATAGTACAAAATGTCGCCACCCTAATTCATCCCGAGAGTGTCATAAAAGGTGACTAAGGGAACAGTTTCGCAAACGAACCATTGCGCAGAGAAGGAAAACTCGAAATGAAACCCGGTTGTCAGTAAAATTATTTTCTTTAAGCTAAGTATTGCTTATAGGCAACAATTTCAACTGTGGGTCGTCACTCGTCAAGACCTGCGTATGTCCATTTCAACACGGCAAAGGCTCATCCCCTTTACATAGGCCATAAAACTATAAGGTGAAATGTGGGCGTATATGGACTATAGAGTACCTATTTGATTTCCATTGCAAGGAAGTTTACCATCAGGGAAAAGCGTTCCCGGTCATTCAGAATTGAAGTTTGAATAGAAGCAAAGAGGTAATTCCAAAAGGTCAGCTCTCCCTTTGGATCTTGCGGTCAATCTAGCATTAGTTTATGTAGCGGTAGTAACCCGAACCACTCAATGTTTCCCTCAACTTTGGCATATGTGACAAGAATAAATAGGTATGTACCTAATAAATGTTCACGAACTCACGACTCCCATAGAGCAATGATATTGCAAGATCTTGTTTGCCCACTCGTCTCTCACAGATGTGAAATGAGTTGCTAGGTTATTACCACTGTGGTGGTATAAAACGTTCAGCGCTGAAATATCATTCAATATATAACAGGTATGGTAGGAGATTTAAGTTATAAATGTCTCTCATCCGATGTCTTGTGTTACAAATAAAGTACAGAACGCCTAGTGTAATACTCAGAGCAATCGTTCAGATTACAAAATTGCAATCATAAAGCCAACCAGCGCACTCAACCCAACCTGCACTCCATAACGAAACTGCAATGTGTAGAGCATTGTGTCCTCCCTGGGATCCAACTTGGCTAACCAGAAAATGCACTGGAACGATTTTAAACTAAAGGAGCTAAGAAGAGGACGAACCGGGAAGTAGTCAGGTTAGGAAGTGACACCTTTGGAAATGGTAAAATTAGGATGATGACAATTTAGGAAGTGGACAAGTTTGGAAGTGGTCAAGTTAGGAAATAGACAAAGTCGACCGGAAGTAAGAAGGTGGGTGTGTAGCTTAAAGTCTATTTTAAGCTGCTGTTAAATTCCATACATTCGAAACTATAAATTAGAGCGCAAAACTTTGCATCAAGATTTTAAATAGGGGTACTTAAGTAATATATTCTCCGTATGCGGCCTATCGAAACACAGAGGACTGGCCCGCTATCCTGCTGCTCCCATTTTGCACCTATGCATTGGGCGCATCTTTTTAGGGTTCCGTACCCAAATGGTAAAAAGGGACCCTATTCATGAGACTTCGCCGTCCGTCTATCTGACTGCCTGTCTGTCTGTCCGTCACGAGTGTGTATCTCAGGAATCGTGATAGCTAGGGAGCTGAAATTTTCACTGATGATGTATTTCTGTTGACGCTATAACAACAAATACTAAAGTAAGGGTTAGGTACGCCGCCATAAAAAAGAGTTAACGGAGCTCCCATACAACAAACGTGATTTTTTGCCGTTTTTTGGTAGGGAACCCTCCGTACGCGAGTCTGACCCGCACTTTTACTACTAAGGTGAGAAACAAGCTTACGGTCCAACTGATGGATTATATTTACCGTAGTCCGTAGCTTAAGGACATCTTACCACGATCGAAATGAAATAAAAAACATAGGTAGGTACCTACTTAATATAAATTACATACTTACTACAACTACACAAACACGCGCGAAGACAGAACACGTCATTTCTTCATTCACGTAAGCATACCTGTACTTATAGGTAGGTATATAACGTCTGGGAAATACTGCATCTGCTATTCCTCTAAAAGCTATTAATACTTTGATCCTTGTTAAATACTCTTACAAAATTATTATCATTTGAGACCCATCTCTACCGCCGCATTACTATCTCGGGGTTCGGGCGCGCATCGTCCATAATCCCCCGGTTCTTTGATACCCACCCTCAATGCGTCATTAATCAGAGCTCAAGCGCCGTGGACACGTGAAACTGCATCGCCCCGCCCGGCTATATATCGATGAGCTTTACAAATATAAATGGCCTTAGATACGTGATACTTTAACAAATTGGCACCCTGTCGTGACTGCCATAGTAGGTAAGTAAATTTTGCTCGCCATGTTCAAGACTGTTTTAAGTGTTGAAATTCGTCATAGATGCTATGGACTCTTACTGATTAAAACCAGACGAAGATCTATTACTGCCTACGACCGGGAGCTCCGGGTAAGCCCTCAGAGTCAGATGGATGTCCCAGGAAAACTTCAGGGCCTACAGTTCAGCTATGCATAGCTACTTACGTCATTTCCAAGTTAAGAACAGATAAATTTTCAACAGATGTGTGCAATATTAAAAACATTAATTAATAATACAGATTGCATAATAATAAGTCTCTGTCATAGTTAATACTCGCTATAAACCCTGACCATCAAATAGCCGCCGAGGAATATGCGCTAGTACTGCCATCTGTTATATTGTTTGTGAAGTAGATAAATAAAAAGTTCACATAGAGAAGAAAAAAAGTTGTTTGACGTACTGTTATAGTACCGACAAAAATCGCTAGATGTCTCTACAAGGAGATGAAATGAAAGAAAGACGGTTTCACAATTTATTTTTCGTTCATATTTATAACAAAAATTTTCTCGTACTTAGGTCAATATCACAGTCATGTAATAGGTAGTTGTATTTATTATGTTAGGGTTCTATTCACTAGCGTAACAGCTACGGGGTGTAAATAAATGTAGATTCTTCTTTTTATCGGTTCACACAGACATGGAGTAATTATACCTAAGTCATAAATACATACATATAGTCACGTCTTCATCCCTGAAGGGGTAGGCAGAGGCAGAGAATAGGACAACATAAAGCAACACGAGTATTGGTCGCGTAGCTCTATGATCTAGTAGGTATACCTTTTAGCGTATAATATGCACCACTGTTTTGCCCGTGACTTTTTTCGTACCCCCATTGCCTATCAATTCACTCTTTTAAAGCTGCAAGCTTTCTAAAATATTTGCTTAGATACTTACGCCATTATGACCTATCGACTTGCACAATTTGAGCCAAATCTGTTCAGCTGTTCGAGCTATGCATTGATAGATCAGTCAGCTGTACATTAATTTGTATGAGAAGTGAGACTTGTTCTCTTTTGCAACTTTATACCTTCTCATTAACTCACCTCACTTACTCCTGCCACAAGCAACGCCTTTCGCTCTCTAACAGGTGTTACAGGTGTTTCTATAAACTTAATTATTTTCTACGTTAGTATGAAATGAGAGTAGTTCAAAAATTGTACTTAATACCCTGTAGGATTCACTAATGATCGATCGTTGAGACCACCGCTAGTAGTAATTTTAGCTAAACGGCCATCCCGCCACAAAGTTGAAAGGATTGAAGACTTTCAAACGCGGTTCCTGCCGCTTACGTCTCTCCTCTGACTTGTAGAGAAACATTCCTGTAGATGTCGGGCTGCAAGAGTAACCCAGCACCGTCTCATACCCATTGCATTTCTCGCCCACAACGTCATCCCAGTCGGCACACTTCCTCCCTATGAGGGACCTGTCGTCCATCGCCGAGGCGGAGTACAGCCTCCAAGCTTGAGCGTGGTCACATTCTATGCTGATACTCTTATCAATACATTCTGGATGTTTCCCTGCTACTCCGTTGACGTACACGTCTGTGTGGCCTATCGGTCCCTCCAGACCGACAATGCCAGCGCTGGAGTGTATTACTTGAACAAACTCCGCATTACTTTTATCGAGCTTATATTTAGTTTTCGTAAAGCAAGGTTTGGCCGGGTCCAGTGCTGTGATTTTGCCAATTTTTGTTTTTAAACGCCTCTGAACTAGCTTGCCAGTCATACCGGCGACGTGAGCTCCTAAACTGAAGCCTATCAAATGTATGGATGTGACGTTAAAGTCTCTCTTGTGAAGATTCTTGATGAAGTTGAATAGGAGGTAGGCGAGCGGAGTGACTCTTGACACTGAGGAGACGTATCCACGACTAAAGGAGAGTCGGGTGTCAAGAACCAGGACTGCGGCGTGTCTTGTCAGCAGCGACTCGACGATGGCGGTGGTAGACTCGTCCGTAGGCGTGTTCCACCACCCCGGCACGTATATCACCAGAGGAGACTGAGAGGTGCTGACTCGCTCGTGCGCTGTGCTCACGCGGTACGTTCTTTTTGAATTCCTTGTGAACTCCACCAGGTCGGTAACAGGCACTTCCAATGAGAAGGACCTGGACAGCAGCAGTTCCATTGGCAAGACTTCACCTGCAAATAAAAAGGGCAGCAGTTTAATACTCAGTATTTGAGGCGCATAGGGTCAGCGCCAGGAACTCCAGAGATGAAGCCATCCTCCTCTACTGGCTGGAGTACCTACCCAAGGGTACCCAAGAGATTTCAACAGTATGCTGAAAAAAAAAGTCTAAGAACTCGTATCATGTGCGTGACACACTAGCAGGTGCTAGATACCTGTTATTTAATTCAAGCAATCTGGTTTTCAACCTGACCCATAGGGCAACGCGGTTCCAGAGTGAAAGACGAATGTTAGAAGAAAATCCCTTAAGAAACAGTGCGACAGGGTCCCACAATCTCGGTGATTATTCACATCAACTCCACGTGTGATGAACTGATGACTGATGATGACGTACAATGGGCGAAGTGCGCGGTAGGTACGTAGCGGAACCGAAAAACACAATTTTTTTATTTGCACGTGTTGTGGAATGCTGTTCTGTTTATGACAAATTGGAAAAACACCGAAACATTACAACAAAATATAAAAATCTAGCTTCAACAAGATAGCCACCATCATCTGCGAAAGTTCTAATGCGAAAGTTATAATTCTGATTTCAGTAGGCTCTTGTTATTATAGCAACAACAGAAAAAACATCATCTGTATAAATTTCAGCCCACTATCTATCTACGGTTCCTGAGATACAGCGTAGTGACGGACAGACAGACAGACGGACAGCGAAGTCTCATGTTTTTACCCTTTGGGTACGGAACCCCAAAAAACTATCCGATCTCTCAAGTTGGATGAAACTGCACACGGTGTGCTAATTTGGTTAAAGTAGTTTAGGAGTCCATCGCGGACAAACAATGTGACATGTAATTTGTGTACATAATTAAGTAAACCGGCCAAGTGCGAGTCGGACTCGCACACAGAGGGTTCCGTAACAAAAGACGTCGAAGCACATAATTATGTAATCTGTGAAAATTTCAGCTTTCTGGCCATCACCGTTCACGAGATACAGCCTTGATGTGATGGACAGACAGACAGACAGACAGACAGCGAAGTCTCATGAAAAGGGTCCCGTTTTTTAGCCTTTGGGTACGGAACCCTAATAACTAAAATCATACCACAACATAAGCAACCAGAAACATATTTATTTTATACCATGTTTAGGATTATTAGAATAGTGAAAATATCTTTATTTAGGCTACAAAGTAACACATAAGATCGTCAAGATTTTTGTTCTACATTTACTGCCAGATTTGCAAGGCAATAGGTAGAGCCCATGAAAAAAAACCTGGCAAGAAAACCCAATGCATGTTTCATTTTCAGTGAAGTAATTTTATATGTCTATATTAAATCACTTGTCTACTTGAGGGGGAAAATTCGGTGTTGGGCCTCTCAGGCACTTGTCTCTTCCGTGGTGCAACAGAAGCATCTCCTCGTAAAACGTAGCTTATTTATATATTTACCAGAATATTCAGAAACTTCACTGACTGAGACACCCGAAAGCCCAAGAGATATAATTTTCAATGTCTACCCAGTGCTATGCTACGAGTATAACGCCAGGACTCGCTTATTGCGCAATCAACATTTTCGGACACTGCAAGTTATTCGATAGAAAAATAAGGCTATTTATAAAGCAGTTGACCTTACTTAATAGACATACAAGTTACATTATGTTAAATGAACACTTATTACCGTAAGAAGATTCAATACCTCGCGTCATCTTCCTACCGTGACGTGATATTTGATAAACACGTTTCAGACCAAACGTGTCTCTACAGTTGTTTGGCTCTTTCCGCTATAGTAATCGCCTTTATCGGAATTATGCTTTCGATCGACAAACATGCTGTTATTTATTATTTAGTCACGTATTAAAATAGATCCGGATAAACCACCGACATAATTAAATAAGCACTTCATTATCTATTCATAGTTTTACGGAATGTTGTTTTCAAGTGTTTTATGATCCTTATAGAAAAACACGTGGAAAGTGACAATAAAAACCAGCCAAGGGCGAGTCAGACTGACGTACAGATGGTTCCGCACTAAAAAACGGCGAAAAATAACGTTTATTGTACGGGAGCCCCACTTAATCCCGCCTTTTCTTCTGATTTTAGTATTTGTTGTTATAGAGGCAACAAAAATAGTATCATTGTAACGGTTCGTTACACTTCCTAATATATCATAGTTTGGCTACACCAATACTATGCTAAAATAATAAATAATAATAATAATCTATCTAAATTTAAACTAAATAAATTAATTCAGAAGCAAACCTCGCGCAAACAAGTAGTATAGCATCGCTATTGTTCATTAGCTTAGATACCTATATCTACATATACCTAACCAGTTACTACAGCGGGCGCGCGCGGAGATTATTCCAGACTCAGCCGGGGCACAGCACTTGAGATCGTTCTAACGCATACACGTATCACGCCGAGAAGCTCATTAGCTCCGTTAAATTGATTGCGCGTAGAAAAATCTGCATAAATAATTCCTTTGTAATAGTTTGGTTAAAGAATTATTTAGTAAAATTAAATTCAGTGAGTGAACCCCGAGTTTATTGGGTGAGTGTTGCATTATCTATATTTATCACTATGTAGGTAACTCGAATTTAGAGCTTAGAAATGCATCTAAATACATCATTTCATAATTGCTAGATTTTTTCTAATTTTGTTTAGTACAGCCTTGCTAGTGCTTATGGAATATATGTAAGGCTTAATTACATTTTATGTAAGGATTGCACTGCTAAATTTTAATGGCAACTACCTACAGCCAAACTAATCTATCACGCAATTCAGCATTCCCATTGTGTAAAGTCTTCTTACTATTATAAAACTTTGCTTTGTATGACTGCCTCATCATCGAACACCATGGTAGCCTATGATGCCACTTGCTTCCTGCTTAGCCCTCTCCGGGAGTGGTCGTTGTGGTGTTCGGGATGTTGCAGTCAGTAGGAAAACTAGGACAAACTGTGAATCGACTAAATTTCGATTCCAGGGTTCACTTTTACGTCCACTTTCACTCTTCGCCTTCATCTACACATCATCTACGTGACGTCGGTCACACTGCCGCTGCATCTAAAATAAATAAAATAAAATAAAATAAAATTTATTCCCTTTGAAATTTTTAAAAAATTATTTAGGTTTGTCAAAATTTTTGTGACTCTACCGGGGGTTCGGAAATGCTACAGACTGAGAAGAACACCCCAAGAAACTCAGTCCGGTCCCTCTTATTCATCTTAGTATCTAATACAGTTTTTTTTTTAAATGTAGAAAGGAGCAATTCGTGTCACTGCCAGGCAGTCTTGTCTTCTAGAAAGTCTTTAATGCTATAATAAGCTTTCTGGCACAATTTAAGCTTTACTAGTTTTTTAAATTTATTAACTGACAAACCTGTTATGGCTGTCGGCAATGTATTGTACATTCGAATACAATTACCCGCAAAAGAATTGCTTATTTTATTAAGCCTAAATCTAGGTACAGCCAATTTATTCTTATTTCTTAAGTTTAGGTTATGGATATCACTATTTTTAATAAATTTACTGTTATTTTTATGAGTATATAATAAGTTTTCATATATGTACTGTGAATACACAGTAAGGATGTTGATATCCTTAAACTTTTCTCTTAATGACTCCCGAAACCCCATACCATAGATAGCCCGGACAGCCCTTTTCTGCAACACAAAGATACATTCGATGTCGGCAGCGTTACCCCATAATAGTATGCCATAGGTCATGACACTGTGGAAGTAGCTAAAGTAGACAAGACGCGCTGTTCTAATGTCTGTCAGTTGTCGGATCTTTTTAACGGCATAGGCTGCAGAGCTCAGTCTGCCCGAGACTTTCCCGATATGAGGCCCCCACTGCAAGTTGGAGTCTAACTTTATGCCCAGAAAGACAGTTTCATCGACCAATTCTACTTGATCATCCCTAATCCTAATACTGGTGTTAACGAGCCTAACATTTGGCAAGGTGAATCTTATACATTTTGTTTTAGTTTCGTTTAACAATAAATTATTAGCGTTAAACCAGTGGACTACCCTAGAGAGGGCATTGTTTACTTCGTCAAGATCGCGTTGTCCACGTTCAACTTTAAATATTAAAGATGTGTCATCAGCAAACAAAACTACCTCGTGATCGTCTCTTATAAGGTGAGGGAGATCATTTATGTACACTAAAAATAGAAAAGGTCCCAGAATTGAACCCTGAGGCACCCCCATTGTTACAGCAGAACCATTTGACTGTTTACCATTTATAACTACTCTCTGTACTCTATCTCTAAGGTAAGAACTAATTAAATCCAAGGCCGTCCCCCGGATTCCATAATGATCAAGTTTTTGAATTAAAGTCTGATGCTGGACACAATCGAAGGCCTTAGATAAGTCGCAGAATACACCATAAGCATCATACGACTCCTCCCAGGCCTCATATATACACTCTAACAATTTGATGCCAGCATCCGTGGTAGACCGACCTCGCGTGAAACCGAATTGTTTAGTATGGAATAGTTTATTTGTATTAAAATGATTTTGCATTTGATTAAGCATTACCTTTTCAAAGATTTTACTAAACGTGGGTAGTACAGAAATAGGACGAAAATTGGACGGATCTGAGGTGCTACCCGATTTAAACAGAGGAGTTATTTTACTAAACTTCATTAAGTCAGGAAACACACCACTATCAACACAATTATTAAATATTATTGATAATTCAGGGGCAACCATTTCAATTAACGAATTAACTAAATGTACAGAAATTCCCCAGAGGTCAGCAGTTTTCTTAATATTTAAAGATTTAAAAGTTTTTATGACAGTGTGTATACTAATTTTACTGAATTTAAATATTTCATTACAGCAAGGAACATTTGCTTTTAACAAGGATTCTGCTATTGGGGTAGAAGAACCTAGGGCTCTGGTCAAATCTACTGGAATTCGAGAAAAAAATTGTTCAAATTCGTTAGCGACTTCGGCATCTGTTGTAATTATGTTACCATTTACTTTAAGTTTAAAATTATTATCATTCGATTTTGCTTGGCCTCTTTCTGCGTTAATTATTTTCCAAGTAGATTTAACTTTGTCTACACTATTGAGAATTTTATTACTTATATACTTTCTTTTGGCTGCTAAGCAGTCTGCTTTAAACTTTTTTGAATAAGTTTTAACATAATTTAGAAATTCATCTGTTCTATTAAGCTGTCTTTCTGAGTATAGTTCATACAGTTTTTGTCTACTTTTATGTATATCCTCAGTGGCCCATTCACTGAAGGCTGGCCTATCACCGATTGTGACTTCCTTAGACTTGAATACGGAGTTGAACTCATTGTAAAAGGAATCAAAAAATAACTTATACATTACATTTGGATCTAAGCCAGTGTCTAAAAATGGAAGTTTATTGCAAAGTCCAACTCGCATACGTTCCAAGCGGTCACTAGTTACTGGTCTACATAATATTTTACGTCTTTTAACTTTTTCTCTTGTGATCTTGAAAGATGCTATTTGCCCAGTATGATCTGATTTTATCTTATTTATAATACTCTTACTTTCTGGCAACATATCACTGTATATATTGTCCAGACAAGTAGCTGTTGTATCACAATATCTAGTAGGCTCTAAAAATAAGTTAGTGAGATTGTGTGATTTAAATAAATTTAAGATATCATTGGTCTGACGCGTATTTATAAGTATATTAACATTAAAATCACCGCACACTATTAGGTGTTTATTAGTTTTTCCAAGTTTAAATAGCACTTTATCCATTACTTCCTCAAACTCACAAAAGGGTGAGACTCCAGGTTTATATACGCATACTACTATGAATTGCTCCAATTCTACGCACGATATTTCAACTGTACACTCTACAGAGAGGGACACAACATCTTTCCGTTCCTTATATTTTAATTTCTTATTTAATAAAATCATCGAACCCCCCCGTGTTGTGTTGACCCTGCAGAACGCACTACCAACCCGGTGACTACTGAAACTGAACATGAGCTCATACTCCTTACGCATATGTTCTGTAAGACAAACAATTTCAATATTATCTGAGCTCATGAACAGCTCCAATTCAAACTCTTTGACCTGTGTTAATGTTGCAATATTATAATGCACCAGGCTGATGTAATTTACATTTTTTAATTTAGTTTTGTTCGGAGGACAGTTTCCGATAAAATTACGGTTTGCAATTAAATTTAACTCTATTAATTTACAATTTTGGCTAGAGGGTAATTCCTCTGTTGTCCCAGCAGTTAATTTAAATTACTTGGAACAGATTCCAAAGTCCTAAAACTACTCTGCTCAAATAAAGCAGTTTTGTCAGCCAAGTTTTTGGCTACAGAATAAAAATAATTAAATAGCAAACTTGCTACTTGTCTTTTATAATATTTGGGTAGACAATACCTACCCTTGTGATTATTATAGACTATAAACTTGCTATGTGACAAATTTGTGTTAAATACAGAATTAAAGTCAATTATATTAAATTTATTATTATACTGACTTATTAAATTTAAACGTAAATTCATCTTATATCTAAATGAATTTTCCGAATCTGGCACACCTTTTATAAATGGAAGTGTGAACATTACAACTTGTATGACATTTAAGTTTAAGATGTAATTCATGTATAGGGACAAATCATCATTGCTAATTTTCCCCCTGTTTGCACAGAAAATTATTATTTTACTGTTAGCTTCAAATTTATATTCTAATATCTTTTGCATAATACCACTTAATGAAGCACCCGGATAGCAATTATTAATAACCGAGTAATAACTTGAATTTGAGTTTTGTTTTAAAAATGAACTTAGATTGGTACCAATATCATCACTAAATACAATTAATTTAGTACAACTATTACTATTATTTACACTGTCACACAATATATCCACTGATGTACTGGGCGAGCATGTGATAATGGGAGCTAGGGGCTCAGCGGTAACCGGTTCGCCCTGGGCTTCCACCGGCTCAATTGCTTTAGGGCAGTTAATATTGCATAAGTGGTCATTTAGGAAACAATTAAGGCGCTCAGTGTTATCATTTGATGTTTTGAGTACCTTGTCTATTGTTAAAGAACATTTAGTAAAGTCCTTAAGGGACCATTCATATTTTTTAGTCATATATTGTAGCTCAAATTGCAAACTTTGTATTTTTGACTCTAATTTTTGTGTGTCAGTGCAATATTTTAAATGGCTTTGTTCTAGTTCTAACATTGACAATTTAGCTTGTTCTCTAAATTTTAAACAAGAACCTATATTTTTACACTTCTTGATTAACATTTTATGGAATTTTAATTGCTTTTTTGATTTTTGTATGAACTTTTTAATTTTTAGATATTTTTTTAGTTTATTTCTGCTGCAAAACAAAACCGACTTGTCCTGTTGATATGGACTGTCACCTGTAAGATCTATAGTAGTCAAGTCCAGGTTTTGAGAATTTGCAGAAGGAATAAACTGCGGGATACCACTCATTAACTCACTAAAAAGATTATCGGTTTGTTGGGCAGTAACTTTCTCAGCAGCTTCTTCCAGGTGTGAGATCTGTCCCTGGGCATCCCTTAGCTCCTGTTCCAGAAAGGTAGTCCTCCTCAAGGTTTTCTCATACTCGTCACTGCACTCTTGGAACCTATCTACAATTGACTGAAGGTGGTCCCGCTCCGCAACAATGTCATCATAACTAACATGAAGTCTTGATAATTCGCATTTTAATTTTTTTGTGTCATTCAGAGCGTTTATCAATAGATTTTCATTTTCCTCTCTTTCCTTTTCCAACTGTACACTACTACCTGCACGGCCAGAGACCTGCCTACTGCTGCTGCACGGCCGCAGCTCCGATCCTACCCGGGGACTAACGCAGGACAGTGGCATTCTTATTTCTTGTAATTGCAACCTACGGTTACGAGCATACCGAACCCCCCTGAGAGAACCTTAACCTACCTACCCATATTTTTTTAATAAATTTTGTATACTTACTATTTAATTGTTTTCTTCCTCTCTCTCCCTCCTAACCCCTAAGGTTACATCATCTATGAAAATTTCAGCTCTAGATATCACGATTCCTGAGATACAGACTTGTGAAGGACAGACAGACAGACAGACGGACAGCGAAGTCTCATGAATAAGCTTCCGTTTTTACCCCTTGGGGGTACGAAACCGTAAAAGCCGTTATGTACCTATATTTAATGGGTCCATCAAAGTTTTCAGGGTTAACCTCACTGCTGACCAATAGACGTGGTTCACCCGCAGGGGTCGTTACGGGATATTAGACAATTGCTGGGAATAAAAATCAACAAAGTCACAGTAAATCCCTCATGGACGCTATACTCATATTACGACTAAACAACACGGTGTTTTTTTTTTTTTTTTTTATACTACTTAGGTGGCAGACAAGCTTACGGCCCACCGGAAAGTTGGTAACCGTAGCCTATAGACGTTTGCAACACCAGAGGCGCTACACACGCGCTGCCGACCCGGGCGCAGGTTGTGACGACCTACAGTTGAAATTTTTCAAGCCGCCCGTAAGGCCTTCAACTTGGCTTAACGACTGTCATTTTACCGACAACCGGGACCAACGGCTTATCGTGCCTTCCGAAGCACGGAAACGCTCGTAAATAAATGTCACAAAGTGTTCCACGTGGTGGTCACCCATCCATGTCCGGCCATAGTAGCGCTTCAATGCCACTGCCGACGGTCGCGAGCTCCAGGTAAGATATTCCAGGATTCTCGACAGATTTTGACTAACACTGCGACCTCACCTAGGGGTTCGGGCACAATCTTGCGATTTTGGGGACTGATTCGGGTGTTATCCAGGGCGCGATGCGTGTATGACACTCCCACGTAACGCCGCCGTTTTATGCCTGCTTCTGTAAGGACGTCGAGCTCTCCTGTCATCCTTGGGCCCCCGGTCATGGAGCATTGGTCTCCCTCCCTGCCGCCTCTTTCACGAGCATGACCTGCACGCGCAGTGTTGGCACTCGGCCGTGTTTCTCGGTGTACTCGCCATAGATACTTTCCGATGCACCCGTGCCCGGTAATTAACGGAGGTAACCAGTAAGAGAGGTTGCCGCGGCTCGGCTCAGCCACTCGTCCATGACTGGTCTGATCACGTCGATTGTTACGTTTCCGACTTATCGGGGTTTAAAATAATATTTTGTACTCTCAAGGAATGTAGGGAAAAAATTATGTGCGAATGGCACGTTCCGCAGCCTCGTGCTCTCTTCCTAAAATTGTGCGAATTTGACACTTTGTTTGATTAAAACATTTAGTTAAAAAAACTGTTATTTGTCGTTTTTAGGGTTTCGTAGCCAAATGGCAAAAACGGAACCCTTATAGATTCGTCATGTCTGTCTGTCTGTCTGTCTGTCTGTCTGTCTGTCCGTCCGTGTGTCACAGTCACTTTTCTCCGAAACTATAAGGCCTATGCTATTGAAACTTGGTAAGTAGATGTATTCTGTGAACCGCATTAAGATTCTTATATAAAACTAGAAAAAAAGCTTTAAATTTTGGGGGTCCCCATACTCAGAACTGAAACTCAAAATTATTTTTTTCATCAAACCTATACGTGTGGGGTATCTATAGATAGGTCTTTAAAAATGCTATTGAGGTTCCTAAAATCATTTTTTCCTTAAGTGAATAGTTTGCGCAAGAGACACTTCCAAAGTGAAAAAATGTGTGTCCCCCCCCCTCTAACTTCTAAACTAAGAGAATGATAAGTCTAAAAAAAATATATGATGTACATTATCATAAAAACTACCAACGAAAATTAGATTGAACTAGATAGAGCTAGTAGTTTTTTTTAATACGTCATGAACCGCAATTTTCGGTTAGAAAAATGACTAACACTGCGAACGTGTTAAAACATCAATCAAAGTTACAACAAACTATAAGAACTTTTATATTATGTTACTTGCTGCTACGAAACCCTTCATGAGCGAGTCCAACTCGCACTTGGCCGGTTTTTTTAGTATTTCTATATTTAAATTTAGTATGCTTATATATTATTGGATACCGGAAATTTGACACAGGCACTCTAGATTTTTTAGGAAGCGCTAAAAATATGACTGTATTTCCTTGTTTGGTTTTTAAATTACTAGCTGACCCGTGCAACTTTGTTCAGAGAGAGGAGATAGGAAGAGAGAGAGAGATAGGTGTATTCTTCAGGCACGAAGGAGCGTGCGAAACTCGAGTGTTTGCCTTGTCATAAAAGGATGTAGTCCCACGATGTCGAGTCCCGTTACGTCGAGTCGTTTCTTGGGTCGTCGGTGCAATAAAGCGGAGTCGCCGCTACGTCAAATCGTTTCGAGGATCGGTACAATAAAACGTAGTCGCCTCTACGTCACCGTTACGTCGAATCACTCTAAGTATAAGCACCACCAAGTGAATGTCCACGTCTACTTTACAAAATTTATTTTTGTGTTATATACTCAGAGTGATTCGACGTAGCGGCGACTCGACGTAGAGGCGACTACGCTCTATTGCACCGACCCAAGGAACGTAGCACTTAAGAGCACTTAGTTAAAAAGTTAACAAGCGCGCTAAGTGTCCCTACAATTTTCAGTGGTTGCCCTCGATTTCTCCTGGATCCCATCATCAGATCCTGATCTGGTGAAAATGGGACCACCTCAGAAGTGAACACTATCTACCGAAAAAAGAATTTTGTAATCCGTCTATAATTGAAGGAAATATCGGTGAACATACATAAAAAAACATACAGACAAATTGAGAACCTTCTCCTTTTTTGAAGTCGGATAAAAAAGGGAGAAGAAGGGAGGTACTCTCGTCCTCCCATCTTCCCACTACCTTCTCTCCCCTTTCCTTAGGTATGCATTCTGGGAACTGGGAAGTGTGATGATAAATGAGTTTAGAGAAGTATTAATTATATAAATTAATCACTTTGTCCAACTTAGCCGGGCAATATACATAAAGTCCGCATTAATCACTTTGCCCGTAACTTAATTGGGCGAAGAGTTTTGGCAAAAAATCAAGTTAATGTGTGTATGTACACCTTTATGAGCAGTCAAAATGTGTCTGAAATGGCAAAGTTGTACATGGCGCAGTGTTTATCCCTACACCTATGTATGGTAAGTAGTGAAAGTTGGGTAAGGCAGGAGAAGCATGAAAGAAAAATCAATGCAGTGGAAATGAGAAGTCTGCGAAGTATAGCTGGAGTGACTTTAATGGACAAAGAAAGAACGATAAGGTAAAAATGTGGTATAACAGAAGATGTAGTGACTAAGATAGAAAACCGGTCAAGTGCGAGTCGCACTCGCCCATTAAGGGTCCCGTAGCAGCAAGTACAATAATATAAAAGAGCTTGTAATTCGTTGTAACTTTGACTGATGTTTTATCACGGTCGCTGTGGTAGGTAGTGATTTTTCTAGGCGAAAATTGCAGTTTATGACGTTTAAAAAAAACTACTTACTAGATCTCGTTCAAACCAATTTTCGTTGGAAGTTTTTATGGCAATGTAGATTATATATTTTATATAGATTTATCATTCTCTAAGTTTAGAAGTTAGAGGGAGGGGACTCAGACTTTTTTCCACTTTGGAATGTCTCTTGCGCAAGCTATTCAGTTTAGAAAAAAATGATGTTAAAAACCTCAATAGCATTTTTGAAGACCTATCTAAAGATACCACACACACATATGAGTATTGAGTATGGGGACCCCTAAAATTTACTGCTTTTTTCTATTTTTATGGTGAAATCTTAATGCGTTTCACAGAATACATCTACTTACCTAGTTTCAATTGCATAGGTCTTATATTTTGTTTGTCTTTATATGACATACGGACGGACAGAAAGACAGGCAGACGTGACGAATCTATAAGGGTTCCGTTTTTTTTCCATTTGGCTACGGAACCCTAAAAAGGGATGCTTAGATGGTTTGGACACGTGGAAAGAATGGATGAGAATAGATGACTGACAAAGCAGATTTATGAGGCGAGAATGAATGGGCAAACCGGTAGGGGTCGACCGCGGCGTACGCATGCCGATCAAATCAGAGACCTTCTGGAAAAAGGCAAGGGCAAGAGTACCCTTAACCGGCGAGCGTGTATGAAAAGTATGAAAACAATTATGAAAGTAGAAGAAGCGAAAGTTGTAGGTATGCCAGGATCGTAGCAAGTGGAAAGCCATAGTCTCTGCTTACCCTGATGGGAGACAAGCGTGATTATATAATCACGTATGTATGTATATATTGTATGAATAAGTACTTATACTTATATTGTGTCTATGTATAATACTACCTACTTATAAAATTGTATGTATAAGTAATAATATAATATACCTAATATAATATCAGCTCAGATTATGTCAAATATAATTTAAATTAATTCAGTAAAATAGTTTAAATTCAGGCAGCTTGATGTTTTTATTACATCACTAGCTGAGCCCGCAACTTCGTTTACGTCACATAAGGTGTATGAAAAGAAAGGTATTTCTTCATCAGAGTCATCAAGCAGCGTCTGAAACTGCCCTGTTTACTTAATCATAAAAGAGCTTAATGCTTACGACTATTTTAAACAATTCAATTGATTAAACAAACAATTAAATTGTTTCGTTTTAATCATTAATTAGAAATAGTCTTAATCATTAAGCTCTTTTATGATTAAGCCAACACGCCAGTTTAGGTTCACTCACATTCAAAAAAACCCCTACAATTAAAATTTTCAAAATATCTAATTCTTAAAAGTGTTATAACTCTTTTATTTCTAAACCGATTTACATAAAACAAACGCTAAATGTTAACTGGAGCAAACCCCAACACAATAAAAAAACCGCATTGCAATCGGTTGAGCGGTTGCTGAGATTAGCGTGCACAACCGTACAGACAAACAGATATACAGACATACAGACATACAGACAAACAGACAAAATTCTAAAAATCATTGTTTTGGGTTCTGTTGCGTTCATAAAGCCCCCCTATAATATTTTTTCTTATTTATCTTCCATGTACAGACAGCGACCTGTTACGATTTTATTATATGTATTGATTGATGATGATAAATTTTTATAACGTCTTTAAAAAATTCTAACAAAAAAGTCATAAAAACACTTGCGAAGAAACATACGAATTAACACGACGTACGGTAGTGTTATTATATCTCATTCGTAGATTTTTTACGGAAATAAATAAATATTCATAAAGTTTTACTTTTTTACACAGCGCTTTTTTAACACACAGTAAGCGAAGATTAACCTGCTTGTAAGTACTATAGATACCAGGCAACGGATATTTATATTAATATTTCCGTATATATACTTTTTTGTTAATACATAAAAATAAATAAATAAATGGTTTAAAAAAACCCTAGAAAAACACGCTTTTATGAATGCGTGTAAAAACCAAAAATAAATTATGGATAGTTCAAGTTGCCTCTATTTCGGGGCTGAAGTGTAAACTATATGCTTTTAATTATAATATTTTATTGTAAAAGCGTGGGACGCTGGAACAGGAAAGACTTTCCTGGCGGAAGCTGCATGATTTCTTGTCAGATTAAGGATAAGGTCACATTTATAAAAGCGTGTTTTTCTCGTGTTTTTAAACTATTAATTTACACTGTCACGCTTTTATATACTTATCTCTTTATATTGTGGCTACCGAGCGCAAAAGGACATAATATATTATATCATTTAAATATAGCGCTCAAACAATCAACAGGTATTTCATAATTCTCACATAACGTTTTTTTTTCAGAAATATACCGATTTCAATAGGTATTCATAGGTAAAGCAGGACAACGTCTGTCGGGTTCTTTAGTTTTTAGTACATATTTACAAATTATACATAGAAAATCATTGAGATATATGACACTATTAGCAATTAGTTCAATGTAGAAAACACCCAATCAAACATTAGTAGGTTTCGTTAAAAGAAATTTAATTCTGTTTTCGAAACCGGTTTCCAAACTTTGGTTTCCAATCTGGCCAAAGGGTAGATACATTTCAGTTCCGACCCGGAAATCAAACCCAATACCTAAACAACACGAACGGAATCTATAGGTACGTATACTACTAACTACTATTAATACTGAACCAAGGGTGAGATGATTTCCGGACAGTTATTGCATTGAAGTCTGTCATTTAAGTGGTTTCTGTTGAACAAATGGCCAGGCAGATGACGATTGATGCCAAACAAGAAAGTGAGGCCAAAATGTGAGTGCTTAGGTACCTAGCCATATAGACTCTCTAGCTAGAAGTGAATACGTGTACTGATAAAGTTATAATGCCGTCATAATTATGACGACATTATTCACGATAAATAAGAAATCACTCGTCACGCGTGACCAGTATTTAGGACTGCCGCGCTACAGTGCTCACTTTTTAGGGTTTCGTAGCCAGATGGCAAAAACGAAACCCTTATAGATTCGTCATGTCTGTCTGACTGTCTGTCTGTCTGTCCGTCCGTGTGTCACAGCCACTGTTCTCCGAAACTATAAGGCAGTTGAAACTTGGTAAGTAGATGTATTCTGTGAACCGCATCAAGATTTTTAGATAGAACTAGAAAAAAACAGTTAATTTTAGGGGTCCCCATACTCAGAACTGAAACTCAAAATATTTTTTTCATCAAAACCATGCGTGACCATACCGTGACCAACCCTGTAGATAGGTCTTCAATAATGCTATTGAGCTTTCTAACGTCATTTTTTTCTAAAGTGAATAGTTTGAGACTCTTCCAAAGTGGAAAAATGGGTGTGTGTCCCCCCCCCCCCCCCTCTAACTTCTCAACTAAGAGAATGATAAATCTAAAAAAAAAATTATAATGTACATTGTCATAAAATCTACCAACGAAAATTAATTTGAACGAAATCGAGTAGGCAGTTTTTTTTTAATACGTCATAAACCGCAATTTTTGCCGAGAAAAATCACTACCACTGCGAACGTGCTAAAACATCAATGAAAGTTACAACGAACTACAAGAATTTTTATATTATGTTACTTGCTGCTACGGAACCCTTCATGAGCGAGTTCAACTCGCACTTGGCCTGTTTTTGATAGTTAGTATTTGTATTCTTGGCATTACTTTCTTGTGGGCGTGATCTGTCAATAGTTCTAAATTCTGTGAAATAACCCCACCATTTTATTTTTTTCTTCTAGATAATAGCTCTACAATACCACTCTTTCATGTCCCCTGTGGTTAGTCTATTGCCGAAACAGGTAAGTGAAGAAAACGCGAATAAGATAATGATGGTTCG
The DNA here is from genome assembly GCA_933228765.1 of Miltochrista miniata. Taxonomy (NCBI): domain Eukaryota; kingdom Metazoa; phylum Arthropoda; class Insecta; order Lepidoptera; family Erebidae; genus Miltochrista; species Miltochrista miniata. The sequence continues at coordinate 548,739 of OW121764.1, forward strand.
TCCTACCAAAAATTCTAAATCTATGGTCCTACCCCACTACAAGAGCATTGATTGAAATTTGGCAGTTTTCAGAATAAAGCAAACAAGTTGGGATAACTCCGCGAGGTAGGTACTTGCTCTTCTCTAGGGACTTAATATTAAACTAATTGGTATGCCAATTGATGCCCTTATCGCACAAGGCAAGGTAGGAAACGTGTGCTTTTTAGTCGGCAGGAGTCCGGCATAGCATCCTTGTAAGACTTACCACACGTTAAAAAATAAGTTCTAGAAATCTAGATAGACAATGTATTGTAGTTATAATTATCCTTCAAGAAAAACAATACAAAAGGTTAATTACTTGGAGTATATATTAAAGGTTAATTACTATTGACTATTAAATTACTATTGACCATTAATTACTACTAAAGAACAAAGAGCTGAGATCTTTTTTTTCATTTTATTGACACTTGTTTCAAGCAAGTCAAGATCGACCCTACGACACTCCCTATTAAACGAACGACATAAGACCTGAGTTATCTAGTTAGTAGGTAGTTAGTTGAAACAATACATCTAGAACAGTGGTGGGCAAACTTTCTTGACAGGGGGCCAGAAAACTAAGAATTTTTGAGAGGAGGGCCAGAATTATAAGAAAAAAAAACCGGTCAAGTGCGAGTCGGACTCGCGCACAAAGGGTTCCGTACTAAAAAACTAAAATCACGTTTGTTGTATACGTCCCCCTTAATCCCCCCTTTTTTTCTGATTTTATAGTCATAGCGGCAACAGAAATGCATCATCTGTGAAAATGAGGTGACGCGGCGACTGTGAAAAAGAGGTGACGCGGCGACTGTGGCACTACTCGTCAGCAGACTGGGACGGACTACGAGAATACTTTGCAGCCGTCCCGTGGAGTCAGCGCTGCTTTGCAGGGAGGGCTTCATCGGAAAGCGCCTCTGCGGTTGCTGGTGAGATAGCTTTAGGTATGGAATACTATATTCCATACACTGATGTTGCCAGCATCCGCAAAGCCCGCCCCTGGTTCGGGCATGAGTGCGCCGTAGCTGTTCAACAAAAACAGACGGCTTACCGCGCCTGGATCAGGGCTCGGGCTGTGCGCGACCCGAATGTGGCCCAACTCAAGGCAGCGTACAACAGAGTCACTAGGTCCAGTAAGAGGGCCTTCAAGAGAGCGGACGCCCAGCGCGTCACGCGGCTTGGTCAGGAGCTCACGTCTCATCCGACGGGCAGCCGTGGATACTGGCAACTGGCCAAAGCCGTGCAGGCCAACTTTTGCAAGCCTTCGCTGCCGCCGCTACGCTATCCTGACGGATCACTGACTCACAAGGCCCAAGAGAAAGCGGAAATGCTGGCCAATCTCTTTGCGGCTAATTCCCGGGTTGATGACTGTGGCAAGCAACCTTCCACTATCGCCAACTGTGGAACCACGATGCCGGATATTAAAATCCGGCAGTGCGATGTGCGAGCGGTGCTACAGTCACTCGACACGCGGAAAGCCAGTGGTCCTGATGGCATTCCGGCAGTGGTGCTGAAGAATTGTGCAGCTGAATTATCTTCAACGCTAACACGCCTGTATCGCCTTTCCTATTCCTCGGGAGAAGTGCCGGAGGCTTGGAAGGAGGCGAACGTCCAGCCGATCCCCAAGAAAGGGGATCGGTCGGATCCGGCCAACTATCGACCCATAGCCGTAACCACCGTCATCTGCAAGGTGTTCGAGCTAATCATCAACAAACAGCTCATGCGCTATCTGGAGGATCACTCGTTAATTAACGATCGCCAATATGGCTTTAGGCCGAAACGATCAACGGGTGACCTCCTAGCGTACGTAACGCACACCTGGGGTGAGGCTATGGAGAGGCACGGCGAATCTCTGGCTATTGGCCTAGACATCGCTAAAGCCTTTGATAGGGTATGGCATGCGTCGCTTCTTTCCAAGCTGCCGGCATATGGTTTATCGCCTCAGTTATGCCGCTGGTTGGCCAGCTTCCTGCACGGCGACGTATACGGGTCCTCTGTGATGGTCAGTCTTCCTGCTTTTTGCAGGTAAATGCCGGGGTACCACAGGGATCAGTATTGTCCCCAACTCTCTTTCTTCTGCATATCAATGACATGCTGTCCCTTGGGTGCATTCATTGTTATGCCGATGACAGTACTCTGCATGGGAGCTATTCTGGCCGCCCAGCGGAGGGGCGTTGTGACGTGGACGAAAAGAGACAGCAACTCGTGGCGGATCTCGACCGGGACCTGGGTCGCATTGCCCAATGGGGTTCAGACAACCTGGTCGAGTTCAATGCCAGAAAAACGCAGGCGTGTGCGTTTACAGCTAAGAAGTCCCCATTCCTACCCCTACCCTCTCTTCAGAACATTACGGTTCCACTAAAGGACAACCTGGAGATTCTAGGTATAGACGTCCGGCGTGAGCTCAATCACAAAAACTACATAGAGAGTTGTATTGGGCTGGCCTCGCGGAAACTCGGAGTCCTAAATAAGGTGAGACGGTACTTCACGCCACATCAGAGATGTTTGCTGTACAAGACGCAGATTCGTCCCTGCGTCGAGTACTGTTCTCACCTCTGGGATGACTCCGCGAGGTACTTGTTGGACGCACTTGACGCTATGCAGAGACGTGCTGTCCGAATAATTGGTTGTCCTGAGGTGACGGGAGGCCTCGAACCGTTGGCGCAGCGAAGAACCGTAGCGTCCTTGGCTGCCTTCTACCGAATGTATCACGGCGAATGTTCTGAAGAGCTCTTCAATCTGATCCCACCATCACTTTTCCGATCCCGAACAACGCGTGCCGGGCAGAGATGCCACTCATACACTGTGGAGAGAATCTTCGCCAGAACCGAGCGTTTCAAAAGATCGTTCCTCTGTCGAACTATAAAAACTTGGAACGACCTGCCCGCACACGTGTTTCCCTCATCTTACAACCCCGGGTTCTTTAAGAGGAGCGTGAAGAGGCACATCACAGGGCCGCCAACTTGAGGACCGCTGTAAGAAGTGGCCCCCAATCGCAAGATGCGCCACGGCTATCCATCATGGCGACGTCAATTTGGCGAGCTGAATATAAAAAAAAAAAAAAAAAAAAAATTCAGCTCTCTAGCTATCACGGTTCCTGAGATACAGTCTCATGACGGATAGAGAGATAGACGGGCTTTCTGATAATATGTGCGGACAGCGAAGTTCCAGGAATAGGGTCCCGTTGGCTTCGGAACTCTAACAAGGTGTTATGTGCTGAAACTGGTAATCATATATCAAACTTTACAGTACCTACTTACTTAAATAGACACTTGCACAAACGTAAAAAAAGAGAATTTAACTATTATTCGAAGGTCCTGTCATGGTAGGCGTGTGGAACGTATGAAATTGCTTTATATGTGCCATAATATTTCAAATGAAAGTTCATATTTTGACGAAGTAACCTTTAGCATCGCGAAAAGGTTTGTGATCGAGTTGTTACGCAATTTCATGGTCGAAAAAATCTTTTCACCTTCCTTAGGCTTCTATTGCTCTACTAAATAGAATTTACATAATACTTCTGGACCATCAAAATATAATATCGCGGGCCATATACTAAGTAGTACTTATCCATGTCGAAGGACCGTCGGCGGGCCGGATTAAATGCTTTCGCGGGCCGGAGTTGGTCTAGAAGGCTTGCTCTTTGTAATAGTCATTTGTTGACAGTTCCGATGGAACTTCGGATAGGTAAGTTTGGCCCCAAAACTGAGGGGGGCATCAGCCGCACTCTCGCAGTTGTTGTCCAACATCAGGGGACCCAACGCTCCCTGCAGGAGACTGTACCTTGGGATCGTGCGGAGCAAGCAAAGCATTCTGAGTGCCTACCAAGCTATTAAGGATTTAAAAGGTTATCCCTATTTTTTAAAGAACAAAATGTTTATTCATAATTCCACGAATAAGCATTAATTTATTCTTAAAATAATAAATAGGTTTTATTTTATTTACATACTAACTGTTGCCCGCGACTTCGTACGCGTGAAAATTATGGTATAATGCCCATTTGATTGCTCTCTGCTTAGCCACTAGGATATGAAGCGTGATAATATATAGCCTATTCGAAGACCCTACCCCTTTTTTTTTATTGTGAGGGAAAATCCCCGTAGGATGCTATGCCGGACTCTTACCGACTAAAAAACCTCACGTAACGCCCAACAGCCTATGGTTGAGAGCCCCGGGTAAGCCCTCAGGAAGGATGTCCCGTGACTCCCAACAGACCTACGGCCGCCACTGCGGCCTCGCCTAGGGGGTGGTTCGGGTGCTATCCCGCGTCTTTGGAGGGTTTCGGGTGTGATCCCGCTTCTAAAGGGGGGGGGGGGGTGCGTGAGTTGCTCACGTCACGCTGCCGTCATGGGCCTGCTTCTGTAAGGACGGTGAGTGACCCTCTCACCGTCCTCAGACCCCTGGTCATGGAGGCCTATAGTCCTCGGCGAAGACGAATTTATATATTTCTAGGGCTTCCAGAGCCGTTAATTTCCTACCCTTATCACAAATATGTAACTAATCCTTTACCTTAAATCCTTTGACCCAAAATTAAATTTCATATTTGTGATAAGGGTAGGAAATTAACGGCTCTGGAAGCCCTAGAAATAAATAAATTACTAACGGGTAACCGAGACTCCTTATTAAATCAACAACTGGACATTAATAATAATTCACCGTTATTTAAAATATTTTAAGTAATATCATCCACATGATCTGATGACATGCAATTTTATTTCAATTTTAATTTTGCTATTTTTTATTTATCTGACATATACGTAAACTTGACATTTAATGAGATTTAATTTATTGACATTTAATGGCATTGTAATCAGTTTTGTGACTTGATTTTAATTTTGTGACTTTATTTTGACTAGAATTTAATGGGATATTTAATTAATTCATAATCAATTTTGTAATTAGATTTTAACAATAATTTATAATGTTGATTTGATTTGGGTCAATTCATGGTTAATTTCAAATTTCCCCTTTTTTAGGGAAAAATTTTTGAACGTCAATACTTTATTTGTATACCCACTTGAGTTTAAAAAAGATCATTGTGTTTAGTGTTTAGAAACTTAAGTGTATGAACAGTTAAATTACCTTTGACAATGCTATAAAAGCGAAACCGGTCAGGTTATATGTTGTATTAATAATAAAAATTGTGGAATAAAGTACAAGTGATTAAGCAAAAAGTGCATAATGTGTTCGGAAGTGATGTCCGAAGTTCCACCGGCCATCAAGTACGAGCCCCAGATACTTCATCGAGGGCTCGATGCCGATGCTGACGCCCCCTACCTGTAGGCTGGATCCCGCAGGTGGCCCCATCCGAGGTCCGTGGAAGCACAGAGCCTCGGATTTGTGAAGGGCGACCTCGAGACCCAGCCGCCGAATCCGACCCACGACCTGAGCAACCCCTGCCGTGGCCTTAAGTGCTGCGGCACGGTGCGTTGCTCCCCGCGCCGTAACGAGGGTGTCGTCGGCGTAACACGTTGCGCCGTCCCCACTGAGCAACGGACCACGCAGCACCCAGTCGTAACCGATGTTCCACAGGAGCGGCCCTAAAACCGATCCCTGTGGAACACCGCACGACACATCTCGCCGACCCGGCCCTAGCCAGCTCGGGTAAGTTATGGCTCTCTCGGAGAGATAATCCCCGACAATTCGACGGCGGTAGGGAGGCACTCCATGATAGATAAGCGCCTCCCTGACGCAGCTCCAGGGCAAGGTGTTGAATGCGTTCGCGATGTCGAGAGACACCGCCACCACCACCTCACCCTGTGAGACTGCTTCCTCCGTCAAGACCCTACCCCTAGTTAATATTTGTGCAAAATTTGAATCAATTCTATTGAGTACTTTTCGAGATCCTTCCGGATAAAGAAAAGCAAACAGACAAACAGACAAAAAAATTTCTAACTATATTTTCGGCTTCGGTATCTTATGCTGAACACCCAGCGAGAATTTTTTTTTAAATATTTCCAATGTACAGTTTTGATATCATTTTATTATGTATAGATGTTGCCTATCGGGACTTGAATTATACATATTTATTTGAGTTAGTGTTGAAGCTGTAAAACGTAAAATGATAATGAAATTTAAAATCCGTGGCTGAGTTAGTAAATTAGATGGTGATATACCATGATGGTAATCTTACTAATATTATAAATGCGAAAGTTTGTGAGTGTGGATGTTTGTTACTCTTTCACACTCAAACCGCTGAACGGATCGGGCTGAAATTTGGTACAGAGATACATTATAGTCTGGAATGACACATAGACTACTTTTTATCCCGGGAATAAGTTTCCACAGGAACAAATTTTACGCGGGCGAAGCTGCGGGCATCAGCTGGTATACTGGGTGTAACAAAATTACCTCTCCAAATTTCATGAGATGACTTGGCATCGGAAATCAAATACAAATATAAAAATAAAAAAGGTACCTCTTTTCATTTTTTTTAATTTTTTTTTGTCGCACATTAAGAGTTATTTTTTTACCGCGGCAATTCGAGGTAACATGGTCGCCATGGCAAAACAATCACGGAGCACCCGTCTGGCTGTCGTTGTCGCTTTCTGCTGCTGCTCAGTAGCGATAGAAAGGGTGAAAATGAAAATTTATAGGACTTTTAAAACGGATTTACGGTTAAAGTATTCATGTGATTATTTTTTCTTTATTTTTGTAATGTTTCTTGACTGATGCCACGTCGCCGTCGTCGTGACGAAATTTGGAGAGTCAATGTTGTTACACCCAATATAATATATAAGAAGGACAAGTTACCATAATTGTTGATTTTTATTTGGCGTTTTCTATAGAATATTTTGTCAACATTGTAAAAAAGACAAATCAGTTTATTTGAGGTCATATCATTTTCATCACACAAATATTTGGACCGACCCGAGAATCGAACCCGGCACCTCAGCGCGGCAGCCGGTTACACTACCGAATGCGCCATCGAGGTAGACATTCTGATCCTGTGTTTATTTTTTAAAAAATAGGTTGAGTAGATCCAGATTATAGGCGATAGCAAACAAACACTCGGCACTATCACTGCAGTGAGAAGTTTTTCCATACGTGAAAAGAAAGGACCTGTAGTCCTTTCTTTTTTTACGTTCGGGAATCCTACATGGATGCTATACCGAACTCCTACCGACTAAAACCACACGATGCCTGACCATTGTTTACGGCTCGAAGTCCCGGGTAAGCCCTCGGAAGGATGTCCCAGGGTAGTTTTCAAATCCAATGGTCACGAAGTCACTTTCCGATATGGTCCCGCAGCGCAGTCAGAGCACGCTTTTTGCACCCTACTTATAGGCTTTATCAGCATACAGAGGAGTGGAAGAAGGTAGTCGTGACCAGGGCATACTTGCACCAATCGTTCAAACTCCATATAAAATCTTACGATGAAGTAAGAATGACACTGATAACATTGTAATATACTCATACATGTGGAGGCGGCGACTTTGAGAAGTTCGTCGAAGTTCTGGCGCACGGCGGGCGGCAGCAGCGCGCCCAGCGTGCTCAGCGTGTCCGCGCACGCGCCCGCGCACAGCGCCAGCACCAGCAGGGCTGCGCCCCGGCCCCGGCCCCGGGACATCCCTGCCTCCACACACACTCATGCACACACTACCCAACACACACCAATATTTCCGTATTACACCTGCACTGCACTAAATTTGTCTTTTCAATAGATTACTGACACAGGTGACAAACGTTGTTATTAAACAATTCGGGAAACACCGCGGTTTGGTATCGTCGTGCCGGTTACCTTGATACTGACACGCTGCCGCACCAAACTGTTGTATATAACAGCTCCGATCTTAAACACGTCCATCTATTATAATGTTTACTTACGGTTTTTTTTATAAATCCACGCACATTATTTATTGCGAACACATCAAAACACGTTAGTAAGTTGTGGAAGCCTGATGCGTAACGGTGTTTTGATTCAAAAATGTAGGACTGTTTCGGATACTTGGATTCAAGATTTTCTCAGACTAAGTATGTGTCTGAAACAGTTTATGTTAAGGAATAGATTCCATAATCATTTTCTTTATAGCTCTTTGTTAAACCTAAGTTACTGCGGAAGTTGCGGCTTATCTCTGCGGATTCATCTCCGTCTGAATGACCGACAATACAAGCCATCTCATAATAACGAGTAATCAAATGTGGCTGTTTATGCCAACGACGTCTGGTTTTCGGAAACTTAATAAGTAGGAATTAAATAAGCTGACAACCAGAAATTGTTTATTTATTCAAATGACGTTCACTAGCTACAATATTTTAATGTGTAACAACAATCCACAATCAACAATAATAATTATAACAGCTACCTGTAACTTATACCACAATGCTACTTGGTCATTTTACTGAGGGATCTTCAAGCTGTTAATGCTGAAGCAAGATATCTGTCATGCAAACATATAAAAAGACACTCGGACAGACAATACGAGGATACATACGGAAATAACAGCTTTACGATGGATAATAACATATCAATAGTATGACATAACTGTTTGGCATTCAGCCTCGAACTTGCCTCGCTCTGGTCTGCACTGTGTACTGTGTTGCGTTATTGCATGCGATTACAGGGTTCGACGCTGCCAAATATCATTTGGGCAACGTAACTAAGTACATGGATTTGAAGTTACAATCGCAGTCTATTGTTATACATATACCATCAATGTTATTTCACATGGTCACAGCAGTTCACGGTAAATTATGACATTTAAGAGCAAAGTAGTTTAACATGGGATGCCACAAGGTCATAAAATAGGTCCGATATTGTTGTGGGAGTATGAAGCGTTTCATTGCCACTCTGCACTCTAAAAAGATTTTAGATTCCAACAAATCAATTTCCGGCTTCGTTCCGGTTACCTCATTGGTAGTGGCAATGAACATTGAAATAATATTTTCGAGTAATGTACTTTACAAAATACCTACTTCACACCTGGCAGATTCCTTTTTATAAAGAGCGATTCGGCTTTTTAGTCTTACCGATGACAACACGGTTGTCGAACTTGTTGAGGGTCAATGTTAATTAATACCCATAATAATTACTCCTGAATAGATAAGACCTCATCAATACAACAACAATAAGACCTGTTTCAACGTAAAGTTTGTTATTTCGATCGTCAGGCGAAAATCCATCTACTTTGTGTTACCGGTACTTTTATTTGTGACACGAACGAACTATTTGCATTATTTTGTACTTATACATTTTTTGAGAAATCTGTGTAGTCAATAAACAGAGGGACTGCTCTATCCAATGAAGTTCCTAAACCTGTAATAAACTAATAATCATCATTGATATATTTTCTTACTAGTATAATGTGTAGAGAGGGTAGAGTGATTCTAACAATGCTTGAGTTCACATCGATCGACGTCACTCGACGCGTTATTTTGATTTCTCAGTAGTACCTACCTATTTTTTTATTTTATTTTTTTACTAGCTGATGCGCGCGGCTTCGCTCGCGTGAAATTTGGTTCCCGTTCCCGCTTCCCGTGGGAACATTTTCCCGGGATAAAAAGTAGCCTATGTGTTATTCCAGACTATACTCTATCCCCTGTACCAAATTTAAGCCCAATCCGTTGAGCCGTTGAGCGTGATTAAGTAACAAACATCCAAACATCCAAACATCTTCACAAACTTTCATATTTATAATATTAGTAGGAAGTAGGATACCACTAAGGTGGCAGACAAGCATACGGCCCACCAAAAGCATACCGCAGATTGAGATTTATTTAATTTGTTTCGTTACATACGACTGCAACTTCCCTTTGCAATATGTAGGGCATTATAAAGTATAATTTTATTGTTTTCACCAAAAATGATTTGATAGTTTTATTGCATTTTAATTGTATTTTATATTTTTCTAATTAAGACCAATTTATGTTCAGCTACACGTCCTCAGAGGCCAACAACCTGTCTTCCTTATAGAAGGCATTGCCTTTACACACATATAGATAACAGTACTTCAGTATTTATTATAGAGCATCCGTCGAATTAACATTAAGACCGCAAGTGTTCTTTTTATATTACTACGGTAGAAGACAGGGATACGGCTCACCTGATTATAGTGGTCACCGTACTCTATGGAGGTTTGCAATACCAGAAGCGTTTACTCGCGTTGCCGAGGTTTTTGCCGTGGTGAAACTAATTAACCTGCTTTTGAAAATATTGAAGCCACTCTAAGGCAACTTGACAATCGATTTAACGTGCATTCTGAAGCACGGAAGGTATTAAACGGAAGTGCCTCAATCGGTCAACCATCACGGAACTGGGCGTAGCGTTAGATACGAAGATAAAACTAATAAAAAGTACTTACGAGGAAATCATCTTTGTCAGAGTTTTGTCAAACTAAAAATTCAAAGAGAAATATTTTGTTGAAACGGATGACATTCCGATTTGATTGGTGTCAAGCATATGCATTTAGTAGGTATGTGGCCCTTTGCCTCGACCCTGAATGTATACATAATATTATGGTTTGTATTGACTGTGTAGAGGCGTGCCTTGTTAATCTCATAGCCAAAGGGCGCCATTGCCCTATACCTCAAGGGCCTCCAACACGGTAAAGTTGGCCATGATCAGTTTTGTTAATAAAGGATGAATAATTATGTCATTTTGGATAGAATTGTATTGAAACTTTGAAGCGGGCCTCACCTGACACTAGTGTAACGTGCAACCTTCAATGTATGGTAATAGATAGTTATCTATTGGACCGTGAGCTTAGATCTTGACCGCAGGCAGTTAAGTTTAGAGCTTTATATTATAAGTACTCATAGTTCCATTGAACTAATATTACCTGCGTCAGTTCTATTTTTTTATTATCACTCATTTATTTTAGTCCATACATATACTGGGTGTAACAAAATTACCTCTCCAAATTTCATGAGATGACTTGGCATCGGAAATCAAATACAAATATTTAATAAAAAAGGGGGGTAAATTTTTTTTAACTTTTTTGTCGCACATTAAGAATTCATTTTTTACCGCGGCAATTCGAGGTAACATGGTCGCCGTGGCAAAACAAACACAGAGCACCCGTCTGGCTGTCGTAGTCGCTTTCTACTGCCGCTCAGTAGCGATAGAAAGGGTGAAAATAGGATAATATAGGGCCTTCAAAACGGCTTCACGGTTAAAGTATTCATGTGATTTTTTTTTCTTCATTTTTGTAATGTTTCTTGATTGATGCCACGTCACGTGACGAAATTTGGATAGGTAATTTTGTTACACCCAATATATCTGTATATAAATATAGGTACCTATATCTGTATTTATGAACGGATGTCTATGGACTGAAATGAAATAAATAAGGAATAATGATAAAAAAATAGAAGACCAGCCCAGTGCCAGTAAGACTCGCGCATGGAGGGTTTCGTATAAAAAACGGCAATAAAACATGCTTGTTGTGGGAGGCTCTCTAGTGTTTTTTTCTGATTTTGGTATTTCTTGTTACAGCAGCAACGGAAATATATCACCTGTAAAAATTTCAGCTCCTCACCTACCACGGTTCCTGTGATACAGCCTTGGGACAGACAGACCGACGGACAGCGAAGCCTCATGCAAATAGAGCCCGCGAGCAAACCCGCTGGAGTAGTTCCAACATGGAACTACGCAATGGAACTAGGCTATTTCTACTCGTTGCTTAAATTTGATGGTCACACGCTTATATTTTCTAAACCGTATGAGTTAGAAAGAAATGTTTTAAAATAGTGGATAAAACAGCTATTAAGCTATAAAATACATAAAATTTGTTGCAATAGAAGTAAATATTCATACCAAAAATCAACACGAAAGGTCAAAATCGGGGTCATTTTTCGCATTCTACTCGTGTCACACTTCCCGATTCAGTTAAACATTAGGTTACTGCTTCACCAAATTTCCATAGATTTTGAAGTAACATACACTAAATTCACCGTAATAACATACACTACACACACAGTATTACAGAAAAAATCTAGTAACTATTATTTAGAACTTAAAGCACAATATACGTCGGTCACACGAATGTAGGTACTTTAGATTTGCGTAGTAAACGGTTGACTGTTGATCAAAACGACTGCCCCAATAACAAAACTCAACTTAACTGAACGTTATTGGTGGACCGACATCGCACAAGTGCAACGTGCTTCTTCTGGCTCCATGAGAAAAAAAAATATCGGCAAGTTTCTACATTTGTCACTTAATTCGAGTACTTTTCGTGGGTGACTTTTTGTACATTGTATAATAGCTATTGAAGTCCGAGTCAATTCATCGAAACCGCAAATTAATTGAGATATCTATGTAGTATTTGATTTAAAACGTAACGGCTAAACTTTGTCGGAATTTAAAAAAAAGCTATGTTTTCGTTACCTTCGTGTCACATCCTTCGTGACGTTTTACCCACGAAAGTGAGTTTATGCCACGAAGGTGATCTCTGACTAGTTTCAGTAAGAGTGGTACTCTTTTAGATTCGTATTGTAGTAGATATGTAGCGGAATAATAGTAGAACAAATAAGTAGGTACTTACAATCATGGCAAAGGACAGAGCAATACCTATAACATTCCGTGTGAAGCCCTTTTATAGGGGTAGAAATCCCACCGGACGTTATGCCAGATCCAAACCGTCTAAAACCCACATCGTAGCTACTTACCCGTCTAGTATTAGGCGCCCCGGGCAACTCCTTAGAATGATGTATCAGGGTACCCGACAGGCTTAGGCTATTACCGTGGCCTCGCCTACGGGTTCGGGTGTTATCTTGCGTCTTTTGGGTTAGTTCAGATGCTTTTCCGCTTCTTGAGGCGTGCGGCATGCTAAGAACTTTTGAACAAAGACACAATGACCTTCGCGTCCAAGTCTCAAGAAGAAATCCTGGGAAAGAGTCATGCCACCTAAAGCTTAATCAAGGCACCTACTACCTTATACTTATATCAACTTAAATACATTTAGGTACCTAGTACTCGTCGAGTTTTCCGGCAAGGCGGTTTGTGACTACTCTCGAGAACAACTTGTAAACATGGCTAAGGAGTGAGATGGGTATATAATTCTTCAGCAAGGTCTTGTCACCTTTTTTGAAAAACAGAGCCACCGCACTCCCGCTCCATGCTTTAGGTGTTTGTCCCTGTTGGAGGACGGAATTAAAGAGACTCGTCCGCTCTTTGAGAACTAGAGTCCCGCCAGCTTTAAGAAGCTCAGTCGTTATTCCGTCCTCTCCAGGGATTTATTGGTTTTTAGTTGTTCGAGAGCAGCCCTGACCTCGCCCTGGTCAATATCCAGAATGTCTTCGGTATAGTGGCGCATTAGTGGGGCTCTGTGGTCACGGTCGCTAGGTCCCGTCGGTCTTTTTTTACGTGATGCATATAGTTCTCTGTAGAAGCTCCTAACTTCTTCGAGAATCTCGAACTTCGAGGTCTCGGTTTTGCAACCCGCTGTCTTTAATTTTGTCAGACAAGGTCTTCCGAGCTGTTGGGCAAGTACCCCAATTTTGTGTGACCGCTGCCTCTACGATGTTGGTGATATAACGTCTGAGGTCGCGTCATATCAGCTTTCGGATTTTGATGTTTAAATCTCTCTGGTCTGACGAAGACCAAAAGTAAGCAAAAGTAAGTAGGTATGCATAGATTTTTATTTTTTTATTGAGGTTCGCAAACTGGATTCTCGGCAACACTATTCAACATCGCTCATTTAGACTTAGTTCAGCCGAGAACTCAGTGCGAACACAGCATGCATCCTAATTTTCGCACTTCAATGAAATGTAGATGGCGTTTCCCGTCTGATTCTCATGAGCTCGAGGGTCTCGGGCGAATGCTGGGAACACCTATTTTTGCTTTTATCCAGACTGAAACCTTCGGGACACTTGTTGTAGCGTCCTGACTACAGTGTCGGCCTTATCGTGATCGTTGCCAGTGGTTTCCAGCAGATCGAAACGATTTTGAAGCTCCAATTGAAACTTCTCGGCACACAAAGCTATTTGGAGCGCAGTAGGTCGGAGAGTAGGCTTCATCATCCGGGCCCTTTCGACGCGGAAGTCTAAATTCAGAGACGCTCTGACGAGTCGGTGATCATTTCCGGTATTAAACCTGCTGATCACAGAGACATCTTCTCCAAATATACACCTCCTGTCCGACATGATGAATTTTATCTCGTTCCTTGTGACCTTGGTGGGGCTTCGCCAAGTCCACCTTCTATGGGGTTTCTTCTTAAAGAATGAGTTCATCTAGAAGAGCCCCTGAGCCTCAAGAAAGTTGATAAGCATACTGCCCCGCGGCCCCCGGTCATTTCTACGCCCAACACCAAAAAGTCCGATTTTCGTTTCACCGCGTTCTTGTACTCCCACTTTGACAGTGAAGTCCCCTATCATAAAATTGTAGTGAATCTTGGCAGTACCGTGTAATGCTTTCACCACGTCCTCGTACACGGTCTCAACTGCCTCGTCAGTGCTTCTCGAAGTTGGGGCATAGGTACATCTGAATCACCTTCAGGGAGTCCTGTTGGTAAGTCTCAGTATTACGTATGCTACCCGAGGCGAAACACTCCTGATCTCCACAATGCTGCTAACGAGTTCCTTTTTCACCGTAAAGCCGACACCGCCCTCGGAAGAATGTCTTCCATCACCTTCCCGAAAGTAGAATAGGTCACCCGACCCAAGGGTTAGCGTGTCCTCCCCCTTTCTTCGGACTTCGCACAACACCAGTATGTGCCAGTTTATGCGACCCAGTTCTAAGTACCTCGAGTTCGGTGAGCCGATCGTCCAGCCGCAGAGTGCTTCCATTATAAGTAGCCAGGTTCGGACATTCTCACACAACATCATCTAGCCCAAATTAAGACAATATAAGCTTATGCTATGGGATCTAGACAACTGATAATTTGCCACTTTGTGCCAAAGAGATGTACTGTGTTATTTTTATAATTTGATGGTTCCAGAATAAATTTTACGTCAAAAGCATGTGTAGGTATAGGATCTGGTAATTGTTTTTAGTTAAGTACCTAGCTGTTACCATTATAACTATTCGGCAGAACAAATTAACTTATAATTTGTACTTAAATAATGATTAATAATGTCTGTAAAGCTACTGCGTCACCTTCGTGGATCGTCGCGTCACCTACGTGGGATCAAATAATTCAAAACCTTATTCTTCCAAATCTGACTCAAAATTTAACTTGTTGGCTTATTTATGTTACTTAACTTATCAAACGCTTTGCGTTTGTTTAAAAAAATTGTTGAAATAATCAGTATTTAAAATTTACCATGAAGGTGACGATGAGAATCGTAAAAAGTAGAAATAGCCACTACTGGGATACGGCGGGATTTAAGTCTGTGTATTGTATTTAAGAGTTTAAGTGCTCCATTGGCTATTTAGATCTTTGCTCACGAGTTCGTTTGCCTACCAGAGGTTTTGCTTTAGATTAGATCGCCGGTCATCACCGCCCGAGGCCGGACGGCTGCGTCCGGCCATTTCATTATCCCGGCCGTTGAACACTAACGGCTCTGGCACTAATTAATTTTGCACTTTTGTCGAACAAACTGCACGAATGGGGCTCTTAACTGTCAGAGCTCGTTAGTGATTTGGCACCGTTCAGTGTAGCCATGTTCTTCTTATTGCAAAACATTTCCACTACCTACCTGCCGTAGTGAAAATGTTTCGTTTTATAAGTAGACCTAACCTGTATTTACCTATAGATTTAGGTAGAACTATATTATGAGAACCTGAATATCAGTAAAAATGTGTACATTGTTTTGTTCAGGAATCGCTTTATTATTGTACATAAAAAACTCATGAAATAATTACTTAGGTCTACTCTGGAAAACCGCTGTGGACAGTGGCAGACAAACTTACAGCCCCCCTGATGACAGATGAGCTGTGGTCACCGTAGCATAAGAACGCTTGCAACAACAGCACCAGTGTCGCTACTCTCGCGCTGCCGACCCTGCAAGAACCTTCTTCTCTTTTGTGAATATACGGTCGTAGGGTAGGTAGGTAGGTACAAAGAGCGGCGAGGCTGAACCAAACCCATTACAGCAACAAAATTGTACCTCATGAATATATTATTATGTACTAGGTGACCCGCGCAACTTCGTTTGCGCCACATAAGAGAGAGTATTACCTGTTCCAGTCGCATTTACTCCCGTCGCGTTGCGTTTACTCCCGTAGCGTCTCGTCATTAATATTCAATACTACGTGAGACAAAAGGAATAACTTTCCCCCCGTTTTTGAAACATTTACTATTACTGCTCCGCTCCTATTCGTTGAAGCGTGATGCTTTATAGCCTATGACACTCCACAATAACGTAGCTTTCTATTGGTGAAAGAATTTTTATAATCGGTTCAGTAGATCCCGAGACTACCCCTTACAATTTAACATACACACAAACTTTACTTCTTTATAATATTAGTATAGATAGTATAGATGAGTATGAGGCACCAAGCACCAAGTACGCGCTGCGAGTGAGTGAGTGACGCGGAAGCACTCGCGCGCTTGTTACCCTATGTTTAGTCTCCATTTATCTGTCCGTTCTTAACTCATTAACCTTGAATTAAAAGATTCACAAAAACGCCAAGTGCCAATTTGGAGATTCGGCTGCACGATAATCAAACATTATTTTCCGTTTGCTTAAACAAAATCTTATAATGTTTGCAGTACATTTAAATTCTAACTTTAGTACTTAGGTGCCGTCCGAAGTCCTTCACACTTAAATGCAAAATAAGTAAATATAGAATCACGTATGTACTAACATAACACACATAATTTTATTTTCAAATATAAAGACAAATATAATGGAGTGGAGTCAAGTGGAAAACTAGTAGTTGTTCATAATCAAACGAACAACTATTGCCACAGTAGGTACCTATGTACAGTTTCTAGTTCTCTACACGCAAACTCAACAACCCTATTTTAATTTATTTTCATAATCTTCGATAGAGTGTTAGGCATGTCATCTGCTATGATTTTTGATAAAGTTTTTAAAATGTACTATCTACATAGCAGCTGACTTCAATTCATTGAGAGTCCTCGGTCGGACTTACCTGAGACCACAAACTAACCTACGAGTATAACTCTCACGCGACCAAGGCCTGTGGTAGAGTCATTAACATTTTAAAGAAATATGCAAAAAATAAATGTAAGTACTTTTCACAACCATACACTGTAGATACCAGCTAAACTACAAATTCATTGTATGCTAACAATTAAAGATTTTTCTGGAGATTTATACTGGGGTAAATAGTACCCTACGATGTCGTGATGTAGGGGTAGGGTCCCATGCCCTTAAAGTTGCGCAACGAGCCATGGAGCGGTCTACGCTAGAGGTTTCTTTAACGGATAAAACCCATAATTCATAATTCACTTTATGTTTGCGAAATACAGGTACATATATTGGTAGATGTTTAAATAAAATTAAAGTTTCACCATATTTCCGCCATACAGGCATGCAAGTTATCAAGCACTTAAGATTCAAAACAAAATAAATAAAATACATCAATTACTCTAAAATTTCATCCAACATTCGTAGGCAAATGTTAACCCATTAATTTAAATGTCAATAAATATTATAAATAATCTAAATGTCAGTAACTATTATTAATGTTCTTTATGTACATAGTATGTAATTATATTATTTTATTAACCTATCAAACAAATTCAAATTTTATAATCTAAAATTAATTAAGAATGTCAGAACATAAGTTAACCCGTCAATTTGAAATGTCAAATATATTCTATCTAACTACAATGATATTAAAAACTATAGATACGTTACCAACACTGAAAAATGGCAACAAAAAGTCAGGCAGTTGCCTTACTTTTCAATTTTCATACATGCTACCATAGATAATGTACTAGATTTTTTTTTAAAATGTAAATACATCACGAACATCACGGCTTTCTAAAACAGCAGAATAGAATTCTTAATTTGTGAATTAGATTTTAGGAAATAAAAGTGTGCGGGAAATGGCGGAATACTTGATTTTAGTTTCGGCTCAGTTTTTATAATTAGACTTTTTGAAAGGTAAGTAAGTAGGTATAGTATACATTATCCTGTGTTTTGTTACTCATTTCTCATAGTGCCACTATAAAAAGTCACAGAGAAGCGTGGCAGGGAAACGCCAATGGCGGAAAATGTCAATGAGTATTCTTTTGGACACTTTGATAACCTATCTATTTGTTAAATTTCTACATGTCAATTCAATATCATTTCAATATAATATTTCTAATAGGTAATTTATGTTCCATTTAAATAATCATTACCTGAGTAATAAATTTTTTTTAACAAGAGTTGCTATACCAATTTCATCTACTTATTTCTAATATTACTTTTGGTAACTTATTGTAAAGACGAAAGGCCGAAAAGATGTCATCCGTCAGAGAACGAAAGAGGTCTACATCGCTCGTAGAGTAAGCACTTTAAAGAGGCAGTGGGCTGGCCACATCTGTAGAAGAACAGATGGCAGATGGAGCAAACGAGTTCAGCATGAATCGTGGGGTGGAATGACCCCCGCCAAAGGGACCGACGACCTGGAGAATGTTGCAGGTAGGGACTGGATGCGAAAGGCTCAGGGCCACGTAATCTGGCGTAATTAGGGAGAGTCCTACGTGCAATGGACTGCCATAGGCTAATTTAATTAATTGATTGAGATAACTAGTACCAATACAGTTTTGATTACCCTAACATTTTGAAACCTTGTAGTAGCGATCTCGATTATTTTTAGTTTCTGAAAATTATACCTGGCTTTAGGAGAGCGATGTCCTGAGAAGACCACTATTGCACCTAGCAAAGTTACCTAACATAAAAGCGGTCCTCAACTTGACCTGACGGCGGCGGCAGCGGCTAAGTAGAGAGGGGATTTACACTGACTGCCTCGGTGGTACAGATTATTATAATATTGGTTCTTTTCATTTTAATCATGATGTCTTTAAAGAGCGAAGTTCACAACCCCCAGTTAATTAGCAAAGTAATTTGTAATTTTAAGCCATTATGTAGGTAATGTACAGGTACCGATTTATTCATTATGTACGATTTAAGTGTCTTGACAGCGCAGATCTACCTACTTTATATTACATTCTACCTTGGTAACACATTTATTTCGGAAGACATGAAATGGTGTTAAAGTATAATTCTAAGGTTAAAGATGTTTTCATCTGACGGCCTTATTGACCCTGAAATGCAAAACTAGATAAGGAAACGCTCACAGCTAGGGAATGCAATACCGGGATCCCGCAGTATTTTTGCGGGACCAGACCCGCACACAAATCGAGCGGGATCCCGCGGGATGAGCGGGACTGCGCAACGGTAAACGCTTTATTGTGTTCTTCTGTAAGCGGAAGCGCGCAAACTGATTCGGCTCGAGAAAGATTTTTTGTAATTGTGACGTATTATATAACTCAATAACGTGCTTATTTGTTTTAGTGATTTAATTAAGAAGATTTGTATTTTCTTGCATTATAAACAGTTAGAAAAGAATTTAATTATCTCGTACATTGCTTGCTGGCTATCTGAGATGTAAAGTTAGGAGTCGTTTGGCAGACAAAAATATTGACATGCTAATGTTATTTTTAAACTATCGCGGTTTTTAACACTCATACTTATAGAATTTGGGACTTCACGCGAAATACTATTTACTTACATTCACCGACGTTTCGAGCACGTTGCAGCGCCCGTGGTCGCGGTATGATTGACATGCTATGTTTTATGCGCAGTTACTTTCAAAATAATGCCATAACTACCCATAATCTGTTTCTAATAATTTTAATTATTTTATTACTTATTATGTATATCTTTTTAATAATCTCAATACATACGTCATCAAATCAAATCATCAAATTTTAATCCTCTCCCAATATACGCCACAAGCCACAACATACGTAATGTTGAATAATTTATTCATTTTTATACAAAACGGGATTTCGCGTGGCACTATTTTAGAATACTAATTTATTTAAATAGTGCCACGTGAAATCCCGTTTTGTATAAAAATATGTGTTCAACGCGTGTTAGTTTAAAACAAATTTATTCATTTTCAGTTTTAGATGCATGTATGATACAGGATTTTATTATTTTCTCAATGACTTTCGGAAATATGCGGGATCCCGCGGGACTGGGACCTCTCAGTCCCGCATATACCGGGATTAAAAATTTTTTCGGGATTTTATTCCCTCCTCACAGCACAGCACTCTAGCTCAGTGTTCTGTACGTGTGAAAGATCAGCATCTTACTGTATGGATAGTTCTGAGATGGGTAACCATTCGTCGTTACAGTTGAAGAGAAGGCTTTTGGAAAGTCACACTGACAGACTGACTGCCACAAATATTTGTGTACTCACAGGACAGCATCGCTGGAGTTTTTGTATTTTAACACTGAGTTGTGGATTATTGTCCTATGTGTATACGAACCGTGCCCCGTGTGGCAACGACGCCTCGACGGGAAAGAGTACAAAATGTCGCCACCCCAATTCATCCCGAGGTTGTCATGTGAGGCGATTAACTTGCGAAAGTGTTCCCACTTTCGCAAAACTATCCATTTCGTAGAGAAGGAAACCCGAAATGAAACCCGGTCAGTAAAATGCCAATCATCAGAGATGTGCTGCTTGAAAATTTAACTGTGCGTCGTCACAACTTGCGCCTGTCCATTTCAACACAGCGATAGTCCCACCCACCACCTATTACTGGAACATAAAACTACAAGGTAAAATGTGGACGTATATGCCTCTGCCTACCCCTTCGGCGATAAAAGTGTGACTATATGGATGTATGTATGTGTATATGAATCATTCTAGTCTAGACGGTATAGTTCCTATCTGCTATATGAAGACTGTAAAATAATAGATAAGTGTTACAACAAAGTAGATACCCACAAATGGCATCACTATTCCTGGTGACACTGACCTGGGGAATATGACATCAGTAGTTGTGCAAGCAAGGGTGGGTAAAATTAATTAATGCATAACAGTGATGTTGATGACTTTGGCCACAGTATATATATATATATGTAACCAGTATTGTAACTCCCTACAAACGGACGAAGCGCAACCTATACCTACGAGTCTCGTTTTCGGCAGGCCTTTCAGCACGCAAGCAGGCGATTGTGCCGAGTAGACGAATGGACGGTGTGTCGTTTTTTAGATAATAATTGCGCGTGTTTTATTTACTAAAAATATTTAATATGACAACAAATGCTTTGGCTGTCTCAGGTAAATGAGATTAAACTGTCACACTCACAACACTCGCGGTCGGCGGTCGGTCGTGCGGTCGTGCCTCAGGTCTCGGCTTGTAGCGCCGTGCACCACGCGAGCGCCGCCTGGAGGCACGCTCGGCACGCATTCCACCCCTCCTACCCTCTCTCGCCTCCCCTTTAGAAGCTATGGAGACCATAATTCCTTCGCTACGGTTCCAATCAAACATTTAAGTTATTTACCTACACAGCCTTTGAAATTTTAAACACCTTCGCTTGAAAGGCGATACCTGTTTGTTGTTTTGTTCTAAGAATTAAATAGAATTGCTGGGTGGAGTTTTATGTGTAACAATGTGAAGAAAATACACGAGTTTTATGTTTTTTTTGTTTTACGTGAGGGAAAATCCTCATGAATGTTATGCCGGACTCCTACCGACTAAAAAACCTCACGTGTCTTGCTTACAGCCTACGGTTTGAAGCCCCGGGTAAGCCCTCGGAAGGATGCTCCAGGACAGTTTTATCGTTTAGGTACTGGTACAGGGGGTTCCTGTACATCAACGGGTACAGGTAATCAATTCGTGGTGTGCTCGTGAGGGAAGGACGACGCAGTTTTTACTACACTTGCCATTTTGGTCCTTTACGTACCTACTAATACTTTTATCAAGACTGAAGACCAGTTGGCCATCGAACTTTGACCTTACTTTGAATGTACGGTTATTAAGATTACTTACTTGAGATTAAACTTCAATACTATGCCTTTAGATTTCTGAAGAACTAAAAATTTTGATCCGTTGCCCGGGGGCCATTACATTTCTACTGCTTTGTCTCCAGCAAACTAATAACTCTTCTAGGGCAGAGTAAGGCATTCTGCCCTTGTAAGTATCTAGCTAGGCTTAGAACAATCTTAAACACCATGAGAGGATAAAGAGAATAAAGAAATATGCAATTTGCTCTGCACACGGGAGGGACGGCTCCTTTCTACAGTAGTAGCTATCAGTTCTGCAGTCACAAACAATGCTGATAGGATTTCATGATTAATCTTCCTCCTCGTTTAAACAATAAGAAATTGCAAAATTGCGTAACTAATAAGTGAGTGCGATATTCTGTATGGTATATCCCGGAAGGAATATTATAAGTATTTACATAATAATGCCGTAATACTTAACGACTGACGCAGGGAAATCATAATTATGCCGGCTAGTTAGTGCCCCAAACCGAAGGGCACATAAATCATAATATATGTAGATATTCGTCAAAGTGCTACGGTTCTTTGTTTCACTTACAAACAACGCATGCCACATATGTCAAGTGTATCAATTTTATTCAGGTCCCGATAATCGTCATGTCTCGAATATAAAATGTAGTAAACGCACAATTATTTAAGCAAAACAAATGGTGCTTACGGAATCACTTCAAACAGAATTCATGAATTTTAATTTTGATTTCCGTAAGATTAGATTTGCGTCGGCAAAGACAGACTAGTCAAGTCGACGCGCACGCAGTCTCTATGGCCACAGTATATAATATGTATACAGTGCTATGGCTCTATGGGCGCGTCGAGTTGACTATTATTAGTCAACTCGACGCGCCTAGTCTGTCTTTGCCATGCACTAATTGCTAGGTACTTCAGGGATGAGGGCGTGATTGTACGTTATGTATTTTGCCAGTGATTTCACATCAGAGGAATTTGTAGAAGCTACTCCATGAGAATTAAACCTGGTGAGGCACTTTAATATTGATAGTGTCCACCCTGTTGTTCTTTACTCTCCAACCGGGATTAAAGCCTACTGATGATGACACTCAAATCATAAACAAACGCGTAAAATGATCACTTGTCACGATACCACGCAGAATGGGTATTCAAATGAACGGTCACCTTGCATCATCGCCGATTACCATCATGGTAGCTTCCGAGATTCGATACAGCCCACTTCCGCAGCGCAAAAGCCTATTATATCATCCCACGATAAATTAGTGCCGGCATGCAACCTTATAGGTATGTAATGACGACATCTTGTATTGTTGTATGTATTGTAATTAGGCGGTTAGAAGCCTGTGTCCATGTCCAGCCTACCTACACAGATAATGCCGATAGTGTTCAAGCTACGCTGCACACTATCGGCATTATCTGTGTACGCTGCTGTCTTTCAAAGAGCTTTTAGTACACCCTCCTTGCAAGCGGCTTGACGAATATTTTGCAAACTTGTTATTACAGTGCATTGCACCATAGGTAAATGTTATCTTTATTATGGTGACGGATTTGCTGCAGGTTCTGCCTCCGAAACTCTGAGCGCTATCCATCTGGCATGAAGAGATGACGTATTTTTGAAGTACATAGACGCATATATACGTTCTAGTGCCTACTTACTTACTAAATACAAAAAAAATTGACAAGTCCAATTCTTGTATACATAATATACAGAATGATCAATCCAAATGGGGTCAGTAGGGAGAAGTCAGAAACTATGAGAGATTGCGACATCTGAAATAAAATGTCCAACCGATCCCCAAGAAAGGGGATCGGTCGGATCCAGCCAACTATCGCCCCATAGCCGTAACCACCGTCATCTGCAAGGTGTTCGAGCTAATCATCAACAAACAGCTCATGCGCTATCTGGAGGATCACTCGTTAATTAACGATCGCCAATATGGCTTTAGGCCGAAACGATCAACGGGTGACCTCCTAGCGTACATAACGCACACCTGGGGTGAGGCTATGGAGAGGCACGGCGAATCTCTGGCTATTGGCCTAGACATCGCAAAAGCCTTTGATAGGGTATGGCATGCGTCGCTTCTTTCCAAGCTGCCGTCATATGGATTATCGCATCAGTTGTGCCGCTGGTTGGCCAGCTTCCTGAACGGGCGACGGATTCGGGTCCTCTGTGATGGTCAGGCTTCCTGTTTTTTTCAGGTAAATGCCGGAGTACCACAGGGATCGGTATTGTCCCCAACTCTCTTTCTTCTGCATGACATGCTGTCCCTTGGGTGCATTCATTGTTATGCGGATGACAGTACTCTTCATGGGAGCTATTCTGGCCGTCCAGCGGCAGGGCGAGGCGACGTGGATGAGAAGAGACGACAACTCGTGGCGGATCTCGATCTGGACCTGGGCCGCATTGCCCAATGGGGTTCAGACAACCTGGTCGAGTTCAATGCCAGAAAAACACAGGCGTGTGCGTTTACAGCTAAGAAGTCCCCATTCCTACCCCTGCCCTCTCTTCAGAGCATTACAATTCCACTAAAGGACAACCTGGAGATCCTCGGTATAGACGTCCGGCGTGAGCTCAATCACAAAAACTACATAGAGAGCTGTATTGGTCTGGCCTCGCGGAAACTGGGAATCCTGAATAAGGTGAGACGGTATTTCACGCCACATCAGAGATGTTTACTGTACAAGACGCAGATTCGTCCCTGCGTCGAGTACTGTTCTCACCTTTGGGATGACTCCGCGAGGTACTTGTTAGACGCGCTTGACGCTATGCAGAGACGTGCTATCCGAATAATTGGTTGTCCTGAGGTGACGGGAGGCCTCGAACCTTTGTCGCAGCGAAGAACCATAGCGTCCTTGGCTGCCTTCTATCGAATGTATCACGGCGAATGTTCTGAAGAGCTCTTCAACCTGATCCCACCATCTCCTTTCCGATCCCGAACAACGCGTGCCGGGCAGAGATGCCACTCATACACAGTGGAGAGAATCTTCGCCAGAACCGAGCGTTTCAAAAGATCGTTCCTCTGTCGAACTATAAAAACATGGAACGACCTGCCCGCACACGTCTTTCCCTCATCTTACAATCCCGGGTTCTTCAAGAGGAGCGTGAAGAGGCACATCACAGGGCCGCCAACTTGAGGACCACTGTAAGAAGTGGCCCCCAATCGCTAGATGCGCCACTGCTTTCTTACCATCAGGCTGGTGGCGACATCAATTTGGCGAGCTGAATATAAAAAAAAAAAAAAAAAAAAATATTCACTTTGAAATTTTTAAAAAAATATTTAGGTTTGTCAAAATTTTTGTGACTCTACCGGGGGTTCGGAAATGCTACAGACTGAGAAGAACACCCCAAGAAACTCAGTCCGGTCCCTCTTATTCATCTTAGTATCTAATACAGTTTTTTTTAAATGTAGAAAGGAGCGTCACTGCAAGGCAGTCTTGTCTTCTAGAAAGTCTTTAATGCTATAATAAGCTTTCTGGCACAATTTAAGTTTTACTAGTTTTTTAAATTTAATAACTGACAAACCTGTTATGGCTGTCGGCAATGTATTGTACATTCGAATACAATTGCCCGCAAAAGAATTGCTTATTTTATTAAGCCTAAATCTAGGTACAGCCAATTTATTCTTATTTCTTAAGTTTAGGTTATGGATATCACCATTTTTAATAAATTAACTGTTATTTTTATGAGTATATAATAAGTTTTCATATATATACTGTGAATACACAGTAAGGATGTTGATATCCTTAAACTTTTCTCTTAATGACTCCCGAAACCCCATACCATAGATAGCCCGGACAGCCCTTTTCTGCAACACAAAGATACATTCGATGTCGGCAGCGTTACCCCATAATAGTATGCCATAGGTCATGACACTGTGGAAGTAGCTAAAGTAGACAAGACGCGCTGTTCTAATGTCTGTCAGTTGTCGGATCTTTTTAACGGCATAGGCTGCAGAGCTCAGTCTGCCCGAGACTTTCTCGATATGAGGCCCCCACTGCAAGTTGGAGTCTAACTTTATGCCCTGAAAGACAGTTTCATCGACCAATTCTACTTGATCATCCCTAATCTTAATACTGGTATTAACGAGCCTAACATTTGGCAAGGTGAATCTAATACATTTTGTTTTAGTTTCGTTTAACAATAAATTATTAGCGTTAAACCAGTGGACTACCCTAGAGAGGGCATTGTTTACTTCGTCAAGATCGTGTTGTCCACGTTCAACTTTAAATATTAAAGATGTGTCATCAGCAAACAAAACTACCTCGTGATCGTCTCTTATAAGGTGAGGGAGATCATTTATGTACACTAAAAATAGAAAAGGTCCCAGAATTGAACCCTGAGGCACCCCCATTGTTACAGCAGAACCATTTGACTGTTTACCATTTATAAATACTCTCTGTACTCTATCTCTAAGGTAAGAACTTATTAAATCCAAGGCCGTCCCCCGGATTCCATAATGATCAAGTTTTTGAATTAAAGTCTGATGCTGGACGCAATCGAAGGCCTTAGATAAGTCGCAGAATACACCATAAGCATCATACGACTCCTCCCAGGCCTCATATATACACTCTAACAATTTGATTCCAGCATCCGTGGTAGACCGACCGCGCGTGAAACCGAATTGTTTAGTATGGAATAGTTTATTTGTATTAAAATGATTTTGCATTTGATTAAGCATTACCTTTTCAAAGATTTTACTAAACGTGGGTAGTACAGAAATAGGACGAAAATTGGACGAATCCGAGGTGCTACCCGATTTAAACAGAGGAGTTATTTTACTAAACTTCATTAAGTCAGGAAACACACCACTATCAACACAATCAATACATATAATAAAATCGTAACAGGTCGCTGTCTGTACATGGAAGATAAATAAGAAAAAATATTATAGGGGGGCTTTATGAACGCAATAGAACCCAAAACAATGATTTTAAGATTTTTTGTCTGTTTGTCTGTATGTCTGTATATCTGTTTGTCTGTACGGTTGTGCACGCTAATCTCAGTAACCGCTCAACCGATCGCAATGCGGTTTTATTGTGTTGAGGTTTGCTCCAGTTAACATTTAGCGTTTGTTTTATGTAAATCGGTTTAGAAATAAAAGAGTTATAACACTTTTAAGAATCAGATATTTTGAAAATTTTAATTGTAGGGGTTTCTTTGAATGTGAGTGAACCTAAACTGGCGTGTTGGCTTAATCATAAAAGAGCTTAATGATTAAGATTAAGAAGACTTAATCATTAAGCTCTTTTATGATTAAGCAAACAGGGCAGTTTCAGACGCTGCTTGATGACTCTGATGAAGAAATACCTTTCCTTTCATACACCTTATGTGACGTAAACGAAGTTGCGGGTTCAGCTAGTTATTAAATATTATTGATAATTCAGGGGCAACCATTTCAATTAACGAATTAACTAAATGTACAGAAATTCCCCAGAGGTCAGCAGTTTTCTTAATATTTAAAGATTTAAAAGTTTTTATGACAGTGTGTATACTAATTTTACTGAATTTGAATATTTCATTACAGCAAGGAACATTTGCTTTTAACAAGGATTCTGCTATTGGGGTAGAAGAACCTAGGGCTCTGGTCAAATCTACTGGAATTCGAGAAAAAAATTGTTCAAATTCGTTAGCGACTTCGGCATCTGTTGTAATTATGTTACCATTTACTTTAAGTTTAAAATTATTATCATTCGATTTTGCTTGGCCTCTTTCTGCGTTAATTATTTTCCAAGTAGATTTAACTTTGTCTACACTATTGAGAATTTTATTACTTATATACTTTCTTTTGGCTGCTAAGCAGTCTGCTTTAAACTTTTTTGAATAAGTTTTAACATAATTTAGAAATTCATCTGTTCTATTAAGCTGTCTTTCTGGGTATAGTTCATACAGTTTTTGTCTACTTTTATGTATATCCTCAGTGGCCCATTCACTGAAGGCTGGCCTATCACCGATTGTGACTTCCTTAGACTTGAATACGGAGTTGAACTCATTGTAAAAGGAATCAAAAAATAACTTATACATTACATTTGGATCTAAGCCAGTGTCTAAAAATGGAAGTTTATTGCAAAGTCCAACTCGCATACGTTCCAAGCGGTCACTAGTTACTGGTCTACATAATATTTTACGTCTTTTAACTTTTTCTCTTGTGATCTTGAAAGATGCTATTTGCCCAGTATGATCTGATTTTATCTTATTTATAATACTCTTACTTTCTGGCAACATATCACTGTATATGTTGTCCAGACAAGTAGCTGTTGTATCACAATATCTAGAAGGCTCTAAAAATAAGTTAGTGAGATTGTGTGATTTAAATAAATTTAAGATATCATTGGTCTGACGCGTATTTATAAGTATATTAACATTAAAATCACCGCACACTATTAGGTGTTTATTAGTTTTTTCAAGTTTAAATAGCACTTTATCCATTACTTCCTCAAACTCACAAAAGGGTGAGACTCCAGGTTTATATACGCATACTACTATGAATTGCTCCAATTCTACGCACGATATTTCAACTGTACACTCTACAGAGAGGGACACAACATCTTTCCGTTCCTTATATTTTAATTTCTTATTTAATAAAATCAACGAACCCCCCCGTGTTGTGTTGACCCTGCAGAACGCACTACCAACCCGGTGACTACTGAAACTGAACATGAGCTCATACTCCTTACGCATATGTTCTGTAAGACAAACAATTTCAATATTTTCTGAGCTCATGAACAGCTCCAATTCAAACTCTTTGACTTGTGTTAATGTTGCAATATTATAATGCACCAGGCTGATGTACCTAATTTACATTTTTTAATTTAGTTTTGTTCGGAGGACAGTTTCCGATAAAATTACGGTTTGCAATTTAATTTAACTCTATTAATTTTCAATTTTGGCTAGAGGGTAATTCCTCGGTTGTCCCAGCAGTTAATTTAAATTACTTGGAACAGATTCCAAAGTCCTAAATCTACTCTGCTCAAATAAAGCAGTTTTGTCAGCCAAGTTTTTGGCTACAGAATAAAAATAATTAAATAGCAAACTTGCTATTTGTCTTTTATAATATTTGGGTAGACAATACCTACCCTTGTGATTATTATAGACTATAAACTTGCTATGTGACAAATTTGTGTCAAATACAGAATTAAAGTCAATTATATTAAATTTATTATTATACTGACTTATTAAATTTAAACGTAAATTCATCTTATATCTAAATGAATTTTCCGAATCTGGCACACCTTTTATAAATGGAAGTGTGAACATTACAACTTGTATGACATTTAAGTTTAAGATGTAATTCATGTATAGGGACAAATCATCATTGCTAATTTTCCCCCTGTTTGCACAGAAAATTATTATTTTACTGTTAGCTTCAAATTTATATTCTAATATCTTTTGCATAATACCACTTAATGAAGCACCCGGATAGCAATTATTAATAACCGAGTAATAACTTGAATTTGAGTTTTGTTTTAAAAATGAACTTATATTGGTACCAATATCATCACTAAATACAATTAATTTAGTACAACTATTACTATTATTTACACTGTCACACAATATATCCACTGATGTACTGGGCGAGCATGTGGTAATGGGAGCTTGGGGCTCAGCAGTAACCGGTTCGCCCTGGGCCTCCACCGGCTCAATTGCTTTAGGGCAGTTAATATTGCATAAGTGGTCATTTAGGAAACAATTAAGGCGCTCAGTGTTATCATTTGATGTTTTGAGTACCTTGTCTATTGTTAAAGAACATTTAGTAAAGTCCTTAAGGGACCATTCATATTTTTTAGTCATATATTGTAGCTCAAATTGCAAACTTTGTATTTTTGACTCTAATTTTTGTGTGTCAGTGCAATATTTTAAATGGCTTTGTTCTAGTTCTAACATTGACAATTTAGCTTGTTCTCTAAATTTTAAACAAGAACCTATATTTTTACACTTCTTGATTAACATTTTATGGAATTTTAATTGCTTTTTTGATTTTTGTATGAACTTTTTAATTTTTAGATATTTTTTTAGTTTATTTCTGCTGCAAAACAAAACCGACTTGTCCTGTTGATATGGACTGTCACCTGTAAGATCTATAGTAGTCAAGTCCAGGTTTTGAGAATTTGCAGAAGGAATAAACTGCGGGATACCACTCATTAACTCACTAAAAAGATTATCGGTTTGTTGGGCAGTAACTTTCTCAGCAGCTTCTTCCAGGTGTGAGATCTGTCCCTGGGCATACGACACCCTCGTGGCGACATTTTGTACTCTTCCCCGTCGTCACATGGAGCTCCCGTCGCCACACGGGGTCATAATTTGATTTGTAATTTTTTTTATGAACTGACATATGAAATAATGGAGTGGCGTGATGGCAGGTGATCAAATTTTGTTAAAAGTGATAATCCTACCCCCCCCCCCCCCCCCAATCCTTGTTGGTAATACAAATTTTAATTTTTTTATGTATTAGGTACTCTGGCATTTCCCATATAAATGAAAAAGGGTATGCCAGAGGAATACAAGGATGAAATCATTTTCAACCACGTCTTCAGAATATTGACCAGGTTCAAATCCCAGTTATGTACGCGAGTTTGAAAAAAAAAATTTCATTATTATTACATAATTTAAAATCGAAGCCATGGTTCCAAATGTCGCTATCTCTCATAGTTTCTAACGTCTCCCCACTGACCCATTTGGATTGATCATTCTGTATAATGTAAAACAAACCTGCGCAACCTGCCTGCAGAACCTGTAAAAAAACCACGACCTTCTGATTGTGTAAGGAAATAAGTAAATAAAGAAATTAATGAATTTTCACATTTAAAATCATAAACATAGAGCAGATACAGGAAACGTAAACCAACAATTCTTTAAATAACTGTGAAAGTAACTCGGAAGTATAAAACAGTTAGTTTTTCGCACATCGAATAAGGTTATCCGAGCACCGGTAATGTGTGTGCAAATTGGGTGTATTGTGACTTACCTACGTACCTACCTACTTAATACAATACACTAAACTGTATTGTATCTTGTATCTGTACCGATACCGACTACTTAAATGGCGCAAGGAGGCGCTGGAGCGGGACCATAGGCCAGCCAGCGTTTCGAGAAATAGAGGCCCAGCGGTCTCAGCTCCATTAGCAAACCGTGGAGACATGGAAGATGCGACTTGAGCAACCAAAGGGAGGGTTCGCCACAATCGCGGCGATGAAGCCGGTCATGGACGAGTGGCTGGAGAGGAGCCACGGTGCTCTCTCCTACTGATTGTTACAGATACTTTCCCGGCACGGTAGCTTCGGTAAGTATCTGTAGCGAATATACCGGGAAACCACGGCCGAGTGTCAGCACTGCGGGGAACGCAGCGAGGACACAGCGCTCCACACGCTGGTGGAGTGCACGGCGTGAGCGCAACAGCGCCAGGTCCTCGTGGTAGGTCTGGACGTGGACACTCTCTCGCTGGAGACCATGGTGCGGGCCATTATCTCGTGTAAAGATAGGGTGTATGGTTTTATAAATAAATACATTTCCAGCGGGAGTAAGTGGGACTCCGCTGCCTCTTTCTGTGAGCAGGCCATGCTCGTGAAAGAGGCGGGCGGGGTGGGAGTGGGAGAGGACTCTCCCACCCGAGTTCCGCAGTCGGCGGCGGGGGCGTCGCCGACGGGTCTTCGCCCAAGACTATCGGCCTCCATGACCGGGGGCCTGAGGACGATGAGGGGACTACTCACCGTCCTTACAGAAGCAGGCCCTAGACGACAGCGTGACGTGATGAATTCAAGCACGCCCCCTAAGAAGCGGGATAACACCCGAAAAAACCCCCAAGACGCGGGATAGCATCCATGAATATTTTCCCTCTCGTATAAAAAAAAAAGTCGAAGCAGAATTCTACAATTGGTCTTCGAGCGGGTTTTCCAATCCAGGATTTTCTGAAACTATTATCTACTCGTAGTTCTAATACGAAATTGAGAAAGTTGATATTTCCATGATTACTCGATCACCATAACACACACAGTCGGGAAAATCTAAATTTTCCAACAATATAACTAAAGTGACCAATTGTACACAATGGGTCTATTAAAGTGCATTACTCTAATAAGGTAGGTACAGATAGTGTATAAGAATGTGTGTAGTGATTGTATGGGGCTAGTGTCATCCTATCGCTATGGTGTGGAAGACAGTTCTGTGGTGGGCATTGGGGGGCTTGCTTTGTGGACCAGTTTGGGGAATTGCTCTGGTTGGTAATTTAAATGTTCATTATGATTGTGACATTCGTGCTACGGTGAATTTCATGGTAAAAGTAGCTCATCGGGAGGTGAAAGTTCGAAAAAGTAGAAATAATTGTCCAAGTAAATATTTGCGAACCGAAAGCTGCAAAAATGTTTTCTCTACCTCACCATGGAATTTCAGTACCTACCCTCTTCTCAACTAGTACCACAGTATAAAGAGAAAACCTACGATAATGCGTAGGCTGTGCTAGTACAGCTTATCCCTACTTCTATTGCCATGAGATCTCCAAGCGGAGCGTGAAAAGGCGTATCATAAGGTCAATGTTGCTATGGCATAACTCCTCATAGACCGGCAATAGTAAAAATAGGGTTGTTTGTTGCACATGCGGCATTAAATACCTACATTCACACATTATTACACTAACAATTCCAGAGTAAGTAGGCGTTAAACCTTAACTTTAAAAAAGGTTAACACCAATTTAATTTACGATAGGGCATCGCTGCTAAACGGCGTTAAATGCGCTGCATAAATAAATATGTACCTAATAAATATTTTTGGACATTCTCACACGTCGTTTATATCAAGTTTGTGCTTACCAAGTTACCGATCAATAGTCACATACATACATACATACATATGGTCACGCCTTTATCCCCGAAGGGGTAGGCAGAGGCATATTATATGCCCACATTTCACCTTTGTATAATTTGTCCCACGTAATAGGTGGTGAGCCGTATTGCCGTGTTTAAATGGACAGGCGCAGGTTGTGACTGCCTGCTGTTGAAATAAAGCCTTCAACTTAGCTTAACGACTGCCATTTTACTGGCAACCGGGACCAACGGCTTAACGGGCCTTCCGAAGCACGGAAACGCTCAAATAAATGTCACATGGATGGTCACCCATCCATGGACCGGCCATAGCGAAACTTGCTTACTGCAGTGATCGTTTACAGAACACTGAGTCCGAGGGGGCCACGAGCGCTTCATATAGTCACATAAATATCTCTAAATACATTTCAAAACTTATAAAACACTCAAATTTCGAAACAAACATTTGTGAAGACACAAATATTAAATGTGACCATCGAACTCTGGAGCAATGGAGGCAGTCAAAAAAGCTTATTTAGGTGTAACAATTAGTATGATAGTGAAACGTTGTCGCCAGCCGCGCCAGTCGGACGGGCTGCCAGTGGCGCTGGTGTCGGAGTTGACGTCGCGCCTGGGCGCGCGCCCCGCGCGGCTGGCGGAGGCGCGGCTGCCGGGGCTGCCCTCGCTGCAGGACCTGGAGACCATCAAGAAAGTCGCCGACATACTCGTCATGCTGGGCCAACAGGTACCACTCTTGGTTATGATTCTTTTAAGGTATTAATAACATCACTTGTACTGTTCCACAATTGTTGTATTATAATTATATATGATCGGTTTCGCCTTACAGCATTCCTAATGGTTACTTAGATGACTACTAATACTATTTTCTACATTGCGCTATGAGCACAGAATATCTAATAGTAAGTAACAAGACCTCGTACGCAGGTGACCTACACTAGACCTAACTTTACCGAAATTAATAATAAAGTATAGATACATGGACAGGATATATTATTTTGTAGATAGGTTTTAGGTATTTAAATAGTAAAACAAATGACAATTTACATGTATGAGATAATGCCAGATTGTATGCGCTTGAGTCGCATTATTACCACTAACGAGGTTATGAAACTTAGTTTTTGCCATCATTTGTCTTACAAGGTTTCTATTATTAAAAAGGCAAAGATAAAATTAAACTTATTGCACATAAATTATAAATAACCACTCTGGCAGCGCATCTAGTACCTACGTAGGTAAGTCAGACTTCTCACGAAGAGATGAGAGTGGATGCCGATTTTTCACATTCGTAGAATCATCGGATGCGAGTTGAACACAAACACCTGCGGCTCTTTTTCATGTTTCGTAGATGGCGTTAGAAGAACAGCGAAAAACAAATAAAGCTTCTCTAAATTATGAAAAAATGAAACGAATTGGGCAAAAATCCAGATATCCAGATCCAGGACCTACGAGGTCCTCACCACTATGGTGACGATTTGCAAGCCACCCTCCACTAGTATGATACATTTTTGGTCGCAGGTAATACCAGGGATAATAGGCGAGCCACAGACCTCTGCCGCGCCCTCGCCAGGCGAGACTGTGCATGTTGTTGAAGATGTTCCCAACGATGCGGTCTCTCTCGACAAGCAACCGGTCACGTCATGACACTCCTATTGGAATGGAGGGTCTAATAGTACAGCTATCAGATAAGATTATCAGATAGGATAGGATCTAGGAATAGTATTAGATCTAGCAGAGAATATGTACTTAATAGTATCTGGAATTACAGATTAAGTATATATGAGGCAGATACTTTGTTATTTAATAAATTATCTCAACTAAATGATTTGTGTATTATTGTTTTGTATTCAAATATAGATAAAAGAAAATTATTAGGATGGCGCAGTTGTGATAGGCCTTGCTGGCCTTTGATATATCGCCCGAGTTGTGACCAGAGACTCTGAATTATGGCTCTTATGTAACAGTCATTTATGTATGACTTATTATCTACTATGATAATATATGTTATAGAAATTCACATATAGATACGTTATGCCCTTGTACTATTCTCTAGTTTAGAGTTATAATTTATTCATGAGGTACTTATGTGGAATAATAAAACAGTGGCAGCATAACATTATAAGAAGTACTTATGTATAGTTATTTAGGTCAAACTTGACCCACACACACAGCTACTTAGGCTGGATTTAGAGTCGCGCTTACCGTCGGCGCTGACAGCCAAAGTAACATTATGAACTTCTAGGAAGAGTTTTAGAAAAACCGTAGCTATCACGCGTACGTCGCGTTGGTCAGCGCTGACGGGTCGCGTGGAGTCGCGCGTTGGCGCCGCGTAGCTGTCGGCGCTGACCAACGCACGCGTGATAGCTACGCGTTACCTATTCTAAAATGCTTGCTAGAAGTTCATACATTTCGTCTGTCAGCGCCGACGGTCAGCGCGTGCGGACAGCGCGACACTAAATCCAGCCTTAGTTGGAGGCATCGTCTACACGTCAACCCTAGGTGAGTCAAGCAGAGATAACATTAGGATTTTAGGAAGTTACTTAGGGATATTG
Source organism: Miltochrista miniata (assembly GCA_933228765.1). Classification (NCBI taxonomy): domain Eukaryota; kingdom Metazoa; phylum Arthropoda; class Insecta; order Lepidoptera; family Erebidae; genus Miltochrista; species Miltochrista miniata. The sequence continues at coordinate 583,944 of OW121764.1, forward strand.
CGAAATCTGTTATGGTATTATCGGTTCCATTATAGATTTGAACACAATTTTATTGTATTTTAATAATACAACTTTTTTTTAGATTTAAATGGAGAAAATTGGTATAAATATAATAGGAACATGTTTACTACCGTAATTGTATTTTGACCGCCACAAAGGTGCTCCCACACATTCCCACGAACGTGGGAATGTAGCATGAAGGCCCTGCGACAGGCCATCCACCGCGCCAACTATTTATGAAACTTATTACGTATGCCAGAATCGTCGCACCCCGCACATAATTAAATTCCAGCCAGCTCCTACTTGAATTAAGGGATTAATTGTAAAGGCGAGAGCGGTATGTTAAGCGCTATGTGCTATGGTGCCCTGATAGTACTACCGACGAAGGTAGCTGACCGGTTTAGAGAAAAGTCAATTGTTTCTTCAACAGAATTACCTGAAAAAATTACCTACCTAAACCTTCTGCGAATGCTGCAACCAGAAAGAAGCTCGAATAAATAAATATAAAGTAAGACTAAAACATAATAGTTAAAACGCGACAAAATAAATCTTTGCAGACACCAACCCATCCGGCTAACGCACCAAAATATTGTCGAGTTTGTTCACCTCACATCAAGACGATGCGCCCTTGACACAGATCTTCGACAGTCATTGTCGACGGCGCGGTATACTTATTACGTTATTATAGGTAGGTAGGTAGGTACACTGTGCGTTTGTTACGGAAGGTTCCATTTTTCAGGGTCAAGAACTGGCTGGATGAGAAGTTTGTGACAGTATGTAAGATCTATTGTAGGATTGTGGGAAGAGTCCGCAACGACATTGGGTCCCTAATGGCTCGGGGCTGGTACTCGATATCTGACGGCCTAGGAAGTTGTATCCAGGACTTTACACTACGTAACATCACGCTGCGACCACTAGGAGTAGAGCACAGGGACGAAGTGCTGGTCAGCTTACATAAAAAATATTAGAGGACATTAAAATATTCTATTCTATCTTTACAAATTTTTGATTTCAAAATTAGTAAATTAGTAAACACTATACAAAATAGGTAGCACTCTTGATTCAGTGATTGGTTGCATTGTGGATTTATTGCTGCAGTACGAGGGCTTACGTATCATTAGTGCTTTTAGTGCTTTGCCAAGTACCTATATATTTAACAAACTTACTAAACTATTTGTGCACTCGTACTACGTACTGTCTCGGCTAGTTTGACGCTGTTCCAAATAGCTGTTTTAGATGTAAAATAATCAAGAAATCGCTTCAAGAATTAATAATTGTAGTAGGTACCTACCTAGATACCTACATGAATATAGGATTTATACATTAACAATAATACTTAAGTAATTAGCCAATTAACTACATTGCCGAGAGTAATAATTCATATATTATGATCATTAAAACTTCAGGTCGAATTATCTTTTGTTCGCGATGGCATTGCCCGTCGCTATAAATTTTGATTGGATTGATTTAACAAATGATGATGAAGCGTGCGTGAGCTCCAATGTCAAGTAGATTTATAACAATATGGTTTAATATCATACTAGCTGACCCGCTCAACTTCGTTTGAGTGATAAATGAAGAACCGCTCGACCGATATTGTGCAAACTTCACATAAACCATCTACTAAGTAGTCCGAACAAAGCCAAAACATTTGGTGTTTGAGTTATAAGAAAAATGGCATTGATTTTGACATATTTAGATTGAATTCAGCCTGAAGCTCTTTTGTTTGATAGGTCAACATTCCAGTAATGGTATTACAGGTGATATTCGTAGCGGCGGAAAAGGTGTAGAAGGACAAAATGATATAAACATAAAGCTTTTTTGTAGGAATCACTACATTCGTTTAGCCACAAGTCAATCGATTCGTTGCCCCTATAGTGGGCACATAGCCACATCAGTGGGTGCTCCCTTCTCGAGATGATTGGGGCGTCAGCGTCGTGAACAAATGACTGAACTTACGACTTTTTGAGTCTCTCTGTCATATCTAATCTACCCATGGGAGTACATTTGTAATCTCTTTTGTACAAAACTATTCGTATTTATGAAATGGATAAACTACATAGTTGCTTATTTTTGATTTTGGGGAGGAATAATGTACAACATTATTTAGGTAAACCTTATTTAGGTATCGAAGAATTCCTCCCTATTCAAATCGACTAGTAAGTAGTAGATAAATAAGGTTCCCTGGCAAGAAAAAAATCTTATTCTCTCTAACAAAGAGGTCAGAACTATGGTAAAAATTAAAACTACAAGTACCTATCTCACATTATAATATAACGTATCTTTTCTACATCACAAATTATTTTCAACTGTTTATTTTTAAATTAAACTTGAAGTTAACCAAAAAGATTATGCAAATCATTAACATAAAATCACAAATTGTAGTATATTATACAATCAACATATAACATTGAACGGAACAGTACCAAATTGCCGCGACCATCGATTACATAACGATAATTTCAGGTGAGTTATTCAATTATTACGCGCGGAGCTATTATCAATTAGTTTGACATTGAAACTTCGACGCTTCATCACTATTTAGGCATAATAGAACTGATTCAATTAACGTTTGTTGAGCACTGCAATGCCATGCCGTCGTGGGACGTAATCGTACATGCATGAGCTTCAACGTTAACGAGAATAATACTTATTATGTACTTAGAATTCATTACTATCAGTAAATTATACATAATACATTTTACTAGATGGTCAAAAAAATGGAGACATAAAGGTGCGGCTTGAAGCCAAGTTGGGAAAACGCCGCGATCGGGGAGATCAGACCAGGAATCAGGATCAGATCAGGAGTCATAGAAACCTCTTCTAACGGTTGTCACAGATAATTACCGTGCACAGGAACTTCGGTAAGCCATCCTTACAGAGCAGGCCCAATACGGCATGCCTCTCGCACCAAGAAGCGGGACAATACCGAAACCAACCTCAAAGGCCGTGGGATAGTACTAGAACTCGTAAACAAAGCCTCGCTGGTAGCCAAGTCAAAGTCTGACTCGCCTGGGACATCCCTTCGAGGGCTAACTCGGGCCTTCCGGCGTTAGGCATAAAGCCTCGTGGCCACGTGGCGCATCCAGCGGAAGGCGGCGTGGTACAGCAGCTCCAGCACACCCGGCACTGACACTCCGCCGAGCACCATCCACTGCATGCTTACAGTTCGACCACTATAGCCTCGCTCGGCTCGCCCTCCTGGCCACGTGGCGCGTCCAGCGGAAGGCGGCGTGGTACAGCAGCTCCAGCACACCCGGCACTGACACTCCGCCGAGCACCATCCACTGCATGCTTACAGTTCGACCACTATAGCCTCGCTCGGCTCGCCCTCCTGGCCACGTGGCGCGTCCAGCGGAAGGCGGCGTGGTACAGCAGCTCCAGCACACCCGGCACTGACACTCCGCCGAGCACCATCCACTGCATGCTTACAGTTCGACCACTATAGCCTCGCTCGGCTCGCCCTCCTGGCCACGTGGCGCGTCCAGCGGAAGGCGGCGTGGTACAGCAGCTCCAGCACACCCGGCACTGACACTCCGCCGAGCACCATCCACTGCATGCTTACAGTTCGACCACTATAGCCTCGCTCGGCTCGCCCTCCTGGCCACGTGGCGCGTCCAGCGGAAGGCGGCGTGGTACAGCAGCTCCAGCACACCCGGCACTGACACTCCGCCGAGCACCATCCACTGCATGCTTACAGTTCGACCACTATAGCCTCGCTCGGCTCGCCCTCCTGGCCACGTGGCGCGTCCAGCGGAAGGCGGCGTGGTACAGCAGCTCCAGCACACCCGGCACTGACACTCCGCCGAGCACCATCCACTGCATGCTTAGAATTCCTGTAAAAATGCGTTACTTAACATTCACAGTAAACTCATTATAAATTTACTAATAAATGATTGGTTGGAATACTTGGAATATTAACATGAAATTTTTCAGTAACTAAATCAATTTTTACCATGATTTTCTAATCGTAATACTTTGGTAAATTTGATTTAGTTATGTAGGTACTGAAATATGCCTTGATGATGGTTTGATGTAATGGGTGTCTCAGTAAGAGTGCACTTTTTCATTTTAATAAAAAAACATATTTTTTTGAGAGAGTTGTGATTTTTTTATTGAATTGTCAAAAAGACATGTTCCGATTAAGTATGGAACAAAATATCCGTCAAATGGCCTCTACGGCTCTGCTGGCAGGCCATTACTCTATTCATGAAAATTTTCATGACTTTTTCACAGAGATGAGGCTGTTTCGCACCGATGACTCGTTGGATCTTGGATTTGAGCTTAGGCATTGTTTCTGGTTTATTCGCTTAAACCTGCGATTAGAGAAAACCCCAAAGAAAAAAATCGCACGGCGTCAAATCTTGGTGGCCAGTTCACATCAGAATTTATTGAGATATTTTTTACGGCAACCGTTGCTGCAATGGATTGTTTCATGCGCGGTGGAGCAGGTGGCGCCGCGTCGTCTTGCTGAAACCACATGCCGTTTGCACACAACGGAAGCACAGGAGTCTTACTGTCCATTACCGATCCAGTTTCTTCATTTTTTTTGAGAACTCTTCGAATGGTTCACACATTAGGTGCACTTTCTCGACTGAAAATTGTTCGTAGTTTGCGAGCGGTCTCAGCATAACTTTCCAAATTTTTGTTATAAGTTTTTACAATTATTACGTGTTGTTCTTTTGAAAAGCGCTCCATTTTTAACACGCTTATATTAGCTTCACTTGTAACTATGTATGTAAGAAAATCTTGGAATGTTAATTAGACCAACTTCCTGTCCTTCGATCAGGCTGAAATTTTGCACACGCTCTGAGTTCTGATGACAATACATGAATAGCTAAAAAACGTCATTACAAATCCAATATGGCGGCTTCCCCAAAATGGCGGACTGGCTGTTTGAAATCCACCCCCATGATATGGGTATTAAATGAAAGGGTTTGCTGTCAGGAATACAAAAATATAGTCACGTGACTTAAATCCAATTTGGCGGCCAAGATGGCGGACAGGCTATTTGAAATGCACTTCCATGTTAGGGGTATTAAATGAAAGGGTTCGCTGAATGGGATACGAAAAAAATAATGACATTTTGTAATTTTTAGTGCGTGCTAAAAGCGTGTTTTTTAGTTTTTTAAACTTTTATATAATATATGTTATTATTAATCGGAACAAATAAATGTGTAAGCTGTCAAATCTCAGAGTCGCCACTTGCACAAAAAAAAATAGCACTAAATTTAAAAAGTGCACTCTTATTGAGACACCCTTTATATTATTGGTTTTGGAATAGACTGGAATGGATTTCGGCAGATGTTTAGATACATATCGTCACTGTGGATAGCAATCATTCGCCTTAGGCATGTTTGTCAGTTTACTGCTTGGATATGAAACGGGGTAGGCGAATGTGAGCCCTCACCTAGGATCTCGTGCCACGTGATGTAGGGCTCCAGCACGTAGTCGCGCCGGTGGTCGGCCGTGAAGAACACCAGCACCGTGGACGAGTTGGCGAGGGACAGCCCAGCGCTGCCACACACACAACACAGACATCCATTATTATTGACTAGCAGACTTTACGCGTTTCTCGCTCCTGTGGGAATATGAGGTTAAATTATACTAAGTAATATTAAAAAAAACATATTAACTATGTTACATTTTATCTACATAATTATTTTTGAAGTCGGTCCAGTAATTTTTAAGTGGGCATGGCCTCTGCATGAAATATTAGAATAAATGTCGCTTACAATGTATTGCCGAAGCATTTTAAAAAATAATATGATCATTGGTTGAGCCGTCTCTTGCGGCAAGAATGTAGCCGAGTTCACAGCTAAGGAGACCCTGGACTAGAAAAATGAAAATAGTCCAAGACACCAGGTAAACGGCTGTTTTGGTGAACATAACGCAAATAAAATTTATTCCCTTTGAAATTTAAAAAAAAAAAATTATTTCGTAAATGCTACAGACTGAGAAGAACACCCCAAGAAACTCAGTCCGGTCCCTCTTATTCATCTCAGTATCTAATATAGTTTTTTTTTAATGTAGAAAGGAGCAATTCGTGTCACTGCCAGGCAGCCTTGTCTTCTAGAAAGTCTTAAATGCTATAATAAGCTTTCTGGCACAATTTAAGTTTTATTAGTTTTTTTAAATTTATTAACTGACAAACCTGATATGGCTGTCGGCAATGTATTGTACATTCGAATACAATTGCCCGCAAAAAAATTGCTTATTTTATATTAAGCCTAAATCTAGGTACTGCCAATTTATTCTTATTTCTTAAGTGAACCCGTTCTTGAGTTATAAAATTACAACGGAAAGTGGCATTGATTTTTATATTTATAGATAACTAGCTGAGCCCGCAACTTCGTTTACGTCACATAAGGTGTATGAAAGGAAAGGTATTTCTTCATCAGAGTCATCAAGCAGCGTCTGTAACTGCCCTGTTTGCTTAATCATAAAAGAGCTTAATGATTAAGTCTATTTTAAAACAATTCAGTCCACGCCTTCGGCGCGGACTGAATTGTTTAAAAATAGTCTGAATCATTAAGCTCTTTTATGATTAAGCCAACACAACAGTTTAGGTTCACTCACAATCAAAGAAACCCCTACAATTAAAATTTTCAAAATATCTGATTCTTAAAAGTGTTATAACTCTTTTATTTCTAAACCGATTTACATAAAACAAACGCTAAATGTTAACTGGAGCAAACCTTAACACAATAAAAAAAACTGCATTGCAATCGGTTGAGCGGTTACTGAGATTAGCGTGCACAACCGTACAGACAAACAGATATACAGACATACAGACATACAGACATACAGACAAACAGACAAAAATTCTAAAAATCATTGTTTTGGGTTCTATTGCGTTCATAAAGCCCCCCTATAATATTTTTTCTTATTTATCTTCCATGTACAGACAGCGACCCGTTACGATTTTATTATATGTATATAATATAATATAATATAATATATATATATATTGATAAGTTTTTTCATATATGTACTGTGAATACACAGTAAGGATGTTGATATCCTTAAATTTTTCTCTTAATGACTCCCGAAACCCCATACCATAGATAGCCCGGACAGCCCTTTTCTGCAACACAAAGATACATTCGATGTCGGCAGCGTTACCCCATAATAGTATGCCATAGGTCATGACACTGTGGAAATAGCTAAAGAAGACAAGACGCGCTGTTCTAATGTCTGTCAGTTGTCGGATCTTTTTAACGGCATACGCTGCAGAGCTCAGTCTGCCCGAGACTTTCCCGATATGAGGCCCCCACTGCAAGTTGGAGTCTAACTTTATGCCCAGAAAGACAGTTTCATCGACCAATTCTACTTGATCATCCCTAATCCTGAAGTCTGAAGTCTGAAGCGCTCGTGCCCCGCGGACTCAGTGTTCTGTAAACGATCACTGCAGTAAGCAACTTTCACTATGGCCGGTCCATGGATGGGTGACCATCCATGTGATCACTTTGTGACATTTATTTGAGCGTTTCCGTGCTTCGGAAGGCACGTTAAGCCGTTGGTCCCGGTTGCCAGTAAAATGGCAGTCGTTAAGTCAAGTTGAAGACTTTATTTTCAACAGCAGGCAGTCACAACCTGCGCCTGTCCATTTAAACATGGCAAATTCAAATTCAAATTCAAAAATCATTTATTTACTTAGGCATATACAAATGCACTTGTAAACGTCACTTATAGTAAGTATAAACCAAAAAGTTACCACCAGTTCACAACGCGACCCACCTGAGAAGAACTGGCAAGAAACTCAGCGGGCTATTCTTTTAACCATTCTATTTACAACTTTATTAATGAATCTAAAAACTATGCATTTTAACAGTTTTTTGAGAATCTAGCAGAGCAGGTCATTTCCAGGCTCCCTTATCTATCAAGTAATCACCAACCTAATAGTAGCCCTTGCTGTATAATTTACCTTTAACAAACTTTTTGAATTTATTTAGGGACATACTTTTAATTTCGTTAGGAAACCTGTTGTAAAAGCGTATACAGTTACCCCTGAAAGAATTACTGATTTTATGCAATCTGCTATGATAAACAGCGAGGTTATTTTTATTTCTAGTGTTGACATTGTGTCTATCACTTAACTTATGGAAACTATGTAAATTTCTTTGTACATACATAAGATTTTCAAAAATGTACTGAGATGCTACTGTAAGAATATTAACCTCTTTGAATGTTTCGCGCAGAGAGATCCTTGGACCGAATCTATATATAGCTCTTATGGCTCGCTTTTGTAAAATAAAAATTGAATTTATATCTGCAGCATTGCCCCACAGTAGAATACCGTAAGACATTATACTGTGAAAGTAACTGAAATAAACTATTCTAGCCGTATCTACATTAGTCAAGTGCCTTATCTTTTGCACAGCAAATGCTGCTGAACTTAATCTACTAGCTAGTTTTACAATATGTGGACCCCATTGTAAACCAGCATCGACCGTTAACCCTAGGAACGTCGTTGATTCCACAAGTTCCAACTCTCGACCATTAAGTTGAACATTGGTGTCTGACTGTGTTACATTCGGCAAGGTAAACTTAATACATTTAGTTTTATTATCATTCAGTCTAAGATTGTTTGTGTTAAACCAATGAACCACTTTCAAGATTGCATTGTTTACATCGTCATAGTTATCTATTTGTCGTTTGACTTTGAAAATCAAAGAAGTATCATCAGCAAACAAAATAATCCTGTTGGTGTCCCCCATGTAAAAGGGTAGGTCATTAAAATATATAAGGAATAAAAATGGGCCGAGTATTGAACCCTGCGGGACGCCCATAGTAACTACTGATCCTTCTGAACGTGTACCATTAACATCGACTCTCTGAATTCTATTGTTCAAATATGAAGTAAGAAGATCGAGAGCCTTGCTCCTTATGCCGTAATGGTGTAATTTCCTGATTAATGTTTCATGTTGGACGCAATCAAAAGCCTTAGACAGATCGCAAAATACACATCTTGTTTATCCTCCCAGGCCTCATAAATACATTTCAATAACTCTACACCAGCATCGGTAGTCGAACGTCCTTTAGTGAAGCCAAATTGTTTCTCATGAAACAATTTATGACTGTTAAAATAAATCAGCATCTGCTCTAGTATTAATTTTTCAAATATCTTGCTCAAGGTCGGCAACACCGAAATAGGTCTGAAATTACCCGGATCTGAAGTGCTGCCAGCCTTGAACAGTGGTAATACTTTACTGTGTTTCATCAAATCAGGAAATACACCACTTGAGACGCAATCGTTAAACACAGTTGCCAAGTAGGGGGCAATGACATCTATAATACTTGAAACGGATTTCACTGATAACCCCCAAAGGTCAGCGGTTTTTTTAACATTAATAGATTTAAACGCTTTAATGATGTCGTTGCAGTTGACAACGGTGAATTCGAACGCGCCTTCACAGGCAGCAACGGATTCTGCTAATAATAGCTCGGCGGAGGTAGAAGACGACCGAAGAGTGTTAGTTATATCTATTGGTACATTACTGAAGAATTTTTCGAACTCGGTCGCTACTTCCATATCCTCCGAGACGTGGCGATTGTTTATCTTTAAATTGAACTTTCTTTCATTCACTGTACACCTACCACATTCCGCATTTATTATGTTCCATGTAGTTTTAATTACATTCGCAGAGTCTAAAATTTTATTTCTAATGAAATTAGATTTGGCTAAGGAACAGGCTTGCTTAAATATCTTTGAATATTTTTTAATATATTTCTGAAATTCAGGGTTGAAATTATATGATTTTTCAGAATACAGTTCATATAGGCTTATGCGACTTTTATAAATTCCGGGTGTTGCCCAATCACTGAAAGCAGAACTGCCTCCAATTGATAATGTTTTCGGGGTGAAGATTTTCCCAAACACATCATGTATCAAATTAAATAAATTGGTGTAGGATTCATCTAAACTAGTGTAATCAGGCAATTCTGGTAATTTCTTCACTAAATTTCTTCTGAAAGTTTCCAAGCGCTGTGTGTTGACTGGGACAAAACTGATTATCTTCTTACTTTCCCTACTATTTCTCAAATAAGCAACGGACTGTCCGCGATGATCTTAAATCTTGGCAATACGGCTCACCACCAATTACGTGGGACAAATTATAAAAAAAAGGTGAAATGTGGGCATATAATGTGCCTCTGCCTACCCCTTCGGGGATAAAGGCGTGATCATATGTATGTATGTATGCATCCCTAATCCTAATACTGGTGTTAACGAGCCTAATATTTGGCAAGGTAAATCTAATACATTTTGTTTTAGTTTCATTTAACAATAAATTATTAGCGTTAAACCAGTGGACTACCCTAGAGAGGGCATTGTTTACTTCGTCAAGATCGCGTTGTCCACGTTCAACTTTAAATATTAAAGATGTGTCATCAGCAAACAAAACTACCTCGTGATCGTCTCTTATAAGGTGAGGGAGATCATTTAGACCGACCGCGCGTGAAATCGAATTGTTTAGTATGGAATAGTTTATTTGTATTAAAATGATTTTGCTAAACGTGGGTAGTACAGAAATAGGACGAAAATTGGACGAATTCGAGGTGCTACCCGATTTAAAGGTAGACCTGCGACATGTGTTGCACAGTTTGAAGGAGACCTACGAGAGCAAGTCCGGGCGCACGTGGGCGGCGGAGGCGGGCGCGCGGCGCGAGTACGTGGCGTGCACGGCGTACAGGCGGCGCGCGCACGGCACCACGCAGTGGCGGCAGGACATGCCCGCGCGGAGCTCCTCTCCCGCTGAGCGCGCCGCCTGCACCGCGTCCGGCACCCACGGGATCACGGACACCAGCTTCTCTGGAGAGGGCAGTCGTTGCTCAGACTGGTGTGTTTCTACTTCCTACTAACTATCTGTATTGTCTATAGGTATTTAGATTAATTATACTAGTACTGTGCTTGTCTATGCAGTGCAAAAGTATTTTCATACCAAGGGTCCAGTGGAGGACAGTGTTGCACAGAAGGTTGCGAAGCAGCTACATGGTTTAAGCATAGAAGTGGCTTTTATTTTTAGAAGTTTGGGAGTCTTAAGTAAGTATGTATGTGGAAGATGCGGAGAGATAAGTCAAAGATAGATTGCGTGTTAATTTGGTCACTGTAATTTCCTGCAATATATTATCACATTCACAAACAAGTTACTACGCTAAGTGAACGCGCGAGGGTTAGGCAAGGACACACAAGCGAGCGGGCACGATGGTTAGGGACAACTGTCGAGTTTGAGACGTTTGCGCTCTAGTTCGACATTTGCGTACTCAGCAATAATGTAAGTATAGCTAGTGTGTGCCTATAGAAGTAAACCTTTTAGTACCATCCTCTTATCATTATTGCGTACCTATAGGCATTTTATAAAATCAGCAATCTTTCAGCTTTATTCGTGTTAAACTTACTTAAAATATGCTTTTAAATCCCTTTTTTTTATTTTCAGGAATCAGATATTTGTTATAGTGTGTCCCCAGATATAAGTTAAAATTAAAATATAACAACCACATGGGCACCAATGTAACAAGTCAAGGTAAACTAACTATTTCTCTTTATACTGTGCCATGCATGATATAGGACTGCATTTACACCAAAGCCAAACTAAATAAAATAATGAGTAATAGTAAATTTAGCGCAGCGTGAAGGGCTCGCAGCTGTAGTGGAGATACCTCTGTGCTCGTTGAGACAGTGCAGGTGGCGCAGCGCGCACGCGTCGGTGCGGCCGCGCCGGGAGGAGTCCCGCAGCGTGAAGGGCTCGCAGCTGTAGTGGAGATACCTCTGTGCTCGTTGAGACAGTGCAGGTGGCGCAGCGCGCACGCGTCGGTGCGGCCGCGCTGGAAGGAGTCCCGCAGCGTGAAGGGCTCGCAGCTGTAGTGGAGATACCTCTGTGCTCGTTGAGACAGTGCAGGTGGCGCAGCGCGCACGCGTCGGTGCGGCCGCGCTGGAAGGAGTCCCGCAGCGTGAAGGGCTCGCAGCTGTAGTGGAGATACCTCTGTGCTCGTTGAGACAGTGCAGGTGGCGCAGCGCGCACGCGTCGGTGCGGCCGCGCCGGGAGGAGTCCCGCAGCGTGAAGGGCTCGCAGCTGTAGTGGAGATACCTCTGTGCTCGTTGAGACAGTGCAGGTGGCGCAGCGCGCACGCGTCGGTGCGGCCGCGCCGGGAGGAGTCCCGCAGCGTGAAGGGCTCGCAGCTGTAGTGGAGATACCTCTGTGCTCGTTGAGACAGTGCAGGTGGCGCAGCGCGCACGCGTCGGTGCGGCCGCGCTGGAAGGAGTCCCGCAGCGTGAAGGGCTCGCAGCTGTAGTGGAGATACCTCTGTGCTCGTTGAGACAGTGCAGGTGGCGCAGCGCGCACGCGTCGGTGCGGCCGCGCTGGAAGGAGTCCCGCAGCGTGAAGGGCTCGCAGCTGCACAGCGCGCGCGCCGCGTCCAGGCGGCACTGCGCCAGGCACGCCGACATGCTGGCGGCGCCCGCGCCCAGGCGGCAGCCGCGCTGTACACCACACGGCTCAGTGCTGGGTTAACTCTGTTATTGAACGGCCTCCGATTCTCTGACTAAGTGAATGCCGTTAGTGATTGTTTATTTGTTACACGCGTGACTCACTAACGGTTTGACAGCTCCGGGACCTCGAGTTAATTCGGAGGTTCGAGCTAATCAACAACAAACAGCTCATACGTTATATATTATTATCATACGTCACTCGCTAATTTTCTTACCGTCAGTAAGGGTGCTTGCACATTGCATAATAACGATACTGACTCGATTTTTTGAAAAGAAGGTACAGTTTGTCTATAAAGTCGTGAAATTAAATGAGGGCGCTGCTGAATGCATGTATGCAACCCTATATAGTACGACCAAAATGATTTTGATACGAGGAGTTCGTTCCGAGTAAAATCTTACTAATATTATAAATGCGACAGTTTGTGAGTGTGGATGTTTATTACTCTTACACGCTCGAACGGTTAAAGGGATCTGGCTGAAATTTGGTACAGGGATACATTATAATCTGGAATAACCATGGCTACTTTTTATTCCGGGAATAAGTTCTTACGGGAAGCGGGAACGAGAACAATACAAATATTATAAATGCGAAAGCTTATGAGTGTGGATGTGAGACTCTTTCACGCTCGAACAGTTGAACTGATCTGGCTGAAATTTGGTACAGGGATACATTATAGTCTGGAATAACACATAGGCTACTTTTCATCCCGGGAATAAGTTCCTACGGGAAGCGGGAACGAGAACAAATTCGACACGGGCGAAGCTGCGGGCATCAGCTAGTGAGTTAATAAATAAAACACATTATACATGTTTAATTTTGTTTCTGTTTTATTGAATCAGATCCAGAATAAAGTTATTGAACCAGATCCAGAAGCCCCGGTCTAATAGCGTCTTACAACCCACCAGCAGGTGCCTAGCAGTCCCAATTGCTTCGCCACAATCATGTAATTACATGTTTTATCTGTAACTTTCCCCCATCTGACAAGGATTTTTTGGCGCAGTGCACAAATATTAAAATCGTCTATTTCTTTCTTTGCCAACATTTCTGTGTTTCCCAGGAGTTTCAAACTTTCCTTCATTATTAAAACCTTCGTTAAATATTCGCCTAACTGTACTCTCTGATTTTCCTGAAAAGAGTAAAAAAAGAAAATTAATTACCTAATGGAAACAAACTACTGACATGAAGCAATTAATTCAAAATAAAAAATTGGTAGAAAACCAGATTGAACTGAGTATCAAAAATGTAGGTCGTACTATAAAATTACCATGTTATTCTAACCACTGACTTACGTATAGATTGTAAGGTTGTGATTCTAACCTAAAAATATGCTAATGCCTTTTTTTGTCTCCAAATCGTAAATTCAGTAAATTTGTAACTTCAGACAGATTCAAAACAAACAATAACACGATTACATACCCACCAAAGATGCTGTTCGCTCATAAACATCCTCAAAATCCCACAACAATTGTCCAGCTTAGTACTCCGCGAAACATCACTGGGAAACTTTAAAAATCACTTCCTGCGCACCACTCCGATTTTCTTTACTCATTTCTCAAACCTTTATGCCTATTATTAGTTCCTCAAACATTCATTTCACGACTTTATAGACAAACTGTAATGAGTTCTCTCTAAATATTGCACGTATGGCTATTGACCAAAACTATCAACGGGTGATCTTCTAGCGTTCGTTACACACACTTGGGGTGAGGCCTTTGTTTTACGTGAGGGAAAATCCTCATAGACGCTATGCCTTCACCGACCAAAAACAAACCTCACGTATCCTGCCTAACAGCCTACGGTTGGAAGCCCCAGGTAAGCCCTCGGAAGGATAGCCCAGGGCTCCCAATAGACCTACGGCTGCCACTGCGGCCTCACCTAGGGGGGTAAAGGGGGGGGGGAAGGTTGGGTGTTATTTTGCTTCTTAGGGGGGCGTGCGAGAATCCCTCACGTCACGCCGTCGTCTAGGGCCTGCTTCTGTAAGGACGGTGAGCAGCCGTCTCAGCATCCTCAAGCCCCCGATCATGGAGGCCAATAATCTTGGGCGAAGACAAGTCGGCGGCGCTTCCGCCGACTGTGGAACTCGGGTGGGAGAATTGTCTCCCTATCCCTAACTGCCACCTCTTTCACGAGTATGACCTGCTCCTAGAAAGAGGCAGCGCAGTCCCGCTTACTTCCGCTGGAGACCATGGCTCGCATCATGGCCTCGAGCAAGAGAGTGTCCACGTCCAGACCTGCCACGAGGACCTGACCACACCGTGCACTCCACCAGCGTGTGGAGCGCTGTGTCCTCGCTGCTGTGGTTTCCCGGTGTATTCGCCACAGATACTTACCGAAGCTCCTTGGGGTAAGGCTATGGAGAGGCACAGCGAGTCTTTGGCTATAAGCCTGAACATCGCTAAAGCCTTCGATAGAGTGTGACAGGCGTCACTACTATCCAAGCTGCCGGCATATGGTCTACCTCCTAAGTTGTGCCGCTGGATGGCCAGATTCCGGTACAGGTGACGTATTCGGTTCTTCTGTGATGGTCAGGTCAGATTCCGGCTTTCTGCAGGTAGAAAGCATAAAGTATAAACATAGCTATCTAGCTATGTTTTCCCCAACTCTCTTTCTTCTGCATATCAATGAAATCATAAGATGATAGCACTGTGCAAGGGAGTTACTCAGATCGTCCTGCGGAGAGGCTACGTAGCGTGTAGGAAAAGAGGCCGTAACTTATGGCGGATCTCGACCGGGACTTGAGTCGCATCTCACAATGGGGTTCAGAGTTCAGACAACATAGTCTAACATAGATTTCGAGACGAGTCGAGACGAGAGACGATTTCGTGCTATCCGAATCATTGATTGTCCTGAGGTGCCGGAAAATCTCGAGTCGTTGGTGCTGCGAAGGACCATAGCCTCTTTAGCTGCTTTCTACCGAACATATCACGGCGAATGTTCTGAAGAGCTCTTTAAACTAATAAACTTCTTCTCTTAAAACTAACTAAAAAAAACCATCCTCTTCTATTCAATCTCGAACAACGCTTGCCGGGTAGAGGTGCCATTCGACACAGCGAGAAGAATCTTCGCCACAACTGAGCGATTCAAAAGATCGTTCCTCTGTCGCACTATAAAAACTTGGAACAACCTGCACCCGCACGTGTTTACCTCCTCTTACAATCTCGGGTTCTTCAAGCGGAGCGTAAAGAGGTACATCATGGGGCCGGCAACTTGAGGACCACTATCAGAAGTCGTACTGACTGTGAGAGTGCCCCCAACCGTTAGATGTGCCATTGCTTTCCAACAGGCTGGCGGCGTCAATTAGGCGAGCTTTAATCTTCTTAATATATAAAACAAAGACGGGTTTGTTACAACATTTATAACTAAAGAACGGCTGCACCGATTTGGCTGAAAATTGGTGGGAAGGTAGCTTAGAACCAGGATACGGACATAGGATACTTTTTATCCCGTTTGACCTCGCTTTTTTTCGCTTTTTTTGGTCTATTCACTATTCTGCTGGCGACGTACACCGGTAGTCCACGTCCTATGCATGAATATGCGCAATTTCTACAATAATGCGACAGGAAACATCTATCGTTAACGAAATTATTCTGACGGGAGTAAATGCGACGGGAACGGGTGATTTACTCTCTTATGTGACGCATACGAAGTTGCGCGGGTCAGCTAGTATAAAAAATAAAATGAATAACTTGATACGACATATTGTTCAGGTCAGTCAAGAGAGAGGTGCACCGGCAGTTCTGGCTAGCCATAGATCAACTGGAAGTCACAGGGGCTCCCTGATTTACAGAACAGTCAGTTTTCAACTAGTATTAATTAACCGCGTGGGACACTCTTCATACCAACATTAGCACTACCTGTACTTTAGGTGTCACCAGAGGGGCAAGTGCGAGTTTTTGCGCGAGTTTGTCGACATTCACGGTTCACCAATTCGTTTGGAATCGAGACCCCGCCACCTAGCTGTAAACGCGGGAACTTGTCTCGATCCCATACAAATCGGTGATAACGCGCTCGTTCGTGAATGTCGACAGGCGCTCACCGAAACTCGCACTTGCCCACCTTGTCAGTTGTTCTAGTTTACATAGACTGCACTAAGGCATGTAAGCCCTCAGCATTTCAACAGTGGGCGTCTGATATGAAAAGCTTTAAAATGCTAAAATGATCACTGACAAGTAGTCTAAACCTGCATCAAAGTAATGTTGAGCAGAACTTACGCGGGTCTCGCCGAACACGGAGACGCCGGTGTCGGCAGCGACGTGCTGCGTGACGGCCGTGACGGCCAGCGCCAGCGCGCGGCGGCGCGGCGCGGGCAGCTGGCGCACGTCGCCGCTCTCCAGCAGCGGGAACGCCGCGCCCGCGAACACCAGCACCTGCGCATTGACGACGCATTGTTGACGTCCCGCACGGCGCCGGCGGTTGTCCGATTGCGGCCTTCGCTAGAGTTGCTCGGGTTGGCTCCAAACTTCCGTTTGACGCCAGGGAGTGGAGGGAGAATACGATTAGTAGGTACCTCGTGCTCACTCCAGGTCGAACTGTCTTGCTTGTTTGCTTTATCGCATTATGTTATTTATTGATATTGATTATTGATTGTCTATAGAACACGACCGTACCTATTATCTCTCTCTCTCTCTCTCTTAGCTCTCAAAATTTTCCCCGTTTTTGAAACATTTTTCATAGTTGCTCTGTTCCTATTCGTCTTCTCGTGAAGCTAAATATACTTAGCTTATATAACCTTCCTACTTATTGACTATCGAACGGTTGGTGAACTTTTATAATCCAACTCTTCATTGTATTGTATTGTATTTTATTTCTTAACAACTGTACATTGTGTTGAATATAAAATTTCCCTAAGCCACATTAATTAATCAAACATCCAAAATACCTCCAGTAAAAGAATCATTCTATACATATAATAAAAAATAATAAAAAAAATGTCACATCGTCCGTACTCAATAAAATCTTTACAAACATGAAGACCACGATAATTATAAAATGCACAAACAATGCTATACTGGGTGTAACAAAATTACCTCTCCAAATTTCATGAGATGACTTGGCATCGGAAATCAAATACAATTTAATAAAAAAGGGGGGTAAACTTTTTCTTTTTTTTTTAATTTTTTTGTCGGACATTAAGAATTCATTTTTTACCGCGGCAATTCGAGGTAACATGGTCGCCGTGGCAAAACTAACACAGAGCACCCGTCTGGCTGTCGTTGTCGCTTTCTACTGCCGCTCAGTAGCGATAGAAAGGGTGAAAATAGGATAAAATAGGACATTTAAAACGGCTTTACGGTAAAAGTATTCATGTGATTTTTTTTTCTTCATTTTTGTAATGTTTCTTGACTGATGCCACGTCACGTAACGAAATTTGGATAGGTAATTTTGTTACACCCAATATATAAAATTCCTATTTCAAATGTCAAAAAAATCAAAAATGTCACAGTAAATGTCAGATAAATTCACAATTATTTCAGTTTCTTATCAAGTTAGTCCATCATAGTGTCATAGCTTACAGTGGCGAGGGCTGGTTATTTTCAAAAGGGAAGCTAGTAGCGCTCGTGGCCCCGCGGACTCAGTGTTCTGTAAACGATCACTGCAGTAAGCAACTTTCACTATGGCCGGTCCATGGATGGGTGACCATCCATGTGATCACTTTGTGACATTTATTTGAGCGTTCCCGTGCTTCGGAAGGCACGTTAAGCCGTTGGTCCCGGTTGCCAGTAAAATGGCAGTCGTTAAACCAAGTTGAAGGCTTTATTTCAACAGCAGGTATCACAACCTGCGCCTGTCCATTTAAACACGGCAATACGGCTCACAACGTATTACGTGGGACATATTATAAAAAGGTGAAATGTGGGCATATAATATGCCTCTGCCTACCCCTTCGGGTATACCTGAACCGGAAGCTAGTAAAAAAAATCTTACCTAGGTACATGTAGATGTCCAGAAAACACGGGGTTATGCATTGAAGAACATTGTTCCATATGTGACTCCAATACAGCATCATACGCACCTAAATATTGCAATATTTCAATATAATTACCGCGGTTATTCGACCCGGAGCTCTCATCGTGGCCGCGGAACGCTAATTCCTGTTTACCTAACAAAACTACAGTATCTATGAAACGTCTTAATAGATGACGATTGCGATCAACCTTCCTATTGTGTACTTCAAAATTATTATTCAAAAATGTCTCAATTCTGCTATTGCCAAAGTCATGAAAGCTTAAACAACTACGAATGTGTTTTTCAGTCAGAACATGTTTTTTCGTCGAATTTCCTATATTATTGATGTCCGTAAACCCTGTACGACTCCAAACGCTACTAGAATCGGAAAATAATTAACATTGGAAACAGTAAAGTTTATTGAGTTTACAAGAACCTATCATCCAAGCATATTTATCATAAAACGAACTATGAAAATGTTTATAGGAGCAGTCTTTTCTTTTATAATCTATAGTCACAATTGAATTACATATTTTTTATTCTCAAAACTTAATTTAGTAAAAGATGTTTCCTCAGATAACAAAAAATCTATTAAACAACAATCTATATTATTAACGTCGCCATTACGCATACGAACAACCTAGATTCTTAGTAGGTATTAAAACAAAGCAAAATGTAAACTATACGTAATTACTTATCTTTTTACAGCTTATATACTTATACAGTACTGCACGCACTATTCCACTCACCAATACACCATGCTATTTATCACTAACTAATTATAATTAACCAATAAACAGCAAAAAAACGACCAACAAACTAATTATTCAATAATTCTGGGAGTGCACTGCTGCATTGTTTAGAAAAAATATAAAGTAGTAAATAAAAGTTCAAAATATTCGAAAGCGGCGCTAGTGTGCATAAAGAATGTTCGACGAGCGTACTTAATTCATTAATTTTATTTAGTTATTGAAAATTCCAAATGATTGCGTCGTAAATATCATTATATAATTACGTTGTATGAAAATACATATAATTAGACTCTATGAGTGATTTTATTTCGTCAACAGTAAATTTTAGTACGTTTATTGACTTTACTTTATTATTGACGATTTTTCTCCGTCTCGTATTAAGCTATTTCCGAGTGGATTTAGAACGAGGCCCGATCGCTGGCCGAACGATGGAGATTCGCAAGTATAATCTTTCGAAACACTCGGAACGTAGAGAGAGAAACCGACATTTGCGTATTATTAACGAAAGGGACGCAAATATTCAGCAATCCGGCTTATTTCTCATATTCCATGATCGTGTTTTTGGAGTTCACTGAACTTTGACTGAACTGAGCGATGCACAATATTGCACATTGCTATGTATTTTGCAGCAGGGGTTTTTCGTTGAGAAGAAAATTTTATCATCTTATCTACTGACCGAGATTTAGTAATGATGTAACTTCACCTTGCTGTCAGTTCTGAAGGGTAAGCCAGCGGGAATCGGCTTCTATGGAGCCTACGCCCCTGATAGCTTAATTAAATGACAAAAAAAAACAAATAAAATTAATGATTACGACAATTGTCTGCATCACATAATCGCAATGTCACAAATAGAAAAAAGAAATAATCTCTATCTTATAAGTCAATGACGTATTTAGCTCCGTGTGGCGACGGGGTTCCGTGCTGCGAGGAGTACAAATACATCCCGAGAGTGTCGTAAGAGGCGACTAAGGGAACATTTCGCAAAAATATCCATTGCGCAGAGAAGGAAAACCTGAAATAAAACCCGGTTTTCAGTAAAATGACAATCGTTAAGCCAAGTTGAAGACCTTATGGGCGGCTTGAAATATCCCAACTGTCGGGTAGCGGTGACCTGTGCCTGTCCATTTTAACACGGCAATAGGCTCACCAACTATCTCTAACCCTGGCTCTGGAGTTGGGATCTATTAATACTGGTTTCTATGCATAATAATGTATGTATGTATGGTAGAATACAAAATGATGTGATGAGCCGACGATGACGCGAGCGAAGCCGCGGGCACCAGCTAGTTCCACATACATTTTGATGGAAAATATTTAAAGGAATATTGTGACAGCGGTCATGATTAGCATTAGACTCAGCTTTATAATATAAGTAAATACAAGTTCTTATAGAAATACAGATGGAAACGTCCAGGCATTGAAGGCGACTTTTTAAGCCGACCAGATTTTAAATGCCTCTGACGCTCCATTAAAAGACGTAGACGAAGGAGATGACATAATTATGATGGCAGAGCGTTTCTAGTTCTATTATATCAAGGCAGAGAAAAGAATTTCAGAATCTTTTGGTTGTGTAGAGTTTAGAGAGAGAGTGGAGAGTTCTGTATTGCTATGTATGTTAGAGGACCTAATTAATAAAATAATTACAAGTTAAAAATAGTAAAGAGGATACCTCTGGCCCGTCCCAGTTGCTTCGCCGCCTGTAGGCGACGTCGTGGTCATTGTTAGCGAGCACCACTCCCAGCCCGTAGTGCATACCGGTCAAGTTCAGCGTTATTGGTTCCGATTTCGCATCCAATTCACTGGAAACGCAACTTCGATTACTATGGAACTTCAGAAATGTAGGTACCTACTACTTTATTCAATGTTGCATACCTACTTAACACATCTCTGGTTGCATACTAATCGAAGTCACATTTAGATAAAATTAAAATATCAAAGTACCTATTTATGGCAGAGCTAGTCCAGGCCTTAGTCGTAGGCCAGGCTTAGTCGTATTTTAGTAGATGTGCCCAGACGGGACGGATTATGCACTCTGAAATATTTTAACGGCTGCATACATAATGTAAACAACAACGTTTCAAACCTGTCACCATGATGGGTGTGGGGGTGGTACCCGGTACGCCGCGGGCACACTTCTTTGATTCTTCTTTCTCTTATTATTCTCATTTTCTCCAACGAAAGGAGTCAGAGTGTAATACATAGTACGTGCACGTATACAAGTAGCCTCACTGGTATCTCGAGTTGAAGACGCAGCAGTAGCCCAGCGCCGTGACGCGCGGCGCGAACAGCGCCTCGCACCCGCGCACCTCGCCGCGCCACGCGCAGCGCGCCAGCTGCGCCGCGCACGGCGGGAACAACTGCACCACAGATAGTCACGGCGGCGCCGCGCCGCCATCCCCGAACGTGTACACAGAGGTATTATACACCCATATTTCCACTTTAGTTTTCGAGGCACGTAATGGAAATGAGAATGAGGATGAGGATGAGGATGAAGATTATCTTCGTTTTCGTTTTCGCTCTCGCTCTCGTGCTCGCCCCCGTCGCCGTCCCCGTCCCCGTCCCAGTCCCGATCTTCGTCCCCGTCCCCGTCCCCGTCGCCGTCCCCATCCCAGTCCCAGTCCCAGTTCCAGTTCCAGTTCCAATTCCCATACTCATTCCCATTCCCATTCTTAAAATGTCATCTTCTTTTTGAGAATAAGAGACGATTCTCATTCTCAAAATGTCATCTTCTCTCATTCTCATTCTGCGGATGAGGATGAGGATGAGGATAAGGATTAGGATGAGGATGAGGATGAGGATGAGGATGAGGATCGTTTTCGTTCTCGTTTTGAGGAATGAGAGTGAGAGTGAGGACAAGGATTAAGGTGAAGATGAAAATTTACTGGCAGATTCGCAATGCAATAGAGCAAAATGCGTAGAGCCTGTGAGGATGAACCTGGCAAGAAAACTCACGGCCACTCTTTTCAAATAGTCTAGCTAGATTCGTTCGGTCATGGACGAGTGGCTGGAGAGGAGACACGATGCTCTACCCCTTTGGGGATTAAACCGTGACCATTGTGTATGTATGAAAGTGGCTGACCCGTCAGCACGACACGCGTTGTTTGTATTCGAACAGGGGACTCGCAAAGACTTCTATATAAACTGAGGTAGACATGCCCTACGCACCGATTTTTGAAACCTATAAACTGAACTAATTAGCAGCGTTGCTCGTACTGTAGCGAGTCAAAACTTCGAGAGTACTCGGCTTGCAATCGCAGTCCATACGCCTTCTCTTTTACTCTTGTTCTTTTCGTTTATTGCTTTTATTTAAATGCGCATACCTCAAACATGAGATCGGAAATATTGCAATAGGAGCCGGCGCACTGATACACGTCTATTAGGAAGCTGTCGAACTCGATCAGCGCGTCGACCTGGAGCGTCGGCGGCGCGAACAGGATCAGGTGTCCCAGCTCTAAGAGGTTCCGCTCTATCTCGCTGCGGTTGTAGGGGGGCGCTCTCTCCTGGTTCTTGGGGTGGCTGTGGCACAACATTTTAAGAGCTCTGTTATACTCCTTACACGCAGTATTGCACATAAGTCGTAAGGTTCAGTTACCCATAGGATTCTTAGCAAGAAATTATGAACAGAACAAACGGTCCCAGAGTACCCACCTACTATTTAGAAAGAACATGATCCTTTGCTTACTGTTTTGATGATGGAAACTCTATTATTAGTACATTACTGCAGTGGTCTATAATGACAACTATTCTAAGATAAAGGCCTCGACCAACGGTCTTGGTCTTTATCTCAGCTCGTCCATCAAGTGCTGCACGCTGACCGCGCTGTGTCGGCCTGGAGACGCGCTACGCTGCGCTGTCGGCCATCATCAGCGCGACCAGCAAAGTGGTCATTATAGACCGCAGCAGTAATGTACTAATGTATTAGGATATGTGTGCCTTCCTATCCTGCTCCGATCTAATCTACCCCGTAAAAGTATACTTGCTTAAAAAGGAGTTCCGTGTGGTTCTGCAACGCAATTTTGCTGATGATGTTGTTACCGCAAATGGCCACTGCTGGAAAGTTGACATCCGCAGCAGAGGGCTCGGAGGAGAGCTCGCTGACCGTTATCGGCGGTGTCGCTAACAGCTCGCTCCAGGTGTGTACGACGACTACTGTCGCCAGTGCCAGGGTGAGGCAGAACCCGACGATATAGCAGTATCTGAAAGCGATGCTGTAATATTGCTACATGCTTTGCAAGTCGGACTGAATTGTGTTTTCCGACCTATACCTTGCCTGCGTTACCAATGCGTGATAGTTAGATTATGCCCGTCCTGGGTGCAGGGCTCGTCCCCAGTATGTTCGCGCGAACGGTCTGACGCTGTAAGCTGTGCTGCTGGAAAATTATGACCTATAGTTTGTGCGCGCCAATTCTTAATATACTGACATCCCGGATATAGTAGGGGAGATAGCGTTAATATTCGCAATGAATACCATCACCGCCGATAATCATACGAATAAAATAAATAAATAAATTTAGATCTTCAGAATGAGATTTAGTCGTCAATCAGACTGGTAGCGGTGAAGTAAAAGACGATAGGTAGGTGGTTTTGTAGGGAAAAAAATGCTTCAGTTTTAAAGAATACCTGCCAAGTGTAGTACATACATATTGGGTGTAACAAAATTACCTATCCAAATTTCGTCACCTGACGTGACATCAGTCAAGAAACATTACAAAAATGAAGAAAAAAAAATCACGTGAATACTTTAACCGTAAAGCCGTTTTAAAGGTCCTATTTTATCCTATTTTCACGCTTTCTATCGCTACTGAGCGGCAGTAGAAAGCGACAACAACAGCCAGACGGGTGCTCTGTGTTTGTTTTGCCACGGCGACCATGTTACCTCGAATTGCCGCGGTAAAAAATTAATTCTTAATGTGCGACAAAAAAATGAAAAAATTTACCCCCCTATTTTACTGGGTGTAACAAAATAACCTCTCCAAATTTCGTCACGTGACGTGGCATCAGTCAAGGAACATTACAAAAATGAAGGAAAAAAAATCACATGAATACTTTAACCGTAAAGCCGTTTTAAAGGTCCTATAAATTCCCTTTTTAACCCTTTCTATCGCTACTGAGCGGCAGTAGAAAGCGACAACGACAGTCAGACGGGTGCTCTGTGTTTGTTTTGCCACGGCGACCATGTTACCTCGAATTGCCGCGGTAAAAAATGAATTCTTAATGTGCGACAAAAAAAATTAAAAAAAAATTAAAAAATTTACCCCCCTTTTTTATTAAATATTTGTATTTGATTTCCGATGCCAAGTCATCCCATGAAATTTGGAGAGGTCATTTTGTTACACCCTATATTAAATATTTGTATTTGATTTCCGATGCCAAGTCATCTCATGAAATTTGGAGAGGTAATTTTGTTACACCCAGTATAGTCACGCATTTATTCCCGAAGTGGTAGGCAGAGGTATAGTACCTATACGCCCATGTTGCACCTTTTACTTTTATGTTCTACCCACTTAATAGATGGTGAGCCTATTGCCGTATTGAAATGAACAGGCGCAGGTCGTGACGACCCAGTTGACATTTTTCAAGCCGCCCATAAGGTCTTCAACTTGGCTTAGCGATTGTCATTTTACTAATAGTCGGATTTCATTTCGAGTTTTCCTTCTCTACGCAATGAATCGTATAGCAAAAGCCTTATACGAGATACGACACTCTCAGGACAAATTGGAGCGGCGACATATTGTACTCTTTCCCGTCGTCATGCTGAGGTCGCCCGTTCACACCCGTCTCATGAATATGTTTCTCAGCATCAATCTAAGCGTATCTTTTTAGGGTTCCATACCCAAAGGGTAAAAGCCGAGCCCTATTACTGAGATTTCGCTATCCGTCTGTCTGTCACGAAGCTGTATCTCATGTACAGTGATAAGTGGAAAGTTGAAAGTTTCACTGGTGATGTATTTTAAGGTTATTTTTGAAAAGCAATTAGTATACTATCTGATCATATTTTTTTAAAATTGTTGTATTTTGTTGCCGGCGTCGCCGCTATAGCAACAAATACTAAAAAGGGGGGCTCCCATACAACAAATTAATTTATTTCCCGTTTTCTGGTGCGAAACTCTGCGTGCGGCGAGTATGACTGTACTTGCCCGGTTTTTTTCTATCCTTATCACGACATCTTCTGTTATTGCACATTGTTCCCTTTTAACGCTATATTTCTTTGGCTATCAAAGTCACTCCGCCTATTATGTAAATGTCACAAAGTGGCCACGTCGTGGTCACCCATCCAAGGACCGGCTGTAGTGAAAATTGCTGGTGTTCTGGAAACTGTCACTACGATAGTTTACAGAACACTGAGTCCGCGGAGCTACGAGCGCTTGATAATTGTAGCATTAGCATAATAAATAACCAACTTTAAGCTTCTCGGACCTCGAGCCCCTGTCTATAATCGATTAGCAATTTACAATAAAGGTTTCTGCATAAAATCTATAAGGCACTTCATAAGGTCAAGCAACTAGGTACCCAATTAAGATAGCGTGAGTGTGCTACAATTATTCAAATTTTAGGTTACTGCTAGGTGTGGTGTATTATTCTTTTTTAAGAATTTTATTCTAAAAAATTATAACGCCACCTCCCCTAGCAGTAGCCTATAATTTGAACGTTTGTAGTACACTCACGCTGCTGAAATGCCGACCCTTTAGCCGTGTTGAAACTTTCATGACATGTCTTTCAAGGAGAGTTTAAATACCAGTTTTAGCAGATCGGTACCAGGAAATTATTTCGTGATATCCAATGAAAAACGTATATGTATAGCAGGGGCGTAGCTACAGCCGTATCAGCCGTATCAATGATACAGGGCCCCCGGGCTACAGGGGCCCCTAACGAGTGTAAGAAAAAAAAATGTAAAAGTTTTACAAACTGTCACCTTGAATTTCAGACGTGTACGTGACGAGAGTAAAAAGAAAATAGCTAACAGAAAAATATAACGCAATCTTTAGAATGGACTAAGCTAAGCTAACTAAGAAATTAAAGTTCCTTCAATGGGTTGCTAAATGAGTCTAAAGATTTAAGAAAAGAGTGCAACGTAACAACTGTTTTAAAAAACAAAAGGCGGAAGATAACGAATCGTTAAGCGTATTGTTTTTCAGATATCTTAATTTCTCATAGTTAAGATTTCAGAGCATTCGTGACCTGAGTTATTACTCGTAGTTCGAAGTATTAGAACCAGAGCAATTACGATCATCAGTTTCTTTAAACATTAAGCGAGGTTAGCGAGGGCCCTTGCGTCGCTATGTCAGGTAGCGCAAGGAGGCGTTGGAGTGGGACCACAGTCGTAAGACCCGAGAAATCGAGGCGATCCCTACTCCGCCAGGAGCTCATGAAAACATGGAAGGTGCGATTTGAGCAACCATAATGGGAACTCACCACTATTGAGTGGCGCCATGGTAGCCTATTGAGTGTCACAGATACATACCGGGCACGAGTGTTTTGGTAAGTATCTGCGGCGCTTACACCGGGAGGTAAGTGTCAGCACTGCGATGACTACAGCGAGATACGGCGCTTCATACTCTGGCGGAGTGCTCAGCATAGTCGGTGCAACGACGAGACCTCGTTGCATGCCTAGGCGTAGGTGTTGTAATGCTGGCGATCATGATGAAGGCTATGGTTTAGTGGGGAAGAATGTGGAATGCCACTGCATCTCTCCATGATCGAGGGCGGAGGGAGAGAACGAGAGAGAAGGCGGTGCCTGCTGCTTTGCCCCTCATAGTGGAGTGATAGTACTCAACTCTCCCTCCCCCCTTCTTCAAGTAGCGGGATAACACCCGAACCAACTCCCCAGACGCGGGATAGCACCTGAAACCCCTAGGCGAGACCGAAGTGGTCTCTAAAGTCTGCCGGTATTCCTGAGATATCCTTCCGAAGGCTTAGCCTGGACTCTCCGACCGCAGACATTCGTAAGGCATCGTGTGGTTTTTAGTCGGTAGAAGTCGGACACAGCATTCATGTAGGATATTCACAAGTAAAAAAACGTAGATGATTTAAAGCAATTTGCCGAGAAAATAAAAGATAAATGTACTTAAGTATATTTGATTTGAAATGGGCTAGCTAGCTCAATTGTTAGGAGGAAGTGATAACTTATAATAAAATTATTACAAATAAATAAATATTGTACACTATTTATACTTGTAACAAACCTGTAGAGGATCGAGAGTCTGTACATGGAGGATATTTTGAAATTTTAATTATAGGGCGTTCTATAATCGATACTGAAACCGAAAATTTAATTTAAACTTTTCATGTCTGTCTGTCTGTCTGTATCCTGAATAAGTATGACGCCGAAACTACTGAATGGATTTGAATGATACTTAGCACAATCTAAGCTTATGATCCGAGAAAGGTTTTAGCATACTTCTGATCCCGATCGCATGTTGGCTTAATTATAAAATAGCTTAAGGCGTGGACTGAATGGTTTTATAATAGACTGAATCTTAAAGCTCTTTTATGATTAAGCAAACAGGACAGTTTCACACGCTCCTAGGAATCTGATGAAGAAATACCTACCTACCTCTCCTTTCATAGACCTTATGTGACGTAAACGAAGTTGCGAGGGTCAGCTAGTACCTAATAATGAAAGCATGTTTGTTTCTTTTGTGAGACATCTTTATCCTCCATTTGGGGCCCCAAACTAATTTTGATACAGGGCCCCTGCATGGCACTTGGCACGCTACGCCACTGGTGTATAGTCGTATACCATGTGGTAGAACACATCATTTACCTCTCCCCCTTAGTGATATCCTGCGCGGTGATGTGCCTCACGGCCGGTATGCAGCAGGCGGCGGCCAGCTCGCGCGCCGCGTCCCGCACGCTGCCGCGGAGCAGCGCCTCGCAGCGAGGGCCGGCGCGCTGCCCGAACCTGTTGCGGCGCGACACCTGCATCTTGGACTCCTTGAACTTGCGCGACCATTGCTCCGGGTCCACCGTGCGCATACTGCCAGTGCCACTACTCTATACTAATATTCTAGAAACGAAAGATTTGATTGTTGGTTTCTTTGCATCGAATAGGCTGCGAAACTACTTCACTGATTTGAAAAATTCTTTCACTGTTGTGTGTGGAGCTACATTCCCACGGTAATGGGAGCTACGCGGGTGAAACTGTGTGACGTCCGCTAGCCTTCTATAGTTTATAATCCGTATGCAGGTGTTCGTGATGGAACTTGGTGTGCATGTGGTGCTAACGTGTTAGCCACAAGCGTGACTCGGTACGTAGTACTATTAGTTATTCTGTGACTCGGTACAAGCACGAATAAATTGCACCAATTAGTGTGGTAGCAGATTAATTATTAACAATATTAATTACACTGAATCTCATATAGAGTAGAAATATTTATATGAGCCAAAAAATGTTTGTTTCGGAGTTTGGGTAAATTTTCGATAAGTTATAAACCCACCTCCCGACAAGTGGTTTCAGTCAACCAATTAGCTAGTTAAATCCTACTAATATTATAAATGTGAAAGTTTGTGAAGATGTTTGAGTGTTTGTTACTCAATCGTGCTCTAACGGCTGAACAGATTGGGCTGAAATTTGGTACAGAGATAGCTTATAGTCTGGAATAACACATAGGCTAGATGTTTTTCATTACGGGAAGATGTTCCCACAGAAAGTAGGAACAGTTACCAAATTTCACGCGAGCAAAGCCGCGAGCATCATCTAGTTGTCCTATACATATATAAAGGGGGATTTTTTGACTTTGGAGCGGGATTGTAATCAATTAATGATTACAATCCCGCTCCAAAGTGTAAAATAAAACCACACGAACTTGGTATTGTAATGATTGTATTTATTTATAAATACTGGGACAAGTAGGTAGATTCCATGAAAATATACAATAATACATTATAGAATTGCTTTTTTCAGTCAATCACAAGTCTTGTAATTAATTCATTTGATTTCATATTATTTACATACATATTACATAATAATATACATACATATTATATAATAATTGACTGCCTCTGTGGCGCAGTCGGTAGTGATACCGCCTGCGGCGCTGGAGGTCGTGGGTTCGATTCCCACCAGAGACAAATATTTGTGTGACCCATAAATGTTTGTCTCAAGAGTCTGGGTGTTTCTATGTATAATATGTATGTATTTAAAAGTATATAAGTATTAATATCCGTGGTTTGATACTCATAACACAAGCAGGTTATTCCTAGCTTACTTTGGGATCAGATAGCGTTGTGTAAGATGTCAGTGAATATTTATTTATTTATTTATTTAATATACAGACATTAATATACAGAACCGTTTAATACAATTGAATACCTACGTGCTTGAATGCATAGACAAAAAAAAATTCATTATCAATTCCATTAATAGGTAGGTGTGTACAATCTACTGTACCTATTTAATTTGAAACAATAAATTATGCTTATACTATAGGTATTTTCATTTCAAATATAATATAGACATTGCATATAAAAATACATAGATATATATTTACGAATAAACACACTGAATACCTTAGTCTTCAATAGAAAAGGTTTATATTGTTCCTCAAGAATACAGCAAAAATAGTAAATCAACAATGCATATGAAATACAATATAGTATATTACGTAGGTACTACAGGTATAGGGCGCCCTAGTAGACGGGGAGCTCGTGATGCTAAATTTGTAGTTACTTGAGGGTCACAGAAAGCTATTGGTATTTAGTAGAGATGGGCCGAGTACTCGGTTGATACTCGGTACTCGGCGCACTCGGCGGGTTTTTTGATACTCGTACTCGGCCGAATAACTCGGTTTTAATGCCGAGTATACTCGGTTTAAGTAAAGCAATATATTTAGGTGGATATAATTAAAACATTACACCTGGACAAGAAAATCGCTAGAAGGATCCGTTTGGGCTGGGCAGCCTTCAGCAAGCTACGTCGCGTTTTCAATTCGCCTCAGTGTCTCAGTCCTACAATCAGTGCGTACTACCAGTTTTGACATACGGTGCCGAGACGTGGACACTTACGGTAGGGCTAGTCCATGCCCTCAAAATTGCACAGTGAGCTATGGAACGAGCTATGCTTGGAGTATTTCTGAGGGTCAACTCCGAAATGAAGTTATTCGGCGGAAAACCGGAGTGGTCGACATAGCTCGCAGAATAAGCACATTAAAGTGGCAATGGGCTGGCACATCTATAAACGTAGGGTAGGACGTCCACCCGCCAGATGAACCGACGACCTGGTGAAGGTCGCAGGCTGGGAATGGATGCGAAAGGCACAGGACTGTGTACTGTGGCGTGAACTGGGAGTGGCAGCAGTGGGCTGCTAGAAGCTGAGTTATTTGATTGGTTGATAATTAATAGAACAGGGTTAATAAAAAAGTATTTATTACTAATTACATATTTGTTTGTAAACTAGCAAGCGACAGATAGATGAAAGGCGCAGGCGGGATGAGGGGTGTATCAACGCGAGTTGGCAGCTCGTGCCGCGTGAACCTGTTTGTACTTGTTTTCAGGCCCGAAACGGAAATTTGATTGAACCGAGTTACTCGGCCGAGTACTCGGTTGGTAAAAAAATGAACCGAGTAAAACTCGGTACTCGTTACTCGGCAAAACTGTCACTCGGCGCATCTCTAGTATTTAGTAGATTAGATGATAGTTAGAAAATAAGTCTTCTAGAGTCACCACTTTATAGCAGTGGGAAAATCAAAAGAAATTTAAAAAAAATTAAAAGTAAAAACCCACTCGGACTCGCGCATACCTATGGGATTGCGTACCACAAAACTGCAAATGAAAAAAGTGTGTGCGTAACCTTTACGCGCGCTTGAAGTAAAACTTCTTTGCCATTGACGGCATCAAATGTTATATTTATATCATTCCGTCAGAAAAAGAATCTGAGTTACTCCCTAGGTCGCGCCTAAAGAAGTCTTACTTCAAAAAACCTATTTATTCAATGGATATTAATTTGTTTGTGACTTTAGTACTTGTTGT
The DNA here is from genome assembly GCA_933228765.1 of Miltochrista miniata. Lineage (NCBI taxonomy): Eukaryota > Metazoa > Arthropoda > Insecta > Lepidoptera > Erebidae > Miltochrista > Miltochrista miniata. The sequence goes on from OW121764.1 coordinate 615,100, forward strand.
TAATAGCAGCACCAGAAAATCATCGTCTCTGAAAATTTCAGCTCTTCAGCTATTACGATTCCTGCGACTGAGTCTGCCTCGTGACGTGAAGTCTCAGTAATAGAGTCCAGTTTTTACTCTTTAGGTACGGAACCCTAAAATTCAATGACTCTGAGATACTTAAGCGCCTCAGATATTGATATACTTCATCCTCCTAAATGTCTGTGTAGTACCTAAATAAATATATTATAAAATGACGAATTGTCCCCGGTGGACGATTTTCGGTGGCCATGCGGAAGAGGTGAAAATAAATAAAAACTTTACTCCATAGCGTCAGATTTTCATTAGGGGTAGTCAGCGCCCCCCACAGATGCTCCAATACCTTAATCTGAAGATTTTGAATTGACTCGGCTCGCAGCGAGTGATTTAGGACTCCCACCAATAAGGTCTGATACCTCCCTGGAGGCACTGTCTTATATCATAATATGACATGGTCGAGTAACTACAGAAGTTACCTCTCGGGCTCCCCAACCATAGATCGCGTAAAACGATGAAGCAACATTAAAACTAAATCAACAAGCGGTAACTTACACTAGGAGCCTTTGGCTGCACAATACTGAACTATAAATAAATTACTTTGTAATTATAACAACTACTACACACTACGTACTAATCTACTTAGTCAGAATATGTATTACATTTGTCCTGCATTAGTTCATTGAAAACTTACAATGGATTTTCAAACGACCGTCATTAAATTTTTTGGTTTCGGTCTTTGGTCTACGCGAAGTTAAATCCAAGTTTGTCAATTCGTCAATTCAAATCACACCCGTTTGTATAAGATGGAGTCCTCGGGACGAAAGTTTATATCTTTTGCACTGTATATTTCTTTATGCATAGCCCAACATATTATTTTTCTGTGAATAATAAATAATATGTAAAAAGTAGGTATAACAAATCCAACAGTAGAGATCCGTAGAAGAAACATGTCAATAATTTGTAATATCTAATCGTTGTAACTACGGTAACAAAATTTGCTCACTACCAGTCGCATGAAGTCGTCCTTAAATTATGGACCATACTAAGTGCATTAAATTTAAGCTAACCTAGTTCAGGTCAGAATCTGCATAATTATACTGTACCTAACTGTACCTGTTCTTAATGTGCATTTATTTGATTATTTGTAATGTATTTGTAATTATCTAGTTGTAAAAATCTCGAGACAATGAAGTACCTATAATATTAGTTATTTATTTCCTACATATTATTGCAGTATTAGCAGTAAACAATTGCAGAAAGTAAAGAATTTCTCATGAACTTGCTGCCGCATGATAAAAAGATGAAACACTGTAATGTTGGTAGTGAGCGGATGAATGGATATTCGTAAGCCGTTTTGAACGTTGTTTTTTAATTCAGACTTGTTTAAAACCTAACAAATTTAATAGAGTTATGAGACTTTATGTACAAAATATTTGTAACTTTTAAAATAGTACCATTTCATGGTAATTAGATTTAACGTATTATCCTACTGGTACACAAAATAAGTCAGAACGTAAACTTAGAAATACATAATATTCACTACAGACAATAATTTTCATCATACCCTATCAGTTTATATTATGGTCTATGGTGATTATTCGAGACTGGTTTTATTATACAAAATTCACAAATTACGAGTAGGTACATTATTTAAGGATAAATTACAATCAATAGCTCTTACACGTTTATATGATAGTTAACATTAGACTAAGCTCAATTATATATCTTTGGAAAGTATTTGGTAAGTAAATATGTAATTACTTCACAATAAATACAATCGAAAAAATCACTTGGTCACGTACATTGTATACCGGAATATCACGATTTACATTAAAATGAATTAAGGATTATTTTTCCACTTAGAATACCTACAGTAATTATTACTTCCAATCTACTTGGGAGTTTGTTGTGAGTCGCCGACTCCGGGACTATAAAGCTCTACAGTTTTATGCAACGCAACGTTCTAAGTGAAACCATTTTGATATGAAAAAGACATGGTAATAGGAAGGGAAATGCACTTTATGATATCTGCTGTAATATTGTTTTTGTTATGTGACGGGACGGGTATCTATTTACCTAACGTATTTTGGTAGAGCTTATGTTATAAAAAAGTTCAGAAATAAATAATTGTTATTTATTAGGTACTTATTGTTTTAAATCCGGGTCTGTGGTACAAAATGAAGCTTGTTACCCGACTGCGACCCAAAGTAGTGGTAATGGTAATTAGGTTTTCTACAGCCCTCCGTCTTCTTCAATTATTTACCTAGGTACATTCTTTGTGACAATTTACGGCATGGGTACGGTAACAAACGAATATTAATGGTCGTCTACGACAACTTCAGAAAACAGTACCTACAATAAACATAAATAACGAGATATGGGAATAACATCGCGTCATAATGACTAAATTCGAGTAGAGTACATCACTATCGGTGGAAGCGATCGCTACTGCACCGCACAGGTCGGGCGACACGTCCCGGGACAGAACACCAGTCCACGGTAACTCCAGAACTCATATTGGGAGCTCACAAATAGTGGTCGCAATGAGGCCACAATACGCGCTACTCCTAGCGGCTACAGCGGCACTACGCGCGCAGCTGTGCGGCGGTGGCGGTGGCGGCGGCGAGGGCGGCCAGCGACAGCAGCGCGGCCGCGCTCGCCTGCACCCGCGCCGACCGCGACAGGATGCTCTTCCCTGTAAGCACAGAAATGCCGTGTATAGCTGAAGATGACGAGTGTACGTGGCAGGGGAGGAGAGGCAACAGGCGACACTCACAGCGCTCGGCGAGGTGGCGCTGGCAGCAGCAGTTGCGCAGGCGCACGTACTGCGCGCAGTCGTGCGCCAGCGGGCGGCAGCGGCGCGGGCCCACGTAGCACGTGTGCGGCAGCCAGGGGAAGGGCTCGCCGGCGTGGCGCCGCTCGCAGCAGCAGTGGTCGGCCAGCGCGCGCGTCTCGCAGTACTCCGCGTCGCGCGCGCTGCACGCGCCGCAGCCCGGCCGGCTCGCCGGCACTGCGCACGCACCCATCCCTTCTGAGTTAAACCTACTGAACCTACTCTATGATCCATTGGGACCCCTAAAAACATTACTATGCTTCTAGCACAATACTCGTAAGTTTTTTGACACGGGGATTGCGGTTAGGCACTTCGCCGCCCTACTTCGGGGAGCGAGGTGGCTTCGTAAGATAATTACATCCCCGGGAGAGGGACCGGTCCCACTCACTAAACCCTGCGATGTTCTACCTCGCCTTGAGCTGAATAGCCCAGTGGTGGATAGATCACTGCGCCAAAGCAATTGCTTCGTGACTCTTTACTGGCCACAGTCGACCATATCTGATAGGAGATCCAGCAGAGAAATGGTCGATTGTGCAAAAATACTAATCATCATTACATAGTATAAAACAAAGTCGCTTTTTCTGTCCCTATGTCCCTTTGTATGCTTAAATCTTTAAAACTACGCAACGGATTTTGATGCGGTTTTTTTTAATAGATAGAGTGATTCAAGATCAAGAGGAAGTATAGTAGCTGACCCGCGCAACTTCGTTTGCGCCACACAAGAGAGAGTATTACCTGTTCCCGTCGCATTTACTCCCGTCGCGTTGCGTTTACTCCCGTAGTGTCTCGTCGTTACTATTCAATACTACGTGAGAGAGAGAGAGAGAGAGAGAGAGAAAGGTTTCTCGTCGCGTGTATTCCCGTCACATTATTTTTAAGAACAATTTCGTTAATGAAAGAGGTATCCCGTGGCGTTATTGTTGAAAAAAATTGATTGCCATTAAAATGGTTATTGTGCACCAACCCAAAGATAGACACATGCCATCGCGCAATTTTTTCAGAACTTTTTTAAGAGAAACAATTTTGTAGTACATATTTTTTACATAACTATAAATATTTACGCAGCACACGCAACGAAGCTCTCAAAAGGAATAGCTTTTCCCCCGTTTTTGAAACATTTACTATTACTGCTCCGCTCCTATTCGTTGTAGCGAGATGCTATATAGCCTATGACACTCCACAATAACGTAGCTTTCTATTGGTGAAAGAATTTTTAAAATTGGTTCGGTAGATCCCGAGATTACCCCTTACAATTTAACAAACACACAAACTTTACCTCTTTATAATATTATTATTATTATTATTATTAAGTATAGATAACATCCATTAAATAGTGGAGTAATACTGTATACCCGTGCGAAGCCGGAGCGGGCCGCTAGTCCTCATATATTTTGGACATGTTGTCCAAAACGAACATTCCATGGAGCGACTTCCAGTCGAGCGGTGCAGCTGTGCAGCACAAAATTTATAAAAACTTGATTCGATCAGATTTTCATTAGGGGTATTCAGTGAACAGATGCTCAGAATTCTTAATCTGACGATTTGGAATTGACAGCAGCTCACATCGAGTGATTTAGGGCACCCACCAATACCAAGGTCTGACACCTAATTGGAGGTACTTTTCAACATGTAAGATACCTTTCATATCTCAATTTGATGCGCTCGATTAACTACAGGGATCCCCTCTAGGACTCCCCGATTATAAGAAGAATAGAATGAACAACGGGTCTAAGAAGGTAACATTGAACGTTTCATATTATGAAACAAAATGATTTGTAGGTAATGTATGTTTTGAAGCGCTCGTGGCCCCGCGGACTCAGTGTTCTGTAAACGATCACTGCAGTAAGCAACTTTCACTATGGCCGGTCCATGGATGGGTGACCATCCATGTGATCACTTTGTGACATTTATTTGAGCGTTTCCGTGCCTGCGCCTGTCTATTTAAAAACGGCAATACGGCTCACCACCTATTACGTGGGACAAATTATACAAAGGTGAAATGTGGGCATATAATATGCCTCTGCCTACCCCTTCGGGGATAAAGGCGTGACCATATGTATGTATGTATGTATGTTTTGAATTTCCAATTATATTAATTGTATGATTCATATTATGAAACATACAATGTTGCCTTTTAAGGTCCGCAGCTTTTTAGCCATTAATTCAAAATAGTTTCAATAAAAATGACTGATACCGCCTGCGGCGCTGTAGGTCATGGGTTTGATTCCCACCGGAGACAAATATTTATGTGACCCAATGTTTGTCTCAAGAGTCTGGGTGTTTCTATGTATAATATGTATGTATTTAAAAGTTTAAAAGTATTAATATCCGTGGTCTGATACCCATAACACAAGCAGGTTATTCCTAGCTTACTTTGGGATCAGATAGCGTTGTGTGAAATGTCCGTGAATATTTATTTATTTAAAAAAAAAATAAGAGATATGTAGTACCTTTATGTTCTGTAGCTAACAATGTATAGGTATACATACCTACTTGCAGAGTTAACAACGAGAGCACTGACTGATATAGCCAGAGTGTTAATCTGTGTTATCAGTTGTGAGCACTTCTGTTATCAAGCAAGGCTAATTCAATATTACCGAAAGCTTTGCAACTGCGTTACATCCTCTAGCTACAGCTCTGCGCTTTTGAAAGTTTTGACTGTTGTGGTATACATAGATATCAGTAAAGAGGTGGTACATATACCTGCTACTACATCTCATTATAATTATCTTCTACTATTCGTCTGCCATACGGGACATCCTTCTGAGGGGTTACCCGGGGTCCCCACCGTAGGCTGTTGGGCGTTATAGTCGGAAGGAGACCGGCATAGCATCAGTAAAGAATTACCCCTTACGTTAAACAAAAATTGCGTGTACTTAGTGTACACACGTAAGTAGTGAAACTTCTTCATAAACTTTATTTTCACCTCACCTTAAATTAAGTCCAAAAGTCCAAAAGTCCAAAAGTTCCAAAGTCCCAAAGTCCCAAAGTCCCAAAGTCCCAAAGTCCCAAAGTCCCAAAGTCCCAAAGACCCAAAGTACCAAGGTCCCATCCAAAAGTACAAAAGTCCAAAAGTCCCAAAGTCCCAAAGTCCCAAAGTCCCAAAGTCCCAAAGTCCCAAAGTCCCAAAGTTCCAAAGTCCCAAAGACCCAAAGTACCAAGGTCCCATCCAAAAGTCCAAAATTTCAAAAGTTCAAAAGTTCAAAAGTCCCAAAGTCTCAAAGTTCCAAAGTCCCAAAGACCCAAAGTACCAATGTCCCATCCAAAAGTCCAAAAGCCCAACAGTCCAAAAGTCCAAAAACCCTTAAATGACATGCTATCCCTGGATAAAGTACTCTTAATTCGAATCCACCGTGGTGGGGAACAGAACAAAGATGGCGCGTAACCAAAAATCGTGACGTGACGTGACGCAAATTTTTTTCCAACGCCGATAAAGAAGTTTCACTTCAAAAATGCTAGTCACAATAGGTTTGTAAATTCTACTTCAAGCACAAGCTTATATTAGCTTAATTTGGGCTAGATGATGTTGTGTCCTTTACAAATTACCATTATGATACCTCTCCAGAAACGAGACGAATAAACAAAAAAGAAATATTCCAAACTGGTGAGCCATTTTGCAGCCTTTGCGAAAATTGATTTAACAAGAATTGATTCATTAAATTGATTTACTATCCTGCACAGTCGATTTCCAACAAGATAGACAAAGGTCACGTCGTGAGGGTGACAAATCCAAGGCCAGTCGATCTCTCGGGGACAAAAACCTCATCAGAGCTGATCAATCGTCCGTGACTGGCAGCGAGGCTTGCATAATGGTCGCTACGTGAGTTTGCGACTAGCAGTACTACCTTCCTGTGTCGCGTCTGATTCACTGATGGTAAATATGTGATATACATACATAATAAAACGAGCCCAAGTATCCGAGCTAGTAGCGTACTTACTATCCAGCGCAGTCCGACTGCAGTGGACAGTAGGTACGAAACAGAATGGCAAACTTCAGTTTTAGAACTGTGAGCCATATCTTCCAATTCCAAGGGGACTCAGAAACTTAAACAAGCAGGTCCTACACGACAGCGTGACGTCACTACATGAGGTATTCACGCACACCCCTCTAAGAAGCGGGATAAAACCCGAAAAAACGCCCGAAGATGCGGGATAGTGGTAGCCGTAGGTCTGTTGGGAGTCCTGGGGTATTCAACCGTAGGCTGTTAAGCAGATGGTGGGGCACCGTGTGGTTTTATCCGGTAGGCGCCCGGGTAAAATTCATGAGGATTTCCATCCGTAACAAATTATAGCAGGCATTCACAACCTGCGCCTGTCCATCTCAACACGGCAATACGGCTCACCACCTATTACGTGGGACAAATTCTTAAAAGTGAAATGTGGGCGTATAATATGCCTCTGCCTACCCCTTCGGGGATAACAGAGTGACCATATGTATGTATGTGTTGTGTATGTAACAAATAAAAAGAACGGCAAACACAAGCAAAGAGTCAGGTCTGACACAATAAAATAGATACGACTTCCCACTAGCAAGGACTAGAGCAGTTTCTCTAGCGACACATCGTCGCTCGGACAGAGTAAAAAAAATAGTCACATCAACGAAGCAGCACCGTCAAATTATTTCAGGTGGGTTTTTGCCCTTCAGTGTCAATGTTTTTCTCAGGTAGCAAAACGAGACAAATTGAATGTGAGAAAGTAGGTTACTTGTCGCTAAAAACATAATAGGCAAAAAACATTTGACAAACGTTCAACGAGTGGGCCACAACTTGAAAACGACACGGCCATGAAAATTGTATATCGTGGTATCCAGGTGATAATACCATGTTTGTAAAAACAAATCGCAACATGTCAAAGAACTCATTCCTAAGAATAACGATGCTCTAATTTCCTGCTTTACTCTACCTATACTTACAATGATTGTCGATAATTACCTAACAAAAACATTTTTTTCTAAATAGCATACGTGTAGATACAGCCTTACTGTACTTAATTTTTATCATTATCTATGAAATTTCAGTAATAGAAAAACTGCGGTAAAATTGCAACAGAAATGCACACAAAAGCATTTACTCTAGCCACGGTATACTGTGCTCTAGCATTGAGAGTCACACTGTTGTGATAGATAGCACCACGCCCTGCGACCTTGGGCCGCGGACTACAGAATAGAGCTTGGGCCTAATCGGAGGATACTACATTATTATACACGACCTTCGTCGATGTATAATTTATCTCACAACATATGCAATACCGCAAATGACAGGTTTTGGAACACAAAAAAACTCTAAGTAGGTAATTAGGAATAGCAGGCCTTCCCGGAAATTATTCTTATCTGTGTCTATCGCTACTACTTGACAGTTTTGTAGAATTTAGCCAATTTAGCCCATCCGCGATCCAGCTGGCCGAGGGACCAGTCAGTAGCTCCGACTAAGGCGGCCCTTTGAGGATCAGGTTGGACAGAATTAGCCAAGTCAACTTACCAATAAAGCCAGATCCTGGGCTTCCTGGCGATGTCGTTGGCATGACTACTCATATAACGAAGAGGAGTGGTCATCAATAAATGAAGCACACAGAATACGTGATACATGTATTGTTCTACTTTTGTAAAGCCACTTTGACAAAAAGACATTAATATTTATCTTTTTAATGCATAACCAAAGATAATATAATAGTATTACATAGCATAACGTAAAGATGTCATTGATTTTCTAACATGGTATCGGCCTAGTAGACCAGTGCAGATAGCTCTAAAAATGATTAAAAATGTAAAAAATTAGTAGTAGAATGAAACCTATTGCAAAAGGAAGAGAATGTGACAAAAATAACAGGAAAAATAATTTACGGGGCGATCTGAGGTCGGGAAGTGAAAAAAATGGGGGTTTTAAGGGGGAAAAGGGGTTTTCTCGATTTCCGACAAAACAACAAGTCCTATGGAAAAATGTTAATGGCCAAGTTGTAGGAAATAAAAAAATCTACAACTTTTGGATTTACACTTTTGTGACCTAACCTCAAAAAGTATGTCAAAATCTCAAAAAACCCAGATTTTGAGTTTTTGATTTTTTTCTTTTACAAAAATGTTCGTTTGTCATGAAATTTGGCAGAAACCTTTCCTCTTCCTTTTGCAATAGGTTACATTCTACTACTAATTTTTTATATTTTAAAAGCTATCTGCACTGGTCTATAGCGTCTATGGACTCTATCAGGCCGTACATAGATTGAGTGGAAAATGTGTGCTAGAAAGAAGTCTTGGCTTTACGCAATTTCCATCACAGCACCTACAAAATAGAGTTCTAGATCCAAGAGACAATAGGAAGCACTATTTAAGGCGGAATGTTCTTTGATGTAATTACACATAAAGGCTTATCCCAATTAAGAGGACATGACTCGGCAATGATACGCCACTGCACATTACGTTTAATTTGTCAACCTTGCAGCACGCAGATGTCACGTACGAGTTTCATGGGGCTGCCTCAGTAATAATGAAGCAAAAAAATTATACAGTGTCTACTTCAGTCACAGAATAACTAAGAGACTGCAAAGCTGATAGAATTGAAAAAATAATTTTCACAGTTATATTCGATAGGTAACGTTAATGTACAAAGTCGTTCCATCTGGGAGCAAAATGACACCCACCAAAGACACACTACCAAATGGTGAACCTTCTTCACTATAGGCAGAATTAGAGCAATATTGCTACCAACTAAAATGATAAAGACAAACAATGCGATACGAACTAAATTGATAGCAACACTTCCTTGTACCGTCGAGTACGATCTCGAAGAGCGCCTGCTGATATAATCAATTAGCTCCCGTCGTTGCAACAATTAAGGAAAGTCATGCCCATAAATAAGCCAGTTCGCATCGCTCGGTTGAGGCACGCTTACTCATCGAACCCCTCTAGGTGGCTCAGTATATTGTACTGAGTACCTACAGCATAATAGACATGGGTATGATTGATTTGTGCCTAGATCGGTTCCGGTGGCGACTGCTGAATACTAACATCTAGATTATGCGTAATTAATTTCTAACTATATACTTATCCGTCGGTTTTCAAAGTATACGTTTCTATCCTTATACATAATGATTTAACTTTCTTAGGTACATAACTACATTGCATACAAGAATATAAGGAAAAGACAAGTACCTACCTATAATATTATTTTTAAAGTCATTAATCATCATAGATGGGTGACAAAGGTGAATCACGAGAAGCTATTCATAAAGCAACTATCGTAACAATTGCAATAATCCGGGAGTCCTAGCTGAAAAAATAAGCTAGCGGAAAACTCAGCTAGAGCGCTTCTGTTCTTTTTCTTCTTTTTCTTCTTCCCTAAAGTAGTTTGATATGTCCTTTCTCAAGTTCTATTCTATCTTCGGTCAAGACTTAACTACTTTCGCATTTGTTATAGTGCCTACGGATTTTCACCCATTCTCCCATTGCTATGACTTCTGCAAATCAGTAGAATGTCTTGAAAATATATCCGAAGAAAAAACATCACAAAACAATTGGGTGAAAGATGTAAGTAAACAATAATTCATTTACTGAAACTGTTTACCTACCTGTTCTTGTAATGAAATCCATTTTCCTCACCTCTGTAATGTCTTTTAATCCAGTCGACCTTGCTTTGAATCAGTCCCAATTTGTAAGATAAGTTTGATGGCATTTAATTAGAACCGACCGTGCCCACTTTATACTAGAAAATACAAGTGGCGGTCCTTGCGTCATGTGCCAGTAATGCCGAGTCGCTGCGAGACTACGAAATGAACGAACTCATTGGAGTACAACAGTGGGTAGACTAGGTAGGTATGTGTAGTTGACATGACATGACACATCATGATCAGAACAAAAACCATATCACGTATGCGAAAGAATGGGAATGATATTAACGTGAACAAGTGAGAAGGCAATAAATTTAAGTTTCAATAGTAGGTAGCGACAAGAAGTGGGCACTGCTGCATTCCAAATAGAATACGCTGAAAATGTTCAGTGGTTATACTCTACGACGGACACCACGCTCGAGCTGCTGACCCTAAAACAACTTTATACCCCATTCTACGATCTACAATTAAACTCCACTCATTGTACTAGATTACAGTATTGCTAAGATCGTGTTTTTTCATTATCTGCAATCTTGATTGTAACTAAGTAACATCGTATATAAATCGCCTCAGTTATAACAGAAGAAACACATTTCTCACATCAAAAATTCCCAAGTTTTTCGAAGTGATATACCTATACATATCTACAGACTCTGCAAGTAATGGCCGTTTTATTTTATAGCACCTAACCTTAACCATTTCGGGTCATTCAGTTGTACCTATTGTATCGGTTCGTTTCGGCTAATAGCCGAGTTACCAACAACGCTACTGGAATACTAAGTAGAGTAGCGCAGAATACATTAAAGAGCTCGTTCGTGACTTCACTTTAATCACCTTAGCAAGTTAAAATCAAACATTAACTGTTATCAAGTTATCGAACAACTATCTACGTAACCAAAGGAAACGCTCGTAGCCTCTCTGACACAGAAGCCAAGTTAAAGGCTTTAAAGGTGGCTTGAAAATTTTCAACGATGGCTAGTTACAATCTGCGACACGACACGGCTATAGGCTCACTACATAAATCATGTGGGACAGAAGCAGTGATACGGGAATAATGTATGTAAGTGTGTGAGAAGCACAGCGCAACGTACCATCTTCCAAATCAAGGTTCATGGCGGCGCGGCGAGCGTCGGCGGTGGACACGTCGTGCTCCACGAAGTACTCCTCGTAGCGCACCGCCAGCAGGCTCTCCTCGGTGGCCCACGGCTCGCTGTCGTTGGCGCGCGACGAGTTGCGGCCCGCGCCTGCAGGCTTGGGCGTCGCTGCAGCTACGTGGTGGACCTGACCAAACAAGTTAACGCACACTTCACGGAAACTGGTTAAAGTAGCCTTTGGACGTTTGCAATTCCAGGGGCACTGCGCACGCACTGCTACCCAGGCAGTTTCAGGTTTCAGCAGTATCGTCAACTGTTCGCAGTCCACACCCTGATCATCACAATACATTTAAGAGAAAAGAATTTAATGCCATAAATGGATCAAGTCCCTGTCATTTTTTGTGCCAAGTTATCAATTTTTTTATGCCTATACATGTACATCGATAGATACAATTTCAAACACATTCTTTCAGCGGCTGAATTTGTAGAGAAGTAGATATTATAACTTCTCTACAAATAGCATACTTAAATCGAAGTGAAAATGCTGCTAACTGCTTAGTACGCATCTATTCGTTCTGTTGCTGTATTTATTGATATCGATATGTTCGTGAAAAACTATTTTAAAAACTCTCTCGCAGTGAAGTATGAAGTTATTTACGTTATGTTATTCATAAAGCGAGCAACAAAGGATAAACAAACATTACAATAAATAGGTATATTAATGAAACGGAATTAGTTTTTTTAATGATATAGTATAAATATCGGGCCGAACTGTTCGTATGTAGGTAGCGTCCTACGAATAATGTATTATTCGTAGGTAGCGTCAAATAAACACTTCGCATACAAAAATTTCGCATTTGTAACCCTAACCAGATTGTGACCTAGTTAAAAATACAAGAATTTTGTATTCGAGCATCAAGTAAAAATCAATTTACGCTAGATGCATACAGCCTTGGCGCCTATATTACTCAATGTAACTTGTGACAGCATTTTCTTCTTTTCTAACTTATCTATCTAATGGTCAGAATGCCTTTTGACTATGTTGTTTATTTGTTTGGTTATTTTTCTGGAACATGCGATGCTGAAAATTACTTCCGCCTGGGTAAGTTAGCAGGAGGGGTACTAGTTAGTTTGTATGAATTATCTCCATTGTATTTTACGAGTAGATGGTATTGCTCACACATTATCTCTACTGTAGTAATTACTAGATGCTTCCTCTACAAAAGCAATGTAGATAATATCGAAGTCTCTGTTTACGATTAGCCCAGGAACACAAGCGTCACGACACAAGTCTTACCTGTCCAAGTTCAATATTAATAAACAACAAAATGATGAGTGACGTTACCTGAACGTTAGGCACGTTGAAGACGAAGTCAGCGGGCGCCGAGCCCAGCAGTAGCAGCAGCGGCAGCAGCGGCAGTGGCGCGCCTCCCGCGCTGCGCCACCCTCCTCGACACATACCATCGCCGGGGACGGGGCGCCTGGCTCCTGGAAACCGGTGTCGCTAAAGTTTAAACTTGATCATGCTTATTATTGATGACGCTAGAATAGGTCAACTTGATTAGAAAAGTTCTCTGAGTAATCTCTCTATAGACTCTACCAAAAGGCAACCTCACTTGCTAGCTGGTGGATACGTACTAGGTAAGTACTACCGCATAAGTTATTTATCGCTCGCTTGTGAATAGTTATGTAGGTACGGTACACTAAACACAAAGTCCCACGATTTTGCCTCTTCCACGGCCGTCGGCCAGTACAGTATACAGTTTTAGTGTAAAAAGCTTGTACCTACTTAGTGGAATCAATGGAAATCACCATATTTCTTGAAAATCCTGCAGCCTCTAAAGATATTTTGAACAATGAGTATCGTAGGTACTTTACGTTTCACAAAATTATGAGTTGGTATTATGCTTTTTGCATTTAAGTAGATAGGTAGGTACCAACTTCTATTAAACTTAAAGTTAACAATTAATATAATAATCATCTATGAATGAATATTTATTCAAAATTAATTAACTAACTGTCACAATATAAATATCTACTGTTTGAAACCGTGGTATAGTTAATGCTAAACAAGTACAACTGAGACTAATATAAGTCCATTTTACACGCCTGAAACTAATTGGTTTATTATTCGAACAATAAGCCGATGTTATCACGCCACAGATTCAGTAATTAACTTCACAGATAGGTATTTCGTATCAGATAAGTTTTGAAATTAAATATAAAAAGCTTGAGTATCACAGAGTCTCAGTTCTCTTTTTCAAAGAGAATAGGTATTTTGCAGTTGAAAATTTAAAGATGCAGTTTTAAATATTGAAGCGCAGATAACAAGTAACATAAGATGCTGATGCTGGCGATGCTGCTAAACGAAGCCAAATCTACGAACTACCATAAAAACAGGTAGGTACAAATGATAAGCTAGGTGTAGACTATACACTGCCTCTGTGGCGCAGTCGGTAGTGATACCGCTTGCGGCGCTGGAGGTCGTGGGTTCGATTCCCACCGGAGACAAAAAATTGTGTGACCCATAAATGTTTGTCTCAAGAGTCTGGGTGTTTCTATGTATAATATGTATGTATTTAAAAGTATATAAGTATTAATATCCGTGGTCTGATACCCATAACACAAGCAGGTTATTCCTAGCTTACTTTGGGATCAGATAGCGTTGTGTGAAATGTCCGCGAATATTTAATATTTATTTATTATTTATACTGTGCTAGGTGTAACTGTACCCTACAATTCATACCGAGTTGCTAAATGCCTGAGCGCAGTAGATATACTCGTAACATCGACGCGCATACAAATGGGTGCTTCACAGAGAATAACGAATGTGTCATTGTCATGTCCTACGTCCATTTAGATGCATTCTGTTAAATGCAGTCGGTAAAGAAGTTTGCTCATTATGTTTTACAACAAACAAGTGTCGTCACAAGTATAAAGAGCCACCCTCTGAATCCAGTCCCACTTGGACGTATTTGTCTGGTATTACTTGTCGCTGTCGGTCTATCTATGTGAGGGACCTCCTATTTTTCATTCGGGAAGTTGCAATCGACCATTGGGTTTTTTGAAAGGTTTAACTGCTAGTCTCAATCTCATCGTATTTGTCTATTTTATTTAGCTTAGGTTAGGGTGTAGTGGGGCCCTACCAACACCTCCGGGCCCAAGTCAACCTCACGTGCAAGCTCGTGCACCTGCTGAACAACGGACGAGGCTCTGACGTCGGCGGTCCATTTCAACACGGCGATGGGCTCACCACCTGTTACGTGGGACCGAATTGTACACGGTGAAATGTGGGCCGGTATAGGCCTCTGCCTACCCCTTCGGGGATAAAGGCGTGAGTATATGTATGTATGTATGTATTTAGCAAGCATACCCGGAGAACTATGTCGACCACTAAGATTCTTTGTAGAATAACCTAATTTCAGAGTTTATGCATCGAAAATCACTGAGCGAGCGTCACTACTATTTGTTCCGGTTTGAACACTATATATGCTTATTGTACGAGTATCTTTGATGTAGAGTGTAGAGTAACGTGATTCAATAAATGAGTATGGGAGCAGTGCAGTGACAAAGGTTCCTAAGCCACATTATGTGCAGTTACTGTTGTTAGTATTCGATGCACGTGGCGCAAATAGCTGACTTTTGTGGACGACTAGTACTGGGTGAACTCTTATTAGACATGTAACCCATTTCGTGTCGGTGATACCGATCCATTAAGTAAGAAAACGTGAAAAATTGAGGCTGTACGGGGTCACTGAGATCGATGCGTCCCATGTCGAATCCCAGGACCAATAGATGTGGCTCTGACGCAGATGCCCCTGCGGAGTTGGAAGATCAGACGGTAATCACTAATGCGGTCGAAAATAAAAAGCTATAATGGCTGTACAAGTAGACCTGGGCTCCAAATGATGGAACGGAAGCAGCTGGGAATATGCTAACATTCATCTTAGCTTCTTGCCAAAAATAATTTCTTCGAACGATTACTTCATGTTCTTTAAAAAAGAAGAAGAGGAAGACAAGTAGTAGAAATACAATTTCATAAGTCGTTATAAATCAGTTACATACAGGCTACAGCTGCAAGTGGCTTAAAGTCTTTAAAAATTATGTTTCCAATATTGGACTACTGTAGCGTTAAGTTGAAATAAGGGATCTATCTATTGTGTCTGGTCCGTGCGTCACATGAGGTCAATCTTATTGCGTCAGGTAAGCTTTAGGCGTGGCAAGCGATTCCATAGATGCGACATAACGTATTGTTCGGCACCATTCATCTATTTGTAATTCATGTATCTATGTGAAGTAGGTATTGTAAAGTAGCAATATTTCGCGAGCAGGTCATGCTCGTGAAAGAGGCGGCGCTGGCTTGAACGAGAAAGAACTCTCCCACCCGAGTTCCGCAATCGGCGGCTTGGGCGCCGCCGACGTGTCTTCACCGAAGACTATCAGCCTCCATGACCGAGGGCCTGAGGACAGTGAGAGGGCTGCACACCATCCTTACAGAAGCAGGCTTATGACGGCAGCGTGACGTGAGAGATTCACGCACGCCCCTAAGAAGCGGGATCACACCCGAAACCCCCAAAGACGCGGGACAGCACCCGAACCACCCCCTAGGCGAGGCCGCAGTGGTAGCCGTAGGTCTGTTGGGAGTCCTGGGACATCCTTCCGAGGCTTACCCGGGGCTCCCAACCGTAGGCTGTTAGGCGTTACTTGAGGTTTTTTAGTCGGTAGGAGTCCAGCATTGCATCCAGGAAGGATTTTCCCTCACGTTAAAAAAAATACATTATTTCCATAAAAATCTCACTCAGTATTACGTATAGTCACGTATTTCTACAACATACATTTGAAGTTGGTAAGTCTATTCTATGCTGATATATCGCTGATGGTTTGCCGAGTGAAGTTCAGGAAAATACACCCTGTACCTGCGCCCCAAAATGATAGCTCGGACGATTTTCGTCTTTGTCAAAGCACTACATATCCACAGACGTGTCACACGCTCAGTTCACCTCGAAATAGCAGCGTCGGACACATTGATGGTCGAACCTCTATATTTTGATATAAGGTAATCGTGTAACATCAATTCTTTTGTAGTGCAATTGTCGTGCCGATGTAAAATGAAATGTTTTATGAGGAAAACGCAAACAATATTCCAATAGGTACCTAATTCTCGAGTCGTGGTATGACATTGGTTGTAAATAAAAGGTTGTTGCAACTCTCGAGTCTCGTAACTCAGCAAAAACTAGCCTTCGACTTTAATAGTGAACGGATCACGAAAACGAGAAAAATCCAAGAAAAACTATGAAACGTTTCCCATAGTTCCCTTTCCATTATAAGCAAATGATGTAACGGTGCCGAGTTGTTTAAGTATCAAGTATTAGTTTATGAATGGTTAACGCAATGAGATTCATAGATAACTCTATTGAATGTACACGATACTGGTATTGCAACTTTGTTCAGTAGAATTTATGGATTATTACTAAGAGCACAATGAGAGGCCTTATCACTGAAAGCGATCCCTTTCAGACAACTTCAATATAGGAAAAGGAGATGATGAGTTATAATCGCTGAAGCAGTATTTGTTTGATACAGTCTGAACAATACAGTTACAAAATATATTGACCTGGTGTTTCTAAGTGAACAGTTGAGCACCTACAAGATCGCAAGGATGTCTGTGCTGTGATCACTTAGGAACAGTGGATCTCAGAGAAATGTACCATTTATCACGTATCTAGAAATTACTTGGCAGAGTTTCCACCCATAACCTGGAATAACTTTTGCTAAGAACGAACCTGTTTCTCCAGCGTGAAACGTCGTCTCACTATGCGTGACACCACACCGACTTTAAGTCACACATAGGTATTTTTAGGAAATTCTCACAGAAAGCCATCTGACGCGAATTAGGCTACTTGTGGGTTGTAGGATTCAGACAACTGATAAACATATCTACCTCTGACACTCCGTACAAACATTTCCTGACACACAAATATTTATTCCGATCCGAGGTTTCAACCCGGGACTTTGTTTTGAAGTAGGTCATAAATCTCAAATATAAATATGTATGAGAGGATTTCGCTGATGGATTAACGAGCTCGTAAATCGCGATCAATACTCAATATATGATGGATTGTGTAACTGTTAGCGGTAGTCCAGAACATCGGCAAGGTCAGAACAGTGTAATCCATACTAATATTATAAATGTGTTTGTTTGTCCTTCTTACATAGCTCAAGATTGATATCGGAATAGATTTAGATTAGTAGAGTACCTACTTCTTATTCCCAAGGGTTTTTACAATTTTGCTGTAATCTGATACCCTAATACACTTATGTAGAGTACGACGCCATCGGAGCTATGCCAGTTGCGATATTGTTGCCAGTTGCAAATGTGCGATTAAAGAGATTTTCTTGGGCGTTCGAAACCATCATGATGGAAACCCAATAGTTTTACTAAATTGTGAGGTAGTTAGAATATATCGTGCGTAAAACAAAATAACTTTACCTGTTTCTTAAAAAATTGTTTCTTAATATTGACCTAAGCTGAAAATACTAAAACGCAATGTCCGAATGATATCTTATTTTCATGACACTCTAGAGTAAATGAGATTTTCTTTAATTATTTTAGGTCAATGAAGCACGGTAACCTCGTTGTCAATAAGTAGATAATTAGATAGATACTAATGGGCAGTATTGTGAATCAAATGTCTACGATTTTAATTTGTTCTGTCTAGAAGGTATTATCATGTTATTAACATGTTATTCTTGTAGTCTGAGGCATTTTCACTCACTTTCGTGGATACAGCTGTTGAGACGAGTTCAGGATTTATAGGCTCATGAGTCAGCCGCACTTTTTGTGGGCAAACGATTTACGAGGAGTTAAGTGCTAGACGAAGTGCCTCGATGATGTTATATAATGCAGCGTCAAGGACCTGATATAAACTGCTCCATCCACTCACAAAACTATAAAAAGAAACACTTAAATGTATCAGTGACCATTTGGCGCTGGTGGCTCGGAGCCTTGAATTCTTAAATAACATTCATAAATATGATGTCTTGTGTTCCAAACAAATGTTATGGATTCGTTTGTTGTTCCACAAATGTGCATTGACGCAACGTTTCTACTACTGAAGTATACAATATCGCGTTGCGTGATACAGACAACCTGGTTATCTTGACAGCCAGTTTATCTTAGCGCGGTGGTCCACTGTTACTCATAACGCAAAATATCTACAAAGCTTTTCTACAACAAGAGTTTCTTGATATATTGGCAAGAATTCCTCTGAAATGATATTTACATTGCTATTATTCACGTTAAAATAACACGATCATCTCTACTTATTGCCATTGAGCGGTGTGGTCTTTAGCAGCTTTATTAATGTTTATTTAGCTTACCATGAAACAATGTGAAAACATTCAGATAGGCTATAAATAAAACGACATGGTGCACAATCGGTAGATAGATTCAATAGAATGTGCCGTCAATAGGCAGCATTGTGTAGTGCTAGGTGACACACATCCACGCCTCTGTAAGGCGACACCCGCTGACGACGAGGAGGGAGGCGCAGCGAGGAAGCAGTTCTTCTTCCGGCTGTCATGCACACCAGTGCGGTTGCGGTTTTATGATCACTTGATTCATTAGCAGTCCTTTGATGTGTTTGCTCTGGTAAGATAATTGGACTACATTGATATAATCGATAGAAGGTACTACTTAATTAAGTTTTCATTTTAAACATTATGAGAGCGAAATAGGCAGATTTTAGGGATGGGGTCTCTTACGTTAGTAATATTCTGTGTAACGTGACACTTTAGCTTTGTGTTGTAGGTAGGTACTTAAAGTTAAGGAAATTAATGATATGGTGGTACAAACCTATGTAGTGTAGAGTGTTACGGTAAGATGAGGGAGAGAGAGTAAACATTATGTATACTTATGCAAATGTACCTGTACTGTACTATCAAACTGAAATTATTTTTTAAGGAGACAGATCCTTTGTAACTTGTACCATTCTGTATCAACTAATAAGTTAAAAATAACCTATTAACCTACCAAATGTCAAATGAGATAGGTGTGTCATGAAAAAACTTTACATCAGTCTCGGTTAGTTACGTAAGAAGGCGACTTATCTTTGCGCTTTCTTATCGCGTGCGTTGTACAAATCCCTTGTTCCACTTACCGCCCGAGCGCCTCGGCAAGTTTACTTGGCGATAAGCTTAGCATACAACAGGAACGAATATAAGTTTCAGTTGAAGTTTATCGCGAATATGTTACCACTGTCGTCGTATCCGCTGTAGGGTACTTACTGGCGGTTGACTACCATCTCTTATTCTATCATCTTAATTATATCAATCTTACTTTCTTTGTGACAATCAGTCCTTGATGTAGTTCAATCTATCTTGTAATAAGAAGAATAAACACTAATATTCCGACGGAATATAAATTCACAATGTGATAATCAAAGTAAGATAGAAATGGGTATTTCTGTTATGAGATGGTAGCTTAGCTCCCTGTTTTAATCTTCCGGAAATAAGCAATGTTTCTAAAATTTACTTGATGGTTTAACGATAACTGCTTGTCTTTGCAATGCTTGTCTTGTTCAAACACTTCTAACCAGATTGAGAGTTTCCCTCTATATCTCTATTAAGTATTTCAATAATATTTATTACACATCTTGATAAAACCATTAAAAAGTGAGAGCGATTTGCGGTAAAGTGCAGCGTACTTGAGTAATGACAAATAAAGAGTGTCATGGAACTTGAGACAAGAATTGCGAAAGTGCCATTGAAATTAGTAATTGTCTCATAATAACTTGAACGCAACAAGTTTCACCGATAACATGATGGAACCATTGCAGCAGACCTTGCCGATTACTCTGAATCTGTCGATCATCGGCGGCCTCTGCATCATTATGGCAAAAACGTATAAAAGCTTTTGCTGCAATTCTGCAGCATCAGCTCACATTGGTGAAAATACCAATATTGACTAATGTGAGATGTGTAGGTAAACGGGCCGGCTGAAAACGGTATGGGTTACGTGCTCAGTGGATATGGCTCCATCAGGCCCTGAATAGTTCAGGACAGTGGAACTAAAGACTTGTCTTGTCAACATAACAATCTGTGACAAAAATAAACCATTATTTGCCAAGTCTCAATTATGCAAGTGTTGATTTTAAACACTTATGAAAGTAAAAGAAGCGAAAGTGGTATGCCAGGATCGTAACAAGTGGAAAACCATAGTCTCTGCCTACCCCGATGGGGGACGGGCGTGATTATATGTATGTACGAGTATGTTGATTTTTAACCCGTTATATCTATAAAATATAATAAAATAAAAAAATAAAAAAAAAACAAATTATTTCCTTAACAATTAAAGTACAAATATAAAATAATTATAAAAACTTATATCATTAAGTGCATCTTAGTGGCTATACATAATTAATCTATTTCACGTCTAATTTAATTTAATTGTGAGACTGGTGCCTAAACTAGATACAACAGTTTGTATCTGTATTTATAGGTCACCAGGGGGCCCACGCAACCAGTAGAAAAAGAATCGAGCTAAAGTAAACTAAGTAACAATTATTGTAATACAAAGCTAAAGAAAAAAATATATAATATCGCCGAGAACATTACTTACTTATTTTACATTATGTAGGTTAATTAATTTAAACATAATCTCAGTATCAAACATTCTGAATACTTGAAGTCCCATCAGCTATAAGGAAAACTACCTCAAGAGTCAGGGGGCTTAAATAATATACACGCTTTTTGATATAACAGCGAGTGTGTACCAACTGGTCATACCTACCTATAAGTCTACAAACTGGGGATTTCCTTCCGATTGGGGTAGAGAACGTGTGGTTTATAGTCGGTCCGACCTACCAAGCATCCACGACGGATGTTCGTCACGTTAAAAAATTACAAAACCTATAAGTCTACAAAAGTGCGTGTGCGAACTAAAACGAATTGTTCCCGTGTTACTTGTTGTACTAGCAGATGTTAGTTATCTATTCATATTAAATCACTCAGTTCAACACGTCGACAGCAGGGCTATTAGATATGTCGAAGTTACTTTAATACCATACTTCACGTGTCAATATTGTAAATCTATACTATAATATTATAAAGAAGTAAAGTTTGTGTGTTTGTTAAATTGTAAGGGGTAATCTCGGGATCTACTGAACCGATTTTAAAACTTCTTTCACCAATAGAAAGCTGCGTTATTGTGGAGTGTCATAGGCTATATAGCATCACGCTACAACTAAAAGGAGCGGAGCAGTAATAGTTTCAAAAACGGGGGACGACGGAAACAGGTAATACTCTCTCTTATGTGGCGCAAACGAAGTTGCGCGGGTCAGCTAGTCGTAAATAAATTGGTAATAATTTTAAATGTAATTTATTCATGATTCCCAAGACGTGCGTAAAGATTAATTTTAAGAAATGTATAAACAAACCAATGATGTATTGGACATTTATTTAGTGTAATTCATCAGGAACCGACAGTATGAGGCCACTAGCATCATACATGCAGACACATTTCGTTAAAGAATCTGTGCGTTCTTCAGGTTTTTTTTACCGGACTCCCTAACGATTATAAACCACACGTATCCTATCTAACAGTCAACGGTTAGGAGCCCCGGGTAATTCCTCGGAAGGGTACCCCAGGACTCCCAACAGTGTACTTTAGGTTAATCAAATAGGAGTTTATGTTCAGCTACGAATAACAATCCTATAATTGTTATTCGTAGATGTTCAGGCTTTCTGTCCCCTCCCCATGGAGAAACAAACATTTTGCAACTTGCTTAAGTGGATACTCAATTAACTTACAGCAATAACGAACTCACCATACGAACGACGAATGGACCATAGAGCAACACGACTTTACACGACCAATGACTTTGTGGAGGTCGTGTTGCTCTATGCTCTGAACTCGCTAGCGATAAGCGTAGAAGGAAATAAACCTAATTTAACATTATTGGTCATATTGGG
Source organism: Miltochrista miniata (assembly GCA_933228765.1). Taxonomy (NCBI): domain Eukaryota; kingdom Metazoa; phylum Arthropoda; class Insecta; order Lepidoptera; family Erebidae; genus Miltochrista; species Miltochrista miniata. The sequence goes on from OW121764.1 coordinate 637,612, forward strand.
AAGTAGACCCTTGTGCCAAACCAAATTCAGAATAATCAATATTATCTAACAGATAATGAATATATTTAACCGGATACGGACAACATAATATCGTATTTCAACAATATGAACCACAGCAAATCATTCCAATGTTACTAGTTGTGTCCTTTTGGGAACCGACGTTATCATTATTCCAATATATTGCAAAAGATCGCCCGGCTTAGGTGTGGCCATTATCAGCTTGTGATAAAAGAGGTCACTGACTAACCGAGTGCTGGGATACCTTGGACACTCCTCATAAGTAATTTTACTGGAATAGGTTTCTTTACTTTTCTTTATCTGCACTTAAAATAAAATGAAAACGTTTTTAATGTCTACGCCCTTAGATCTTCTAAGCTACTCACCGGATTTTAACGCAGTTTTTACCAAATACCTAGATTTAGTGATTCAAGAGGGGGTTTGTATCTCATGTGTAATATGTAGTACATACATATTACAGCAGTCTGTAACTTAACTTTAAGGAAGTTGCGCGGGACATCAAATTACAAGTAGCTCGAAACATTTTGAAATCAAAAGTGATTTGACTGTAATCGTGGCCGCGTGCTCATCTGCTAATTCTCATATTACATACGGCTTGAATTGAATTAAATGGTCTTCACTTGTATCTAGTTTAAATCATTTGGGATGCATATGTCGTAAACTGTACATATTATGCGTTAGGACGACAATTTCTAATGCGTCGGAACAGCAATGACAGTCACGGTCCACTAGCCCATGAACCTTAAGTCGCACGGCCTGGCCGGCTTTCTGAACCGTGACTCACATACTACATACTATCCTTATAATACACACCGTCGCCATAATCTGTCTGATCTCTTTAATAGACCAAGCTCATTGAAGTTAAGGCCAGCTGACCTCCGGCTGATAAAAAGTGCCCATCATCGTGGATCATGAAAGGATGAGATACTGAAACATTTGAAAGTAACAAAGGGAGTGGGAAGAGAATCCCAAGACACGCGCTGGTTTTTTTTTACAATCCTAGCGCAAACGAAAAAAGATTTTTCGTCGAAGTAATAACTAAAAACGTTGGAAAGTACCTAATTGGATTCCAATTCGTCTACTACAGAACAAACACTGCACTTTAAAACTTATCCCACCGTTGGAGTACGTAGGTACCTACCTAATATAGTATTTCTTACAATTTCAATGACAATGTGCTTATCGTTCAAAGTACAGGTAACATTTAATTATACAAGCCCTTATTCCTGCTTTCTTAATCAAAGCTACGTATAGGAATTATCTCGTTATAAGTTTGTTCAATCTAAACGTGAGCTACAATGAAGGTAGAGGAAGGACCAACTACACTACAGGATCATATCCTATGAACCATGAAGGTATCAATTGAAATGGATCGCTGTGATCGAGTTATGTCACAACAGCGCAAAGCTGACGATATAAAGGCACCAGGTTGTATTGATAAATCGTTTCTATGAAGCAAACAATGTACGTTGTAACTGAATCACCAAGTACCTACATAACATAGTTGGACGTGAGTCGTGTAATCGACCCTTTGGCATTTGATATTGAATTTAAATCAATGAATTTAAAGAAGAGTTAGGGACTATTATTCTAAGAGTCAGGACCAAAATATTCGCTTTAATGTGTACAAATTCACAGTCTCTACCTAACAATCATTTGATTTGATTCACCAACGACGTCGTCCAACATCTAATAAAAATGTTATCATAGATTAATTTTACAATGTTATCTATATGTTTTACACTTATGGCACTATGGCCTAGAGTCCCGGGTTAATCTAATAAATAAAATAAATAAATAAATATTCACGGACATTTCACACAACGCTATCTGATCCCAAAGTAAGCTAGGAATAACCTGCTTGTGTTATGGGTATCAGACCACGGATATTAATACTTATATACTTTTAAATACATACTTATCATACATAGAAACACCCAGACTCTTGAGACAAACATTTATGAGTCACACAAATATTTGTCTCCGGTGGGAATCGAACCCACGACCTCCAGCGCCGCAGGCGGTATCACTACCGACTGCGCCACAGAGGCAGTCAAAAGTCAGAAATCTAGAATGTAAAGTGCGCATTTATCATCATTTAAAGGACATACATACCGAGTCGTAAGCTTTCTACTACAGGTCATGATCCAGGTAACACCGAATTAAGTAAGTAATAGGAACGCGCTACAATAAGATTACACTTGCCAGGTTTTGTTAATAACGTTGAGAAGCTATCCAATCCAAGTCCCCTGAGTCCCTGTCTGACGAATCGCCTAATTCGATATCTATTCATCTCCGTATCCGTGAAATTGTAATACTTTCCAGAATTACGATTTTATTGAACATAAAACATAACATTTTATTAAATTAAATAAATAATACAGTGACTTCCAGACATGAAGTCAATGACCTCAGCGATCTTTGAGTGATACAAAAGGCCCTATGCCTAAAGTGAGGCAGGTGAGCAGGGCAGGGCCCCCTCACTGTTGTGTAAGTAGGTCACGAAGGGTGTCTGACTAGCAGCTTAGCCGGGTACCAATCGATAAAGTGTATGACTGTTTATCAGCTCTAAGAGTCGTCAAACATTCGGGAAATGGATTTTGACTTGTAATAAAAATTAAAAAGAGAAGACTTGTTTTAGAAATACCGTAAGTATACCTAATTAGGGTATCTACCTACCGGTAAAGACTGCTTTGTCCATAGTACAAAAGAAGATTTTCGATGTGTAGGTACTCGTAGTCCAATTTCACAAAGCCGTTTTGCATAACGTGTTGTAAAAAGAGCGTCCGGCCACCTGGCGATGCTCGCTGACATAATAAGTCTGTTCCCTGTTCTGTTCACAGAGACCTTATCTATCTACTTAATAATATGTTTACTAGCACTTTTCAATTTACTTTTTGCTAGTATCAGAGTAGATATCTCTACTATGCTAGTATCTTAGTAGTCTTATGAGTAGTAACTCGTATGCTAGTATCAGAGTATATTACCTATCAGTAGACATGCGTAGGCTATCTCTGTATTTACTTATTTAGTTGTGTAAACGGAGGAAGCAATGCAGACATTTTTCTGACTCAATCTAACAATTTGAGTGGGACAACCAATGGTACCATTATGGAATAGAAGGGAGTCAAATATTCTATTTGTCCATATAATAAGGAAATATAAGCTCCGATACTCGAAAGATTGTATCATTGCAATTATCATTTGGTTTATTTCGACATAAATATAAAGAAGACAGTTTAGTTGCCGAAACGCCTAGGCTACAAAATACATCTTTTCTCATATAGATCGATGTCTTTTCTCTTTTTATTGTTTTCTTAAGAGAATACTCAAAATGCAACTTCCTTTATAAATACTCCATTTAACTCCTACATCTAAGCTGAATCGCTTAGGAGTTGGTTCACGGCTTCACGAAGGACAAGGCTACGTTCTAACTGATTAATGTAATGTAATGACGGGCCGCGTGAAATTGTCACTCCGGCTAACAAAGTGGATAATTTCAAGCGACCGTTGCTATTATTTGCGTTTGATTCAGTTATCTAACTAAATGATGTACATTTTATGTTTAGGTACCTGTTTATTGCATAAACACGATTTCACAGCTGGCTCAAGTACGTTTGCATAAGTTGAAGGATATATCAACTGAAATGTTAATTCGTGTTATTCACAGCCATGGTTTCTTTTTACAATTGCAATGTCAATTGACCTAATCATATTTACTGTTCTTGTTGGCGCTGGACGGGCTTATAAAAGCGATAGAATTTGCGTTCAGGTTTTCGCGGAGTTCGCGTCGATTTAAATTACGTCACAAATCCTCACGCATATTAGTAGAAAATAAATGGTAGAGTCGAGGCGCACACGCACGTGCGCGGACGCAGCGGTACACAAAGCACATGAATTATGCAGCAGGATGCTCTCGATACACTAGATTTGTCAGCGATACTCGATACTAGAACAATTGCACTTCCGGCGAAAACCCGACATTTCTCTAGAAATTCTTTGAGCCCTCTTGTGTTGTCCACATTGTACGCAGGCAAACAGTAACGTGATTGCACTCAGGCTGTGGCTGGTAGAAATAATTACATATCTATTATAATAAATGAAAAAAAAAAATGAAAAATGAAAAATCTTTATTCATATAGGTCACAATGTAACGCTTGTGAACGTCCAAATGATTGCTTCTACATTAACATTTACTGCCAGATTCGCAAAGCAATAGGTAGAGCTGGAGAAAAAAGAACCTGGCGATAAAACGCCGGCCACTCTTTTAACATCCACTAGGTAATTACCACAGATATCAGAAAAAAGGATTCTTTTTTCTGATTTCTGTGGTAATTACAAATCATTCAACAACTACAGAGGTGTAGTTGTTGAATGATTTGTGTAAATAGTGTATATAACGACGTTTGTTTAGTAGAATACCTTTTCTAAAAGACGTGATATCAATTAAATCCACCGGAAACTATCACATAGTGCTACAATTTTGGAATCAGGCAAAATATTCCAACAATGGACATACTTCTAGATGACCTTCAGGTTCAGGACAAATAGGCGTAAATTAGTGGGAGAATTCGTTGAAGATCGGAATCAAGATAATCACCGTCCAAAACCGAAACGGTCAACAGAGTTATCTGATGATTTGGGCACAATGGAGGAAATCCTTCTTACTGAGCTAACCTGTCGTTGTAAGTGCTTCCTTAATAATGTATTACCGGCGTTTTACTCGTAGTGTTACGAAAAGAGATGTTGTGTTGATGGACATCCTACTTAAACGACGTGGCACCGTAACTTAGGAGATAAGAAAATTGCCAAAAATAATTTTGCACGTTATCACGCGACAAAAACACGTGAAAACGCTTTTGCAAGCATTTTCTGTCACAAATTGACAGAGGTCTTGAGGCCTAAAAATGAACGTGCTTGATACGATTAATACAGCCGTGGGTACTGACGTAGGTACCTACTGGGCTTGTTCATTTTACAATTTAGATATTTCAAGATAAATTCTATAGTCCTTAGAAGCGGACAGCTTGAAAATATACATATAGTATTTAGTTACCTACTATTTTAGCATCTTAATCTCTGTCATAATGCTTTATTACGCTAATGAAAGAATTCCAATATAATATTTTTAGGCACGCTGAACGTGAGGACTCTTGACAGTCGTCAGTAGCAGTAGCACCACTACTATGGCGCCCAACGTGGGATCTTGCATCTAGAATTTTATTTATTTTTCTGTAATCAATCTCTGGTGACGGCATAGGCCATTAAAAGGTAACATTGTTGGTTACCTAAGTCACGTACCTATTACATACACGGCACTTCTAAAGAAAAATGTTAGTCATATTTCCAATAAGTATACTTAGCGGACTGTAACTTCAAAATCAAAGCCACCCAATATTCTTTAGTCACGAATGTGAGTAGGCACCTGCTACGAAAATCTATAGATACATATAATAAAATGATAGAAGAGTCAAAACTGTACATTGGAAATATTAAAAAAAATCTCGCTGGGTGTTCAATATAAGATTCTGAAGCCAAAAATATGGTAAGAAACTTTTTTGTCTGTTTGTCGGTTTGTCTGTTTGTCTGTTTGTCTGTTTGCTTTGCTTTGTCCGGAAGGATCTCGAAAAGTACCTACTCAATAGATTTGGTTCAAATTTTGTACAAATATAACTTAGGGGTGGGGTCTTCAAATAGGCTATATATTATCACGCTACATATCCTAGGGGCTAAGCAGAGAGCATAAAATATGTAAGATGGTGAATTGATTTAACCAAAACGTAGCAGGAATATTAGTAAGAGATAGGTTTTACACACAGGCTACATATTATTACGCTACTTAGCCTAGAGGCTTGGCAGAAAAGAATTCAAATCCAAACCAAATTGGCATCATAACATAATTTTCACGCGTACGAAGTCGTGGGCAACAGCTAGTAATAAATAAATGTTAACTAATCCCTTTGGTACGTTCAGCACTAGCGTCAAGACCCGGTTACATACCTACTAAATTCTCACATCTACTGACGTGTTTCCTTATAACTACTAAATATGTATCTGTAAACTCAGAGGCCGGTGTGTATGTAGCTCCTTGAGTGAGCAAAATATCGATAACTTTGTAGTGTACACTACAGATGCAGCACTGACCTCTGGAGTAGATGAGAATAAATAAATATAATAAATATTCACGAACATTTTACACAACGCTATCTGATCCCAAAGTAAGCTAGGAATAATCTGCTTGTGTTATGGGTATCAGACCACGGATATTAATACTTATATACTTTTAAATACATACATATTATACATAGAAACACCCAGACTCTTGAAACAAACATTTATGGGTCACACAAATATTTGTCTCCGGTGGGAATCGAACCCACGACCTCCAGCGCCGCAGGCGGTATCACTACCGACCGCGCCACAGAGGCAGTCCAACTAGCTGATGATGGTGGTCTGCGAGGTAAAGTCTGTAGTCTCCCTCTACGTGTTTAAAAACTTTTTTATTTTTGCTTTGCCGCTTGACAGCTTTCAAATACAAATTACATTGAAAAGTACCTAGGCCTAGGTACAGTCAGCTGCAGAGAAAAGTAAACAGGGCCGCCCTTTAAGGATTGAATTTTCTCGGAAAATCTTAAATATATTTTTATGAGATTTTGTATAGTTATAGAATTACACAAATTTAATAACCATAGCAAATTTCATAAAAAATAAAAATGTATGAAAGAGTTTTTGAAAAAAGTCAATGCTTACAGGGCGGCCCTGTATCCTTTTCTCTGCAGCTGACTGTACCTACCTACATACGATACAACACAAACCCACATAAAACTGTATATTACCTACCAGCGAAGCGAGTAGGAACATAGAATTGATAAATTTTCTGAACAATAATTCACTATTCAAGATAAAAGGCGACAAAAGCAAGTAACTTGTAACTCTATTAAACGCCGCTGATTGAAATGCAAATTGTATTTATTACTGTAGGAGACACCCAGGGGAACTGAAATACTGATCAATTTACTAAGTACAGGTCTATTACCTATTGTTGGGAATAGACCAGAAAATATATCTACCTACCAAGGGGGAAAGAACCTACCTATAAAACGGAACTCTCATGGTGAGGTCGACGGTCTCGTGCTGATATCTGTTCAATTCAGTACCCACCAATATTCAATTAGGAATATCATAAGGAATCATTTGTATTTTTGTATGTTTGTAATGAATAAACTCAAAAACTACTGGACCGATTTGAAAAATTTCTTTCACTGTTGGGAAGCTACACTATCCCCGGGGTAACAAAGCTATATTTTATTCCAATATTCCCGGAAACTACGCGGGTGAAACCGCGTGACGTCGGCTAGTTAATATTATAAAGAGAATAGATTGGTTTTGTTTGTAATCGATAAACTGTTAAACTGCTGAGTCGATTTTAATAATTTTTTTTTCATAGGTAGAAAGTCCAATTACATATTCTTAAGGAACATAAGCTAGGTAGACGAGTGGCTAGAGTGGAGACACGGTGCTCTCTCCTACCGGTTGTCTCAGATGCTTACTGGGCACAGCAGCTTCGGTAAGTATCTGTGGCGAAGACACCGGGAAACCACGGCCGAGTGTCAGCACTGCGAGGACCGCAGCGATGACACAGCGCTCCACACGCTAGTGGAGTGCACGGCATGGGCGCACAACAGCGCCAGGTCCACGTAGTGGGTCTGGACATAGACACTTTCTTAAGTTCAGCAGCATTTGCTGTACAAAAGATAAGGCACTTGACGGATGTAGATACGGCTAGAATAGTCTATTTCAGTTACTTTCATAGCATAATGTCTTACGGTATTCTACTGTGGGGCAATGCTGCAGATATAGATAAAATTTTTATTTTACAAAAGCGGGCCATAAGAGCTATATATAGATTAGGTCCAAGGGTCTCTCTGCGCGAAAAATTCAAAGAGGTTAAAATTCTTACAGTAGCATCACAATATATTTTTGAGAATCTGATGTACGTACAAAGAAATTTACATAGTTTCGCTAAGTTAAGCGATAGACACAATGTCAACACTAGAAATAAAAGTAACCTTGCTGTTTATCATAGCAGATTGCACAAAATCAGCAATTCTTTCATGGGTAACTGTATACGCTTTTACAACAGGCTACCAGACGAAATTAAAAGTATGTCCCTTAATAAATTTAAAAAGGTTGTAAAAAGTAAATTGTACTGCAGGGGCTACTATACAATTGGTGATTATTTGTTGGATGGAGAAGCCTGGAAATGACCTGCTCTACTGGATTCCTCAAAAAATTGTAAAAATGCATAGTTTTTAGATTCATTTTGTAAATAGAGCTCTAAAAAGAATAACCCGCTGAGTTTCTTGCCAGTTCTTCTCAGGTGGGTCGCGTTGTGAACTGGTGGTACATTTTGATTTATATTCTGGACGTTTTACAAGAGCATCTGTATATGCCTATGTGAAATAAATTTATTTTTCTTTCTTTCTTTTCTTTCTCGCTGGGACTGCGCCGCCTCTTTCTGCTTGTGAAAGAGGCGGCGGGACGGGAGCGGGAGAGAACTCTCACACCCGAGATCCGCAGTCGGAGGCCTGGGCGCCGCCGACGTGTCTTCGCCGGAGACTATCGGCCTCCATGATCGGGGGCCTGAGGACGGTGAGAGGGCTGCTCACCGTCCTTACAACAGAAGCAGGCCCATGACGGCAGCGTGACGTGAGGAATTCACGCACCCCCCCTTAGAAGCGGGTTCACACCAGAAACCAAAGACGCGGGATAGCACTCGAACTGCACCCTTGGCGGGGCAGTGGGTCTGTTGGGAGTCTTGGGACATCCTTCCGAGGGCTTACCCGGGCCTCCGCACCATAGGCAGCTGCTGGGCGTTACGTGAGGTTTTTCAGTCGGTAGGAGTCCGGCATAGCATCCATGATGGATTTTCCCTCACGTTAAAAAAAACATAGGCTATGTGTCATCACATGCTAGCCATGCTACAATCCAAGGGACACAACAGTAACTACTTACTTAATAATCTTACTAATATTATAAATGTGAAAGTTTGTGAGTGTGGATGTTTGTTACTCTTTCACGCTCTAACGGCTGAACAGATCTTTCTGTAATTTGGTACAGGGATATATTATAGTCTGGAATAACACATAGGCTACTTTTTATCCCGGGAATAAGTTCCCACGGGAACAAATTTTTCGCGGGCGAAGCTGCGGGCGTCAGCTAGTCATAAATAATGTAAAAAAATATAGCATAAGTGTTTCCATACTATTTAAATACATAAGCATGTAGGCATGTGTTAAATAGGTGCTACGGATTTCGTAGCATTTCACAGGCGAATCCGTGTGGGCACAGCGCTAGTTCTGTAGTAATCAGGCAGACCCATAAACACAGAACGAGTAAGTTCAAGATTATTTTAATTAGTGTTAATAGGAACGTCAATGAATTTATAAATTAAGGGCGACACGCGACAATTGCGCGGTTCGGACAGAGAATATTATTAAATTTGGCTGAACTGTCATCTTGTAGCGAAGGTTTTCCTTATTTTATTTTCATATATTTTATAAATACCTATGCTATAAAATTATAGACAAGTCTTAGGGGGGAAGGAAGAACATCTCTATTGCATTAATGAGGGGGACATTCTTGGCTTGGCCGGCCATACCAAGATTCTCCCTCTGCTGGTGAAGTGGTGATGAACTTCGAAAGTCAAGCAGAAAGATATTACGAAACTACCAAAAATTGCTGCCTGTGCCTGTGGCCTTCAATTGTGGAGGTTGAAGGTCAAAGGGGTTGCATATTGCACGCTGATATAAACCGTTTAGTTTTGTATTTTTTAATTGGTCAAACATAAATGTTTGTCATTTTTTAAAATAATAAATTAAATATCATAAGGGGACGTACTATTTTAAGATGTCTAAAAATTTAATTTAATTGTGATTTGATCATTATGTTCACGGATATAAAAGTAACAAAGTTAAAAAATTATAATTTTGTGAGATTTCCATTTACTTACATACACTTTCCTATCCGGCCGTGAAAAACGACAACCGTAGCGCTGGTCTCCCGATACTGAAAATATTTCTTTCACTCACCACACCACCAACACAATAATTACGAGTTTCTTTCACAATTATTACTGTCTAATATTCCGGTGTTGGACACGGCGAGACAGTCGCGCGGTAAAACGTAAACAAAGACGTGTTCAGTAGCACCACGCATGCGCCGTGCTCGCCGCCACTCGCCACTGAGCCGCCTGTCGTCTGCCGAGTAGCCAACTGGCTGGCGCCAACTTGAATAGTGATTAGAACAGGACTGAAAAGGGCGGGAAACAGAGGAAACACTTGCGTATTGAAACAAACGTTTATTTTTACAATGCAAACACTTAATTTTTAGATTAGTTTTTTAGATCTAAGTTTTGTACATCACGAGCACGCTAAACTTAGAATACCTACATAATATAAGCTTTGTTAGGGACATAGAAGTTGTTAGCTTGGATGTTTTGATTATACTATTTATGGGACCATCTTCAATTTTATTGATATTGCAGTACTACCTGGATACTTATTTATTATCTAGTTAGCACAGAAATAGCAATAAAATTGTTACATTGTTGATAATATTCGTATATGTAATATAACATTCATATCTATTAAAAGGGACTTTAAAAATACATACAGTGCACCTAATAATTTAAAGGGAAGTACTAGGTAAATAATTGGGTAAATACCGCAACATTGTAATCCATCTCATAAGATTGTAATCTATCTCGCGAGATTGTAAAATGTCTTGTGTGTTACAATTTAATATATTATTTTTTATAATGAAAATTTTTGACTTTTGTGTATTCATTATATACAGGATGGAATTTAAAGACGGTAGTTGGAGGGAAAGTACCCTTAATATTGATAATGGCAAGTTTTGCGGAAAGGGAAACATTCCTTTATTTTCAAAAGTAAGTAAAACTGCATTTAAAGATTTTTGAATAATCACCTGCTTGAGCCAGGAATCGAACATGGGACATGTGAAAAAAAAACATCCTATATTTTATGATACCAACCGAAAGAGTCTTTAATAAGGAACAATTTCTTTGAAATAACATAGTATCTTAAAATGAAGGAAGATCAAGTAAATATGTTTTTATTGTAAAGATCACTCACTATCTGAAGAAGAAAAAAAACATCTAATCGAGAAACTCCCATTTTTTTTTGAAGTTGTTTGTTTAAGTGACCAGAACGAATATTTCCATTCACAGAAACTAGAACATTTTTTAACCAACTTAAAAAAAAAAGGAAAAGAATCTCAATAAGACTGTTTTTTTTTCTCTAGATAGTGAGTAAGCTTTACAATAAAAACATATTTTACTAGGTCTTTCTTTAATTTAAGATACTATGTTGTTTTAAAGAAATTGTTCCTTATTAAAGACTCTTTCGGTTGGTATCATAAAATACAGGATGTTTTTTTTTTCACTTCTCCTAGGTTCGATTCCCGGCTCAAGAAGATTTTTCAAAAATCTTTAAATGCAGTTTTACTTACTTTTGAAAATAAAGGAATGTTTCCTTTCAGCAAAACTTGCCATTATCAATATTAAGGGTACTTTACCTCCAACTACCGTCTTTAAATTCCACTCTGTATAATTTTATCAAAATGAATAATTAAGTAGGTACCGAAATAATTTAATGTTATCTAAAATTATTAAATTAACATAACCATCGTTAAATATTTCGACAGTTTACAATCTCACGAGATAGATTTCAACCTCGCGGTATAAGTATACAATTTTAAAGTGTCCTTGAACGATGGATATAATTATATCGCGGTGGAACATATGGTCAACTAGTTGATACGCTACGGCTTCGCCCGCGTGGAATTAGATTCCCGTTCTTCGATTTCGATTTTGCTTCCCATGGGAACATATTCCTGGGATGAAAAGTAGCCTATGTGTTATTCGAGACTATAAGCTATCTCTGTGCTAAATTTCAGCCCAATCCGTTCAGCCGTTAGAGCGTGATTGAGTAACAAACATCCAAACATCTTCATAAACTTTCCCATTTATAATATTAGTAGGGAGTAGGATAGCGCAAATCAGGAACAAAGCATAGAATTTTCCAACTAAAGTAGATACACTTACTAAACAAGCCTGCGACAATGTCTATTACTCACATAATACTACTACAGTCTATTAGTTTTTACTACAGTTCATGAACTACTCTAAGCATTCAGTAGCAACTACCCTCTATCTATGTTTAATCAGACTACAAACAAAGTCTAAAGCGATTTTATAAAATATCTTATTCTAATATTGGGCAGGCGCAAAGATCCTCAGTACAGACAACTTAGTCTTATTTATTACATTAATAGGACTCCTGTTTTTACCCGACTGTACGACGCAAAAGAGGGGTAATGTGTTATTTATGTAACTCTTGTTTTCTGCTCTTGTCTGTCTGTCTGTCAAACATATGTCCTTCCGAACCTAACCCAGTCTTATGTTAACGTCTCTTATACCGGTAAAGATGAATCTTTGTGTAGAGTTTCGGAAGTAATAAGAAAAGCTGTGTGTCAAGGCAGAAAGATTATTACCGAGATTCATTAATTATTTTCATCCGAACAGTGAGTTAACGATTTATTTGCGATATTTTATAAATACCGCGTGTTATTCAATCGGTAACCGTCGCTTTCAATAAATTTACATGAAATTAACGCAAACTATATTAGTGATTAGTATAATAATTGTAGTACATGCTAACCACGACTAAAAGCTCTACAGTAAAACCTAACTTACTATTACGTGTGCTATTACTACATCATACGTGTTTGTCGATCTTGTTGTGACCATATACCAAGTAATATTATTTTACATGCCTTACAGCAGGCAATGCCAAACTTCTACATCGTCCTGATGCTGGCAAGCAATGCACACAGTTGCGATCGTTTGGTACGCGATGGATCCAGAAAATATAATATTGTATTTATGTCCGTTCTATTGCAACGTCTTGTATCCTCCTGACTGGCTAGCCCTATTTTGGTGTGAGCTGTCATTATATTTGTATTGTTTCTCGGCGTGATATATCTATTTAACACTTAAGCGTTATGTCATTTCTGGTTTATATTGATATTCATTTATTTGATACTAGCTGTTGCCCGCGACTTCGTACGCGTGAAAATTATGTTATTTGCCAATTTGATTGCTCTCTGCTTAGCCCCTAGGATATGTAGCGTGATAGTATATAGCCTATTTAAAGACTCTACCCCTAGTTAATATTTGTGCCAAATTTGAATCAAGTCTATTGAGTATTTTTCGAGATCCTTTCGGACAAAGCAAAGCAAACAGACAAACAGACAAAACATTTTCTAACTACATTTTCGGCTTCGGTATCTTATATAGAACACCCAGTGAGTATTTTTTTAAAATATATCTAATGTACAGTTTTCACTTTTCTATCATTTTATTATATGTATAGATACGGTATTTATTTTTGCAACCCGATGCGTCGCAACCTTCAGGGCATTCTAGAAGTTTGGTAAAGCCTATTCTATTTAAAAATAATCCTTAACTACCTTAAAACTAATTTCAGTCTGATTCGAATACATCGAATGGTGAGTTCTTTATTATTTGTGCACAGAAGGTACACTCTTGTGTTGTTCAGACTCATTTTTGCTCAGCAATAAATGAAGGAAGGGACTTTGACCAAGTAATCGTAGAGACGGGGCCATCCATCCACACATTAGTTTCGAAGTGAGCACATGCGCTCACCTGGTCGTAGTGGGTGTTATTGTTCAGAAGGTGAAACATGTGCGGCAAGATAAGATTTTACGCAAGATGCCTTCCTGTGCGTTCCAGAAACGTAGCAACACTACCCTAAATTCGAAAAAATAAATCGGGAATTACTTTTCACTCGTAAGTACTAATTTTGCATCTAGTATCTTAGGCTGTATTTGAAGTCGCCCTGACCGTCGGCGCTGACAGCCAAAGTAAAGTGTGTATGAACTATTAGGAAGCCTTTTAGAATAACGCGTAGCTACGTAGCTATCACGCGTGCGTTGGTCAGCGCTGACGGCGACGGTCGGCGTGACTCTGAAACCAGCCATAATCTCACATTTTGAGTTCGTAATGTGGGACGTGGGCCAGTCTATACTGTTACTTGGTGGGAGGTACTTTTCATTCACCGAATACTAGTATAATTTAAAAAGGGACAAAATCTAAAAGGTTGAAATGTAGGCATATAATATACCTCTGACTACCCCTTCCAGGACGTAGGCTTCTCCCAATTTACGCCACAACACACGGTTCTGCGCCTTTCGCAGAGTGAATGAGGAATTGCTTGGCTGTATAATATTTGTGTAAGCGAGTGTGAAACATTTGTTTAGAGCTTTTACACATTTCTAACATCGCTAAAACAACACAACAGTGTCAACTGGTGCTATCTGATAACCCACGCCAATGGTATTATCAGATGATGGTATCATTGGGTCCTTAAACACTAGCTTATACTAATATTGTTCCCCACAGAGTTGATTAATATCATAGTCGGGTCAAATAAACCTACAGTGCTCACTAAGGTAGAGAAATTATGCAATAAATAGAGGTAGGTAATTAGGTGTGCTGTATTCACAGTGCTGGTTGGGGCAAACAAATACCACGAAATTGGGAAGTGAGCTGAATTTTGACTCGAAAAGTTTACTTGGAACAACTTACTGTATCATAAATGTAGTTCCGGGCTTGATTTTGAAGACGCGGAACCTACTTCCACCAAATAAAACATAGTTTGGCAGCCAGCACTATTTGAGCGAGTTCGGTAGGTGATTCGGCTGGTGGCGATGCTTGCAAGCGCACTTGGGTCTATCTGAGCGAATTTAGTTTTTAACGAGCTATGTTATTTTTCAACTCTTTACAGACGAACTTAAAACCTACAATCTATTCTAAAGTTAATCTAAAACTAGAAGTATATAGTATCTAAGCTAGTTACTACAATATTAGTCTTTTCTGACAGACTTCACATTTACACGGATACGATGGCAGATGAAAATATGACGACACGTTACACCTTAGCGTAACATAAGTGGTATTATATCTTTAAAATTAACTTACACTGCCCTCCATTATACAACAACAAACTCTTTGAAATTACAGTTGATTTTTTGCGCAATCATCAAAGGAAGATTATTTTACTTGGTGATTATTACCTTTCATTTTAGCCCCTCTCTATAAAATAGAGTGCAGAGGTGCTTATGTGGAGACTATGCCTGTAGTCTGTGACTCTGTCGCATTAAACTACGTCACTAGGTCAAGTGGATAATCTGTTCAAAGTTTGAAATAAACCAAAAATTACAACGTCAATCGGACTGGACTGTTAGAGAGGGGCAGTCCGGTAAGAACGATCTCACGGCTTTCTTGTTCTTATATGAATGGTTCCGTGTCGTTTACCAACGATCCCATAATGGTGGAGGGTTTACTAGTTTGAAGTTCGGTTATGAGACAACGGGTAACCTACGCCTTCGACCTAAAATGGTCACCGCAGATTAAGAACATTTGCAACGTCAGTGACGCAAAAAGTTAGTATCTCTTTTGAATAAAATTACACGAATGGATGAATGTAAAAATTAACGCAGTTGAAGCTTTTTTTTTTTTTTTACGGATTACTATTGTATATTGTCGGTTATCTAGTATGATATAATAGAGGCGAGCGTTTAAATTAAAATTATGTACATACTAAATTAATCTAAAACAAAGTCCCAAGTTAGTTTCCCGGCCATAGTAATGAACGCCTGTGCCGAGTCTCGCCTCCTCCGTCTACCAGCCGTAGCCAACTTACTAGTACCACGCTGTTCTATACGGAGAAGAGTAACTTGGACCCCTGAAATCTTACTATACAATAGGGAACCTAGTATTATGATTACAAAATAGCATAACACCAGTGGTTTTCCAATGAAAAGTAGCATGAATCCTTATGGTATGGTTAGCATGTATGTACCTAAACCCGCCTACAATCAGACCATGGGTTGCAGGTCAGACGTTACGTGCCGACTTACTTGTGTAAACTATTCTATTAGTCTCTTGTACCAGACTTATAAAGTGAATATAAAGCTAGTTTTGTATTTACGCTACAACTATATCGCACATCCATATCTAAAGAGCTGCAACTCAAAAATCGCATTTTTTGAGATAAGCACACCACCGCATTCTTTATCCGAATACCTATCCACCAATAAAACAGACTTAAAAATAAGTCCACTACTCGCTGCTAGATAGCACCAAGTGTCCCTTTAGTTACACGAGGGAGCCCCGCTCCCTTCCGCCAAAACAGAGACATCGCTAGTTGCGGCCTAAACTACAAGCGAATTACACGGGTCCATCGTAAACAAAAGGGAATTATTTTGAGTTCTATCTGTACCGTTGAAATTTCAAGCACTATTTATTTTGAGTTGCCGACTTTTAGACGACTTTTAGACGTTTAGTTGCTCAGTAAGTAACTACGCATCTTGAGTTAAACCCGTATAGCTGGCAGGGTAAGTAAAAGTTTTAAATTTATTTAGAGTTCTTTCCATACTGTTGCTACATTTTTGGATTTGTATTTGTGTCCGTTTAGTTGAGTCATATTTTAAAGCGTTATATTTCTTTAAAAAGCCATTTATTTGAAACATTTTTGCTATTGGCGGTTAAAATCTTGTAATCTTATTATAATTTCATTTTTATAACTAGAATTTCTATAGCATTTTACTCAATAACTGCATTTTTTTTAGTTACGTCTCTTTAATTGGATTTTGCCAAAATAATTTCGCAATATCGCTAATAACATCGAAAATGTTCTTTTGTAGACTCTTTTAATGCGATTTGATGCACAAGACCCTATTAATAAGTAATGAAAACATTTTTTTACAGGTTAACAACGAAACGTGGTCAGTTTTTTTATTAGTCAATATGATAGAGGAAAGAGATAAAGAAAACTCTTCACCAATGCGCTGGAGGACGTCTTTAAGACGCTGAACTGGAAAGCATGGGCATCTCGCACCTTCGATTTGCCGGCGACATCGTCATAGTGGCGGAGACGCTGGAACAGTTTAGTGGAATGTTGCCCAGCCTAAACGTTGCGTCTCGACGTGTTGGTCTCGGCATGAACTTGGAGAAAACCAAGGCCATGTTTAATGAGCACGTCACGCCGCGCCGGGACCAATCTACGTCGAAGGATCGAGGCTTGAGGTTGTCCAGGAGTATACATATCTTGGGCACGTTATCACGTTAGACAAGTGCAATCTGGACAAGAAAATCGCTAGAAAGATCCGTTTGGGTTGAGCAGCGTTTTTTCAATGCGCCTATAGCACAGTGCGTGAAGACGAAAGTCTACAAACAACCAGTGCGTCCTACCAGCTATGACATACGATGCCAAGACGTGGACACTTACGGTGGGGCTAGTTTATGCCCTTAAAGTTGCACAGCGAGCTATGGAACGAGCCATACTTGAAATATCTCTGAGGGATAAACTCCGAAGGTTTTTCGGCGGAGAGCCGGAGTGGTCGAAATAGCTCGCAGAATAAGCACATTAAAGTGGCATTGGGCTGGCCACATCTGTAGAAGAACCAACGACCGAATGGAGCAAACGGGTTCTAGTGTGAAGACCGCGACTCGGTAAATATAGGGTAGGACGTCCACCCGCTAGATGGACTAATGACCTGGTAAAGATTGCAGGCTGTGACTGGATGCGAAAGGCTCAAGACCAGGTACTGTGGCGTGAACTGGGAGAGGCCTATGTCCAGCAGTGGACTACTATAGGCTGCTTGATTGATGATTTTTAGTACATATTTTAGATATCTACTTACAGTTTATTCTTAAATGTAAATGATTTTTGATGTGCATATAAAATTGTTTTCCACAAAAAGGAAGTTTATTATTATTTTTTATTTATAAGAAAAATATGTTTGTTGCTATATATTTTATAATTAAAAGGTACAAAAGTGACTTTCATTAGTTGTTTTAACCACTATCAATAATATATTTACACTTACTAAAGTTAACTAATCTTTTCTTCCTCATTGATCATCCAATATACTCCTATTGCTAACCTCAGATCACTCTATTAAATTGGACTAATTAAAAATAACACATAATGCTATTACGTTTTGAGTTTATAGTGTTTCGTCAAAAGAGAGTTAAGTACAAATTCAATTCACCTATATAGACTCAACTCAAAATAATATGACAAAACACACCTACCTTGTCAAGCAATAGGGCAATTACTCGAAAATTCCAATTTTCAGCCCCAAAACATGATTAAAATGAAAGAATCGTACAATTTTATTCAATCTTGCTGCGCACAGAAAACATAATTCTATACAGAACACTTCTACAGTGCATAGGGGTCGAGCAATCAGTTTTTTGCATTTTCCCAAAAAAGTGCTTTTTTGAGTTATGCTCTCTTTAGATCTAGGTGTGCGATATTACGTCAGTTTCGTTAAAACTTGAGGGTAAGGCTGTAACAGGGACGCGGTTACTATACATACGTAAATATATAAAGTATCCCAAAACTAGCTACCCAAATTTCGTCACGTGACGTGGCATTAGTCAAAAAATTGTGTACGTGTAACCGTTACGCGGGATTGAAGTAAAACTTCTTTGCCATTGACGGCATCAAATGTTATATCAATATCATTCATTCTAATTTTGAATAGCGAAAACGTAGTCAAAATTCAAATGGCGTTACTTCCGTCAGAAAAAAATCTGAGTTACTCCCTAGTCGCGCCTAAAGAAGTTTTACTTCAAAAAAAATACAAAAATGAGAAATAAAAATCCCATGAATACTTTGACTGTAAATCCGTTTCAAAGGTCCTGTAAATTTTCATTATCACCCTTTCTATCGCTACCCACAGAGCGGCAGCTCCGTGGGTTGTTTTGCCGCGCCGACCATGTTACCTCGAATTGCCGCGGTAACAAACGAATGCTTAATGTGCGACAAAAATATTTTATTTAAAATAAAAAAATCCCCCCTTTTTATTTAATATTTGTATTTGATTTCCGATGCCAAGTCTCATGAAATATGGAGAGTTAATTTTGGGACAACCAATATATTCACGCATCTTACTTTGAAGAAGTAGTAGGTAAACTTTTGCCTACTTATATGGATCCCCACATCCTTCAATTCTAACTAGTCGTGACGTAACAAGTTTTAATACAGTCTATAAGTGAAATAAATCTTGGATAAACATTACAACTAAGCAGTTGCATCATTCAACCATCTCCTGATTAATTTGATTACAATCAACACCGTTTACATTATTTCATGTCCGGTTTTGATTGCTATGGCTTGTACTATCTCATATCATGGCTTGTATTCACTTCATGTGATAGGACAAGCCATGACAGCCCTAAAAACTAAGTAGCTAATTAATTAATTACAGTGACACTTATATGATTTATGCTAACACAAATCGCAGCTTAATCTAACAAAACATCTCTTACGTGAATAACAAACAACACAACGAATTTAACGAAACAATTTTAAAAACGTGCTAGTAGTAAAAAGTTAAAACCACAATATTATTTCTAACGTGTAGTAAAACCTTGTCTACTCAGTGCCAATAAATTTACTCTATCGCTATTTTAATCTTGCTAAATACAACAAAAAAATCCAATTATATTAGTTTAAACCATACAAAGACGGCATGTGTGCGCGCGTTGTTGTATATTTGTTGACGTGCGTGTTGCGTGCGTCCGTGCATATTATTTTATAGTATTTTCGTTAATTTTTAACACTTGTGACAGCTTACTTTCTACCACCACCAAGTTAAAACTTTTGTCTCTATGGTGTGCAAGAGTATTTTGGCAAAAGTGTAATAAATAGTTTAACAATTACGTAGGCTTTGCTCTCCCAGTGGCGAAATGGTGATTTTGCTTGTGGCTTCGGTTCCCCAAGATAGAAGTGACAAAACGCTATCACATTTTTCATGTTTTTGTGTACTGTGACTCCCCGTTATGAACAAATAGCGATCTACTGTTCATTGCAAAATAAAAGATACTAATGCAACGATATGTTATGAAAGTAATTTTTAACAAATAAATGACTTCCTGTAGCTAAAGTTTATTATGTGGCTACGGTGTGGGTCTGAGGGGAGCTAAGTCTAGTTGGTCAGTTGCACGGCTGGAGCGACGTTGTGGAGTTCAGTCACAGCGGGAGGCGCTGGCATCGGGCAGTTCTTCATTGGCCGACGGGACACGGCCACGGCACAGACATCAGTGGACGCATGATTGTATCTAAATGTACTGCACGCTGTCTCAATGGCCCGACACGATACCGGCATGTCGTCGCAAGCGCGGCTCCCGCTCCCGTTGCTTGCAGTGGCATGAGTAGATAGTGTCGTGTCAGCTCCAATGAACAAAGTAGCGGTGCCATGTCGTTGAATACTGGCGGTGTCGTTGTGGGCCGGGTCCCTCTGCGTGTGGTGGTGGGTGGTGGGTGGTGGGTGGTGGGTGGCGGCTACTCGTCGGCGGCGAGGTGTCTTGTGGCGTCGACGCACTCGTAGCCGTACTTGAGCGCGTAGTGGAAGCGCGGGTCGGACGCCAGCTCCGCCAGCTCGGGCGCCGTCAGGATGTCCTCCACCGGCGGCAGCAGCAGCTCCAGGTCGCCGCCTGTACGCACACAATACACTTTATATATCTATTCTAGAAACTTTTCATAATATTAAATGAAAACGCCTTATCTGTCTGTTTTTTTTTTCCTATTAACACTTCCTATGGAAACATTGTTATGTTGCGTTATATTCCAGGTAGATACAAATAAAATCTATTTAAAAAAAAACTTGAGAGGTGTCAAGGGACACCCGGATGGAACGAAGTTCCTTTGAATTAATTAGTGAAGGAATTGTAATAAAATTTTATTTTTCTTTAATTAACAATAATTTTTTTTTTATTATTAACCCCCATTTTATTACCCCCCTTACTACTACTTTTTGCTATAGTATGGAGGGTAGAGTTACCTTTACCCTCCATACTATAGCAAAAAGTGTCGTGACAACTTTTCGTAAGATTTTTTTCCGTCTAGCCCCCTTTCACAACGCGCGATAAGGAACTTCGTTCCAAAAATCTATTTAAAAATAGCAATACACCATACACCGGTCTCAAGTCCTGAGACGTCATTGTTCACTCAGCCAGATCGGTTCAGTCGCTATAGTGTACAAGAGTAACAAACATGACTATGAGTGAACATGAGCATGACATTACTCACATTCATAATATTAGCACATTAAGGCAAGTTAAACGCTCGCTACAAACCCATGATGTGCACCAGGTCGATGAGGCGGAAGAACATCTTGGAGTGCAGTTCGTCGGAGCGCGCCTCGCCCGCGCACTCGCGCCACGCGTCGCGCAGGATGCACGCGCACCACACCTGCGCAACACAACAATGCACAGCGTCACTGCACTGTGCCACTCGCAGGACGCACCACAGTAGCATAATATACGATAGTGTGGGCAAATGGAAAACGCACTCACACAACATACATATTTCCCCTTCGGCCAGATTGGAAACCGAAGTTTGGAAACCGGTTTCGAAAAAAGAATTATTTTTCTTTTAACGAAACCTGGTTTCCAATAAAGAAGAATAATTCGGTTTTCGAAAATGGTTTCTAAAACAGAAAGTAGGATCTTCTTTCGAAACTCTTCCAATACCTATAACTTTAAAACTCTGTTCGGCAAGATATAATTTCTGGGCCACTTACAAGTATTATTATGTACAAAAACAAGACGCTATCCACAAACCGTCTTAAGGGATGGCATTCTACAATAAATAGGTACCTACATTGACCGTCGACAGCCCAAACTCAAGGAAGGAAAGATTACAGTAGGACACTGTATAGAAATTATTTCCTCATATCTTTTTCTAATATAGACAGGTACAGATAGTTCAACTCATCAGTGCGCGCGGTGCTATGTGTGCGTGCCCTTGTAATTATACAGCTTTAATTTGTGTGGCAGTGACGCGGCCGTCTTCACAGAGTACATTTCTATATTATGAGATAGAGACGTAACTAGACTTATTGACGACACCAGCGGTGCCAAGCAGTCTTTGCAGGAAACTCTCTGCGTGGCCGCGAAATAAAAATCTTAATGAACAAAAAGCATACAGCGTCATCTACCACGTTTTGAAGGCAACTCTTACGTTATAATGAAACAAAATTAAATATCATGACAAGTCTCAATGTAACTGCAACGTTGACATCCTGTGTAAGTTGGTTACATTATAATTCATTACACAGTGTTCTAAGCATGTTCTAAGTGATAATACCATGGGTACAGTCGTTAAAGAAAATGTCTAGTTCTTCACGGAGAAAATTAAATAATATTGAAATTGAAAAGTAATTAATATTTGTTATCACTGCATATTATTATAAGACAAAGTCCCCGCCGCGTCTGTCTATTCACGATAAAGTTAAAAACTAGGTACTGCATGGATTTTCATGCTGAGATCACCAATGATTCTTGAGAACGGTTTGCGAGTTTTTATATACATTGTCTAAAATATAACAATATTAGTTGGAGATGTCGGAAAAAAATAAGGTGTCTGGGAGCTTTTAACGAAAACACCCTTCGAGTCATTACAAAATAATGAATGGTAGAATTGTGTAACTTATAAAGGCCTACAGAATAGTCAAAAAATTATAGAGCTCCAAATTCTAATGCAAAAAAAAATAGAAATGCAGAGATAGTCAACAGAAAAAACATTGCTTATACAGCAAATATGACAAAAATTGAACTGTATGACTTGATTTAAAAAGTAAAAAGACCATAATCTGTACATCTAAAAAAACTGTTGAGGTTCGAGAGTCTGTACATGGAAGATAATTTGAAAATTTTAATTGTAGGGCGTTCTCTAATCGATACTGAAGCTGAAAATGTAATAAAAATTTTCATGTCAGTCTGTCTGTCTGTATCCCGAATAAGTATCACGCTGAAACTACTGAATTGATTTAAATGAAACTTGGTACAATCTGAGCTTATGATCCGAAGAAGGTTCTGAGATACTTTTGATTCCGATATTTTGCGCGGTTCCTTTGGGAGAGGGCAGGGCAGTTTTACATGCTGCTTGATAAGCCAGAAATGCCTCTCCTTTCGTACACCTTATGTGACGTAAACGAAGTTGCACGGGTCAGCTAGTTTGTTATAAGATTGATGACATACTTCAGCCATATGGCTTAAAAGTTCTTCGGCTACCACCGTATCATCCTGAACTAAACCCAATCGAAAATGTATGGGGAATTTAAAAAAAAAATATAATGCTTCTCATAACATCAAACAAAATGTGATGGAAATAATGAAATTAATAAACTTTTAGGTCAAATTGATGAAGTGATGTGGCGTATTACAAAGAAAAAGAATACCTACTATCGACATTTTGATATGGAATCTGAATTTATAATTAACCTTGTAGAGAGCAGCGAATCCTAAAATTCCTCAATTTTATTCTTCTAGCTATACTTACTAATATGTTTAACATACATTTCACCCATTAAGTTTTTATTTTTTATTTTAGTTAAACAAGCGTTTTTTTTATTTTGTACTTCACTGTACCTCTTGTCACACACACGAAGTCACTGTGTTTCTACGAGGTTTTTTTTTCCACACATAGGGCCGCGCGCACAGATGAGTTGAACTTACTATACCTACTTAATATGATTTCACTAAGTGTAACTTACCAATTTAGGTGAAATTTATTATTATTGATATGAGATATTATTATTATTAAAGAATAGATAGGTACCAATTTCAGTTGAATATGTATTTTGTAACTGTACACATAAATTTTAAACAGCTAGAGAGTTTTGAAAGAAGATCGTACTTTCTGTTTGAGTTTCGAAAGAAGATCCAACTTTCTGTTTTGGAAACCGGTTTCGAAAACAGAACTATTTTTCTTTATTGGAAACCAGGTTTCGTTAAAAGAAAAATAATTCTTTTTTCGAAACCGGTTTCCAAACTTTGGTTTCCAATCTGGCCGAAGGGCATATTTCAGGATAGGTTTCACGCCCAGCCTGTAATGTATGTAAGTCGCGTTATCCGAAAACGCTTTGCTAAACATCATAACAGTTTTTTCACCAATATTTATTATCAAATTCAGTAGTTGAAAAATAAAAATCATAAATAACATTTTTGATCTAACTATTATTTGTAAAAAAAAAAAGCTCCTTGAGTCTGACGTTCAATAGTAAGCATAGAACCCTTATGGATCAGTCAGACACTCAACGAGGGGCGAAGGAAGTAGGCAGAGACGTAGTAGTGTAGTTGCGTCATGTCGTCCCGTGAGAACTCTCTGGCAATCCATGGTTAGTGAGTTAGTTTAGGCAGAACGAGTGGTTACCCGGAGGCGCAGGTCGTCGCGGCGCTCCATGTCGTCCACGAAGTCCGTGAGGTCCAGCGCCTTCTTGTACTCGTACTCCGTCAGCGACGAGCTGTCCGACGACACGTACATCTGGAACACAGACCATACATTGATACGAAACGTCTACAGTCGTTGGAATCAAATTATTCGTGCAGCGATGAGAGACGTCTCTCTCAAATATTGACATATATTTTTTTTACTACTAAAATGGCAAGTTTACGGCGCCACCTGATGGACTGTGGTCACCGTAGCCTATGCAAATTTGCAACATCACAGCCGCTTCATTTGCGCTGTCGATCTTGCCAGAACTTTCCAAGACCCCTTCTCAAGAACCTCTGTAGGCTTTTGGGTAAACCTGATCCCGTCCTCTTTTTTCCGATCCCGAACAACGCGAGGTGCTACTCATACACAGTGGAGAGAAGCTTCGCTAGAATTGAGCGTTTAAAAAGATCCTTCCTCTGTAGAACTATAAAAATTCTGGAACGACCTGCCCGCACACCTGTTTCCCTCATCTTACAATCCCGAGTTTCTCAAGCGGAGCGTGAAGAGGCACATTACAGGGCCGTCAACTTGAGGACCACTAACAGAAGAAGGCTTACGGACTGTTAGAGTGGCCTCCAATCATTAGATGCGCCATGACTTTGCATCAGGTTGACGAAGTCAATTTGGCGAGCTTAGTATTAAATAATTAATAGTTTAAAAAACTAAAAAACACTCTTTTAGCACGTACAATTTTTCTTTTATTTTATACTTTTTTCGTATCCCATTCAGCAAACCCTTTCATTTAATAGCCATATCATGGGGGTGCATTTCAAATAGCCAATCCGCCATCTTGGATGTCCTTCATGTTGGATTTAAGTCACGTGACAATTTTTTTGTATTCCTGACAGCAAACCCTTTCATTCGATACCCATATCATGGGGGTGGATTTAAAACAGCCAGTCCGCCATTTTGGGGAGGCCGACATATTGGATTTGTAATGACGTTTTTTAGCTAGTCATGTATTGTCATCAGAACTCAGAGCGTGTGCAAAATTTCAGCCTGATCGAAGGACGGGAAGTGGGTCAAATTAACATTCCAAGATTTTCTTACATACATAGTTACAAGTGAAGCTGTAGAAGCGTGTTAAAAATCAAGGTTGAGAGAGTTAGACATTCTATGCGAATTATTCTAGTACACAAGTAATATCTAGTTATGTGTAACAGTTCTGTACCTGCACGAGTTCCTCGGCGGGCAGCACGCGGTCGTCTCCGTCGTCCAGGCCGTGGTGCACGCGCACGTCCCGCGGCAGCGCCGCCTGCAGCTCGGCGAACGCCAGGCGCGCCTCCAGGCGCTGCCACGCCTCCGACGACTCCACGTCCGGCTCGTCCGACGCCACGAGGCACAGCTTGGCCAGGGAGCACATGGTCTGCCGATACAGAATCATGTATTTTTTCCGATCTTTTGATTAGTAATGTTTAAACGGTGGTCTATCTCGATATAAAGTACTAAATTAGAGGCTGCAGGAGGTCAAATTCTTACACATATAAAACCGTATACGTGCGTAACAAATTAATTAAGTGCACCCGTATCGGCGGAGATCCTGGCGGCCAGCAATGTCGCTAGTTTGCTGAGCCCACAGAGGGCGATGGCCGTCAGAACGATAAAGGTATGCCGGGCATGTCTCCTAGCCGGGACCCCTCCATGGCACCTGGAAGCGAGAGCTCTTGCGTCACTATTTAAATGGCGCAAGGAGGCGCTGGAGCGGAGCCAAAGGCCTGCGTCTCGAGAAATCGAGGCCCAGCGGTCCCAGCTCCGCCAGGAAACTGTGGAGACATGGAAGGTGCGACTTGAGCAACCAAAGTGGGGATTCGCTACCATCGCGGCCGTCAGACCGGTTATGGATGAGTGGCTGGAGAGGAGACACGGTGCTCTCTCCTACCGGTTGTCTCAGATGCTTACCGGGCATAGCAGCTTCGGAAAGTATCTGTTACAAATACACCGGAAAACCACAGCCGAGTGCTAACACTGCGGGGAGCGCAGCGAGGACACAGCGTTCCACACATTGATGGAGTGCACGGCGTGCTCAGGTCCTCGTGATGGGTCTAGATGTGGACACTCTCTCGCTCGAGAGTAAGTGGGACTGCGCCGCTTCTTTCAGCGAGCAAGTTATGTTCGTGAAAGAGGTGGCGGGGAGGGAGCAGGAGTGGACTCTCCCACCCGAGTTTCACAGTCGGCGGCTGCGGCGCCGCCGATGTGTCTTCGCCCAAGACTATCGGCCTCCATGACCGGGGGACTGAGGATGGTGAGGGGGCTGCTCATCGTCCTTACAGAAGTAGGCCCTAGACGGTGGTGTGACGTCTGGGATTCATGCACGCCTCCTCTAAGAAGCGGGATGACTCCCGAAAACCACCCAAAGACGCGGGATAGCACCCGAACTACCCCGTACCTAGGCGAAGCCGCAGTGGTAGTTGTAGGTTAGTTGGGAGTCCTGGGATATCCTTTCGAGGGTTTACCCGGGGTTCCCAACCGTAGGCTGCTGGGCGTTACGTGAGGTTTTTTAGTCGGTAGGAGTTCGGCATAGCATTCATGAAGGATTTTCTCTAAAGTTAAAAAAAATCATTAAGTGCAAAAGTTCAATTTTTTCATTGGTGCGATAAGGTTGGTTGAGGCTTACTATGCACCTTGCAAGTGGTACATCTACTAATTAAAGAATGAGGTCAACCCGAGGAGAAGTGGAAACTCGTAACGAAACCCTATAATAACTTGTACACACAGCGCGGGGCAGCAAAATCAATACTCATCTTAAGAGACTACCAGACGCCAAATTGTTAAAAGAAGATAGAAGATATACATTTTAGCGTGCAAGAAAGAGAGAGATGCGATCGGTTTTAGTGCGCTTTTAACGAAATAAATTAATTATAAAAAATACTATAACCAATATGAAAAAAATGCTCTAGTGCAAATGAAGATTTTACTATTGTCTTTCTTATAAATATTTTATATTATAAAAACAACTTATACATACGAGATCTAGCTTAAAATTTTACGAAATCGAGGTATTTTCAACCCAAAAATCTATCGAGGATTTTATCAGTAATCGTGTTTCGAGCTTAGAGCGTTTTTAGTTCATGAACTGAAGTTTTCTGTGTTCAAATTTTAATTCAGCAGACCTCACGAGTCCTGAGATCTAGATCAAAGTAATAGTCTATTTGGCGTCATATGGACTCTTAAATGAGACCAACGGTCATACTACTACAGGTACGTAAATATATATACATATCATCACGCCTGTTTCCCATTGGGGTGGATAGAGATTATGACTTTCCACTTCTTGCTACGATCCTGGCATACCACTTTCGCTTCTGCTACTTTTACAAAAACGAAACAGTTGTGAAAGCACAGGTAGGTAAAGGAGCCAATAATTAGACAGGTGGAGTGTAGACCGTCAAATGGTGTGCCGCAGCAGAACATAACAGAGGGTACTCTGCAGAAGTATGGGGCACTAACCGTCATCCGCGGGAGTGAGGCGCGCTCGGCCCGCGCCAGCTGCGCCAGCGAGCGGGCGGCGCGCGGCCAGTGCCGGTGCGCCAGGTGGTGCAGCGCCAGCGGGGCGCAAGTAGAGTGTGCTGTAGGTACTGTAGGTACTGACCGACATCCTTGGCAGCGAGGCGCGCTCGGCCCGCGCCAGCTGCGCCAGCGAGCGGGCGGCGCGCGGCCAGTGCCGGTGCGCCAGGTGGTGCAGCGCCAGCGGGGCGCAAGTAGAGTGTGCTGTAGGTACTGTAGGTACTGACCGACATCCTTGGCAGCGAGGCGCGCTCGGCCCGCGCCAGCTGCGCCAGCGAGCGGGCGGCGCGCGGCCAGTGCCGGTGCGCCAGGTGGTGCAGCGCCAGCGGGGCGCAAGTAGAGTGTGCTGTAGGTACTGTAGGTACTGACCGACATCCTTGGCAGCGAGGCGCGCTCGGCCCGCGCCAGCTGCGCCAGCGAGCGGGCGGCGCGCGGCCAGTGCCGGTGCGCCAGGTGGTGCAGCGCCAGCGGGGCGCAAGTAGAGTGTGCTGTAGGTACTGTAGGTACTGACCGACATCCTTGGCAGCGAGGCGCGCTCGGCCCGCGCCAGCTGCGCCAGCGAGCGGGCGGCGCGCGGCCAGTGCCGGTGCGCCAGGTGGTGCAGCGCCAGCGGGGCGCAAGTAGAGTGTGCTGTAGGTACTGTAGGTACTGACCGACATCCTTGGCAGCGAGGCGCGCTCGGCCCGCGCCAGCTGCGCCAGCGAGCGGGCGGCGCGCGGCCAGTGCCGGTGCGCCAGGTGGTGCAGCGCCAGCGGGGCGCAAGTAGAGTGTGCTGTAGGTACTGTAGGTACTGTAGGTACTGACCGACATCCTTGGCAGCGAGGCGCGCTCGGCCCGCGCCAGCTGCGCCAGCGAGCGGGCGGCGCGCGGCCAGTGCCGGTGCGCCAGGTGGTGCAGCGCCAGCGGGGCGCAAGTAGAGTGTGCTGTAGGTACTGTAGGTACTGTAGGTACTGACCGACATCCTTGGCAGCGAGGCGCGCTCGGCCCGCGCCAGCTGCGCCAGCGAGCGGGCGGCGCGCGGCCAGTGCCGGTGCGCCAGGTGGTGCAGCGCCAGCGGGGCGCAAGTAGAGTGTGCTGTAGGTACTGTAGGTACTGACCGACATCCTTGGCAGCGAGGCGCGCTCGGCCCGCGCCAGCTGCGCCAGCGAGCGGGCGGCGCGCGGCCAGTGCCGGTGCGCCAGGTGGTGCAGCGCCAGCGGGGCGCAAGTAGAGTGTGCTGTAGGTACTGTAGGTACTGTAGGTACTGACCGACATCCTTGGCAGCGAGGCGCGCTCGGCCCGCGCCAGCTGCGCCAGCGAGCGGGCGGCGCGCGGCCAGTGCCGGTGCGCCAGGTGGTGCAGCGCCAGCGGGGCGCAAGTAGAGTGTGCTGTAGGTACTGTAGGTACTGACCGACATCCTTGGCAGCGAGGCGCGCTCGGCCCGCGCCAGCTGCGCCAGCGAGCGGGCGGCGCGCGGCCAGTGCCGGTGCGCCAGGTGGTGCAGCGCCAGCGGGGCGCAAGTAGAGTGTGCTGTAGGTACTGTAGGTACTGACCGACATCCTTGGCAGCGAGGCGCGCTCGGCCCGCGCCAGCTGCGCCAGCGAGCGGGCGGCGCGCGGCCAGTGCCGGTGCGCCAGGTGGTGCAGCGCCAGCGGGGCGCAAGTAGAGTGTGCTGTAGGTACTGTAGGTACTGACCGACATCCTTGGCAGCGAGGCGCGCTCGGCCCGCGCCAGCTGCGCCAGCGAGCGGGCGGCGCGCGGCCAGTGCCGGTGCGCCAGGTGGTGCAGCGCCAGCGGGGCGCAAGTAGAGTGTGCTGTAGGTACTGTAGGTACTGTAGGTACTGACCGACATCCTTGGCAGCGAGGCGCGCTCGGCCCGCGCCAGCTGCGCCAGCGAGCGGGCGGCGCGCGGCCAGTGCCGGTGCGCCAGGTGGTGCAGCGCCAGCGGGGCGCAAGTAGAGTGTGCTGTAGGTACTGTAGGTACTGACCGACATCCTTGGCAGCGAGGCGCGCTCGGCCCGCGCCAGCTGCGCCAGCGAGCGGGCGGCGCGCGGCCAGTGCCGGTGCGCCAGGTGGTGCAGCGCCAGCGGGGCGCAAGTAGAGTGTGCTGTAGGTACTGTAGGTACTGTAGGTACTGACCGACATCCTTGGCAGCGAGGCGCGCTCGGCCCGCGCCAGCTGCGCCAGCGAGCGGGCGGCGCGCGGCCAGTGCCGGTGCGCCAGGTGGTGCAGCGCCAGCGGGGCGCAAGTAGAGTGTGCTGTAGGTACTGTAGGTACTGTAGGTACTGACCGACATCCTTGGCAGCGAGGCGCGCTCGGCCCGCGCCAGCTGCGCCAGCGAGCGGGCGGCGCGCGGCCAGTGCCGGTGCGCCAGGTGGTGCAGCGCCAGCAGGGGCGCACCGCCTGTGGGCGCGGGGCAGGCGCGGGCCCAGGCGCGCAGGCGCTCCCCGTAGCGCGCGCCCAGCACGCGCACCAGCGCCGCCCGCCGCGCGCCGCCGCGCGCCGCCAGCCACGCGAACGTCGCCTCCGCCATGCCCTGCGCACACCACACCACACGATACACCTATTGTGAATGTTTGTGGAAAAACCGGCCGAGACCAAGTCGGGTGGCTGGTTTTTGAAATAAAACTTCTTTAGTTGAGACCTAAAGAGTAACTCGATAATATTAATATAACGTTTGATGCCGTCAATGGCAAAGAAGTTTTACTTCATTCGCGCGCAAAGGTTACTTGCACACACTTTTTTTTTGCATTTAGATCATCTAAAATAATCTAAATAATGCCGCCCGCCTGATGAAAAGTCACAGCGACATCTAGCCCCTGACTCTCTATCACCGTCTACATTACAAGATAGTTGGCGACCCTATGATGAATCACTTCATTTATGCTTAACGAAACCAGGGTTGTTAAAGAAAGGAAACGCGTGAGCAAACAGGCAGTTCCAAGTATCTACGATTCGACAAAAAAACGATCTTTAAAATCGTTTCACAGGTGACGATACCTCTAAACAAACAAAAAAAAATTGCGTGTACTTAGTGTACACACGTAAGAAGTGAAACTTCTTCATAAACTTAATTTTCACCTC
The DNA here is from genome assembly GCA_933228765.1 of Miltochrista miniata. NCBI lineage: Eukaryota > Metazoa > Arthropoda > Insecta > Lepidoptera > Erebidae > Miltochrista > Miltochrista miniata. Next base: position 668,595 of record OW121764.1, read on the forward strand.
ACCTTAAATTAAGTCAAAAAGTACAAAAGTACAAAAGTCCAAAAGTCCAAAAGTCCAAAAGTCCAAAAGTCCAAAAGTCCAAAAGTCAAAAGTCCAAAAGGCCAAAAGTCCAAAAATCCCAAAGTCCCAAAGTCCCAAAGTCCCAACGTCCCAAAGTCCCAAAGTCCCAAAGTCCCAAAGGCCAAAAGTCCAAAAGTCCCAAAGTCCCAAAGTCCCAAAGACCCAAAGTACCAAGGTCCCATCTAAAAGTCCAAAAGTCCCAAAGGCCAAAAGTCCAAAAGTCCCAAAGTCCCAAAGTCCCAAAGTCCCAAAGTCCCAAAGTCCCAAAGTCCCAAAGTCCCAAAGTCCCAAAGTCCCAAAGTCCCAAAGTCCCAAAGTCCCAAAGTCCCAAAGTCCCAAAGTCCCAAAGTCCCAAAGTCCCAAAGTCCCAAAGTCCCAAAGTCCCAAAGTCCCAAAGTCCCAAAGTCCCAAAGTCCCAAAGTCCCAAAGTCCCAAAGTCCCAAAGTCCCAAAGTCCCAAAGTCCCAAAGTCCCAAAGTCCCAAAGTCCCAAAGTCCCAAAGTCCCAAAGTCCCAAAGTCCCAAAGTCCCAAAGTCCCAAAGTCCCAAAGTCCCAAAGTCCCAAAGTCCCAAAGTCCCAAAGTCCCAAAGTCCCAAAGTCCCAAAGTCCCAAAGTCCCAAAGTCCCAAAGTCCCAAAGTCCCAAAGTCCCAAAGTCCCAAAGTCCCAAAGTCTCAAAGTCTCAAAGTCCCAAAGTCCCAAAGTCCCAAAGTCCCAAAGTCCCGAAGTCCCAAAGTTCAAAAGTCCAAAAGTCCCAAAGACCCAAAGTACCAAGGTCCCATCCAAAAGTCCTAAAGACCCAAAGTACCAAGGTCCCATCCAAAAGTCCAAAAGCCTAAAAGTCCAAAAGTCCAAAAGTCCAAAAGTCCAAAAGTCCAAAAGTCCAAAAGTCCAAAAGTCCAAAAGTCCAAAAGTCCAAAAGTCCAAAAGTCCAAAAGTCCAAAAGTCCAAAAGTCCAAAAGTCCAAAAGTCCAAAAGTCCAAAAGTCCAAAAGTCCAAAAGTCCAAAAGTCCAAAAGTCCAAAAGTCCAAAAGTCCAAAAGTCCAAAAGTCCAAAAGTCCAAAAGTCCAAAAGTCCAAAAGTCCAAAAGTCCAAAAGTCCAAAAGTCCAAAAGTCCAAAAGTCCAAAAGTCCAAAAGTCCAAAAGTCCAAAAGTCCAAAAGTCCAAAAGTCCAAAAGTCCAAAAGTCCAAAAGTCCAAAAGTCCAAAAGTCCAAAAGTCCAAAAGTCCAAAAGTCCAAAAGTCCAAAAGTCCAAAAGTCCAAAAGTCCAAAAGTCCCAAAGTCCCAAAGTCCCAAAGTCCCAAAGTCCCAAAGTCCCAAAGTCCCAAAGTCCCAAAGTCCCAAAGTCCCAAAGTCCCAAAGTCCCAAAGTCCCAAAGTCCCAAAGTCCCAAAGTCCCAAAGTCCCAAAGTCCCAAAGTCCCAAAGTCCCAAAGTCCCAAAGTCCCAAAGTCCCAAAGTCCCAAAGTCCCAAAGTCCCAAAGTCTCAAAGTCCCAAAGTCCCAAAGTTCCAAAGTCCCAAAGACCCAAAGTACCAAGATCCCATCCAAAAGTCCAAAAGTCCCAAAGTCCCAAAGGCCAAAAGTCCAAAAGTCCAAAAGTCCAAAAGTCCAAAAGTCCCAAAGTCCCAAAGTGCCAAAGTCCCAAAGTCCCAAAGTCCCAAAGTCCCAAAGTCCCAAAGTCTCAAAGTCCCAAAGTCCCAAAGTCCCAAAGTCCCAAAGTCCCAAAGTCCCAAAGTCTCAAAGTCCCAAAGTCCCAAAGTCCCAAAGTTCCAAAGTCCCAAAGACCCAAAGTACCAAGATCCCATCCAAAAGTCCAAAAGTCCCAAAGTCCCAAAGGCCAAAAGTCCAAAAGTCCAAAAGTCCAAAAGTCCAAAAGTCCAAAAGTCCAAAAGTCCAAAAGTCCAAAAGTCCAAAAGTCCAAAAGTCCAAAAGTCCAAAAGTCGAAAAGTCCAAAAGTCCAAAAGTCCAAAAGTCCAAAAGTCCAAAAGTCCAAAAGTCCCAAAGCCCCAAAGACCCAAAGACCCAAAGTACCAAGGTCCCATCCAAAAGTCCAAAAGTCCAAAAGTCCAAAAGTCCCAAAGTCCCAAAGTCCCAAAGTCCCAAAGTCCCAAAGTCCCAAAGTCCCAAAGTTCCAAAGTCCCAAAGACCCAAAGTACCAAGGTCCCATCCAAAAGTCCAAAAGTCCAAAAGTCCAAAAGTTCAAAAGTTCAAAAGTTCAAAAGTTCAAAAGTCCCAAAGTCTCAAAGTTCCAAAGTCCCAAAGACCCAAAGTACCAATGTCCCATCCAAAAGTCCAAAAGTCCAAAAGCCCAAAAGTCAAAAAGTCCAAAAACCCTTAAATGACATGCTATCCCTGGATAAAGTACTCTTAATTCGAATCCACCGTGGTGAGGAACAGAACAAAGATGGCGCGTAACCAAAAATCGTGACGTGACGTGACGTGACGTGACGCAAATTTTTTTCCAACGCCGATAAAGAAGTTTCACTTCAAAAAACATTTACCGTCTTACTACAAAAACATTAAACATGTGCTGAACACGTGTTTAAGAAAAGGTTCTACCACAAAATAGCGCCTAACGCTGATTTCATATTTAGACACGTCTAAAGTTAGACATTACTTTAGGCACACGGAGCTGATAGTTTAGCGCGTGTTTAAATCACACATTTGACAATTTAAATTCGAATTGTAGTGCTCTTTATTATTTCAAACCCAATGATATAATACAATTTAGACACGTCATGCATGAACATCACGGCACGGCTTTCAAATACAGCAAGAATGTATTGAACGTGAAGTTAGTAGTGAGTGGTTCCCGCTAGTCACTATTCTTACGTAGTGATTAGGTACTCTGTGGTTCATTCATTACCTTAAATGGCGGGACCGGTGTTGAGAAAATAAAAAAAAAATCTGATGTCAAATGACACATTTTTATATTTTACAGTTGCAGTGTAATTATTTAATTGTCTGAAAATCCACGAAGGCATGTTTTTCACGAGTTTTCTTTACTAACAGAATATAAAACGCTGATAGTAGAACTTTCGCTAAGCGTACAGTCGCGACACTTGTTGGTCCGTACTAAACAGCAGTCAGGTTAAATACCTACCTTCTTTTCGTCTTGCCATTTTCGGAGCGTTGATAACGTATCTATAGTAATTAAACATCATTGTTCAAACCCCACTCAAAAAACAAACAAATAATTTGACAACACCGAGTGACACGCACGACACGTTCCGTTTCATCCTGCACACGGCTATTATATTGTTATTTTATTCAAAATTATTGATATTACTTACATTTTGTATTAATTGTTCAATTAAAAACGATCTAATTTATATTTTTGAAAGGTAGAAAGAAAAGGAAACTAAGTAAAAGAAAAATTATGACATTCAATTTATTTATTTTTGAATACAACGAAACAGAAAAGAACGAACCTATACGAATGATGAGTAGTGTTGCCTATGTGAAAAGAACTGATTGAGATAAACGTTATCTTGTTAGACACACGCTAAATACGGTTTTGTGGTAGCGAAACTTAAACACATGGTCGACATGTGTTTATCTTTTTAGAACTGTCTAACTAAACACATGCTAGACCAGTGTTTAAATTATTTTATGTAGTAAGACCGTTATTGTTTGCGAGCCCCCCCTTGATCCCCCTTTTTTCTGATTTTAATATTAATTTGTTTTTATAGCGACAACAGAAAAATTTCAACTCGCTTAGCTATCAACCAGGATTCGTGAGATACAGTCTCGTGACAGACAGACGAACGGCGAAGTCACATGAATAACTTTTTACCCTTTGGGTAAGGAAACCAACAAAAGAATATCACCTCTAAAATTATTTAGATCGTAAAAAGTAGAAACTGCATACCTCGGCGCTATACTTGTCGATGTAGGCGAAGAGCCGCTCGTAGTCCTCGCCCTTGACGCACAGCTCAATGAGCAGCTCGAAGTGCTTGAACTTCTCCGCCAGAGCCGCCGCGCGCTCCGTCTGGCCCTCCTCCACTGCAGCATACACCAAAAACATACTATTAATACCGGGAATGTAACATGCAAATAGAATACTCCTCACTATCTGTACATGTGTGAAGCGCTCGTAACCGTCTGATTCAGTGTTTCCATTTCCCACTATCACTTTGCAACATTTCCATTAACGAGCGCTGCCGTGCCTCGGAAAACCTTCTCCACGTATTTTAACGTAAAGTTAAATTAAATTAGTGGTCATTCAGAAAACTTTTGAAAACGCCGTGAGATAAAACTAGCCAGGTGTATGAAATAATTGTCGTGGAACATTTCAAGTGATGCTTGTTAATATGTCGGTTCTTAAATGGTCGTCAGAATACAACACAACTGCACGATCATTATAAATTCGTTGAAATTCCACCTCCTAGAACAAGTGTGTACATAAAATGGGCAGTAAGTGTAGAGGCGTGCACTGACCGAAGGGCTGTATGACGTCGGCGCGCAGCTGCTCGTAGTGGCGGCGCGTGTGCGGCGCGTGCTGCAGGTGCTCCGCGTCCGCCAGCAGCGCGTCCGCCAGCGCCGCGCACGCCTCGTGCAGCTGCGCGCGCACCACCGGCTCCTGGCACGAGCGCGCGCATTGCCTGCCAACCAGGAGCCAATGTTGGGGAAACCGTTCATTCAATACTTATAACACAAGCATAATAATCAACTATTTCGAAAAAAAAGTGTATGCGTGTAACCTTTACGCGCGATTGAAGTAAACCTTTGCCATTGACGGCATAAAATGTAATATTAATATCATACATAAATAGTAAGTGTTACTTCCATCAGAAAAAAAATCCGTGTATGCGTGTAACCTTTACGCGCGATTGAAGTAAACCTTTGCCATTGACGGCATAAAATGTAATATTAATATCATACATAAATAGTAAGTGTTACTTCCATCAGAAAAAAAATCCAAGTTGCTCCTGCCTGCCTAAAGTAATTTTACTTCAAAAAAAATTACACTTATTACTAACAGTTACCAACACAATAAAGTAACCTAGAACTGGCTGATGCATCAAGTAGTTTGTGGGATACTGAATTTTTTAGAAATTACAGAATATTGGGCGTATTGGAACAGTCTTAGGATCGCTGACTTTAAAATTTTCATGTTAACCCTTGTAAATTTTCATGTTAACCCTTGTAAATAACTGGAGCAATGAAATAGAGGTCTGTATGGATTTGAGTATGAAGTGGGGTTTTCTTCTTTTTAATTAACTCACAATTTACTCGCCAAAATTAACGTCACCAGACTAAGGAAAAGCTATGAGGACATTATTTTCAGCAGTTATCCAGTTGGCTGTTCTATGATGTTTTGAAAAACTCAAGGTTGTGGTCGGAGGTTGACATGTGCAGGTGCACAGGTCGGTGATTTCAGTTAATACAATTTTTTATGGTTCGACAGAGAAACGATCTACGGAATCGCTCAATTCTGGAAAAAAATCCTTTATTATACAGGGTGAATTTTTGAAAAGGGCTTGGATGGCCAAATCCTAAACTATAAGGAATAGCTAAAAATGCTCAAAGGAGTCACGAGCCCGATTTTGATAAAACTTAAAACGTCATCATTAGATTTTTGAAAAACCAATAATCCTAGCTGGGAATCGAACCTATTGATTTTGAAAAAAAAAACACACCCTTTATATTACACCACTAGCTGACCCGCGCAACTTCGTTTGCGTCACATGAGAGTGAGGTATGGTATTAATATTTCGAGTATTTTAATGTTTCCCGTTGCATTTATCCCCGTCGCGCTTATTCTCGTCGTTTCGCGTCGCTTGTATTCATTAGAGCTAAACCGCTTATCTTCGTTTGCATCACATGAGTGAGAAGGAAAGAGGTGTTAAAATGATATAATGTTTCCCTTCGCTTTTATTTCTACCCATCCGTTTTTCGGTATGGAACTCATCGTGAGCAAGTCCGACTCGCACTTGGCCGGTTTTTGTCGTTAAGTTGACTGGCTACCACTACAGACCAATAGTTTACTCCCGTCACGTCGCTCATACTTAAAAACTTAATAAGAGGGTTATTGTAAGTGAACCTTAAAAGATAGGCATATGCTGTCAAGGACTTTTTTTATAACTTTTTAAGAGAAACAATTTTGTAGTAGGTACACAATTTTTACGTAACTTTAACGCTGCATAAATATGCAGCGTCAGCAATGGAAGCTCTCAAAAGAAAGAAATAATCCCCGTTCTCGAAACATTATTCATGGCTGCTCTGCTCCTATTCGTCTTAGCGTGATGTTATATTAGCCAGCCTCAATAAATGGACTATTAAACTGTAACATAATTTTTGAAATGCAACCAGTCGTTTCTGAGATCCTAGCACAAACAAACTCTTCAGTTTCATTATTTCGTGAGCGAACCTTTAGAGATAGACAAATTAGGTTATTGTGAGCGAACCTTACAAGATAGACATATGCTCTCGCGGACTTTTTTTTAGAACTTTTTATGAGAAATAATTTTGTAATACACAATTTTTACCTAACTGTAAACATTTACGCAGCGTACGCCTCGGAAGCTCTCAGACGGTAAAAAATATTCCCCGTTTTCAAAACATTCTTGATTGCTGCTCCGCTCCTATTCGTCTTAGCGTGATGTTATATAGCCTATAGCCATCCTCGATAAATGGACTCTCAAACAGTAAAAGAATTTTTGAAATCCAATTAGTAGTTCCTGAGATCCTAGCGTTCAAACAAACAAACAAACAAACAAACAAACAAACAAACTCTTCAGCTTTATAATATTAGTATGGATATGATAGTGTCGCTGATAAGGATCAAATTCTGTGAAGTAATGATATACGGCAAATTTAAGAAAAGTTTCGAATTTTGATGGAATTCATATTTCTTGTACCTAAATTTTGTATCATAATTTATTTCGTTCGAATTTCCAGAATAGTTCGTAACTATTCCGTGTTTTAAATCATGCTCAGAATGATTCTTTGAGGAATATTCTAAACGGAATCAATAATATTGAATGCAGTATGATCGTTGAGGTCTCGAATCCAGCTATGTATTAAAAACAATGGTCTACATTTTGAACAATTCATCAGATAACGTAAGAAAAATACGAAAGATGAGCACTTTCCCTTAGTTTGCCGTATGTAATTACTTCCCAGAATATGATCCTTAATAGCAACACTATCGAATGGTGTAATAATATAGGGTGTGTATTTTTTTTCAAAATCAATGGGTTCAATTCCCAGCTAGGATTATTGGTTTTTCAAAAATCTAATGATGAGGTTTTAAGTTTCATCAAAATCGGGCTCGTGACTCCTTTGAGCATTTTTCGCTATTCCTTATAGTTTCGGATTTGGCCAACCAATCCCTTTTGAAAAATTCACCCTGTATAAAATAAAGCCTTGGATACATTAGAGGACAAAATGTTGGCTAACATGCCACATACCATGCCATATAGAGATGCTGTAACATTTCACAGTGTCTCGCAACATTTTATGGCGTGGGACAAGTTGCCCGTTCATGTTTTAAGAGCTAATCAATGTGTCCCACATCAGTCCCACATCAGCTGTTTGTTGATGAACATGTGCACAAATATACCCCAAAACATGTCACATCCCCAGAAATAAAGAGAATCTTCATGGGCAACGCTGCAGATGCGGTTGTGGAGGAAGGGTCGGGAATGTTCCTCCAACACACAAAGGGAGGATCCTCCGACCAGGCTAGGTGATTGCGCCTAGCGGGCCAAAGCTCGACGCAACGCAAAAGTTTAAAAGTTAGCACGAAGCCCGACGGTTGATGTTGGACTGTTGGTTATATTATATCACTAGCTTTTGAGGTGGTTTTAACACTAACCAAACGACTTTGACCTGTCCAAAGCATAGGGCTTCTATTAAAACATCAGGTCAAGTTGCATCATCATTTTCCGAACCGATTATGATGAAACATACCGCAAGATTTAAGTTGAAAAAATGCCTACAAAATCCTAATAGTACATTTATGATCAAGCTACAGAATTTCGCTCCAATCCCGATCAAATAAACAAACAAATAGACACGAAAAAAATCATAGATTGAACTCGGAAGTCCTAAATTAGTCGATAACAGTAATTTTTAAAAATTTATCTCGAAGGTACTGTCACAGCTAATGTTACAATTTTATAATAGTAGAGATTCATCGCCGTGAGAACTCCGATATCGCGATGCATGATTTATCTAATCTTCGTTGTGAGAACTTTCATACTGCGATGCAGGACTTGTAATAAACCTCGCTATGCGGCGGTCGCCACAAGGTCATTCTGTCCCCTAGTGACTGGAGGCTCAAGAGCACCCATGTGTGTGAGTGACAAGGGTGCGTGTACTCACAGCAGCGCGCGGCGGTGCAGCTCCACGAGCGCGGGGCGGAGGGCGCGCACGGAGGCGCAGGGCGCGGGGGGGGAGCGCAGTGTCTACACTAGAGACAGTAAGGTGTGTACTCACAGCAGCGCGCGGCGGTGCAGCTCCACGAGCGCGGGGCGGAGGGCGCGCACGGAGGCGCAGGGCGCGGGGGGGGAGCGCAGTGTCTACACTAGAGACAGTAAGGTGTGTACTCACAGCAGCGCGCGGCGGTGCAGCTCCACGAGCGCGGGGCGGAGGGCGCGCACGGAGGCGCAGGGCGCGGGGGGGGAGCGCAGTGTCTACACTAGAGACAGTAAGGTGTGTACTCACAGCAGCGCGCGGCGGTGCAGCTCCACGAGCGCGGGGCGGAGGGCGCGCACGGAGGCGCAGGGCGCGGGGGGGGAGCGCAGTGTCTACACTAGAGACAGTAAGGTGTGTACTCACAGCAGCGCGCGGCGGTGCAGCTCCACGAGCGCGGGGCGGAGGGCGCGCACGGAGGCGCAGGGCGCGGGGGGGGAGGCGCCGCGCAGTGTCTACACTAGAGACAGTAAGGTGTGTACTCACAGCAGCGCGCGGCGGTGCAGCTCCACGAGCGCGGGGCGGAGGGCGCGCACGGAGGCGCAGGGCGCGGGGGGGGAGCGCAGTGTCTACACTAGAGACAGTAAGGTGTGTACTCACAGCAGCGCGCGGCGGTGCAGCTCCACGAGCGCGGGGCGGAGGGCGCGCACGGAGGCGCAGGGCGCGGGGGGGGAGCGCAGTGTCTACACTAGAGACAGTAAGGTGTGTACTCACAGCAGCGCGCGGCGGTGCAGCTCCACGAGCGCGGGGCGGAGGGCGCGCACGGAGGCGCAGGGCGCGGGGGGGGAGGCGCCGCGCAGTGTCTACACTAGAGACAGTAAGGTGTGTACTCACAGCAGCGCGCGGCGGTGCAGCTCCACGAGCGCGGGGCGGAGGGCGCGCACGGAGGCGCAGGGCGCGGGGGGGGAGCGCAGTGTCTACACTAGAGACAGTAAGGTGTGTACTCACAGCAGCGCGCGGCGGTGCAGCTCCACGAGCGCGGGGCGGAGGGCGCGCACGGAGGCGCAGGGCGCGGGGGGGGAGCGCAGTGTCTACACTAGAGACAGTAAGGTGTGTACTCACAGCAGCGCGCGGCGGTGCAGCTCCACGAGCGCGGGGCGGAGGGCGCGCACGGAGGCGCAGGGCGCGGGGGGGGAGCGCAGTGTCTACACTAGAGACAGTAAGGTGTGTACTCACAGCAGCGCGCGGCGGTGCAGCTCCACGAGCGCGGGGCGGAGGGCGCGCACGGAGGCGCAGGGCGCGGGGGGGGAGCGCAGTGTCTACACTAGAGACAGTAAGGTGTGTACTCACAGCAGCGCGCGGCGGTGCAGCTCCACGAGCGCGGGGCGGAGGGCGCGCACGGAGGCGCAGGGCGCGGGGGGGGAGCGCAGTGTCTACACTAGAGACAGTAAGGTGTGTACTCACAGCAGCGCGCGGCGGTGCAGCTCCACGAGCGCGGGGCGGAGGGCGCGCACGGAGGCGCAGGGCGCGGGGGGGGAGCGCAGTGTCTACACTAGAGACAGTAAGGTGTGTACTCACAGCAGCGCGCGGCGGTGCAGCTCCACGAGCGCGGGGCGGAGGGCGCGCACGGAGGCGCAGGGCGCGGGGGGGGAGCGCAGTGTCTACACTAGAGACAGTAAGGTGTGTACTCACAGCAGCGCGCGGCGGTGCAGCTCCACGAGCGCGGGGCGGAGGGCGCGCACGGAGGCGCAGGGCGCGGGGGGGGAGCGCAGTGTCTACACTAGAGACAGTAAGGTGTGTACTCACAGCAGCGCGCGGCGGTGCAGCTCCACGAGCGCGGGGCGGAGGGCGCGCACGGAGGCGCAGGGCGCGGGGGGGGAGGCGCCGCCCGCGCGCCACGCTGCTCGCGCCGACGCCGCCGCACCCAGCGCGCTCTGTGCACACAACACACACAGTAAGATAACATACTAGATACAGAACTCTCATCTTCATGCCTAACCTATTTTACACAAACATCTTCGATCACAAATATACTAGATAACGTGTTGCGAACAGGCGAAGCAAAAAACCGTCCCATGTTGGCATATAGCTATGCCTGTATTCGGTTCATTAGCACTGCTTATAAAATTGACCAAAACTGTATAGAACACGTCGGACGGGGACAGTACCCACCGTGAGTATGTTGCAGGTGGCGGCCACCTGCGGCGCGGCGTTGGGCGAGGGCGCGGCGAGTTCGGGCGCCGCGGCCAGCGCGTGCAGCAGGCGCGGCGCCCGGGACGCGCGCCGGTAGAACACGTCGGACGGGGACAGCGCCCCCGACGACAGCGCTGCCTCCACCCACTCTTCTTCCTCGCTGTCGGACCCGTTCACCACCTGTGGAGTCCGCACAATCGTGTGAAAATACACTCCCATTAACTACTGATTCTACATCGCACTATGAAAGCATTCATATTGGATTTACTATATTAATAGTATTTTTATGGAACCCTATTACTGCAACATCGCTGTTCGGCTATCTATTATTCTATGAACGGTGATAGCTAAATTTTGATAGCCGCTCCGCCAGCGCGCTCTCCGTGCTCGTCACGTGTGAGTGTGTGGGTGTGGGAGGGAGGGAGGTGTACCCATGGAGCAAATATAAGAGAGGAGAGGGCCTAAGCAAGCGTGCACTGTGACCGTTCAATGCGGGTCCTGACGTCATCAGTGGGCGTGGCTTAAGTCAGTGTGCTGTCCGCGTTCGTCTAGGCAACTTCCGGTTCGTTATACGCAAATAAATGTCAAAATTCGTATTTTCGCGAAATTAGAAGAATTTAAAAAGATAAGGATAAAGTGTTGTGTTCTATCGTGTAAAAATTACTCGGATAGACGCTTTGATGCTATGCATTGCATCACATTTTAGTTGTAAGTATTTTTATTCTTTATTTTTATAAATATTTCTAGAAACATCTCTGATCCCCGGATACAGCAAAATATTTTTTACTCGACGCTAGATGGCGATACTTTGTGTTTTGGTTACCTAAAATATGTAGGTGCTTAGAGCTTAGTAATAATATAATTTTAATATTGTTAAGTATTTAAACTTATTTAGCAATAATTCCGAAATAAATTAAGGCAACCAAAGATTATTTTTACAAATTTATTTAAGAACTTCGATAACAGACCGCCATTTATTGCCAAGAATAAACAGCACTAAAAACAGGATCAAATTTAGAATTTCACCGAGGGGCCCATAACCGTCCTTCCTACTAGTAGTAGGTACAAAAAGTAATTTAGCTAACGACTGGATGCAGTTCGTTCGTACTACAATAGGAGCCATTGTTATCTATCTTTATATAATATATAATTCTACTGTACGTGTGCATGTCGCTGAATTCCTCCTAAATGGCTGGACAGATTTGAATTATTTTTTTTGTATGCGTTTGGGTGGCGCCCTGGATGGTTTAGATTCACAAATCAGCCCGGCAGATGGCGTTGCAGTCGGTATATAGTTTATAAAGTAAACGATGTTGCGCTGGTCAGTTAGTATAATAATTATAAAAATGGATCTTCGAAATGTATGTACGCTCATAACTTAAGAACGGCGGAACCAACTTCGCTAATTCGTTCTTTTCTGTGTTAGTTATAGCCAGGGCAAGGTTTGTATAAAATAAAATATTATAAAATAAAAGCTATCTCTTATTAACATCCGATTTAAAAAATGTCATATTAAAGATGGTGAGGGAGTCAGGCAGAATGACAGTCTGTTGCTAAGGCAACGAATGATAATTTCAAACAGTCCACTACGTCAAACGGTTTTTTGCTGAGAGACTTATCGTCGTAATAATTCTTGCTCATATTCATATTACTCGTAATTTATTTGTTGTTATTAATAAGAAAATATCACCAGGAAGGCGTCAAAGTATTGGAAGACATACGTAAACGTAATGCAAATCGAGTCAACAATCTTCGCGACAACGAGACTGAAGAAGAACGTTCACAGCATTTGGAAGCAAATAGAATGAGACTATCTCAACTAAAAATTTACAGTAACTGTAACTGGCTCTAACGGTTCAAGGAAATGGTTTCTATTACAATTTTGGATCGGGTCTTAGAAATCGAATCACCAAAATGGGAACCGGGAATAGAAAAACGAACTGGGAAATGAAAATCAGGAACCGGGATCAGTGATCAGGAAACCAGGAACGGGAACATGGGACCGGGAACTCAGGATACCGATTTCCAAATTTATAGTTATGGCAGGACAACGTCTGTCGGGTCACCTAGTTAATTGTAATTTTAACAATCGATACCTACTAAGAATATTTTATTTAATTCATATTTTTTTTAGTAGGTACTGAAAAAAACATTCTTTATTAATCTTACAAAATATTGTAAATGTTATAGTTTCTGAGTGTGGATGTATGGTTTTTTGTCACTCTTTTACGCTCTAAAGGCGAATCGACTTAGCAGAAATTTGGTACAGGAATAGATTATAGTCTGAAATAACACATATTTTAACGCTTTTTACTCCCGGAGTCGATTCCCATGGAATGCGGGAACGACAACAGAACGCTACGTAGGCAAAAGCGCTGGCGTTTTTGTTTTTGTATAAACCTAAGTATGTTCATTGAAAAATGTTCAAAGTACTTGCATTTTATCTACGGTTTAACGACAATTGACGGCAGCTTGATTGGCTTCTTATTAGTAATTTGTTCACCATGTGAGGTTTATTCTCTCATTTTTTCTTTAATATTTACCGCTGATAATACAGTAAAGGCTTAATAACTGTTAGAGCTTTGTTAACATATAGTTTGAGTTTTGGAAATAAATAATTTTCGCTATAATTTTCCCTAGTATTGGTTCCGCATCTTAAACTATATACAACACTCATGACATGTCTCTTTATTGCCATCATGGTACTTTTAACTTGGGTGCGTATTCTTGCCCATTTGTCATTATTTTGAACCTTTCGTAGACTTAATTCACCTGCATAATTCACCCAGGTGCATTAAGTCAACCAAATAGTGTACCTTATTCACCCAGGTGCATACTGCCACGTGAGCGAATGTCAGTCGAAGTCATATTTTGTTATTCTCTCTCTATTAGGACTACTTACAATCTAGAAAAGACTTTATAAAAAAATATATTTTCATAGTGATAGAAATAAAAAAAATAATACACTATTCATCTTGCTAAGAGTTAATACTCCGGGGGGACAAAAACCAACTTCGGCCCTGTTTTCAGTGTACAGTAGTAGTACTACGTAGTAACCCAGAAGTTGAAGTAAGCAAGTAGTTTTGACACAGACCGCTAGATGGATAATAGTAAAGTGGGCGGATACAAACCCCTCCTCACCACACCCTCCCCCCGCGCCGAGTCACACATTGTTTCATAGAGAAATCATATTACAACACCTCCTCTCTTATATTTGCTCCATGGGTGTACCTCGTGTTTGGCGGCGTCGATAAGCTGTCCGTCTGAAGAGTGCTGCAGGCGGCGCAGCGCCACCGCCAGCGCCAGGCGCTCTGCCAGCGCACCCAGCGCGCTCTCCGTGCTCGTCACGTGTGTGGGTGTGGGTGTGGGTGTGGGAGGGAGGGAGGTGTACCTCGTGTATGGCGGCGTCGATGAGCTGTCCGTCTGCGGAGTGCTGCAGGCGGCGCAGCGCCACCGCCAGCGCCAGGCGCTCTGCCAGCGCACCCAGCGCGCTCTCCGTGCTCGTGACACCACCACCGCCCTCTGTCGCATATGGAACACACTTGACTCACAAAGTACAGAAGGCAATCTACATATAAAGTTCGCTCGGGCTGTGCAGACACAGATACCGCTCACGGAGTTCACGGCCACCAGGTCAAAGGCATTTTATAGTCATTTCAAGTAGTGAAATATTGGGCATTCTGTCCCACCTTATTCTCTCGGGCACGGCCATCGGTCACTACGGTGAGACAGAATGCCCAATATCTATCAGAAGAATACGTTATCATAAAATATAATGCCCAATATTTCACTACTATTTCGATACTGATTTATGCGCGAGTGAGCATAGTCGAAGGTAGGTTTCGAGTTACGTATACGAAATTACGTTATGTACCTTACTATTTTGCGTTTGAGCGTCGAGTGTCAAAATTATGCCGTCCGCTTGATGAAAACCTCAAGGCGACATCTATTAACTAATTCTCAAAGTCTACGAGACAGAGATTTTGCAGTTAGCGGTCCTATGATATGTTAATTGTTGTACAGCAGAAGCAGTACCCACCCTTGGTGACGAGGCCGAGGCGCTGCCACAGGCCCAGCGCGCGCACGAAGTCGATGAACAGCGAGAAGGCGCGCTGCTTGTCGCGCAGCTGAGCCTCAACCACCAGCGCCGCCGAGCTGCCCAGGCTGATGTTGGTGGCGCCTCCGCTGCCGCCGCCGCGCGCCTTCCATCTGAACACCGCACGCGCGAGATCATCACCAGGGCGGACTTATAAACAGATCATGTTGTACGAAGCTCGAATGTGTGTGTTTGTCACAGCTTGCTCAGCGAAAGGCGGCGAGTTGCCGATCAGTAGGTAGTGCAATAAAAATAATATAAAATTAAATTTATACCAAAGGGATTATTTAGGTTAGTCAACATTTATGTCACTTTACTGGGGGTTCGGAAATGCTACAGACTGAGAAGAACACCCCAAGAAACTGAAGTACCATTACATTATGTCCACCACTAGGCAAGTGCGCACGGATGTAGTACTGACCTGGGGTCGCCGGTGGGCACATCGTCCAGCATCTCCGTAGCGATGGCCAGCACAGTGCGGTCTAGCACAGCGTCCACGTCGCGCTCCTCGGCCGGCGCGGGGGCGGGCGCGGGCGCGGGCGCGGGCGGGAACAGCTCCGTGACGAGCGCGCGGCTGGCGGCGGCGTCGCGCCTCACGTGGAACAGGAACGCGGTCTTGAGCTTGCCGCACGCGTCGCGCGTCACTGCGCTCACCTGGGCGACATGGACAATGCTGTAGAGGCGAGCGGTGCGCCGCCGCCGGCTCGAGGGACCACTAACTATGCTTTAGTGGTCCCTCGAGCCGGAGAGATCGTTTATATTAACCGTCTCGGGACGCCTCATCAATGTGAAACATAAAAATAATTTACACGCAGCTCTCGTCGTCAACGTTGCCACCGGTGGCAACATATATTCGCCAGGACAGCAATCAGTTCACCACACGGCTATAGGTGTTTCACATCAAATCAATAGAAGTAATTGAAACTAGGGTTTACCTACCTACAGCGATCTAATATATTTCACTGTTTTTTTTTCTTCAAAAATATCAAAACTTAAACAACATAAGTATGACTCACCTCGTGTGGGTCGATAGCGAACAGGGACAAGTTGCCCTCGCACGTGTCGGACGGACACGGCGACCCCATTGGGCTCTCGCACACCGAACTGTCGATATAAATAATAATTAGTGCGTAGTGTAACAAAATGAGCAACTATGATAACTTATCTTCCATGGTTATATATAGTACTATTATTCATAATCCTTCAAAAATCTCACTTAAATTATGATCTCTACGTCAACTGTACATAATATAAAGCTGTTTTCTATTGAATGATCTAAAAACTCGTGGTGAAATAATCTCGAATATTATTTCGTAATGAACTTTGTTTAAGTCTGAACACAAACACTCTGTAACTACAAAAAACTTGTATACAGAAAAAACATTTCATTTTTTGGACGACTTTGACAAACTCTCGAGAAACTCCGCCAAGAAAAGAGAAAAGGGCGTGGTATCTTACAGCGAAGGTGTGTGCGCGTGCGCGTGCGCGGGCGGCAGGTCGTAGAGCGCCAGCACGCCGTGCTTGGCGCTGAACAGCAGCGCCGCGCCGCCGCACAGCTCGGCGCCCAGCAGCCGGTCGCCCGCGCCCGCCACGTCGATGTAGTCCACCGCCTCGCTGCCGCCCACTGACACCACACCGAGACAACGTCATACTCATACGTCACATAGCCCAAACTAGGCTTAAATATGTAACAAAACGCATATAACCAGCTGTTATGAGTAATGAAATCTTAGATCAAGAATAACTAGATGTAATATCGACGCGAGAAATCCGGCACCTATAGAAGACGGCTCACTACATCCTTGTTTGAACTGGCAACAATGGGCCGACATTGAATAATACAAACGCATGGAACAAAACGACTTAACTGATATATCAGTGGCATGGTATTTTATGTTTACGTATAATAACTTTAAGGTACATTTTACGTTAAATGTGATACAGTCTTGAATTATTTATTTACGATTGCTAATAGAATATAGGTTTAACTACGTATCGACTTGGGACACTTTTTAACTTTCATTTTGTTCGCGACTTTTAATCTGTTATTATTGATCTAAGAATGAAATCTACCCGTAAATTAGGGCTATTAAATTAAAAAATGCACTTTGAATTTGGTCCTTCGAGCCGGATAGCGTCTGCCCATAAGTTTGAACGCTATTAATCCTGTTAGAACACAAGTGTATTAGAATGTATTTATATCAATATTATAGAGTATTCACGGACGCATGATATTCTACACAAATATATTTTGTTCTGATTAAATGACTTATGACATTAGTATGATTTATACTCACTCGAGACGACGGCGATGTACTTGGAGGTGTAAAGCAGCGCGCGGCTGGCGAGCGGCAGGAAGCGCGGCGCCTCGCTGGTGTCGGGCTGCCAGCCGCGCGCCGCCACCAGCGACGTCACGCGCGGACGGGACAGGTCCGCCACGCTGATGTGCGCTGCACACAACACGTTGCAATTCACTATCTTATGTTGTACTGTTGAAGGCTATTGAAGTTTGTGTGCATGTTGATGACTTTATTGAGTGAAGAAGACACATAGCCATAAGATCAGTGTAGTTGTGGTACAATTAGGACACACAAATCACATTAAATCAGATAGAAAATTGCTCTGAAACGCACACATTCATTAACATTGATATTAGATTGTCTAAAATAAATACTTAAATCCTTACTAAATATTTAATTACTGAGGATATGGAAAGTGCACAAGTGAAAACGTCCCACAAACCTATGGCGTATCTCATCTCGGGCGAGCGCGCCACGTTGACGCTGGCGATGAGCAGCAGTAGGCCGTGCGGCCCGCCCGCGCGCACGTCCAGCGCCATTATCTCCAGGCTGTTCAGGTCGCCTGCCGACAACACACTCTGATTGGAACGACCGATAATAACTACTTCACACTACTAGATAATAAGAATCGTAGCGTAGAGTGATCCCCACTGCGAGCAAGGATCACACTGACAATGGGTATTCATAAGACATAGTACTTAATAAGAATAAATGCAAAAAATATATGAACGGCTAAGATTAAAGAACAGAGTATTCATTGTTTCAAAATTCAAATATAAGAATATTATAATATATGTATAAATCTCCTGTCACGATGTTTGTCCGCGATGGACTCCTAAACTAATTAACCGATTTTAACCAAATTTGCACACCGTGTGCAGTTTGATCCAACTTGAGAGATAGGATAGTTTTTTTTGCGAAAAGCCTACATGGTTATGGCCGGAAGTACCGGGTTAGAAAAAGCTTAGCCATAGCAACGCATGGCCTGGCCCTCTAGTGAGAATATAATTCTTCCTGTTTTACATATAAGAATATAACACAACAGACAAAATTAAATAAAAATTGTGCAATTTCCACAGAAGTCTCTGAATTCAGAGCCTAATTGTTTCCAATATTGCAATAGTAGCATGAATCTGGTAGCGTTCTCGAACCGATCGTCCGATCGGTACGAAGACAGTGGAGGGCGAGTACCGACCGTGCGGCGCGAGGTGGTCGCGCGCGGCGGGCGGCACGTCGGTGAGCACGCGGCGCAGCTCGTGCTCGTGCAGCTCGGCGCCGCGCCACAGCTGCAGCGCCGGCGCGCCCGACACCAGCGCGTACGTGCACTCGCCCGCGCACTCCTCCTCCTCCTCATCGCGCTCGCCCGGCAGCACCACCACGCCCACCAGTTTCTGACGACACAAGTTTAAGCTTGCCAAAAAAGAGTACTAAATTATGGAGTGCAGTTCATATGGAAATCTGTTACAAGTAACAATCAGTATCCCAACTAGTTGTGGGTTCACACTGCCGAACTTTGATTGCGGTGTATCCTGCTCCGAGATTAACGATGTTGCAACGCGGAAGAAACACGGAAGAAGCAGAATAGACCTGAATCAATGTGAGTGCATCCTTAGTTTAGCTAGCTTAGCTAGAGATATCCGACTTTTAGCTTTAGGAAGTCATTTGTCTGATATTGGATGTCACAAGTTAAACCCCAGAACTCAGATGCCGAAGTTTGATACTATAAGATCTGATGATCTGTATCCAGTGTTGTAAATCCAAAGCCATAAGGTGAATATTGGTGACTAAACAAACAACCTGTTTTGATCTGACTAATGGGGTTATAGTAGCTACTTAATGGTGAAATTTTTATACTTGCCAGCGCCGGAAAGGTCTTCTACCGGGCTTTATTACTACACTGCAATTGTTTAAAATGTAATAAATATTCTGGATGAATTATGAGTGCTTCAATATCTACAATGGAAAAATATCAACAGCTGAACATACCGTGTCTGCATGGGCCGGCATCGAACCAAAGAACAGCAATGAGACACGGCGCCCTATGCCGCCCAGCCAGCCGCTCGGAGGACGCAGTTGGCGGCACGTCACTGTGGGGCGGCCATCTGTCAAATTCATACATAGGCAAGTCACTAAATGCTATCAATTTATATTTCTAGACACGCGGTAGCGCGTCTTGCAAGTAAGTGTCATCAAATCTTGAGCTTGATTTAGGTCGCTAGTAAAATAATGGCATCTAGTAAATATACAGGATGTTGATCTGCATTTGTGCATTACTTGCACACATGACTGTACTGCCTACACTCGTTGATATTTCGGGATAAAACGAGACACCTTTTTTTACACTTTTTTTTTTCTGCTTAAATTCTTTTCTATTTGCTACGGGAACTCTACTGCTTATACTAAACCAATATTAAGTGAAAAAATGGGGCAGTAAAATTAAGTTCTTAATAATTATTAAATAAAATAAATTTAAAAAGCAACTTGTATGAATCGGTTCTAAATATTCTAATAATACTATTACCTACATAGGTACGTTTTCACCGTTCATTCAAAACCGTTTCTTCTTTGCCTACAGTTTAGTAGGCACATACAAATGTGTAGGCATAGGCAAAGGAGGCCTGCGGTGGCGGCGCGGCGCGTGTAAGTTACCCCTCCAACCCCCGCGCAGGAGCGAGCGGCTCAGGCGGCGCCTTTGATCGGTGAATTTGAAATTTTGAATTAATTAGTCGCTCGCCCGCGTTCAGCGTGAGTATAACCGCACGCGCCGATATCTACGTAACGTCCGTAACAACACCGGTAACGATGTCAGAGCGTTACAGTAACGTTGAGTTGGTGGAAATGGTGCGCCTTTACGCTATTTCTAATAATAACGTTGTTGATGCAATTCGCATGTTCAGGGAAATGTTTCCAGACCGACTAATACCATCTCGTCGCATGATGCTTGCCGCCACACAGCGCTTAAGGGATCACCGACAGTTCGAGGTTCCTCGACATGCACAAGGTCGTGGTACACAAGGCCTATCAGCTGATCGGCAAGAGCAGATTCTCAATTATTTTGAGGAAGAACCTCGAGCCAGTACGCGTGAAGCCGGTCGCCGTTTCGGTGTTCATCATACCACAGTGTGGAAGCTGCTGAATCGCGAACTAATGCATCCGTTCCATTTCCGACGTGTTCAAGAGTTGCATCCGCAGGACAATAACGCTCGGACAGTTTTTTGTCACTGGCTCCTTGAACATCAGGACGTGAACATTTTGTGGTCCGACGAATCATTGTTTACGCGCGTGGGCGTTTATAACGTCCACAATGAACATTGGTGGGCTCACCGACAACACAACCCACATGTTACTACGCGGGACTCGTTCCAGGTCCGGTTTAGTCTGAATGTGTGGGCTGGTATCATCGGTGATCATCTACTTGGCCCATATTTTATTGACGGTCGTTTGAACAGTGCTACATACTTGGTGCTACTCCGACATGTGGTTAATGAGATGCTCGATGACATTCCACTCGCATTTCATAGGGACTTGTACTTCCAACAGGACGGTGCGCCACCTCACTATGGACGCCAAGTGCGCGAATATTTAAGTGAAGTGTTTGGTACGCAGTGGATAGGCCGTGGTGGACCGGTAGCCTGGCCGCCGCGTTCACCCGACCTAACGCCCTTAGACTTTTATTTGTGGGGAGATATTAAAAGACTTGTTTACAATGAAGACATTGTGAGTGTTACACAATTACGTGAAAGAATTGTTTTGGCATTTGAACAAATAAAAACAAATGTGCTAGTGCTTCGCAGCTTAAAACGCAACTTAGTGCGCTTTGATTCTCAATTAATTCTGTAAATAAGTTGATTTAAAATTTTTAACTACGCCAGAAATGCTTAATTTCAGAATACTTTTCTCATACCTAATGTTTACTAACAGTACTTAATGTTTTTGTTTGCAATTGCATGATAAATAGCGTGTTTCTGCCGGTCCTAAGCCCTTGAAGTAGGAAGGAATCTTTTAAATCAACATAAACTCATCATCAAATCATTAATATCAAATCAAAAAAGTACATAAAGGTCACCGAACTTGTCAGCTGGAACTAAAAACTCATGAAACCTTATAACTAATGGCTCCTCTACACTGCCCGCAAAGTTCATAGGCGAAGTACTCTAGAAACTTTGTCTAAGTTCGAAAAAAGTGCGTCACTACACACTCAGTGGTGTCAGTAGCCTGCGCACGCACTTTGCCGCCGTTTGTAATGAACAAAGTAATTTGTGTGGCAGAGTTTCCAGGAACAACATAATTTGCTCCTGACCACTGTTTGACGCTGATAATTGGATCACATACACCAAAGCACTAATTATAGCTTAAATCACGCGCCGGCAAAGCACCGGCACACACGATGTCGGCCAAGTAGTGTAGAGAGGTACTTCGTGAACGCACTTCCCGCATCTTTGGGCCCATTGACTAAGGCGCAAAAATCGACAGCAAATAAAGTCGCCTGAGGGGAGGTATAGTTTTTGACGAGGTAAGCCGAAGTGCCTCTTTACACTATCGTATTCATTTAACTTCGTTCAACTTCGCGGGCAGTGTAGAGGAGCCATGAGATGCGATACGTAGCCGCATTATCTAGGTACCTACTATTGTCTAGCTTTAAGCCCAGGCCACACCGCCAGCGGGCGGGCGAGCGAGCTAGGCGGGCGGGTGAAGTGAGATATTGAAGTTATGCAAACTACGCGACATTGCCGAGCTAAACTATGGGGTTTACACCAAAAACTACATACGGAAGGGCGAACCGGGTAGTGCGGATGAGACTAGACACGTGGACACTGCTATTCGAATGACAAGCGACGACTAGTCTGAGTACCCGAAACGGGGAGGACGGTAGTTAAGCTAGCGAAGCGGGCGCGCCTAACGACGAAAACGAGTAGCTTCGCTCGCATCAGCCACGTAGGTTATTCGGCAGCTCGCAGTGTGCCTAGCTCGCTCACCCGCCCGCTGGCAGTGTGACTTGCGCTTTAGCGTTGGCTCGGCGACGTAAACATTAAATACACGGGTGAAGATTTTTTCTTCGTAAATCATATTTCACTAAAAACAGGATTTTTGGGGTTTTGTTATCTACGTATGTTTGTGTTGCTTGCAATCGATAATACCTATAGTACACTACGCACTGAAGGAGGCTTGTGCACGACCAAATCAACAGCTTGTATATCTTTAATATTTATGTTACAAAAAGTAGAAAATATTATGGAAGCACCAAGACACAAGAAATGGTTTTATACATTTACTAGCTGACCCGCGCAACTTCGTTTGCGTAAGAGAGAGAGAAATAGAAAGGTCCCCCGTCGTCGCTTCTATTCTTATCGCGTGGTTTTCTGTCGCGTGTATTCCCGTTGTATTATTTTGGCACAACTTGGATTATCATTAAAATGGTTATTGAAAACGAACCTAATTCGAAGCACTATCAGTAGGTTTACGGGATATTTTACTTTCCCGGGACTCTACTGGATGCCAAGGGAAATATGGGTCGACATGCAGCAGCGCCACTGGTGTTGCAAACGTTCGCTATGCGAATTAGTCCACTACAGTAACCAACCATCAGGTGGACCGTAAGCTTGTCTGCCATATTAGTAGTATAAAAAACTGGCCGAGTGCGAAGCGGACTCGCGCACAGAGGAAATAAATAAAGAATAAAGTATAGATAGGAATAAAGTCCCTTAATGAGTTCCATTCCGAACAACGGTTGGCCGGTTTAGTTGGTCGGAGTGGAAAGACAGAGGGTTCCGTACCAAAAAAACAGCAAAGCATCACGTTTGTTGAATGGGAGCTCCCTTAATCCCCCCCCCCCCCCATTTTCTGACTTTAGTATTTGTTATCATAGTGGCTACAGAAATATATTATCTGGAAATTTCAGCACTCTAGCTATCACGATTCCTGAGATACAGCCTCATGACGGACAGCGAAGTCTCATAAGGGTCCCGTTTAAGGGCACGAACCCTAAAAATAGTTTCTTTGTGCGCAACTATGCCATTAATCTAATTTCAAGGTTCTAGGTCTCGATCAGGTATCTAAGTCCGTTTTTATTTTTTTATCAATCAAATCAGTATGTACGCTCCTGGACGTAGGCCTCTCCTAATTTACGTCCTGCGCCTTCAGCATCCAGCCTGCGACCTCTTCTAGGTCCTCGGTACATCTGGCAGGCGGACAGAGTCGCGATGCCCGCTTTGGAACTCGTTTGGTCCATATGCCGTCGTCTGTCGTCTTCTGTGACCAGCCCGCGGCACTTTACAGTACTGTTTTATATGTATAGATATAATTCTGACTAAATAAATCAAAATACGTATGTACGTAGGTAGGTATTGAGCGAAGTAAATATTTATTTTTGTAAAAATTGATACATAATGTCTTTGTTAATTGGTTTAGAGAGCATTCTCTGCTTTTGCTAAGGAATTGATATCCGAACTTCTTTCTTTCTTGTATTAATGGATTGTGTAGGTCTTCTGTGAGGTCTTCAGACTTTCGAGGCTGAGGCAACCCGTACTAATACAGTTTCTCCTATTGTGACCAGATTTACTGTAGATTTCATCTGCTAAATGTTCATCTATAATGCCTCTGATCGTTTGTATTATTCCTGTATAAAATAAGAAAGTAAGCGAAGATGGTAATAAATACTCTGTGATAATCGGAACCGTGTACACACTTTACCTAGAACTTGTTCTTTCATAATTCCTAGCCAGACATGTAGAGGTTTTTCTTCTCACAAATGTATTTTTGACTTACAAATATAAAGGCAATTCCGCATATTGAAGGGCAAAAATCAATCAAATATGCAGTTTTAATATAATTATTATTAGATTTTTTTGACATTTATCAAAAATTGCGACCATCTTTTTTAAATCGAATTGAGCTGTCAAACATGACAATGTGTCAAAAAAAATTAAAAAATTACCGACTACGGAGTATTAATATGAACTATGAGGCAAATCCCCCCTAAAATATTTTTCAACCCCATTTTAACCATGTTAAAAGAAAAATTTCAATAAAATACAAAACACGTCCCCTATCAATTCAGTTAAAGATGTTTTATGCCAAATTTGAAGAAGATCAGACCAAGGAATCACGTTGTCCCATACAAACTTTGCAACCCTTGTTTACCCCCTTAGGAGATGAATTTTCAAAAATCCCTTCTTATTGCTCGCCTACGTGACATAAGGAGCATTTGTGCGAAATTTCATGGTTCCAGACCCAGCGGTTTAGGCTGTGCGTTGATCGTCAGTCAGTCAGTTCTTGTTTTTATATATATAGATTTTAGAATGTTTTATTTGTTTTAAATGTTGTAAGTTTTGGTAACAAAATTTTTAGAAATTTCTACATAGAACTTAACACCCTTATACAGATGTCCCAGAAGTCGACGTCAAGCCAGAATCGGGTAACGGGCTAGGTCATAATAGTTGTCGGAAGAATATTTTAAAAAATCTAGGTCTTGCATTATAAAAATTATGGACGTTCAAAAAATTAATTTAATTATTTGGTTGGGCAAATGGTGACATTTTACTTCCGAGCTAAAGAAATTGACTTTAAATTTCAGTTTAGACTTAAAAGAAAAAGTATTCAGGGTTACATTAGAAAAAAAACAAAAAAAAAGTACATATCTGTAGCAACAGAAATGAAAAAATAATAATGACCTAGATATTTTTTTCAATTTTTCTGACAACTACTATGACCTAGCCTGTTACCCGATTTCGGCCAGACGTCTACTTCTGGGACACCCTGTAGATCTAATTCTTTTTTTCAAAAGGTAGAGACAATGAATAGCACTCACCAACAGCAGTAGGTGTAAGCAACACAACAGTGCAAGTGGTGGTGGCCAGAACCAACCCCTCGGGAGTGTAGTCACTGAGGCGCTCACACTCCTGGCCAGCTAGCTCACAGGAAATGTCCACATATACGCCTTCCTGGGCCACTGATGACCAGTATCGGACTGTGCCTTCTGGTGACACACCAATACATGATGGCATCTGAAAGTAGAAAAGATAACATGTGCATAGACATTGATAAGAGACTTCATTTTATACAAACTCGCATTACATACATAATTGTATTTACCTGTGCTCCATCTTCGTAGAATACGACTACAAGATCTGCTTTGTGTGCCAAATCTGTCTGAGGTAGTGTGAGTTCCCTTGCTATGGTGCTACCAGTTGCAGGGGAGGCTATTCCAGAAGTACTTGGAGCACGAGCCCATGTCACAATACGACGTCCTGTCACTATCCAACACCAGCCGCAGGCTGACATCCGAACACTCACATCACTGCTAGCTGGTATTACACACAAAATTATACATTAATAAAAAATAAGAAATTGATAATCAAATAGTTAAGGTTATAGAAAACAGAATATCAGGTAAAATCACCAAGAGCACTTGGCATTACATAAAGTGTTTGTACTCCAGATTACTTTTAGTAAACAATCACTGTATTAGGCAACTTTTGCTGTGGTTAATCCTCCTATGGGTGGCTACTTTGTAACATTTCCATTTGCTAATGTTTCCATGTTTTAAAATGAACATTAAGCTATTGGTCCTCCTTTTCATGTCCGTGTGGGAGTCGATCATTCAAACTAAAGCCTTCCTTCAAGTGCCATCAATCAACACCATAAATAATCTAAAGCCTTGCACTTGAACATGGAGCTATAGATTAATTTCCATTTAATTTGTAATGGAGTTATAGAGCAGAATACCAGGAGCCTCTAGCTAGAGTACTAAGGGAATCCCTCAAAACCCAGCTGACTGAAGTGTGAGCTGTTATGTTATATATTTATTACCAACAATAAATTTACCATAAGGTTAATGAACAGCATACAATCACAGGGCAGCAGGCAAGTTGAATATTATGTGGATATTATACATTGGATTAAATTCAGTTCCTGGGTCTTCTTGATGTTTTATTACTTAGCAATGAAGCTATGCACTACTCCCAACATTACCTACTTAGCTTACAAAATTGAACAGAAAGATGAAGGGGTTCCTTCATCTTTCTGTTCAATTTTTTACCCTTTAAAATGACAGCTTCACCTGAATATGTTGCGGTGGGGTCATTTTAAAGGGTAAAAAATGTACTGGCTCTTACCCGTAATCATAGTTAGAGTTACCCAAAATGTCAAATGTCGACACCACATCAGTCAATACCCCTAAATTCTCACACTAGTGCTGCACTCTGTACCTAGCAGGCATGAAAGTCTAGTAGCGCTTACATGTCCATTTAGTGACTTAGCTAGTCACCAAATATGTCTTAGTTAAGAGAGAATAACGACAGTAGGTACAACTACTAAATAACACTGTAGATTTGTTTACCAAATGTCAGAGCTTCTGTGACCATCACCGGCAAAGGCATTCCGTAAGTTTCTATAGTGGTCATAGGAGTTTTGTAGACAACATCACCAGTGTCAGGGCTCTGCATGAATTTGCTGTAAGCGAGAAAATATATTTATTGATTTCTTCTAACTGACAGACACTGTTTATTTAGGTTATGTACGAACCCTTGATTCTTTTTAGCAGACAACCCTAGGGGTCTTCGTCCTGTGATTGATTGCCTCACGCGAGGTGAAAATGGGCTTCTCATTGCTCCTGTAGTAGCAAAATCCATTTTAAATTATAAATAAACTAAATAAAAACTAGTTCCAATACTCGCTCGCAATCGCGATGCAAATTTTTAACAGCCTATTTTTTAGTTTGGGGCTGACACTGACAGAAGTTGACAGACCGACAGCTGACAGACTGACTGACCTGACATCTTTTTCTTTTTCTTGGGCTTTCTTGGCTTGAGGTACTAAGAGGCCAGCAAAATCAATTTTAAATTATAAATAAACTAAATAAAAACTAGTTCCAATACTCGCTCGCAATGCAAATTTTTAACAGCCTATTTTTTAGTTTGGGGCTGACACTGACAGAAGTTGACAGACCGACAGCTGACAGACTGACTGACCTGACATCTTTTTCTTTTTCTTGGGCTTTCTTGGCTTGAGGTACTAAAAGGCCTCGGACACGAACAATAATATTGATTAATATTTTTATTAATCTATATTCGAGGCCGTACATAAAATGACCACGGGTGACAGCGATCGCTTCTGTTTCAAAATACTGACATCAGGTACACAAGTTGCTATCTCTATATATAAGGTCTATAATAAGGTCTCGCATGCATGCTTGGTGTATCTATTGGGAGCTTAGACCATCTAACACTGGACTAGCCTTTTGTGAACCGCCGCATACAAGAACTGAATTATTGATGCTTTGTTCCGCGGGACAACTAGGAAAAAAAGTCTCACTAGTTCCGCCACGAAACTACTTTAACGGAACAACTGGGAATAATCGAAAAATATTCTGCTAGTCATAGAGGGTGAAGGGGGAAACACAAACACATAGATTTACTACATAGGTTCACTATCTCATGTAATTACAAACGCACACAATAAAACATCACTTTTCACTACAATAATATGCAACACACTACGACAAAAATGTCATCGATACTTTGTGTTCCTATTCTCTCTGGCAAAAATGTAACGCTGTGTGCGAGTAGATTTGCACCATATCGATAAACCCAGCGACAAAAATGTATTAATCGACAAATGCGTAATGGCCGTTGTGTGTTAATTTATATAGTTAAACGATTTTTTTATTGTACAGTCAACTACAGTGAAATGTACTAGTTTAATCATACAAAATGATGTATTCCTGCGAATGAACTGCGAATTCCTGCCTTAATGAACTAACCAAAGATTACCAAACGTGGTATCCACTGAACTTGACAGTAATATGTATACGTGTAAAGAGCAATAATTATGCATCCCAATACATTTATTGACTGAGAAAGTACGACGTACGAACGTAGTACCTTATAGTTGTTGGTACTTGGCACGTGTTAATTCAAACATATCGGTTTTTTGTTGAATAGGAGGGGAGACCTTATTACAGCCAATTAGTACGTTTTTCATATGTATCAGAGTTCATGGTTTTGTGGAACACCTTCTTGATGAAAATAAAATTATTTTAAAAGAAAAAATAGATCATGGTAATACTATCATCACTGATCTGTATTATTACCACACTATCATACACTATTCGAACTTCATACAAACGGTCAAAGCCTGCGAGCCTCGATATCGACATGTACTCGTTTCGCAAACAGTCGCCTTCCCTCGAGCCCGTCGCGAATGGGCCGCGAGGACGAATGAATGTTGTACCGTTTTTATAACGCCAATTTTTAGAGTTCCGTAGCCAAATGGCAAAAACGGAACCCCTTATAGATTGAAGTTTCAACTTACAGATTCATCAACTTACCTTAAAATTATGACTATGAGAGAGCTTTTCATCGAGTTCCTATTAGGCGATTAATATCTAGGCTGGAACACTTCGGGATACGTGGAGAGCTACTACAGTGGATATCTGACTTCCTGACAGATAGGAAATTCAAGGTTAGAGTGGGAGATATATTTTCAGAGGCTCATCATGTGTCAGAAGCGCCACACTCGCGCTGCCGACCCTGTAAAGACTTTCTAAGACCCCTTTTCAAGAACCCCATACTGTAGGCGATTGGGAAAACCGAGGCAGGGAGATAATTCCACAACCTCAGCGTGCGCGGAAGAAAACCCCTATCGGATCTAACCGTGCTGGATTTTTTACTGCTGAACCGTATTATCAAATCAGACGTGTCTTTATTTGCCGATGACATCAAAATTATGGGAAACCCTCTCATCAGCAACAATATTTAAACATTGCTAAATGAATGGTTTTGCACATTGGGTAGCAAAAACCAAAAAAATTAATACAGCATTGGTTCAGAGTTTGTGCAACCAGTAAGTTTCTCTTTTTTTTATATTTGTGGACTACATCATCTAGCCCAAATTAAGCTAATATGAGCTTGTGCTATGGGATCTAGACGACTGATATACTTACTTAAAAATTTCTAAATACATGCATATTATACATAAAAAACACCCAAACTCCGAAACAAACATTTGTGGTTCACACAAATATTTGGACCGACCCAGGAATCGAACCCAGGACCTCCAGCGCCGCAGACGGTATCACTACCGACTACGCCACAGAAGCAGTTTGCAGAGAGATCTTGCTATAACCATCACACATAATCTAAAATGGAATGTTCACATCACAAATATTACAAAGAAGGCTAATTCTATGTTGTATGTGGTCAAAAACGCGTTTAGTATTATTACCAAGGACTTGTTTTTGAAAATTTACAAAACATACCTACAACCCCTTCTGGAGCAAGCTCATCAAATATGGAGCCCATACTTTCAGAAAGACATAACCACCTATGCTTGGAAAAGTACAACTAAGAGCCACAAAAATGGTGTGTACACTAAGAAACAATATCTTATAAAGAACGCCTTAATGAATTGAAGTTGACCACATTGGAGGACCGTAGGAAAAGGAAAGATCTCATTGAAACATACATTCTTTAGTATGAATCAGAAGACGAAAGGAAAATCAGAGAGAGTTATTTTTTTATACTACTTAGGTGGCAGACAAGCTTACGGCCCACCGGAAGGTTGGTAACCGTAGCCTTTGAACGTTTGCAACACCAGAGGCGCTACACAAGCGCTGCCGACCCGGGCGCAGGTTGTGACGACCCACAGTTGAAATTTTTCAAGCCGCCCATAAGGCCTTCAACTTGGCTTAACGACTGTCATTTTACTGACAACCGGGACCAACGGCTTATCGTGCCTTCCGAAGCACGGCAACGCTCGTAAATAAATGTCACAAAGTGGTCCACTTGGTGGTCACCCATCCATATCCAGCCATAGTAAATGTTGCTTACTGCAGTGATCGTTTACAGAACACTGAGTCCGCGGGGCCACGAGGGCCACAAGAGTACGCGCAGGAAGGATTTCCGAAGCATAGTTTTTCCTCACCTTAACATTGTAAAGCATAGCAGAACTTACAAATCCATAAGATTATTTAACAAATTGCCGTTAAGTTTGAAGGGTCTTATTTATAAAAAGGAGTTTCACAAAGAATTAAAAGCGTATTTATTGAAAGGGTGCTACTACGCAGTTGATGATTTGTAGGTATAAATTTAAATTTTATTGTTATTTAGTTATTGTTATTATAATTATTATGAAATTTTATGAGTTTGACATGTACTAATTTGTTTAGGTTTAAATTGAAATTGTTCTTTATGTAATTATTGTTTTTAAATTGTATTTTATATTGACATTTACTGAATTTTTATGAAGTTTGACGTTTATTAATTTGTTTTATTAGTTTTAAAATTCATTAGAAGTTAATTACTTTTGCGACATTGACATCATACCTGCTGCTGACTTAATTTTGGATTGACTAACATTGATATTTAATTTCATTTAACATTAAATTTTAGTAGGTACCTACCTATCTATAATTAGCAGCACTATAATACATATTTATGTCTGTAATATTGTTGTAATGTTTATACACAATGTAAAAATTGTTAATGAATAAATTCTGAATACTGAATACAAACATTAACTGGATTACTGAACTACAATGTTAAGCGTATTGGCATCTTGCGATCTCTTTACAATGAACCCAAACCACCACTTGAGGGGTCACTCGCTAAAACTTACCAGGTCTCCTTCTGCTAATCACTACACAAATCCGAGAAGACACTTTTTGCGAAATCGCGTTGTGGATATGTGGATAAAACTACCAGAAAATGTTATAAGTACTCAATCAGTGAATGGTTTCAAAAATAGACTTGACGAACATTGGAATAATAAGATCCAGTAATAAAATATAATAAATAATAAAATAAGAAGTTGGAAATGAAACTTCCAAGCTCAAAATATATTATACAGATACGTTTTATCGATAGCGTAGGTGGACCATTCAACAACACTATTTAACTTACACATAAATCTTTAATTTTTGGTCTCGTCTTCTGTCTGACACTGTTCATCTTGTACATTCTAAATCTATGGGTTGAACAATGTCTGAAAAAAAATCGTGGCAAACACTGATCTGAAAAATATTTTTCAGATCAGAGTTTGCCACGATTATATCAAATCTAGCAAAACGGGGAGTTAGAACACTGTGAAAAATAAAGAAAAAGAGTTTTTGATATAAAACATCTATTGTCGAGGGGTAAACTGATTTTTGCGGTGGCGATTAGACTCATGAGTTCCTGACCCTAACTAGACCAAAGACAAGGCAGCTCGGTTCTGTTTCCTTAGTCTTTTCTTTGATGAACGGACTATTTAAAAAAAAAAGATATCTTGACATTGACATTCTTGATTTTTGATTGTTGTTGTTGTTGTCAATCAAAAATTGTATCTGTAACGGACTGTGAATTGTGAATCAACTTACAGTTTGTTGTTATTTCCGTGTATTATTGGTTCGTTATTGTAATAAATTACGATTTAATTGTGTGCCTGTGCATTTACACTATTGTTCCAATGAAACATTATTCACAAAAATGTATATCAAGTCTATAGTATTGGACGGCTTTAAATCCTACGGCAATCGCGTTGAAATCACAGGTTTTGATCCAGAATTCAATGCTATCACGGGACTAAACGGCACAGGGAAGTCAAACATCTTGGATTCTATATGCTTTGTACTAGGCATCACAAATTTGTCTAACGTGAGTACTTATTTGTTTTGTGTTTGTAAACATTATTTTGGTTATATATGAGTTTCCCGCCAACTTTAATTTGATTTAAATTACTTCTTAGAAGTAATTATTTTAATTAATGCATGAATCCTATATGAACAGTTCCCTCAGCTAGCGTTGCCCAAAAATTTAAAGTCAAGAAAATATCATAGGCACATAAAAATATTGTCCTAAATAAAATTGTAACTAGATGTTATACACAGTTTAGAGTTATTTTTAAGGAGAACAGGAGAGCATTTTTAATTACTCTAAAAGCTGTATTAAAACCCTAGTAAATTATGGAACCACTGAGGATATCGCGAGCGACTACTGTTCACGCGAAACCCTTCTCCACGTCAGTCCTCAAGGGCCTCGCTGGAGTATTTGCTACTACCGCCAAGATCTGCACCGACGGAGGCTCCAAGCGGGCAGTACTTATAGTACTTCTGAGCCCTATAAATAAATCAAAATTCAACTTACTAAAATATCCCACCTTTTTTAACTTCTTGAACATGCCTCTAATTGGTGTACTTAATAATCATAACTAATCTGATGAATGTGTATACTGTTGGTATTTCTACATTTTAACAAATAAATAAATAAGTTGTTTTGGTTACTTTTGCCTTAACCCAGGTGAGAGCCGGCAGTCTGCAGGAGTTGATCTACAAGCATGGACAGGCCGGCATCACTAAAGCCACAGTCAGTATCACCTTTGATAACCGCGACAAGAGGCAGTGCCCTATCGGATATGAGAACCAGGATGAAATCACTGTTACTAGACAGGTACACCATTCAGTGTTATGTTATTATACTTGCCAATTTATTAATAGGCACCATCTTATAAGTCTAGAATTCAAATTAGATTAAGAGATTATACTAACAACTGTCCTACTGAAAAAAAAAATAGAGATTGTGCTCAAAATTATAGTAACATGCATTTCAAGCTTGAAATAAAAAAGATGGTCTTATTGTATGACTAGCTGACCCTCGCAACTTCGTTTACGTCACATAGGGTGTATGAAAGGAAAGGTATTTCTTCATCAGAGTCATCTAGCAGCGTCTGAAACTGCCCTGTTTGCTTAATCATAAAAGAGCTTAATGATTAAGTCTATTTTAAAACAATTCAGTCCACGCCTTCGGCGCGGACTGAATTGTTTAAAAATAGTCTTAATCATTAAGCTCTTTTATGATTAAGCCAACACGCCAGTTTAGGTTCACTCACATTCAAAGAAACCCCTACAATAAAAATTTTCAAAATATCTGATTCTTAAAAGTGTTATAACTCTTTTATTTCTAAACCGATTTACATAAAACAAACGCTAAATGTTAACTGGAGCAAACCTCAACACATTAAAAAAAAACGCAATGCAATCGGTTGATCGGTTACTGAGATTAGCGTGCACAACCGTACAGACAAACAGCTATACAGACATACAGACATACAGACAAACAGACAAACAGACAAACAGACAAAAATTCTAAAAATCATTGTTTTGGGTTCTATTGCGTTCATAAAGCCCCCCTATAATATTTTTTCTTATTTATCTTCCATGTATACAGTATGGGGTTCTTCAAAAGGGGTCTTAGAAGGTTTTTACAGGGTCGGCAGCGCGAGTGTGGCACCTCTGGTGTTGCAAACGTTCATAGGCTGCGGTGACCACCGGTCCTTCTGGTGGGCCGTATGCTTGTCTGCCACCTTAGTGGTATAAAAAAAAAAAAAAAAAAAAAAATGTACAGACAGCGACCTGTTACGATTTTATTATATGTATTGATAGAGAAAAGTAGATATCTAATTAGGTATAAATAAAAAAAAAATATGGGATGTGCAGACCATGGTTTTCCTATTATCCGTTAAAATTTCTTCAAATTTTGTATGTAAGTATAATAGGATTATTTCAGAATCAGCACCACCTCAGGTGATCCAGATCCCATGCTATTTGGTCATTGATCAATTCAGTGTTCAGTCATTGATTATCTTTATTGATTAATTTATGCTAGAAGATGTTGTGTGCAAATGTCCACAAATATTCATTTATTGATTAACACACAATTTTCGGTTGTAAAATTTATTCAATGTAAATTAATTGTATTCAGGTGGTGATGGGTGGCAAGAATAAATACCTAATCAATGGCATCAACGTCCAGAACAAGAGGGTGAATGATCTGTTCTGTTCCGTCCAGCTAAACGTGAACAACCCACACTTCCTTATCATGCAGGGACGCATCACAAAGGTGTTGAATATGAAACCCCCTGAGGTGAGTACAATAATATTTAGATAATGAACTCTTCTTTTGAAAACAATGATAAAAGATGCCTGTAGAGTTGTGCCATAAAGCCACTTTAAAATGAATTGTATTCATCTGGATCAAAGCTTTTTCCTTCCAGCTACCAAACCTACCTGTAAAATGAAAGGTATGTTTGTTAGTAAATGCTCTTCATCAAATTTCTCTATATATACCAATTCATATCTTACAGGTTTTGTCCATGGTGGAAGAAGCAGCAGGCACAAGAATGTATGAAGCAAAGAAACAAGTCGCGTTGAAAACTATTGAGAAAAAAGATGCTAAACTTAGGGAACTCAATGATGTAAGTAACACCTTTCTTAAAGCTTTAATATGGGCAATTCTTCCTGTCAATGTTATGCCAAGGATCAAAAAAGCTTTCGCTCGGCGTATGTCGCCGTGTCGCTGCGACAGACTCGGCGACTTGCCTAGCTTGTCGCTGAGTCGCAGCGACATGTCGCCAGGTGTGCGCATAGGGTTATCATGTCAACACGCAAAATAGGCGCAATAAATGGGCTGGTTTCCGCAACTCCAACTCGACGTAGTTGGAGTTGCGGAAACCAGCCTGTGAAAACGTGTGCTAATATGTTGTTTTGTTTTACTAAACAAAATTAAAAATGATCTTATTGTTTTGTCAGATAATAAAAGAAGACATAGCACCAAAGCTGCAGAAGCTGCAGGACGAGCGCTCCCAGTTCCAGGAGTACCAGAAGGTGGTGCGCGAGCTGGAGAACCTCACCAGGCTCTACGTGGCTTACAAGTAATGTCACCAACTTTTATGCAATTATGAAGCTTCCTGTACATAGTACATGTTTGTTTGTTATGCTTATAGTTGCACCCGGTTTTGATGTGTTGGCTTTTTAACTTCAGGTATGTCACAGCAGAAGAGAACGCAAAAGAGTCGCAGAACAAAGTGACGGATGTGCAGAACGAGATCAAGGGCAAGAAGGAGAGCATCAAGAGCAACAAGAAGCAGGCGGAGGAGCTGGACACACAGGTCGCCGAACTCAACAGGAAGTTAGACGAGGTAACGTGGCTGCATCAGATATCGAACATAATCTGCGTTTATTTACCCTCTGCGCTTTTCAAATAACTTTTGTGTTGTATTATAATGTGTACTTGATTCAGTGACATGGTGGTTATTAATCCGAGCGAATTTTGTTTATTGCCATGATCGTTTACAGAACATGTGAGTTAACTTATAAAGTAATATAATATGTATTTTAATTTATCAGATTTTATTCAATATCATATTGAAGTCGGCGCCAAGTAAACCCATAGGTTTTGGTAGGTATTTATTAATGGCACCAACTTCAATATTATAATGAAAAAAATCTGATAAATCAAAAGACAAATTATATTACTTTGTGCTAAGTAAATTTACCCAATTTGGGTCCTTCGCTGTTTGACACCACGAATTATTGACATCGCGGTGTCAATCGCAGAAGAACGTTTTTTGAATTGGCTGTTTGGCACCACGGTGTCAATCGACGAATACCTTATATGGCTTCGTTGATTGACACCATGATGTAAAACAACAAAGGACGGCTGATTGGCATTTTTATTATAACATAACAATCATACACAAAAGTGTTTAAACGATTTTTATTTCAATTATAAGTTTTTCCTTAAGTGCTTAGAAAAACAAAACTGTTTAGATTGTATAAGTTCAAAATATATAAAATCAAAAAGTATAATAGTCAGAAGAAATAATGCTATCCGATTTGGATAGGTTAGGTTAGAAGGCTAAGGTGGGAGCGGAGCTCCCGCCTTAGCCTTCGTGGTTATTTTTTTAATAAAATAAAATAATAGTTTATACTACAAAAGTACAATAAAAATAATAGTTAAAATAATATAATATAGTTAATACAATAAAAACTTAAAATAAAAGTTTATACTACAAAACTATTATTTTAATTTATAAAAAAGTAACCACGAAGGCTAAGGCGGGAGCTCCGCTCCGCTCCCGCCTTAGCCTTCTAACCTAACCTATCCAAATCGGATTATTTGAAGTTATATATTATAAGATAAGATAAGATAATTTTTATTTCGAGTAACCACACTCATATTTTGTTAGTAAACACACTTTTATCTTAATTCTAAGTGTTAGTATTTACGTGTTTTGCACAACAGTGATTTATGTAGGCACAATCTACCCGGTCCGCGATAACTTTCAAAAGGGAGTTACAGCTAGCCTTGACTCTGCAGACGAGGGAGGTGGCACGTTTCCGCATTGTTGTATAAAAACAATCTACTCGTGCCTGCGCGAACATCCCCGACGCGCTGCAGCGCCAGGGCAGCCCCATCAACCTCCTGAAGGCGTTGTTATATTGGACTCGGAGAGCCCCGTATGCCCTTTGTGTATAATTATCCCACAGGCTGCACGTGTAAAATGATGTACAGAATGCTTTAAATAAAGTAATTGTAACCTCGGGAGAGCAGCGTACAAACCTGCGAGCTATGGCATTAGCCCGGACAGACAGGGCCCTCCGTTCCCTGTGAATATCAGCATTGTCCTTGAGTCCAGCGGTGACCAGGTGACCGAGGTATTTGAATTGATTGACTCGCTCGAGCGAGATACCTCCAAGCTTTATAGGTGGGACGTTATCACTGTACCCAGCCCCGCTGGCCTCAAAAACAATGTACTGACTTTTCTTTATGTTATAGACTAGCCCATGTTCTGCAGCGTAGGCTTCACACGTGGCCAATAACTTCCTTAAGCCACTGACTGACGCTCTCAGCAGAACCATGTCATCCGCGTAACTTAAGTTATTGAAACATGCTCCGTCTATGTGACAACCGACACGCTGGCTTCTGAGTGCCTCAATCAGTGCATTAATGTACAAATTAAAGAGTACTGGCGAGGTTAACCCCCCCTGCCTCACACCGCACTCCAGCTTATATGGCTCAGATAACGCTCCGGCCCATCTCACACTATTTACCTGATTTCCATACCAGTACCGTAGTGTATCCAGGAGATCCTTAGGAACACCCGAGGTCTCGAGCATTATAAAACGTAGCCTTAATTTTCTTTTCGCCAGTACACAAATCACACTTGACCTTTAAATTGTTGATAGTGGTCCAAATCAACTGTTTTACACCATGGTGTCAATCAACGAAAACAAAATAAGATTTTCGCCGTTTGACACCACGGTCGCAAATTATTATGAAAATGGTCCCAAACAGCCAATTCAAAAAA
This sequence comes from Miltochrista miniata, assembly GCA_933228765.1. NCBI lineage: Eukaryota > Metazoa > Arthropoda > Insecta > Lepidoptera > Erebidae > Miltochrista > Miltochrista miniata. The sequence continues at coordinate 705,723 of OW121764.1, forward strand.
CGTTCTTCTGCGATTGACACCGTGGTGTCAATAGTTCGTGGTGTCAAACAGCGAAGGACCCGTAAATTTTATTACTTAGAATTTCTTTGAAGTCGGTTTTATTTTTTATTAATTTTTTTTTCATTGTTTTAAGTTACGGGTGGACCGAAAAATATGTCTAACTATGTGTAATCTCATCAATATAAATAAATCAAGCCCAAACACAAGGTAACTGCTGTAAATCTTTAAGGAATTCCCTCGACTGTCTTTCGATTCCATCATCAGATCGACTCCAGACCTGCATTAAATTAAAGTACATTAAAGCACCTAATTAGAAAGATAACAAACGCATTACTTGTCCCTACAATTTTCGGAGGCTGCCCTCGATTTCTCCTGGATCCCATTATCAGATCCTGACCTCAGAAGTAAACCCTATTCAACAAAAGAAAAAAAATTGAAATCCGTCTATAATTGACGGAGATATCGGTGAACATACATAAAAAAAAACATACTGACGAATTGAGAACCTCCGCTTTTTTTGAAGTCGGTTAAAAAGTTAACAAACACAAGTTGTCCCTACAATTTTCGGTGGTTGCCCTCGATTTCTCCTGAATTCCGTTAACAGATCCTGATGTGGTTAAAATGGATCCACCTCAGAATAAACCCTATTCAAGAAAAAGAAATTAAATCGGTCTATAATTGACGGAAATATCGGTGAACATACATAAAAAAAACATACAGACGAATTGAGAACCCCTTCTTTTTTGAAGTCAGTAAGTCAGTTAATAATAACTCAATGCATTAACACATCTGCTCTAGGTATATGGGCCTTCCAGTTAAGTCGGTTATCAGTAGTTTCCATTGACCTTGCAGTACTGTATCCCAACTCCTAATCGTTAAGGAGTTCTGTAGCTTCATCATCAGTACAAGACCATCAGATGTTGTTTTAAGCATACCTCACAAGCATCACGTTAGCCCTACATACTACTAAGTACTTTCCATAGACCAATTTCAGACTGTCTCCCAACTCCTAACCGTTAAGGAGTTCTGTAGCTTATCATCAGCACAGCAATATCATAATTATGTTGACACACTGAAGTGAATGCCTGAGTTAGATTTGATTACGTAACAAAAGCACCATGCGGGCATACAATTTCTTGTGGTTGCCCTCGATTTCTCCTGAATCTCATCATCAGATCCTGACCTGGTGAAATTGGGACCACCTTAAAGGTGTACTCTATCCAACAAAAAACATTTGAAATTCGATAATAATTGACGAAAATATCGGTGAACATACATAAAACATTGAGAACTTCCTTTTTTTTGAAGTCGGATCTATCAATCTAGGTGTAAAGTTCTCATCAATACAAATCAATCAAGCCCAAACACAAGGTAACTGCTGTTAATTATTAAGGAATGCCCTCGACTGATGTCTTTCTATTTTATCATCAGGTCGACTCCAGACCTTCATTAAAGTGTAGAACATTAATTCAATCACTTAAAAAGTTAATAAACGCATTAGTTGTCCTTACAATTTTTGGTGGTTGCCCTCGTTTTCTCTTGGATCCCATCATCAATCAGATCCTGACCTGGTGAAAATGGGACCACCTCAGAAGTAAACCCTATTAAACAAAAAAATAAATTTTGAAATCCGTCCATAATTGACGGAAATATCGCTTAACATACAAAAAAAACATACAGACGAATTGAGAACCTCCTCCTTTTTTTGATGTCTGTTAAAAAGCTTACAATGTGTCGTGCAGGAGAGCGGCAACGCGCTGCAGCAGCTGCAGACGTCCCTGGCGGGGCTGGAGCGCACAGAGGCGGGAGCCGCGGCCGCGCACCGCGCCGCCAGGGAGGCGCTGCAGTCGCACGAGGCGCGCGCCCGCCTGCTGCAGCGCGCGCTGGCGGACGACGACGCCGCGCGCGCCGCCAAGGGACACGCGCTGCAGGAGGTACCGTGCCCATGCCCACACTACTAGAGAGATCATTATACACACTAGTTCCAGAAGAACAATATAATGACTTATTTACATAGCAATTACACGATTTTTTTTTTCTTTTTTTATACTTAGGCATATACAAATGCACTTGTAAACGTCACTTATATAAACCAAAAAGTTACCACCAGTTCACAACGCGACCCACCTGAGAAGAACTGGCAAGAAACTCAGCGGGTTATTCTTTTAACTACTCTATTTACAACTTTATTAATGAATCTAAAAACTATGCATTTTAACAGTTTTTTTGATAATCTAGCAGAGCAGGTCATTTCCAGGCTTCCTTATCCATCAAGTAATCACCAACCGTATAGTAGCCCTTGCTGTATAATTTACATTTAACAAACTTTTTGAATTTATTTAGGGACATACTTTTAATTTCGTTAGGTAACCTGTTGTAAAAGCGTATACAGTTACCCCTGAAAGAATTACTGATTTTATGCAATCTGCTATGATAAACAGCGAGGTTATTTTTATTTCTAGTGTTGACATTGTGTCTATCACTTAACTTATGGAAACTATGTAAATTTCTTTGTACATACATAAGATTTTCAAAAATGTATTGAGATGCTACTGTAAGAATATTAACCTCTTTGAATGTTTCGCGCAGAGAGATCCTTGGACCTAATCTATATATAGCTCTTATGGCTCGCTTTTGTAAAATAAAAATTGAATTTATATCTGCAGCATTGCCCCACAGTAGAATACCGTAAGACATTATACTGTGAAAGTAACTGAAATAAACTATTCTAGCCGTATCTACATCAGTCAAGTGCCTTATCTTTTGCACAGCAAATGCTGCTGAACTTAATCTACTAGCTAGTTTTACAATATGTGGACCCCATTGTAAACCGCATCGACCGTTAACCCCAGGAACGTCGTTGATTCCACAAGTTCCAACTCTCGACCATTAAGTTGAACATTGGTTTCTGACTGTGTTACATTCGGCAAGGTAAACTTAATACATTTAGTTTTATTATCATTCAGTCTAAGATTGTTAGTGTTAAACCAATGAACCACTTTCAAGATTGCATTGTTTACATCGTCATAGTTATCTATTTGTCGTTTGACTTTGAAAATCAAAGAAGTATCATCAGCAAACAAAACAATCCTGTTGTTGTCCCCCATGTAAAAGGGTAGGTCATTAAAATATATAAGGAATAAAAATGGGCCGAGTATTGAACCCTGCGGGACGCCCAAAGTAACTACTGATCCTTCTGAACGTGTACCATTAACATCGACTCTCTGAATTCTATTGTTCAAATATGAAGTCAGAAGATCGAGAGCCTTGCTCCTTATGCCGTAATGGTGTAATTTCCTGATTAATGTTTCATGTTGGACGCAATCAAAAGCCTTAGACAGATCGCAAAATACACCAATTGCATCTTGTTTATCCTCCCAGGCCTCATAAATACATTTCAATAACTCTACACCAGCATCGGTAGTCGAACGTCCTTTAGTGAAGCCAAATTGTTTCTCATGAAACAATTTGTGACTGTTAAAATAAATCAGCATCTGCTCTAGTATTAATTTTTCAAATATCTTGCTCAAGGTCGGCAACACCGAAATAGGTCTGAAATTACCCGGATCTGAAGTGCTGCCAGCCTTGAACAGTGGTAATACTTTACTGTGTTTCATCAAATCAGGAAATACACCACTTGAGACGCAATCGTTAAACACAGTTGCCAAGTAGGGGGCAATGACATCTATAATACTTGAAACGGATTTTACTGATAACCCCCAAAGGTCAGCGGATTCAAGGTAATTCAGTACTATGAGAGGTGTGATTCTACGTAGCACGACCACGCATGATTATCTTAATTTTTGTGCAGTACAAATTCATGAAAAAGTGTACTTTATTGTACTATAGAATAAAATATATGAACTCTGATATTTTCGCTGATATAACGTACATGCCATGTTGTACCTTTCTGGCACGACCGCTACACATTTAGGTATTTTTATAAATTTTATGGTGAAAAATACTAAAATGTAATTGTACTTAATTGTACTCAATTTTACAGCTGAATTATTGATACTTTGTTCCGCGGGGCAACTGGGAAAAAAAGTCTCATTAGTTCTGCCACGGAACTACTTCAACGGAACAACTGGGAATAATCCCCAAATTCACTGTCAAGGTATTCACGTGTCTAGGTAATCACGCATCCAGTGGGAGCAAGTGGGACACCGCTGCGTCTTCCCCAACAGGAAAAAAAAATCCCCGTTGTCCGGCTAGTATAGTTGTGTTCTTACGTCGGAAGAACGAGAGAGGTCAACGACGGCGTACTGGTCTTTTATAAGGGCGTGGAAGCGAACAAGGGCGAGGGACGTAGTAGTGCACATCACGCGCCACGATGGGAGACCGTCGTAGCGTCGTGACTTCACAGTAGATGGGAGACGGAGAGTTGACCGTGACCGATGTAACCCTGTGCAGGTGACGGCGACGTTCGCGTCGCTGCGTGCGGCCAGTGAGGAGAGCAGCGCGGCACTAGCGGCGGCGCAGCAGCGGTTCGTTGCGGTCAGCACGGGGCTGGAGGGCGAAGGCGCCGCCGACTCGCTGCAGGACCAGCTCATGGGTGAGCACCGGACGTACCATTCCCAGTAACGCTCGCATACTTCCCGATATCTCTCCTTAAATATCTTAACTAATAATGACAATTTATGCAGCGGCCAAGGCGGAGGCTTCTGAAGCGTCGACGCGCATCTCGCAGAGCACGATGGAGAAGAAGCACGCCGAGGAGCGTCTGCGCGCGCTGGAGAGGGAGTTCAACAGCAGCAGCGCGCAGTTCCGCCGCGACCAGGACAACATCGGCACGCAGCAGGCGCAGCTCGACAGGCTGCAGGTACCTACGTACACAACGTCACACAGTTCAACAGCAGCAGCGCGCAGTTCCGCCGCGACCAGGACAACATCGGCACGCAGCAGGCGCAGCTCGACAGGCTGCAGGTACCTACGTACACAACGTCACACAGTTCAACAGCAGCAGCGCGCAGTTCCGCCGCGACCAGGACAACATCGGCACGCAGCAGGCGCAGCTCGACAGGCTGCAGGTACCTACGTACACAACGTCACACAGTTCAACAGCAGCAGCGCGCAGTTCCGCCGCGACCAGGACAACATCGGCACGCAGCAGGCGCAGCTCGACAGGCTGCAGGTACCTACGTACACAACGTCACACAGTTCAACAGCAGCAGCGCGCAGTTCCGCCGCGACCAGGACAACATCGGCACGCAGCAGGCGCAGCTCGACAGGCTGCAGGTACCTACGTACACAACGTCACACAGTTCAACAGCAGCAGCGCGCAGTTCCGCCGCGACCAGGACAACATCGGCACGCAGCAGGCGCAGCTCGACAGGCTGCAGGTACCTACGTACACAACGTCACACAGTTCAACAGCAGCAGCGCGCAGTTCCGCCGCGACCAGGACAACATCGGCACGCAGCAGACGCAGATCGACACGATTTACGTAACCACGTTCCAGTTCCATAATCAGAATATTAAATTAGCTGCTGTCATCATAATATTGCAGTGTCATATGTGACACGATAACATGAAGAATTTCAGCTCAATTGCGAACCAGAAAGTGTGTCAAATTTAACTTACTAGATTTTAAAATATATAAATAAAACTTCTAAAGTGTGAGCTTAAATTTAATTCTGTGCAGAATGTGTGTTTGATCATTATTGATGCATAATTTCTAGTTCTGGTTGTCAGTGATCCTGAAATGAGTACTATACATTCCCACCAGTACTACGGGTTATCCTTGTAGACTTTATTAAAGCAAAAATTTCATTCCGTATTATCCGTGCGGGCAGGCGGAGCTGGGCGGCATGCAGTTCAGCAGCGGGCGGCAGGCGGAGCTGCAGCAGTCGGTGCGCGGCCTGCAGGGCGCGGTGCGGACGCAGCGCGACCAGGCCGACGCGCTGGCGGCGCGGCTGCAGCGCTGCGACTTCAAGTACACGCCGCCGCAGCGGGACTTCGACGCCGGCCGGGTCAGCGGTACGTACTAGTGGTTACAGCACAATGGCCCCAACATACTTCCCTGAGGTATATCATACTGTGAACCTTGTGGAATTACACTTTAGCATTTTTTATATTTATCAGTATTTTCTTAACACGTTAATTGATCTTTCTTTCTTTCTTCTACTTCCTGTAGTTTTTGTGTAGTATCGTTCTATCTCGTCTCGTATACAGTATGTGTGTGCTCGTTGCAGGAACGATCTGCCGGCTGATCGACGTGTGCGACCCTGTGTACTGCACTGCGCTGGAGACGGCGGCGGGCGGACGGGTGAGTGTCTCCGCGCTCAACGTTGCGTTAAATTCGATTTCTACTGCTTTAGGGTAATGTGCGGGGATGGTTACGGAGAACAGATTACTTTTTAGCGTATTAAATAGGTCCACGTTTCCAAAATTCCAATGTGCTTCTTTTTTGCTTGCTCAGTTTTTTCCACCCAGCTATTTATTGAATGGATGCCTTTGTCACACGGGCACTTGACCTCTCGGAGTGAACTGGTGTGTCCGCTGCTGGGCAGTAATGTGTGGTGTGTCGGCAGCTGTACAACGTGGTGGTGGACACGGAGGTGACGAGCAAGCTGCTGCTGCAGCGCGGCCAGCTGCAGACGCGCACCACCATCATCCCGCTCAACAAGATCTCCGGACACGTCATCGACCGCGACACCGTGCGCACCGCGCAGAAAGTGGTGCGTACCCCGACCGCTTCTCCATTTCCTGACTGATCCTCAAAAGACACGCATGTTCTTGACATTATTATTATATGAATTTCCTTTAAGCGTTCATACGTTCATATCATTGTCTAATGTGGTATTTCCTGTTCAGGGCGGCGGATCAGAGAACGTGCAACTAGCGCTAGACCTGATATCGTTCGATGCGCACCTGCGGCCCGCCATGGCCTGGGTGTTTGGCGGCACGCTGGTGTGTCGCGACCTGGACACGGCCAAGAAGGTCACCTTCCACCCCAACATACGGCGCCGCTGCGTCACGCTCGACGGGGACGTGTTCGACCCCTCGGGCACGCTGTCCGGGGGCGCCAGGGTCAAGGTGAGCTAACTGTGTGAGCTGGTGCACCTGGCCACGCACACGGACCCGGCAGGACCAAGAAGGTCACCTTCCACCCCAACATACGGCGCCGCTGCGTCACGCTCGACGGGGACGTGTTCGACCCCTCGGGCACGCTGTCCGGGGGCGCCAGGGTCAAGGTGAGCTAACTGTGTGAGCTGGTGCACCTGGCCACGCACACGGACCCGGCAGGACCAAGAAGGTCACCTTCCACCCCAACATACGGCGCCGCTGCGTCACGCTCGACGGGGACGTGTTCGACCCCTCGGGCACGCTGTCCGGGGGCGCCAGGGTCAAGGTGAGCTAACTGTGTGAGCTGGTGCACCTGGCCACGCACACGGACCCGGCAGGACCAAGAAGGTCACCTTCCACCCCAACATACGGCGCCGCTGCGTCACGCTCGACGGGGACGTGTTCGACCCCTCGGGCACGCTGTCCGGGGGCGCCAGGGTCAAGGTGAGCTAACTGTGTGAGCTGGTGCACCTGGCCACGCACACGGACCCGGCAGGACCAAGAAGGTCACCTTCCACCCCAACATACGGCGCCGCTGCGTCACGCTCGACGGGGACGTGTTCGACCCCTCGGGCACGCTGTCCGGGGGCGCCAGGGTCAAGGTGAGCTAACTGTGTGAGCTGGTGCACCTGGCCACGCACACGGACCCGGCAGGACCAAGAAGGTCACCTTCCACCCCAACATACGGCGCCGCTGCGTCACGCTCGACGGGGACGTGTTACGTTCTTCGTAAATGCTAAAGTTTTACCTTTCATACACTCATTAACACAATACACGCAGATTTTTCAGAGTTCGACCAGTGTCTATGGTGGAGACAACCACTTTTAAAATTTACGTTCCTCTTGAAATAAACGAAGTTGTGACAGATGGAGAGAGATGACTTTGTTAGCTTAATATGTGCACGTGGACTGCTAACATCACTATTATAAAACGGTAGAATTAAGTAGCAATATTTGACAGCCTCGGTGACTGCCTCTGTGGCGCAGTCGGTAGTGATACCGCCTGCGGCGCTGGAGGTCGTGGGTTCGATTACCACCGGAGACAAATATTTGTGTGACCAATAAATGTTTGTCTCAAGAGTCTGGGTGTTTCTATGTATAATATGTATATGTATGTATTTAAAAGTATATAAGTATTAATATTCGTGGTCTGATACCCATAACACAAGCAGGTTATTCCTAGCTTACTTTGGGATCAGATAGCGTTGTGTGAAATGTCCGTGAATATTTATTTATTTATTTATTAGTGCCACGCTGTGATCCTATATTCGATTGTAATTATAATTATTGGCTTAGTTAGTACAGACGGCACGGTGTCAAATATTCATGACGTCGTGTATGCGGTGTCCAGGGCGGGTCGGTGCTGCTGCAGCTGCAGGAGCTCAAGCAGCTGGAGCAGAAGCTGAGCACCAGCGAGGCGCAGCTGCAGCGCGACGCGGCTGAACTCGCCAACATGCAGAAGGCAGCTGACGCTTACAACTCTAAGCAACAGAGGTACGGTCCCCATGCTGGGAGTTGATTGACATACTTTTGCATTTTCTCAACTTAAACTATGCAGGAGAAATCTCTATTCCATGACCTTGCATACTGATTTTCTTTAAGTTTCTGTGGATTTTCTTTAAGTTTCTATGAATTTTGAAAGTGGTTTTGAATCTCAAGTCGTCGCTGGGGCTTATTATCAGGATGATGTCATTTTAAGGCGATGAAAAAATGTGAACCTACCTCGAACGATTTTGGAATTATAGGATAGCGGTGTCGTTATATAGCTGTTAAAGGACGGCAATACATCATTGTCTATGTAAACAAAGTGACTCGGTTTCCTAGAAAGCGGTATAGGTACTAAGTTAACCGTTGCCGTGCCCTTAGCCCCGTTTCATCGGCACAATGTTGTTCGGCAGGTGCGAGATGCTGTCGCACGAGCTGGAGGTGCTGCGCGCGCGCCTGGCCAGCACGTCCACGGCGCAGCTGCATCACGAGATAGAAGCTCTGAGCGCGCAGGTCACTCCTTCCTACTAGCATTATTTATTTAATGAATAGCCACCATTCTCTATCTTGAATTGTGAATCAATTCCGTGCATGGTTGTATGTTTATTAGGCACGTAGCTCTCATACGGTTTGTCCGATCCGACCTGATACGACATATTGTTCAGTTCAATGGAGATATCCAACTGCTAGGTCGACCGGAAGTCACAGGGGGGCATTCACATGATGATGTGTTTATACAAACTCAGCTAGTTTATATTAATCTCCGTACGTTTGACTCAGTATTGGATACTTCTACACGACTACAGGTAACCGAGCTGACGGCGGCGGTGGAGAGAGACAAGGTGACGCAGAAGGAAACTGCGGCCCGCGCCAAGGACCTGGAGGCCAAGGTCAAGGACATCAAAGGGCACCGCGAGAGGTGAGGCGCACATCATTTATACTTCTGCCACGTATTCTAAATATTGTACTATGTGTCAACCACCAGCATGCTATCTGTAAAACAGGTAGTTAATGACACTTTTAGTATTTCTAATAGCTACTACTACAAAATTAGCACTCGAATTTTATATAATGCGTTCATTTACAAATTTTATGTGCTAAAATTATCAGAGCTAGACACCTTAACCATTGGACAATTAAAACACTACTCTCAACCGACTAATTCTTTCACCTTATACGTCTTGTAGCAACCTAAATACGTGCATGCATTTATCAATCGATACGTGTAAAAAAATATTTCAGAGAATTCAAAAAAGCCGAGGAAGCGTTGAAAAAAGCGAAAAAAGACGCGGAATTGCACGGAAGCGCTTGGAAGCAACGAGAACAAGAGCTGGAGACGCTCAAGCTGGAGGTGCAGGAGTTGGAGAGCACCGTCAGCGCCAGTCGCCAGCAGCTGGAGGAGAGCGGGCTCGCCACCCAGCAGCTCAAGCAGACCCTGGACGGCGCCAAGCAGGAGCATGCCACTGCCACGGTACGTGTGGCCTATGCTGGCGAAATGACTGACTTCTAGATTCCTTTATGGTCTCCTTTCTATAAAGACGGTTTTTAGCATGAAGCCATCTGTAGTAACAAATAACGCATAAGATTTTGCTTCATATCCGGCTCGAAGGACCATAAAGTTACAATCCTCGTACACTCCGACATAAAAAAAAAGGTGTGTGCCTGTAACCTTTACGCGCGATTGAAGTAAAACTTCTTTGCCATTGACGGCATAGGTATATCACTGAAATGATTAAATTTTAACATTAATAATAAAAAGCTATCATATTATAATTTAATTATGTTTATTATTTATGTGTTTTACAAAGATTATTCAAATGTTATATTAAGTGACGCCAAATACACTATTACTTTGATGTAGATCTTAGGAATCGTGAGGTCTGCTGAATTAAAATTTGAACACTGTCTGTGTTCAAATTTCAGTTTATGAACTAAAAACGCTCTAGGCTCGAAACACGATTACTGATAAAATTCTTGATAGATTTTTGGGTTGAATATACCTCGATTTCGTGAAATTTTAAGCTAGATCTCGTATGTTATAAGTTGTTTTTATAATATGAAATATTTATAAGAAAGACAATAGTAAAATCTTCATTTGCGCTAGAGCATTTTTTTCATATTGGTTATAGTTTTTTATAATTAATTTATTTCGTTATAAGCGCACAAAAACTGATCGCATCTCTCTCTCTCTTTCTTGCACGCTAAAATGTATATCTTCTATCTTCTTTTAACAATTTGGCGTCTGGTAGGCTCTTAATATCATTCATTCGAATTTTGAATAGCGGAAACTACACAACATAGTCTGTATAGTTTCCGCTATTCAAAATTCGAATAGTAAGCGTTACTTCCGTCAGAAAAGAAATCTGAGTTACTCCCTAGTCGCGCCTAAAGAAGTTTTACTTCAAAAAGATTGCTTTACTTTAGATGTAATGGTTATTTGCTGATGATCGAATGAGCAAATAAATAGTTTTGATCAAAAATACAGGCACAGGCAGGACAACATATTCTGATGCCATTGTTGAAGCAATCATCTCCAATGATAGAACATCCTCAATCTCTAGACTACCTACTTAATCACCTTGTAAAATTCAAAATTCAAACTTGAACTTGTCTGGACAGGCAGTGTCTTAATTTTTTAGGTAGCAGTAAATTTAGAAGCAACAATTTCGGCGTTATCTCGCGACTTACTTTAATAAAGATTGTTTCACGTTGATCTCCAGGACGCGGTGAAGGAGATGCAGTCGCGCATCAAGCGGCAGAAGGCGGAGATCTCCAGCCGCAGCAGCGCCATCGGCAAGCTGCACCAGCACAAGGAGCAGCTGGGCAAGGCCAGCGCGGACCTGGAGCTGGCCATCAAGGAGCTGGACTTCAAGATCAAGGAGCTGCAGACTGAGGCCACCGAGTGCGCCAAGAAGGTATGAACTAGACATATGGATTGCATCTATAGTCATCTCGGTGTAGCATGGTGCGTATGACAGTTGTCGATCGCTTTTCGTTTCACTCTTGAAAGTTGCCGTGAATTACAATTATGAACTTAGTATTTCAGCTACATCCCATTCATAATATATTAAATCGTTAATCACTGTTGTATATAAAATTAAACTCAACCAGAATATTCTAGTCTACAAATAAAATGAATTTGGAAGAAAAAAATAACAAATTGTTGAGTATAACGTAACACCAAAGATGTAACACCATGATGTACCTAGATTTAGGCTTAATAAAATAAGCAATTCTTTTGCGGGTAATTGTATTCGAATGTACAATACATTGCCGACAGCCATAACAGGTTTGTCAGTTAATAAATTTAAAAAACTAGTAAAGCTTAAATTGTGCCAGAAAGCTTATTATAGCATTAAAGACTTTCTAGAAGACAAGACTGCCTGGCAGTGACACGAATTGCTCCTTTCTACATTTAAAAAAAAAACTGTATTAGATACTAAGATGAATAAGAGGGACCGGTCTGAGTTTCTTGGGGTGTTCTTCTCAGTCTGTAGCATTTCCGAACCCCCGGTAGAGTCACAAAAATTTTGACAAACCTAAATAATTTTTTAAAAATTTCAAAGGGAATAAATTTTATTTTATTTTATTTTATTTTATTTTGTCTTTAGTGATGGGATTATATACATCTACGATGGATAGTCGATATTTTGATAAAACAAAACGTATATTGTCCGTAGTTCCAACTTTTATTGTAAAATGTATATTATTGAGTTATTATAATTAATATTTTTCCTCTTCTCGGTTACCTTCTTTTTTTTCTTGCGAAGTTACCCGGTCTTTTGATAGGCCTAGTACCTTTTGAACGGTGATAACTAGAGATGAAATTTTCACAGATTATGTGTTTTTGTTACCGCTATAATAACAAATACTAAAAACAAAAAAAATATAATATTTATGGGGACTCCCATACAACAAACGTATTTTTGTCGTTTTTCGGTACGGAGACCTCTGCTCACTTGGCCGGTTTTTTAAGCTGTTTAGTTAATTCAAAAATAAATATAGCAATAATTTTCATAACAATAATAAACAGAACGTGATTTATCTCGTTTATCGTAGGATTCTAAACATGAATTGCATATCGACACATCCCTAGTAATGTGGTACTGATAGATATCAACGTCATTCTGCCAACTGTCATACGCACCTTGTTACAGCGAGGCGACTATAATGATGCGTTATTTGTAATATAACAACAAACCGGACAGCGTGTTATCGTGTCGATCATGTAACTCATAGCTGCAGTTTTCAACGGTCCTGATGCGCGTGTCCAATACGGTAATGGAAAAGTAGTCCGTAAAAATGTTACAGATTTAATGTGGATGTAGCATAAGACAGCGGTCGCTAAAGTTGACCGAGCTCTCACACGGACGATCCTCATCTCAAAGTCAAAGCCAAAAAACATTTATTTCGCATAATAAAATACATAGGCACTTGCGACACGTCAATGAATACAAAGCAAATAGTACCACCAGTTCGGAACGCGGCCCGCTTTAGAAAAACTGGCAAGAAACTCGGCGGGCTATTCTTTTTGTGCACTACATATTTACAACTAGAGGACGTCACGCGGTTTCACCCGCATAGTTCCCGTTCCCGTGGGAATACAATATTTTTTCTTCCATAAGAACCTTCTCCTGACAATACCTTACACAACAAAAAAAGAATTAGTTAAATCGGTCCACCCGTTCTGAAGTTATGCGCTTACCAACACATTTTGCGATTCATTTTTATATATAAGATAAGTATAGTTACGTTAGCGGAATTTTACAGTGTAATAAAGGATAATCAAAGTGTGAACAGTTCGTGACAAAAAATAATTTGTGGATGACAAAGCATGGGTAAACTGTGTGTCGCGCTCTTTCGCACCCGCAGGGATTTCATATCTTTGTCTCTGTCGCACGTAATTCTGTATTCGAATTCGAAAAAATATAGGTAACTGAAAATGAACTGTGCTATTTGCTCCAAAAAAAATGATTTAGTGGATCTACTTAAATGCACTGGATGCAAGGCGGGATATCATTATAGATGTCTAAATATAACCTCGGCGGCATTTAAGGATGGTCAGACCCAAATTAAACGTAGTTATAGATGCGATTCTTGTGCAAATGTAACCCAACGAATACGGGTAACGGATGAAACTCCGGTAAGGAGTCGCGAGGGTTTGACGGATAATTATAATCAATTGAATAGAGAAAGGAATCCCTCATTAGGATCCGAGGATGATAATATGTCAAGCATTATGGAAAAAGTTAATAGGATGGTTGTGGAGAAATTGAGTGCTATGGAGACAAAGATTATACAAGAAATTAAGGACACGGTAAGAGTTCTGGTATTGGAAAACAGCAAACTAACCCAAGAGCTGAAGGAAACCAGAAAAAAATGTGTGGCATATGAGCAAGAACTAAAAATACTAAAAATCGAAAAAAAATGCTATCTTACTTTCAGTGCTAAAATTGACTCCAAATGTAACAGTCGCCGACAATTTTTACAAACAGGGATTTTTATGCTGCTTTGCATGTGAGTCTATAAAATGGTCATTGAAGACTTGCGCTATCGCTAGAGGGTCTTTTATAACACTATCCTCTATTTTTATCTCAGAGATCAAGTCTCTTAGCACCAGTGTTCCTGTTTCCTTCTTAATTAACTGCCAGGATGTTCTACATATATTCTTACAGTTACTAAGTTTACTGTGATTATAGTTATTTATTGATTTAAATATACATTTGCGCAGTAACTTGGAATATACCTTAAACTTTTCCTTGTGCACTTCTGACTTCTCTTTATAAGATTTAATGCGTAGCAAGCGTTTGGTTTTACAGCTGACTCTAAGTCCTTTACTGATCCAAGCCTGCTTTTTGATTTTATTACAATTTTTTTTTCTTAATATGGGAAAACACAGCTCAAAAATAGAGTAAGAAGCTCTTGAAATCTATAATATGCTGTGTCTATATCCTGTTGCTCATATACCTCACTAAAGGAAAGACTCGATATACATTCTCTAAATTTACACATATTTTCATGGCAAAAGTTTCTTTTAAAAGTAAAGTATTTAGTATACACAGAATAGAATAGAATAGAATAGAATAGAATAAACTTTATTGTACACCAATTTAAAAACATACAGAAGAGAAAGTTATCATAATTATAAATGTACAGAGGGCGGCCTTATCGCTAAAAGCAATCTCTTACAGGCAACCTTTGGATGGAAAAGACTGTTAAGAATCACAGGATATGGGTGTCTCATTAGTGTAAAGAGCTTTCGGATGATATAAATTTACTAGTACACGTCATAAATTTGAACGTTAAACGTTCCACGTCATCAACACATACATGTCAATAAATATATAAATAAACATAATATACGTACATAAATGCATACATAAATACATACATACACAACTACATAGATACATAATAAAATATAAGTAGGTATATACACATAAATACACAAATACGTACGAGTAAATTCATAGATACTATAATGCCAAATAATGTTCCTTAACCAGTCTTTGAAAAACATTTAAGGACTGCGCGCGCCTTATGTTTAACGGTAAGGCATTCCACAACCGTGCAGCTTGTACCGCAAAGGATTTATCATAAAAAGATGTGGAATGTCTCGGAATTTCTAATTCCAGTGACACTGATGACCTTAGAATTTTCAAATGTGTGTCATTGAGAAACTTAAAACGTTCTTTTAGATAAGTGGGAGTAAAGGGATTAAAGAGAGTTCTGTACAGCATAGAGAGAATATGAGTGTTCCGACGAAGACGAATTGGGAGCCACTCGAGCTGTCTACGAAACTGAGATACGTGATCATATTTGCGTAACCCAAATATAAATCTAATACAAAAATTTTGAAGTCGCTCAAGTTTGTCTAGCTGCTCCTCAGTGATATCGAGATAGCTGACATCTGCATAGTCGAGTACAGGAAGGAGAAGGGTTTCTGCAAGCGCCCTTTTAGTGGCAGTTGGCAGGAAGTTGCGCAATCTACGCAGTGAGCCTGCAGAAGCAAAAAGCTTACGGCTAACCTCTCTCATTTGGGGACGCCAAGATAGCGTACTGTCAATCAAAATACCCAAGTTCTTGACGTCACTGCTAACCTGCAGAGTAACACCATCAAACTCTATGTTCGGAAGGGCTGTCCATTGCACTTTATTTATTAATTGTGAGCTGCCAACCAAAATTACATGAGTCTTAGAAGGGTTGACCTCCAAACCATATTTTCTGCTCCATTGGCTGATGTACGCCAAATCAGCATTTAGCATAGTAAATGCTGTCGAAAGTTCAGACAATGGGGCTTGATTGTAGATTTGAAGATCATCTGCATAAAGGTGGTAGGAAGAAAATAAATACTTCGAGATAGAATTTATAAAAATAGTGAACAGCATAGGAGAAAGCACGCCACCCTGCGGAACGCCGGCAGAAGTACTACACCACGTGGAAAAAAATTCTTCGACGCGAACTCGCTGCCGGCGGCCAAACAGGTAACTATGAAACCAATCAATCACTGGTGGAGATATGTTAAAGGAGCGTAACATACCAAGCAGGATATGGAAATCTACTGTAATAAAAGCGTTTGTAAAATCCAGTAAAGTGAGCACAGTGAGATTTCCCCTCTCCATGCCTAGTCGAATGTCATCAGTCACCTTAATCAATGCGCTGGTTGTACTGTGGCCTGACCGAAAGCCTGATTGAAAAGGATTTAGGAGATTGTGTCTGTTAAGATACGCATTTAATTGGGAATGAACAAGCTTTTCTAGGACTTTGGAGAGGAACGGTAATATGGAAATAGGACGATATTCGGAGAAGGATGCTGGGTTTGATTTTTTAGGCAAAGGAATGATATGCGCGTCTTTCCAGGCTTTCGGAAACTCGGCGTAGATGAGAGAGTGGTTTAATATGTGACATATAATTGACAGGATTTCGTCAATGACAGGTAGTACCATCTTCCGGCTAATGTTGTCACCACCAATCGCATTGGAGCCTATCGACACTATACTCCTTTTAACATCACACAGACTGGTTGCAACCCCCAGGAATTGTCAGCAACTGAGCTGTTTCATGATCTGAGATACCAAGGTGCAGAAGCTCTCCTTTTGCTGATTTAATATTGCTAATAAAGTGGTCAATGCAAGTTTTATTTTTTCGTGTCGGGTGGGTTATGTGTAATATTAAATTATATTTTTTGGCCAAGTTTAACAGTTCTCTACTTCCCTTTGTTACCTTGAGTGTGTCTATATTTAAATCACCTACAATAACAATCTTTTTGTCAGTTTTATATACAAGTCTTATGAGAATTATGTGAAGTTTATCAAAAAAAATAGAAACGTCGGAGTCTGGAGTCCTATACACACAGATCAATTTCAATTTAGGTTCATTTAATTCAATGGCACAGCATTCAAAGTGTTTGTCAATTGACATAACTTTAAAGTCGTCTAACTCTCTAAATTTTATACCGTACTTTACCAAAATACATACACCACCACGTTGAGAGTGTTTGGTTTTGGGTCTGCAATAACTGGATACAAGCCTATATCCACTCAAATTTATTAAACATTCATGACCTCCCTCTATAAAAGTTTCTGTTAAGCATATTATGCATGGGTCTAGGTTTTTACTTAATAGCTCATCTAAGTGCAACTCCAATAATTCCAGTTTGTTTTGCAACCCTGCAATATTTTGATGCAAGAGTCTCATAGGGTTTTGATAGAGTTTATTACATACATACATACATACATATCATCACGCCTGTTTCCCATCGGGGTAGACAGAGACTATGGCTTTCCACTTGCTACGATCCTGGCATACCACTTTCGCTTCTTATACTTTCATAAGTGCTTTCATACAAGCTCGCCGGTTAAGGGTACTCTTGACCTGGCCTTTTTCCAGCAGGTCATCAATTTGGTTACCATGCGTACGCCGAGGATGACCCCTACCAGCTTGCCCATTCATTCTCGCCTTATAGATCTGTTTAGTCAGTCTATTTTCATCCATCCTCTCAACATGTCCAAACCATCTAAGCATCCCTTTTTCTATCTTTGTCACTACATCTTCAGTTATACCACATTGTTTTCTAATCACGCTATTC
The DNA here is from genome assembly GCA_933228765.1 of Miltochrista miniata. Classification (NCBI taxonomy): domain Eukaryota; kingdom Metazoa; phylum Arthropoda; class Insecta; order Lepidoptera; family Erebidae; genus Miltochrista; species Miltochrista miniata. Next base: position 723,363 of record OW121764.1, read on the forward strand.
CTTTCTTTATCCATCAATTTCACTCCAGCTATACTTCGCAGACTTCTCATTTCCACTGCATTAATCTTACTTTCATGCTTCTTCTGCCACACCCAACTTTCACTACCATACATAAGTGTGGGGATAAGCACACCCCTATGCACAGCCACTCTTGCCTTCTTAGACACGTTTTGACTGCTCATAAAGGTATGCATCGCCCCATTCACTTGATTTCCTGCCAAAACTCTTCTCTCAATATCCTGGTCACACTTTCCATCCCTCGTAAATTTTGAACCCAGGTATACAAATTCTTTCACCTGTTCCACTCTTTGCCCTTCGATAATAATAGGGCAATTCGTCATACATTTCTCTCTTTCAAAAACCATTACTTTAGTCTTACTTACATTCACTTTCATTCCTCTACCTTTCAGCGCCTCATGCATAATATTAACCATCAACTGCAACTCCTCCGCCGATGCAGCTAAGATCACCTGATCGTCAGCATATAGGAAGCATTTGATGGTCAGCTCGTTCAGTTTTATACCGCACGCACTCTCTTGCAATTCTTTCAAACAACTGTCCATGTACAGGTTAAACAGCCACGGTGACGCTACACAACCCTGTCTCACACCCCTTTCTAAGTTAAAGAAGTCCGTGCAAGCTCCGTTGATCCTGACACAAGCACTCGAGCCCTCATAAAGAGATTTCAGTGCCCGTATCAAGCTGCTGCTCACCCCGTACAAAGACAATGTTGACCATAGTTCATTCCTCACCACTTTGTCATAGGCCTTCTCCAGATCTACGAATACGCAATATACCTTTTGGCTTTTCGCCAAAACTTTTTCTGCTATGCATCGTAAGGAGTTTATTATTCACGAAAAAGGCATTTTGGGGTTCCCGGCTCTGATATTAGGGGTGGTCGGTGTTTAGCCTTGAAGGGAAAATAGTAAGGGATGGTACCTTTTAAAGGTCTAGGCCACGCTTCACTTCCTTGCGTACAACTTGATTTTTTTTTATCGATTATGGGGAAATAGTTAAGAATTGTTTGTTGATGTCCACCAGGTAACCTAACTTTATAGGGTTGTTGACACTTAATAAGGCTAGATGAGTGAGTGCACCCTTTTCCTTGAGGTAAGTATTTACAATCATAGTCAAAACTGTCAACCATTAAATTAATACCTTTGCACATGTCGAACAGAGCATTAGAAATATTTCTATACTTACAGTTTGGAAATAGCTGACACATTCTTTTTAACATCTGATTTAGTAATGTTTCATTGAGATATTTATTTTTCGAAATACCTAATACAAAGAAGCTTGTTTCAGGAAAACAATTCAAAATGTGGCAGAGATCTATCATGACCCTTAGAGGGTTTTCATCATGTTCTCCTACAGATAGTATTAGACGATCCCCCTTGTTTAGATCATATTGCTTAATAGGATTCAATATTTGTTGAGTTCTGGCTTCAGGCTGAATAAAGGCTTTTACATTATATTTCACATATCGACTGTTTGTTCTTGAGGATACCAGTTTCGAGGCTAGTCCAGTACATTGTTTTCCTCCGAAGATATAAATGTTATTTTCCTTATATCATGATTTCTGTATATTTGCTTTCAATGAGCTATAATTGTTATGATCAATTTCTTCTGTCTGAGTGGAACTATGAACGAAATGCCCGTTTTGTGTTTCCAAGTGTGTTGTAAGCGTAGATTCGGATTCTATTAATGGATCACTCACCTTACATTCAGTACTTATCGGTTGACTAGTTTGTTCAGTTGATGTTAACTGCACTCCTGAATCAATGGGGCTCTTATTGAAAGTCTCTGTGAGGCGGCGCTTGACACTATTTTTTCTGGTAGATGAAACATTTTTCTTCAACGATGAAATTGGACTTCGACATAATTGTTTTAACACTACTAGTTCTTGTGATATACTTGATATTTGTTTTTTCAGTTCTATGTTTTCCAAGATTACATTATCCAGTTCATTTTGAGTTGATTCTAAGTTAAGTTTCAAGCTATTTATTTCTAACTTCATCTCTTCCTTCTGTATAGACATAAGATTGGTTGAGAGGTCTAAGCTCTTGCCTAATAACTCAGAGGAGCTTGATGTATTAAGTGATATACTCATATTAATATTCTCCAATGACAGTGCTTTGGAAATTTGTTTTCTGAATGTGATATTTGAGGTACTATCCATTTTAAGCTGTCTTTGCTTTGTGATGTGATTATAACGGGTGTTTTTTTTAGAGGTATAGAACTTTAAGTTGGCATAACTGTTTTAACTGGCGGTATTTTTGTCAGCTGAAAAGTGATTTATGTTAAGTTTGGTTTGGCATTTCAACATGAATAGATTGACGCCTGAACAATGCTTCCAAATTGTGCAAATTTATTTTGAAAATCATGGTTCTGTCCGAAATACGTATCGCGATTTTCATAAGCGAATTTTGTTTAGCGGTGCAGCTCACTTTTGGTTGAATGGATACGTCAATAAACAAAACTGCCATATTTGGGGTGATGATAATCCTCAAGTGTATGTTGAGACACCGTTACATCCAGAAAAACTGAATGTGTGGTGTGTTTTATGGGCTGGTGGAATAATTCGTCCGTACTTCTTTAGAAACGATGCTGACCAGAACGTTACAGTCAATCGTAACTGCTATAGAGCTATGATTACTGACTTTTTCGTTCATCAATTGAACAACCATGATGTGCAGGAGTAGTGGTTGCAACAAGACGGCGCAACATGTCACATAGCTCGTGCCACAATTGATTTATTGAATGAAACGTTTGATTACCGCATAGTTTCACGTTTTGGACCCGTAGGTTGGCCTCCAGGGTCGTGCGATTTTACGCCACTTGACTATTTTCTGTGGAGATATGTGAAGTCGCTCGTCTACGCCGATAAGCCCGAAACGATTGACTACTTGGAGGACAACATTCGGCGCGTTATTGCCGATATACGGCCACAAATGTTGGGAAAGTCATCGAAAATTGGACCTCTAGATTAGACTACGTCCGAGCCAGCCGTGGCGGTTATATGCCAGAAATCATATTTAAACTATAATGCCAGAAGATTTTCTTTCGAATAAAGTCATTTTCATATCAATAAAAACAATCACCTTCGTTTTATTCCATTTCAAAGTTCTATACCTCTAAAAAAAACACCCTTTATAAGATTGAAGTGGCAAGTCAAAATAGGTTTTTCTAATGGTAAGTTGTCTAAATTTTTAAACTTTTTTCAGTTTCAATTTTTGAACATTTTCACTTGTAGGTAGTAAGCAGAAATTTTCTCAAGTTTTCTAAGGAACAAATTGTGAAGAATATATTTAATAAATATGTCTTGTGAAACTTGCCAATGCTTTCAATAAAGTTTTCTAATGCTTTTCACTGTTTCTACCATGTTTTACACTGAATAACACGATATTTTATATCCATCTTACCGGTATACTTAGGGTTGTTTCATAAATAGTTATAGCGTTGGATCTTAGCCACCAATCATTTAGATAACATTTACACTGTGTCATTATAAGGTAATTAATCGAAATATGTGGGATTTGCATTTAAATTCATTAATTTTCCACTTTAAATTATTAAATATCACGGAGCAAAAATGATCACTTTGACAGCTGTCAGTTTTGTACTGTAACTCAAACACTCACTGGTCACTGTAACTCAAAATCTGGCGTCTCTATCTCATAATATACAAATGTACTCTGTGAAGACGGCCGCGTCACTGCCACATAAATTAAGGCCGCGTGGGTCAGATTTTGAGTTTTTTGAAACAATCCTAGTCAAAAAGTAAAGGGTTTTTAAATCTGAAAAAAATATATATAATAGTTAAGGATATAAGCTAAACATATTCCGAGCCCGTTACACGATCCAATAAATTTCACTAGATAGAAAAAAATCCCAAAGTTGACTCTCTCAGAATAGTAGTTTTCGATACAAGTGTGGGATTTCTGTTATTACGACGAGTTTCGACAGATGTTGACCCGAGCCGAAGGCGAGGGTGGACAGTCGGAACGAGTTGAAATAACAGTCCCACACGTTGTATTGAACAACTATTTTTAATACAGTTGCGAAAAAAATAAACAATTTAATAAAATAATAAAAACACAATAAACCTGAATTGTCCAAAATGGCGGCAACCGTAAAAGAATATTTATATTCCTACCTAAGCAGAGACTATGGCAGTGCACTTCATACAGCCAACTTTTTTTATATTTATAAATTTAATTTGGCCGATAATTCTAATTAAAATTACTTTTAATCTGATATTGAAACAAGTTATTATCTTTTTTTAGAAATATTTGCATGAATCACTAAAATTTCTATGAATTTTTGGTTGGATTATTATTTTTAATTGACATTATTTTGACAGTTGGGAAAGAAAACGCACGAGTGCGCGAAAGGTATAGAAAAAGCACGAGTGTGTAATAGCCCACATCCCGAACGCTATAGGTCCCTGTAATATGCCACTTTTTGAGCAACTGTATTAAAAAAGTTTTTTCAATACTGTGGCTAAACTATTAACATTTTATATATTTTTTTTGCACTCAATTAAAGCTATTAAGTTTTTATACACATTTTCCGAGCGTTTTTCTATAAACAACTATTTACATAGTTATCATGTACGAATATCTACCAAACGTAATAGAATTGCGCCGCTCAGTCAGCGGCGCAATTCTATTACGTTTATACGTATACGGCCGATCGCTGGCGCTTGTGGAGGCAGGACCTGTGTCAGTTTTTTTCGCAACTATTTCGTAATTATTTTGCCGAATTAAGTTGAAATCGCGCCACAGTATAAAAATATCAGTAATGGGCAAAATGTAATTAGATTAACCGTTACAAATTACAATTACTTTGTAATGCTTAATTCAATTACTCTGTAACAGATTACTTGAGTAATTAATTACAATGAGTACTAGCAGTAACTAATTACTGAGTAATGGAATTACACGTTAACCTAATTACATTGTAACTAGTTACTCATTAATTCAATTAACGAACTCTCAATTAACAACTCTGTCCTGTGAATTCGTCACGGCCCAAGGGGTGGATCGATATGATGCGGTTTTTTGATCGTAAGTTAATGTATCCATGATGGTACTTAGCTATACATTTTGAAGACCATCAGCTTAATTCCTGAGTGATGAAGGGATTTCTCTAAAATTCCCATCCGCGACTCATGGTAAAAATGTGGTGATCTTTTACTTTTTAAGTGTTTTCACGACATGGTAACCAGCTACCTAATGCATTAAAATGTCTACGAATTACATCACATGATAATTTTGCAATCCAATATGCCCGCCGCGCTGTAATCACAAAATTTCATGATGGGTATCGTTTATAGGGTTTTATGGTATGCTGAATACGAATCACGTACTAATTTTGTAATCCAAAAAGGCTGCCGCGCCATAATCACAAAATTTCATGATGGGTATCGTTTAAGGGGTTTTTTGGTATGCTGAGTACGAATCACGTGATAATTTTGCAATCCAATATGCCCGCCGCGCCGTAATCACAAAATTTTATGATTGGTATCGTTTAAGGGGTTTTTTGGTATGCTGAGTACGAATCACGTGATAATTTTGCAATCCAATATGGGCGCCGCGCCGTAATCACAAAATTGTATGAACTAATAAACGGCAAGGTTGTTTTTATGTCTGGTGTTCACATTGTGTCTATCGCTTAACTTAGCAAAACTAGATAATTTTTTCTGAACATACATAAGATTTTCAAAAATACATTGTGATGCCACAGTCAGAATATTTACTTCTTTAAATTTTTCGCGCAAAGAGACCTTTGGACCTAATTTATATAATGGCTCTTATGGCCCGTTTTTTCATACACATACATAATGGTCACGCCTTTATCCCCGAAGGGGTAGGCAGAGGCATATTATATGCCCACATTTCACCTTTGTATAATTTGTCCCACGTAATAGGTGGTGAGCCGTATTGCCGTGTTTAAATGGACAGGCGCAGGTTGTGACTGCCTGCTGTTGAAATAAAGCCTTCAACTTAGCTTAACGACTGCCATTTTACTGGCAACCAGGACCAACGGCTTAACGTGCCTTCCGAAGCACGGAAACGCTCAAATAAATGTCACAAAGTGATCACATGGATGGTCACCCATCCATAGACCGGCCATAGTAAATGTTGCTTACTGCAGTGATCGTTTACAGAACACTGAGTCCGCGGGGCCACGAGCGCTTCGAGCGCTACGAGCGATGGCCCGTTTTTGTAAAACAAAAATTGTATTTATATCTGCGGCATTGCCCCATAGTAGCATACCGTATGACATTACACTGTGCAAGTAAATGAAGTACACTATTCTAGCTGTTTCTACATCAGTCAAATGCCTAATCTATTGGACAGCACATGCTGCTGAACTTAATCTCCCAGCCGGTTTTTCAATATGTGGGCCCCACTACAATCCAGCATCGATCGTCAACCCTAAGAACGCAGTAGATTTCACAAGTTCCAACTCTTGGCCATTAAGTTGCACATTGGTTTCGGCCCGTGTTACATTGGGCAAGGTAAATTAAATACATTTAGTTTTGTTATCATTCAGGCTAAGATTATTAGTGTTAAACCAATATACTACTTTTAGGATTGCATTGTTAACATCGTCATAGTCATCTAGTTGTCTTTTTATTTTGAAAATTAAGGAAGTGCCATCTGCAAACAAAACAATCCCGTTGGTGTCCTCTACGTAATAGGGTAGGTCATTAATATAAATTAAAAATAAAAATGGTCCGAGTATCGAACCCTGCGGGACGCCCATAGTAACCACCGATCCCCCCGAACGTGTGCCACCAACATCGACCCTCTGAGTTCTATTATCTAAATATAGTTTAAAGAACGTAAAGACATAGTAAGCCTCTCTGTTGAACGAGTCATTGAAATAGCTAGTATTGAGTTTGAGCAGTTCATTGTGTTAAGCGTATACAGTCCCCCGGATGCTCCATACACACAGTTTGAGGAAATACTGGAAGATGCTTTGTTTAAATGCCAGAGCTCTAAAAAAGCAATAGTCGTTTGTGGAGATTTCAATGAGATATTTTAGATTCTTCACTGGAACCTTCAAAGAGACGGAAAATGTTGAACTTATTTAAGTCCTTTGGTTTACATAATGTATTTTTAGAACCTACTCGTATAACTGGCACTAGTGCTACTTGTATTGATAACATTTTCACTACTACACACCCCATTAAGAATTGTATAGTAGACCCTGTAAAATCTGATCATCGAGGACAATCTGTTCTATATGCTAGAAATGTTTCCAGAAGTAAGAATGTAATCAGTTTTGTACCAGTAAACTCGAAACGCTTAGAAACTTTCAAAGAAAATATAGCCAAAAAGATAACAGAATTGCCCGATTACACTACTGTAGATAAATCTTACGCTGATTTATTTAACTTAATACATGATGAGTTTGGAATTTTTTTTACACCAAAAACAGTATCGTTCGGAAGCAGGTCTGTTTTCAGTGACTGGGCTACACCTGGTATTTATAAAAGTCGTAAGAGGCTTTATGAACTTTATTCGGAAAAAGCATTTAATTTTAACCCTGAGTTTAAGGAATATGTTAAAAAATATTCAAAGACCTTTAGACAAGTTTGTTCCTTGGCAAAGTCAAATTTCATTAGAAATAAAATTACAGCTTCGACAAATGTAATTAAAACTACTTGGAACATTGTAAATTCTGAATGCGGTAGGTCTAAAACGAGTGAACGAAGCTTTCATTTAAAGATAAACGGGCGCCACGTCACAGGGGATCTGGAAGTAGCGACTGAGTTTGAAAAATTTTTCAGTAATATACCTATTCATATAACGAATACTCTTCGGTCGTCTTCCACTTCCGCTGAGCAAATATTGTCAGAATGTGTAGATAGCTGTCAACACGCGTTCGAATTCACGACTGTTGACTGCAACGACATTCTGAAAGCTTACAGGGCTATTAATGTTAAAAAAACCGCAGACCTATGGGGGCTATCGGTAAAAACTGTATCTAGTGTCATTGATTTCATTGCCCCTTACTTGGCAGCTGTGTTTAACGATTGCGTTTCGGGTGGTGTGTTTCCTGATTTAATGTGTAACCTTAGGGGTTAGGAGATAGAGAGGAAGAAAACAATTAAATAGTAAGTATACAAAATTTATTAAAAAAATAGGGGTATGTAGGTGAAGGTTCTCTCAGGGGGGGGTTCGGTATGCTCGTAACCGTAGGTTGCAATTACAAGAAATAAGAATGCCACTGTCCTGCGTTAGTCCCCGGGTAGGATCGGAGCAGCGGCCGTGCAGCAGCAGTAGGCAGGTCTCTGGCCGTGCAGGTAGATGCAGCGGCAGTGTGACCGACGTCACGTAGATGATGTGAAGGAGTAGATGAAGGCGAAGAGTGAAAGGTGGACGTGAAAGTGAACGTGAACCCTGGAATCGAAATTTAGTCGATTCACAGTTTGTCCTAGTTTTCCTACTGACTGCAACATCACGAACACCACAACGACCACTCCCGGAGAGGGCTAAGCAGGAAGCAAGTGGCATCATAGGCTACCATGGTGTTCGATGATGAGGCAGTCATACAAAGCAAAGTTATAGAATAGTAAGAAGACTTTACACAATGGGAATGCCGAATTGCGTGATAGACTAGTTTGGCTGTAGGTAGTTGCCATTAAAATTTAGCAGTGCAATCCTTACATAAAATGTTATTAAGCCTTACATATATTCCATAAGCACTAGCAAGGCTGTACTAAACAAAACTAGAAAGAATCTAGCAATTATGAAATGTTGTATTTAGATGTATTTCTAAGTTCTAGATTCGAGTTACCTACATAGTAATAAATATAGACAATGCAACACTCACCCAATAAACTCGGGGTTCACACACTGACTTTAGTTTAACGGTCTTCATTATATAAATTGATAAAATTTACTGTTTAAATAAAATATTAGTTGCCGGCGCGCGGTACGTGCACACGTTAAGACGATCTAAGGTTCTGTGTCGGTCGAGTCAAGTCTCGAATGATCTCAGCGCACGCGCTCCGCGCGTCGTTACCGGTTCGGTATAGATATATGTAGATATAGCTGCGCGAACAAAAGAATATTTATACTACTCGTTTGCGCGAGGTTTGCCTCCGTATTATTTACTTAGATCTATTAACTGTAGTATTAAATAGATTAAGCATAGTTTTAGTGTAGCTAAACTATGATAATAGCAGGAAGTGTAACGAACCGTTACAAATGAAACACAGTAAAGTTATAAATTTGTTCAAGGCCGGCAGTGCTTCTGATCCAGGTAATTTCAGACCTGTGTCCGTGTTGCCGACTTTGAGCAAGATATTTGAAAAATTAATACTTGAGCAGATGCTGACCTATTTTAACAGTCACAAATTATTTCATAATAAACAATTTGGCTTCACTAAAGGACGTTCGACGACCGTTGCTGGTGTAGATTTGTTGAAGAGTATTTATGAGGCCTGGGAAGATAAACATGATGCGCTTGGCGTGTTTTGCGATTTGTCTAAGGCTTTTGATTGCGTCCAACATGAGACATTGATCAGGAAACTACAGCACTACGGGATAAGGAACAAGGCTCTCGATCTTCTGACTTCATATTTGAACAATAGAACTCAGAGGGTCGATGTCGGTGGCACACGTTCGGGGGGATCGGTGGTTACTATGGGCGTCCCGCAGGGTTCGATACTCGAACCATTTTTATTTTTAATTTATATTAATGACCTACCCTATTACGTAGGGGACACTAACGGGATTGTTTTGTTTGCAGATGACACTTCCTTAATTTTCAAAATTAAAAGACAACTAGATGACTATGACGATGTTAACAATGCAATCCTAAAAGTAGTACATTGGTTTAACACTAATAATCTTAGCCTGAATGAAAACAAAACTAAATGTATTAAATTTACCTTGCCCAATGTAACACAGGCAGAAACCAACGTGCAACTTAATGGCCAAGAGTTGGAACTTGTGAAATCTACTGCGTTCTTAGGGTTGACGATCGATTCTGGATTGCAGTGGGGCCCACATATTGAAAAACTGGCTGGCAGATTAAGTTCAGCAGCATTTGCTGTCCAAAAGATTAGGCATTTGACTGATGTAGAAACAGCGCGAATAGTGTACTTCAGTTACTTCCACAGTGTAATGTCGTACGGTATGCTACTATGAGGCAATGCCGCAGATATAAATACAATTTTTGTTTTACAAAAACGGGCCATAAGAGCCATATATAAATTAGGTCCAAAGGTCTCTCTGCGAGAAAAATTTAAAGAATTAAATATTCTGACTGTGGCTTCACAATATATTTTTGAAAATCTTATGTATGTTCAGAAAAAATTATCTAGTTTTACTAAGTTAAGCGATAGACACAATGTGAACACCAGACATAAAAACAACCTTGCCGTTTATCATTCATTTATTTATTTCAAACTTTAGCACAATGTACAAGGCGGACTTAATGCCTTAGGCATTTTCTGCCAGTCAACCTTAGGGTGATGCAGAGATAAAAGTATTAGGCAGGTGCTCCGTGATATAGTGAGAACTATTTAGAATAACACAACAAAATTGAACTATGTGACACAAAATACATTACTTATACTGACCTACAATATTGATACATATAAATATATAAACATACATGCATACGTACATACATACATACATACATACATACATACATACATACATACATACATACATACATACATACATACATACATATATACATACAATACAAATACACAATAAATACATACATAATATACATTACTAAAAAAAATATAAGTAGATACGTAGAAACCGTCTTAAATGAGGTGGACAGTGGGTAAAACCAAGAAAAAAGAAATATTTAAATTATAGGTCACTATGGTCTACTATAAAGCCTCATATCATTGTAGACTGAACAAAGTCAGTAATTCTTTCCAGGGTAACTGTATACGTTTTTACAACAGGCTTCCAAGCGAAATTAAAAACATGCCCCTAATTAAGTTTAAAAAGTGTATAAAAAGTAAATTGTGCTGCAGGGGCTACTATACAATTGACGATTATTTGATTGATAAGGAAGTCTGGAAGTGATCTGCTTGCTCTACTGATGGAGTTTTAGTTTATAGTATCTACTTATTGTAAATATGTAGTGCACAAAAAGAATAGCCCGCCGAGTTTCTTGCCAGTTCTTCTCAAGCGGGCCGCGTTCCGAACTGGTGGTACTATTTGCATTGTATTCATTGACGTGTCGCAAGTGCCTATGTATTAGGATTATGCGAAATAAATGTTTTTTTGACTTTGACTTTGACTTTGACTATTGTTCAAATATGAAGTCAGAAGATCGAGAGCCTTGTTCGTTATCCCGTAGTGATGAAGTTTCCTGATCAATGTTTCATGTTGGACGCAATCAAAAGCCTTAGACAAATCGCAAAACACACCAAGCGCATCATGTTTATCTTTCCAGGCCTCATAAATACTCTTCAACAAATCTACACCAGCATCGGTCGTCGAACGTCCTTTAGTGAAGCCAAATTGTTTATTATGAAATAATTTGTGACTGTTAAAATAGGTCAGCATCTGCTCAAGTATTAATTTTTCAAATATCTTGCTCAAAGTCGGCAACACGGACACAGGTCTGAAATTACCTGGATCAGAAGCACTGCCGGCCTTGAACAAAGGTATAACTTTACTGTGTTTCATTAAATCAGGAAACACACCACCCGAAACGCAATCGTTAAACACAGCTGCCAAGTGAGGGGCAATGACACAATGACACTAGATACAGATTTTACCGATAGCCCCCATAGGTCTGCGGTTTTTTTAACATTAATAGCCCTGTAAGCTTTCAGAATGTCGTTCACTCGTTTTAGACCTACCGCATTCAGAATTTACAATGTTCCCGAACGATACTGTTTTTGGTGTAATATTTTTTCCAAACTCATCATATATTAAGTAAAATAAATCAGCGTAAGATTTATCTACAGTAGTGTAATCGGGCAATTCTGTTATCTTTTTGACTATATTTCCTTTGAAAGTTTCTAAGTGTTTCTAGTTTACTGGTACAAAACATTCTTACTTCTGGAAACATTTCTAGCATACAGAACAGATTGTCCTCGATGATCAGATTTTACAAGGTCCACTATACAATTCTTAATGGGGTGTATATTAGTAAAAATGTTATCAATACAAGTAGCACTAGTGCCAGTTATATGAGTAGGTTCTAAAAATACATTATGTAAACCAAAGGACTTATATAAGTTCAACGTTTTCCGTCTCTTTGAAGGCTCCAGTGAAGAATCTAAAATATCTACGTTGATATCTCCACAAACTACTTCTGCTTTTTTAGAGCTCTGGCATTTAAACAAAGCATCTTCCAGTTTTTCTTCAAACTGTGTGTATGGAGCATCTCACAAGAAGAGGATCGTCCGTGTGCTGTACAGACGAACACGCACCGCTAGCAGAGATTTGTACGTGTCTTTCCTTGGCCTGCCCATCCAATTATTAGTTTTAATCATTTGTTTCGTTTGTAATTTAAAATTTCTGTAACATTCTACAAACATTTCTCTAGAAAGTATTTTTTAATTTTCCTTAGAAGGAAGTGTAGCCGGGTGTGACTGTACCCGCATTGCAGTTACATACTCCACTACGAAGAGTGTGTTCCAATTGTCCACTAACATGTCCCTGCGTGCGGTGTGTATAGATCAAGGCTCTGGAGAGCGAGCACGCGTGGATCGCGGGCGAGCGCGAGTACTTCGGCGCGGCGGGCGGGCTGTACGACTTCGCGGCGCGCCAGGCGCACGTGGCGGGCGCGCGTCTCGCGCAGCTCACGGAGCGCAAGGACAAGCTGGCGCGCGGCCTCAACGCGCGCGCGCACACGCTGCTGGGCAAGGAGGAGGAGCAGGTCAGTACACAGTACACAACACACCTACCACACACCACACTGTACACTTCGCGGCGCGCCAGGCGCACGTGGCGGGCGCGCGCCTCGCGCAGCTCACGGAGCGCAAGGACAAGCTGGCGCGCGGCCTCAACGCGCGCGCGCACACGCTGCTGGGCAAGGAGGAGGAGCAGGTCAGTACACAGTACACAACACACCTACCACACACCACACTGTACACTTCGCGGCGCGCCAGGCGCACGTGGCGGGCGCGCGCCTCGCGCAGCTCACGGAGCGCAAGGACAAGCTGGCGCGCGGCCTCAACGCGCGCGCGCACACGCTGCTGGGCAAGGAGGAGGAGCAGGTCAGTACACAGTACACAACACACCTACCACACACCACACTGTACACTTCGCGGCGCGCCAGGCGCACGTGGCGGGCGCGCGCCTCGCGCAGCTCACGGAGCGCAAGGACAAGCTGGCGCGCGGCCTCAACGCGCGCGCGCACACGCTGCTGGGCAAGGAGGAGGAGCAGGTCAGTACACAGTACACAACACACCTACCACACATCCGCTCAACCAAATATCCGCTCCGTGGAGCACGCTGGAGGTGGTGACAGGCACTTTAAAGCTCCCTTAGCGAATGGTGGCGAAACATTGGAAATGTCGAAATTAATTTATACATTTCTCAATTTTTACATGGGGGGGGGGGAGGGGGGGGGGGTGTTTCGGGGCGTCGTAATAAAACGGCTAAGTCCCAAGGGCTTCGCAGTACAAATAAGTTTGGGAAGCCCTGTTCTAACCCATAATCCGAAACCCCTAACCCATGACCCGAAACCCAAAATCCGATCCGAGTTCTCATACATTTTATTTTTATTTTTATTTTTTTATTTATTGAATTTTAGGAAGACTATCAGCTAATTACATGGCAATATGAAAACAAGGTAGCTACACAAAGCTATTAATAAGTCTCCACAGATGGCAACAAAGTAATAATTTGCATAGTCCGAAATGTACATAGATACCTTATCATTAGCTAACTATACAGAGATATAACTACATTAAAAATAATATAATGTAATATCACCTGCTGATCACGATCAATAAAGTTAAATTAATGTACATATTTTAACCTGCATTATTGAAGTATATATTATATAATATTCGTTTAAGTGCATTTATTGAGGTCGAACATGTTATGTCCAATTCAGGTCTCTTGCGCAGCAATCTGTTATAACTAACACATGACCGATACAAAAAACTGTTTTGGCGATAGTTAGTAGCTGCTGAAGGAAGAACAAACAATGGGCTAGATCTAAAAAGATGCCTTGGTGTGTATAGATCAATCTTACTCAGCAAGTCTGGACAATCAAGGGCTGAGGGTCGAACTATTCTTGATAGATATAAAATGTCGGACATTTCCCGACGATTTTCTAGAGATAAAAAGTGATGTTTAACACACGTTTTATTGTAATCCCTAATAGACGATCTAGTGCGATAATTCAGATGTTTTATAAATTTTCTTTGTATGTTTTCAAGACGATCAATGTAACAGCTATACCTAGCATACATAATTATCTAACTCTGACGCTCGAAACAACAAAAAAAGAGGAGGAAGGAACCCCCCACCATCTTCTTCCTTCGCCTCCTCCCATCGCCCCAAAGTTAGCATGGACTCGTTTTGCGACATCTTAACCTACTGTCTCTGATTGGCCAACGCGTGTCTCGCTCATCTTTCGATTCCTGTACCTCGTACAATACAGCATGCTATCAAATAGGCCAGTGGTCGTCACATAGCCCGGGCATTTATGTATGTGATGTCCGCGTTAGTTACTTTGGCCATAAAATATACATTACATTATTACATCTAAGTAATATGGACTAAACTAACTTGTAAGAAACCCTCTGTTAAGTTGAGGTCCGGAGTTCTAAAAAGGTCCCAAGGTTCCGTTGTTGGCCGTTACGGTTAGAACTCTATTCAATCAATATCATTTATGTACGCCATATGATTCAGTCGATCACCAGTGTAAGTTGAGCTTTGCCGTCGACAGTACGGGGACGTGATGCGCAAGAAGGCGATCGTGGAGGCGGACCGCGCCAAGCTGGTGCAGGTGATGGCCGAGCTGGACGAGAAGAAGCGGCGCACGCTGGTGGCGGCGTGCGAGCAGGTCAACCGCGACTTCGGCTCCATCTTCAGCACCTTGCTGCCGGGGGCGCAGGCGCGCCTGCAGCCGCCGCACGGGCAGTCCGTGCTCGACGGGCTGGAGGTGAGTGTGTCGGCGCAGTGGGGGAGAGGCGGCGTGCGAGCAGGTCAACCGCGACTTCGGCTCCATCTTCAGCACCTTGCTGCCGGGGGCGCAGGCGCGCCTGCAGCCGCCGCACGGGCAGTCCGTGCTCGACGGGCTGGAGGTGAGTGTGTCGGCGCAGTGGGGGAGAGGCGGCGTGCGAGCAGGTCAACCGCGACTTCGGCTCCATCTTCAGCACCTTGCTGCCGGGGGCGCAGGCGCGCCTGCAGCCGCCGCACGGGCAGTCCGTGCTCGACGGGCTGGAGGTGAGTGTGTCGGCGCAGTGGGGGAGAGGCGGCGTGCGAGCAGGTCAACCGCGACTTCGGCTCCATCTTCAGCACCTTGCTGCCGGGGGCGCAGGCGCGCCTGCAGCCGCCGCACGGCCAGTCCGTGCTCGACGGGCTGGAGGTGAGTGTGTCGGCGGCGGCGCAGTGGGGGAGAGGCGGCGTGCGAGCAGCCCTATATGTATGTCGTGTGGTGTTGCAGGTGAAGGTGGGGTTCAACAACGCGTGGAAGGAGTCGCTGGGCGAGCTGTCGGGCGGGCAGCGCTCGCTGGTGGCGCTGTCGCTGGTGCTGGCCATGCTGCTGTTCAAGCCGGCGCCGCTCTACATCCTGGACGAGGTGGACGCGGCGCTGGACCTCTCGCACACGCAGAACATCGGCCACATGCTCAAGGAGCACTTCAAGCACTCGCAGGTACGTGCTGCTCCCCCCACGGTACTCTGTGTGCTCTGTGTATGTGACGTGTTGTCGTGTTGCAGTTCCTGATCGTGTCGCTGAAGGACGGCATGTTCAACAACGCCAACGTGCTGTTCCGCACGCGCTTCGTGGACGGCATGTCCGCCGTGCAGCGCACCGTCAACAGCCACGCGCGCCGCTAGACCACACACCACACACCACACACCACACACCACACACCACACACCACACACCACACACGCACACCTACCTACTGTGTGTACTTAGCGTTGTAAATATTGATAGTGCGATTGAGAACACCACTCGAAACTGGCACGTAAAACTACTTTGTAAAATACCAAAATATCTGATTTTACTGTAAACTGTACAATTGATTTATGTTTATTTTAACAATTAAGTTACTTTTTTACACACAAAACTAAGCTCCTGTTTTAGTTTAGATTTCATCGACTCTTAAAAAAGTGCGGATAATTCGCACACAACTGCGAACATTGCAGTTATTTACAAAGGGACCAAATTGGTGCCATCTAGTTATTATCTATAGTTCCAATTCCGTTGGTAGTAACGGCAAATCTCTTCTTCTTGTAAGTAATAACGGATACATAATGTAATTTGTTACTTGTAAGTGTAGGTACTCAAGTATTAAATACATTTTAATTTTCTGTTACTTGTTTCATTTATTTCTATTACTAGCTGTGCCTTCAAATGTCACATACTTCAAATCCCATTGCGCCTAAATAACCCATACGTGCCCGTATTTACAATGATGTATGGGAATATGCCCGATTTACAATAATGTGGAACATAAACTGTAAGATGAAATGTGGACGTATACTATGCCTCTGCCTACCCCATTCATAGTAATATTATAAAGCTGAAGAGTTTGTGTGTTTGTATGAACGCTAGGATCTTAGGAACTACTACTGGTTGGAATTCAAATCTTACAGTTCGTTAGTTCATTTATCGAGAAAGACTATAGGCTATATACCATCACGCTACAACGAATAGGAGCGGAGCAGTACTGATGACTGTTTAAAAAACTTGGGAAAAATTATTCCTTCTGAGAGCTTCCGTTGCGTGCGCTGCGTTATTGGTTAAGGTGCGCGTCCACTGGCCCGCGCCGGACGCACCGCACGCACGGCACGCAACGGATTTTAGTTTGCTTTGTATGATTTTACACAGCGCTGCGTCCACTATCCGCACCGGCCGCATCGCAAGCCGGCATTTATGAACAAACAATGCGTTGCGTGACGGTGACGTCACACAAATCAGTTGGCCACCGGCATCACCTATTGCGCACGTGTAGAATCTTGAAAATTTTAGTACATACTTATCTAAGTATGTGTACCCTTTGCGCTCGGTAAGACTAATTCGCAGTTCGCCTAACTCGCGTTATGACTAGTCAAAAGGAGAAGTAGGCATAACGCGAATTAGACCTACTGCGATGTAGGCCAACAGTTACATAGGTTAAATAATAACTAGACCTACTGAGATTTAGTCTTAAGCCTCTTAAGTTGGGTTAAATAAATGTTTACATGTGGCATCGAGGTCAGCCACTCAGCCCTCCTGATGGAAGGCGGTCACCGTATTTTAGGGAAATTTGCAACGCCAGAGTGAGGTGATTTTTTTTACGCTTAATGTCCGCCGACTAGGGATTGCAATCCGGTGTCATTTTGAATCCGGCCGGATCCGTACCGGATTTCTCAAATCCGGCCGGGTCCGACCGGATCCGGCCGGATTGAGTTAACCAGGATAACTTGCTTTCATTTTTTTATTCCAACATGAACAGTTGATGAAATGTAAAATTGAAAACGATTCAGCTTATACGGATTCAATTTTATATAAAAGTAAAGATTTTTTTTTAAAGAGCCGTAAATATTCATCTTCTGAGACTAAATCTAAAATCTTAAAGTTAAGGTAATAGTCCAGTCAAGAAAGCACTAAGCAATGTAGAGTGAACAGGAACCTAAGCTGTTTCTTAAAAAAAATCAGGTTGTTTAAGAAGAAAACATACTAATATTCCCATCACCTATATGGCGTGCCGGAAAAAGGGCGGGTGTGACAAAGATATTTTTTTTAGTTTTTCGGCAATATACCTATATCAGTGCTCTGTAGCAAAGCATATGCTAAGATAAAATTAGAGCGACGTATCAATAACTTTCGTTCTAAACACTTTTCCATAACTCCAACCGTTTATGAACTACATGCTCCACAATATATAGACAACTAGCTGAAGCCCGCGGCTTTGCCCGCGTGAAATTTGGTTCCCGTTCCGCTCCCAATAGGAACATATTCCCGGGATGAAATGTAGCCTATGTGTTATTCCAGACTCTAATATACCCCGGTTACAAATTCCAGCCCGATCCGTTCAGCTGTTAGATCGTGATCGAGTAAAAAACATCCAAACATCTTCACAAACTTTCACATTTATAATATTAGTAGGATAAAGCTATTCTGCGTGATCGTTCGTTCGTTCCTGAGTATCTTACTGTGGGAAAATTTAGTATCAGGCTTCTATTTATGTAAGCAAAAATTTATTCTGCTCGTATAACCTCTGCAACAAGAATTGCTCTAGAGATCCAGTTTTCTGAAGTTTTGGGTAGTTTCAGAAATAATTAATAGCATTCTTTGTGATATTTTGCTCCTTCAGCAAACAATATCATTAATGCGGGACAAACGACAAAAACTTCGTTCCCCCAGGCATTATTCATCAAATTACATAACTCCCTGACACTATTCCTATATTTCATTTAAAATCTTACCCGAATGTTAAATGAGCTGAATCACAATATTTTCTACATTTTGGAAGAGTATAGTTCAAAAACAGTTGGGAATATGGGAACTGTGTGTAATCAAAGTTATGGACAATATTGTAAGTTTTTATTTCATGGTCGAACATGTTTTGCTACAACGCACTGTTTTTGGGATATTGGTGAAAAACTTCAAATTTATTTTCTATTTAGTTATTTAAACTTTATGCACAGAAGTAGTACATTGGCGAACTTAATGCCAAAGGCATTCCCTACCAGTCAACCATAAGGTATTAAAATTGGGCCCTTTGTCACGACCCTCTTTCCGCCTCACGTCCTAGATGTCGGAACTTTTAGTATGTATCATCTCATCGTAACCTATAAGTTACGCACTGAAGGGTGACTCAAACGACTCGTGCGCAGTGCAAGCTCTTTACATTTGTACCATCCTTTCTTGGCGACGCCGACGGCATGGTTTTTTTTGCCAAAATATGCAAACACCGGATCCGGCGCGCCGGATCCGGCGGTGTATTGGTGCCGGATCCGGTGGACGAAAAATGATGCCGGATCCGCCGGATTACCGGATCCGGTTTTCCGGATTGCAATCCCTACCGCCGACGTAAGGGTGGGAGTGTGAATGAGGGAATGGATGCGAAGATGGGAAGGGTGGGAGAGACGCCCTAGGCACTGAGTTCCCCCCAGCGATGCATCCCATTGCCGGGCGTCAGAGCGTAGGATTCGGGGTAATTTTTATAGAAGTTTTCTTCCTCGCAACTCCAAAGAGCCACCGTGCCCCTTCCTTGGTGGACTACTGGCCATGGGCGACGACGTGCGCCTCGCGCGAAGCCCACGTCGTCGTCCACGTTACCAGGATGCACCATGTGTAGGATGTCCTTCCCAGTACCCCTCCTTCCGAGGGCTTACCCGGGGCTCCCAACCATAGGCTGTTGGGCGTTACGTAAGGTTTTTTAGTCGGTAGGAGTCCAGCATAGCATCCATGATTTTCCCTCACGTTAAAAAAAAGTATAGATAAAATGAAACTGATATTATTCATTAATATTTAAGGCATAACGCGATGTAGACCAACGAAGTTTTTTTTTTTTTTTTGGTCTTTTCCTTACGATGCGTAGCTGAAAAGGTTTTGGCAAAACGTCAAAAAGTCTTTGTAGACTCGGAAAAGGCCTAAATGTGAACAACACTGTCCAGGTACGGAGTAAACGGAACCTTATACGAGCACTGAAATCTCTGTATGAAGACTCCAGTGCTTGTGTAAGGATAAACGGAGCTTGCACAGACTTTTTTCACATTGAAAAAGGTGTGAGATAAGGTTGTGTAGCGTCACCGTGTCTGTTTAATCTGTACCTATATGGACAGCTGCTTGAAAGAACTGCAAGAGTGTGCGTATGGTTTAAAAATGAAGGAGCTGACCATCAAATGCCTCCTATACGCGGACGATCAGGCAAGCTTCATCGGCGGAGGAGTTGCAGTTGATGATTAACATAATGCATGATGCGCTTAAAAGTAGAGGTATGAAAGTGAATGTAGAAAAGACAAAAGTAATAGTTTTTGAAAGAGAAGAAAATATGACGAATAAAAAAATAAATATGAAATAAATAAATAAAAAATAAATAAATAAAAAATAAATAAATAAAAATAAAGAGTGAAAAACTGGAAGATGAAAGCGTAAGGAGTATGTATGTAGGCTTACTCAGTGAAAGACTTGCAAACGCGAGCCTTTCCGACTTAGTTGTGGATGAATGCTGAAATATTATGAAAGAAGTATAGTGGATAGTGCAAAAGAAGCATGTGGGAGTGCAAAGAGACATGAACAGAGGTACAATCCTGCGTAGCAAGAAAGAAGAAAGCGTGGTTGGATTATGTCTCCTCTTTGCAACTGAATGACAGTATGAAAGACACGAAGAAAGAAATTTACCGCCTCTGCAAGAATGAAGCCAAAGCTTTAGTGAAAGAGAAGCGTGAAAGAATAAATTTGATTGCGGAAGAGAAGCTGACGAGGAACTTCGAGACAATTACCAAACTCTTTTGGAGGGAGGTCAAGAAGTCTCGGAGCTGTTCGTCAGTTTCCAGAATGGATAAGATAAAGAGTAAAGCTGGGGACATTCTTGCGGACCCATTAGAGGTGTTAGAGCGGTGGAATGACTACTTTGGAGAAATGTATGAATACCTCCCGGATGCGGGCACTACTACCGGAGTGGACGCGGCTACTGCATCGGGGGGGGACCGGGGGCCCTTCCGTACGCCGTGCCAATCTACCGCACTACCTCTGTCTGCCTTCGGTGAGTTCGAGCCTCGCCTAGTCTCCTGCGCCACCGGCACAAAAGCGCCCCCTTCACCTTCTTAATTCCCCATATTTTTAAGAACTATGGCTAAATCAAAGAGAAAGAAAAAGGTTTCCACAGCGGCATCGTCGTCCACAATTCAAGTGGACTTTTGCAACATCAGAGGTATTCGCACGAACATCAACGTAGTCCACCACCATCTTGAAACTGCGAAGCCGACCCTTTTTTTCTTAACGGAGACGCAGATCTTACGTCCGGGCGATACATCTTGCTTAATGTACCCTGGCTACAAGCTTGAGTACCACTTTAGGCAGAAAGCCGGGGTATGTATGTACGTCCGGGATGATGTCTGCTGTCGTCGTCTTTCAAGCCTCGAAGACAGGGACCTGTCTACGTTATGGGCACGCTTGGATCACGGGGGCCACACTCGGATCTACGCGTGCGTGTATAGGTCTCACAGCGGTGGTAACACGGACACAGTTCGCCTTTTTGACCACCTGCAACAAGCGACTGACAAGGTGATTGAGCAGTATCCCTCCGCGGAGATAGTGATTCTGGGGGATTTCAACGGACATCATGTTGACTGGTTGGGCTCCCGGACCACCGACTTTGCGGGGAAAGCTGCTCACGAATTTGCCCTGACCTATGGGTTCTCTCAACTGGTTAAATCCCACACAAGGATACCAGACAAGAAGAACGAGCATAGTGCATTGCTGGATCTCCTGCTGACAACGCGTCCGGACGGATACAGTGTTTCAGTGGATGCTCCACTCGGATCGTCGGACCACTGTGTCGTTCGGGCGCATGTGCCTCTCGCAAGGCCTGAACCACCTCGGCCCAAGGAGTGGCGACATGTATGGCACTATAAGGCAGCAGACTGGGATGGACTGCGAGAGTTTTTCGCGTCGTACCCATGGAGGCGGCTTTGTTTTGCCTCAGAGGATCTGGATTCTTGCGCTGCAGCAGTCGCTGCGGGGATCTTGGAGGGCATGGAATGTTACATTCCTAACCGTTGGATCCCTGTAGGAGCAAAAAAGCGACCGTGGTTCAATCGGCTCTGCAGAGAAACTTTGATGTTGAAAGAATCTGCTTACAGGGCTTGGACCACGGCTCGTGCAAATTCAGATCCAAACATCTCTGAGGTGAAACGCAAATTAAATGCCGCCTCGAGAGCCAGCAAAAGAGCAATTGTCAGGGCTAAGTTCGATTTCGTCGGCAGAATTGGTGAACGGCTAGCAGGCTACCCTTCAGGGAGTCGCGAATTCTGGTCGCTTGCCAAAGCTGCCGAGGGAAATTTCTGTCGGTCAGGTTTACCACCTTTACTTAAACCCGACGGTAATTTGGCCCAGAGCGCTAAGGAGAAAGCCGACCTTTTGGGTTTTCTCTTTGCCTCTAACTCGACCATGAGCGACGGGGGTGCTTTGCCGCCGGATATTCCGTGGTGTGGAACTTCCATGCCGGAAGTAAAATTTACACAGCGGAATGTCCGACGTGAGCTTCGATCCCTGGACGTTCATAAGTCGAGTGGGCCGGATGGTATACCCGCGGTGGTACTGAAGCAGTGTGGTCCAGAGTTGTGTCCGGTACTTACACGTCTTTTCACGCGTTCATATTCCAAGCAACAAGTCCCGGCGTCGTGGAAGATCGCGTATGTGCATCCTGTGCCCAAGAAGGGTGACAGGACCGACCCGGCCAACTATAGGCCTATAGCCGTCACCTCCCTTTTATCTAAGGTGATGGAGCGTGTAATTAATACACAGCTCCTGAGGTACCTAGAGGAACACGACCTGCTCAGTGACCGGCAGTACGGTTTCCGTCACGGTCGCTCGACGGGCGATCTTCTGGTGTGCCTCACACACCGATGGGCGACGGCTATCGAGAGTAAGGGCGAGGCTCTAGCAGTAAGCCTTGACATCTCTAAGGCCTTTGACCGGGTCTGGCACCGTGGTCTTCTTACGAAATTGCCCTCATATGGACTGCCCGAGAGATTATGCGGATGGGTGTCTAGCTTCCTGGCCGGTAGAAGCATCAAGGCCGTCGTTGACGGCAGCTGTTCAGACAGCATGGCCATAAACGCTGGAGTACCGCAAGGCTCAGTGTTGTCCCCTACTCTGTTTCTGCTGCATATCAATGACATGTTGTCTATTGACGGCATTCATTGTTATGCGGACGACAGTACGGGGGACACTTGTTACACGGGCCGCCCCGGTATCTCTCGGGACACGGTGAAGGAAAATCGTGAACAGCTTGTGTCTGAAATCGAGGCTACTCTTACTAGAGTGTCCGATTGGGGTGGACAAAATCTTGTCCAGTTCAACCCTTCCAAGACACAAGCGTGTTTTTTCACCGCTAAGCAAACCCCAATTACTGTAGCGCCGCAATTTCAGGGCACATCTCTTTCCATCTCCAGAAGTATAGGGATCCTTGGCGTTGACATCTCCAGTGACGTTCAGTTCCGTAGTCATTTGGAGGACAAGGCTAAGCTGGCGTCCAAGAAGCTAGGTGTGCTCAACAGGGCGCGGCGGTACTTCACTGCTGCGCAAACACTGCTTCTGTATAAGTCGCAAGTGCGGCCGCACATGGAGTACTGCTGTCACCTTTGGGCGGGGGCACCTGAATATCAGCTTCGTCCATTTGACTCGGTGCAAAGACGTGCTATAAGAGTTGTCAACGATCCTATACTTACAAGTGGTGTGGAACCTCTTCGCGACAGGAGAGACTTTGCCTCCTTATGCGTGTTCTACCGACTGTACAATGGTGTGTGCTCTGAGGAATTGTTTGATATGATGCCCACGGCTACGTTCTATCACCGCACCGCTCGCCACAGACAGGGAGTTCATCCTCACACTCTGCGTCCGGAGCGTTCCAGCACGGTTAGATCCGATAGGGGTTTTCTTCCGCGCACGCTTAGGTTGTGGAATGATCTCCCTGCCTCGGTTTTCCCAAACGCCTACAGTATGGGGTTCTTCAAAAGGGGTCTTAGAAGGTTTTTGCAGGGTCGGCAGCGCGAGTGTGGCGCCTCTGGTGTTGCAAACGTTCATAGGCTGCGGTGACCACCAGTCCTTCTGGTGGGCCGTATGCTTGTCTGCCACCTTAGTGGTATAAAAAAAAAAAAAAAAAAAAAAACTGCAAGGGAGTCGATGACTGATCTTGCGGTGCAAGCATCAAGCGGAGATATTACTTTGGAAGAGATTGAATGGTCGATACGAAGCTTGAAAAATGGAAAGTCTGCGGGAATTGATAGGATATCGGCTGAAATGATCAAATTAGGTGGTCCTTGCGTCCGGGACGCCTTCTGGTCATTGAGCAATCTATGCTGGAAGACTGGAAGGGTCCCAATGGACTGGAGGCGTGCTATCATCGTGCCCTTGTATAAAGGCAAGGGCTCACGTATGGAGTGCGCCAACTATAGGGCCATCAGTTTGATCAGTATAGCAGCTAAAGTGTATGGCAAAATTATTGAAAGGAGAATGAGGGTGGAATCTGTCGGATTACTGTACTAGGCGCAGGGTGGTTTCCGAAATGGAAGGGCATGTATGGACCAAAGTAGTGGAATATTGGGCATTCTGTCCCACTTTAAGTTCGCATCGTCGCTATCGCTCCTTGCTCACGTGGGACAGATCGCCCAATATTCCACATTTTAAAAATGTAACCTAACCTAACATAATTATAAAAAATAATTTAAAAAATAAAATTTGCTGAAGCTCCCTCCATGTTCATTACTTACCATTTATAACCCACAACGTTTTCTGTAACCAGTTGGGTTCGACTACTTGTAGTTATACATTTTTATGTTATAAATTCATCTTTTCATTATGAGTCCATCAGTATTGCATAGCAAACATGAAATTCGTTAAACAAAGACAATCGTTACAGGTCAATACAATCTGTGACGATTTGACAAAAAACAAATTACGTCATGGAGAATTATTACCGAATACTGTACGTTGCATCATTTGTGGACCATCAAATTGTGGAAAAACTAATTTATTAATTGGTCTTCTATTGCATGAAAATGGCTTGACATTTAAAAATGTTTATGTATACTCTAAAACTCTACATCAACCAAAGTACATCTTTTTAGAAAAGGTTTTACAACGAGTACCAGGTATCACTCTTCATAAATATCAGACAGTAGTCCACACAGTAGTCCACGATGACGTTTTAAAAGTTTCAGATGCAAAACCAAATTCTGTGATTATTTTTGATGATGTAGCATGTGAAAATCAAAGTAATATGCGTGATTATTTTGCCATGGGAAGACATAAATTGATTGATAGTTTTTATTTAAATCAAACTTATACCAAAATACCTAAACAACTTGTAAGAGATAATGCTAACCTAATTGTGCTTTTTAAGCAAGATGAAGTTAATTTGAAACATGTTTATGAAGAACATGTTAACACCGATATGACATGGTTGAAATTTCGAGAAATGTGTTCCTTAATATGGAAAGAACCTTTTGATTATGTGGTAATTAATAAAGATTGTTCTAAAAACAATGGTTGCTATAGAAAAACGTTTGACACATTTGTATTATTAGATGAAATTTGAATATTTAAGTAGACTGCAGTCTGTTTATTGTTATTCCTTAATTGATTCTTATTCGATTACCACCTATTTTACATAATGGATAAATCATTGAAAAAACAAATTGTTGATGCGACACAAGCTGTCAAGAAAAAAATACGTAAAATGAAGGATTTTGAAGATAATAATAAGCATGCTCTTGATACAGTTTTTAAACCTGTCACAGAATCTCTCAATTTAATAGCCAACACTAATAACCACTTAGCTCTAACAAAAAAGGAGGAAAAAGTAGAACCCAAAGAACCGCAAGACCAAGATATGAAAGAAACAGATGATAGCAGTATTGCTAGTAACGAATCGGAACCCTCATCGGACTCTTCATTTCAGTCATTAGTCGGTACTAATCCAGATGCATCATCTTGGTCGTTATCTTCACAAGTACTATCAGATATTCCATTTGGTATAAGAAATGAACGTGGAAAGCTAATGTTGGGTTCCTCTAACATAACTATTGGGGATAAAGTTATTACTGTAGCCGGACACAAATACGAAAGTACACCTGGGTTGTGAGAGTTACTGTTAAAAAAAGACATTGATCTGAGCTTGGTTAATGACTGTGACAAGCAAAATTATAAGACAATGTTACTTGTAACGAATGCACATCGTCGTGATTTCGATTCAAAAAAACCAATTAAAAGTAATAAAGGACACAAATATTTGCAAGTTATTAAACCACTTTTCGATCAAGAAAGTGGAAGTCCAAGTTGTAGACAGAAAGTAGGAAAAGGATTACCTTCAACAAAAATGTGGAAAAAAAACACAGATTTTGTATATTGGGATGATCCCAATGAATTGGTTGATAGATTAAAGTTATTAATTGCTTCTCGAGATGCCGGTAACACAGGACTAGACAATGAAATAATATCTATCATTGAAGAACTACGTGAAAGCAAAATCATTAAATAAATAGATCTACTAATGTTATATGTGTGTCATTTTACTATATACCGTTCAACATAATACACCTTTAATATGAATGTAGACAAATTTGGACATTATATTCATAAGCGAATGCGGATATCAGAAATACTTGATTTTAATGATAACGCATTAATAAAATCTGATTATGGAGATTATGACTTGAAGACATCGAGGCTAAAAGGTGTTAAACCTCCTCAAGACGCAGATGATGCAGTAAATAAAGCATATGTAGATGAATTGAAAGGTGTACTAATCCGTGACTTACGAAAATTGCAAAGTTCTATTCCAAATAGTGTTCAAAACCACATAGAGAAAGCTTTAAAAACAATAATGTCTGAGATAGACACTCATTTGGAAAGCAAATTTTACACAAGAAAAGCAGTTGATAAACTAGTTCAAGACGCAATTCAATCTATATTAAAAGATCGAAAAACATAGCCCTTAAAGTTTGTTAAAATGACGAAACAACAAATCGTCACTGACATACATAAAGCAGCACGAAAAAAAATTCCTCGACGATCTGTAATTTTAAAAGGTATTGATGATTTGTGGCAAGCAGATTTAGCTGATATGCAAAACCTAAAAACCTTTAATAAAGGATATAACTATATTTTAATAGTTATCGACTGCTTCTCCAAGTACGTTTGGGTGGAACCATTAAAAACTAAGTCCAAACATGATGTCTCTCTTGCATTTGAAAAAATACTTTCTTCTAATCACAGGATACCAAATCATCTGCAAACTGATATGGGTACTGAGTTCTATAATTCTACATTTCAAAAGCTTTTACAGAACTATAATATTAATCACTACTCTACATTTTCAACCAAAAAGGCTTCAATTGTAGAACGAGTTATTAAAACTATTAAAAATAAATTGTACAAATACTTTAGCTTGAACGGACACTATAAGTGGATAGATGGTGGCTTGAACGGTATTGTGAAGACATATAATAACACAAAACATCGTACTATTAAATTTGCACCTGTTAATGTCAATAAGTTAAATGAAACTAACATTAAAAATAATATTACGAATTCCATGATAAAGGTAGTCCAAAAATGTCGTCCAAAGTTTAAAATTGGTGACAAAGTTCGAATTAGCAAGTACAAACATATATTTGAGAAAGGATACACTCCTAACTGGTCAACAGAATTATTTACTATAAAAAAGATAAATAACACTGTACCAATAACATATCGCATCGAAGATAATCAAAAACAAGTCATATTAGGAACTTTTTACGAACAAGAGCTTCAAAAGTCGTCCTGTCCTGGTGTCTATTTGATAGAAAAGGTATTAAAAAAGAAAGGAAACAAACTGTTTGTAAAATGGTTGGGTTTAAATAACAAAGAGAATAGTTGGATTGATAATACTGCAATAGTGGAATGAGTTAATTATATAAGTGATATGTAATTTTAAAGTATATTCATTATTCTTTGGACGATGCAAGGTGGTGGACTAATAAACAATATCATTAATCATTTACCATTCGAACTACACATACCTGGTTATAACTATTGTGGACCAAGAACAAAGCTTTCGAAACGATTACTACGTGGTGATAAAGGTGTAAATAAGTTAGACGAAGCTTGTATGCATCACGATATTGCATACGCAAACTACACAGACTAGCCTAACCGTCAAAAAGCCGACTTACGTCTTATAGATATGGCTAAGCAAAGACTTAAAGCAAAAGATGCTCGAACAGGGGAAAAGATTAGTTCGTGGATAGTAAACAAAGTTATGAAAGTTAAATTGAGGTCTGGTGCTGGTGTTAAGACCTTTAATAACTTTGTTAAAAAAATAAAAAGAAAAATCAAAAAACTCTCACCTAAAGATGATAAGTCATTAATAAATATGGCTTATATGGTTGCCCGAAAATTAGTTCCATGCATTCCAAAAGTTCGAGTACCTCGAATGATACCTATACCAAAAACTGGAGGCATTCTACCTTTAATCCCAATTTTTGCTGGTTTATCTGCTTTAGGAGCATTAGCTGGTGGTGCAGCTGGTATTGCAAAAACTGTGAATGATTATAAACACGGTCAGAAAAAATTACAAGAAACTGAACGTCATAATAAAACTATGGAGGCTATAGCAATAGGTAAAGGTCTATACATTAAACCGCATAAGCAAGGTCAGGGATTGTTTATAAATCCATCAAAAAACTAATTGATCAGCTACCTAATCGCGCTTTAACTAATATCGATATTCAGAAGTATGGCCATTGTATTCCACATTTTCGAGGAGTTTATATGAAGGATCAGTTACCAAAAACACCTAAACGAATTGAATGTGCTATAGTTAACCTAGATAATTCGAGAAATGATGGAACGCATTGGGTAGCTTATGTTAAAATAAACAATTATTGTGAATATTTTGATAGCTATGGTGATTTAAAACCGCCAAGAGAATTAATGCTATATTTTAAGAACTGTGATGTTCATTATAACTATGATAGATATCAACAATTTAACACAATAGTTTGTGGACATATGTGTTTAAGTTATTTGCAAACTTTTTGGATTAAATACTATAAATCTTTATTATAATTATAATACTTTAAATAAAAATACTATAAATCTTATACCACTCTTTCATTTCCATCATTTGCAAGATGTCACTCACCTTATCGATAACTGGAAACTCATCGGTATTATCTACCTATTATCCAGACACGTTGCCATTAGCTGAGGAGTATGAATGTGCATTATTACATTTCTCTACATATAATTCTATTCCAAATTTTGATAATACAAACAATAAATTATACTATGGTTCTAAAAATGTTATTGAGATACCTGAAGGAACTTATGAATTACAAGATATTAGTGACTATTTAAAAACTGAGATAAAAGATGCATCTATAAAACTCAATTGTAATAACAACACCTTAAAAACTGTGTTATTTTGTACATCAACTATAGATTTTACTAAAGAAGATACATTTGGAAGTTTATTGGGATTTAAAAAGCAGATCTTAGAAGCAAATAAATATCATGTATCAGAGTTTCCAGTAAACATTTTGCCAACGACTGTCATAAGGATTGAATGTGACATAGTTAGCGGTTCCTATATAAACGGTCAATCCAGTCACATCTTACACGAATTTGCACTTAATGTTCCACCTGGATACAGGATTATAGAAATTCCGAAAAACGCAATCTACTTTCCAATAAATCAAACCAATATAAGCTGCATACAGATAAGGTTGTTGGATATAAATAATAACTTAATAAATTTGCGAGGTGAAGAAGTGCAGTTGTATCTACATATCAGAAGAAAACAATGATAGATTATAATAAATATGTGGTACATCCAACTAAAAATAACAGTTCTACTAAAACTATCAAACCAATAAGAGCTCGGTCCAAAAGGGTTATAAAATTGAATAACAATAATAAAGCATTTCTTAAAGCGATCGGTTTGTTGAAATGAATATACTAGATGTTTTGTCCACTCCTGCATACAACAACGCTGTGGAAGGAATTGAATTTCACTCTTACAAGCCTTACGTAACAAGTTTCAATAGAAGCGATGAAATCAGGATACCTATTAATCAACAAGACTTGTAAATATTACCATCAGCAAGCACTTTGTTTTTGGAAGGAACTGTTGTTGTAAACAAGGGTGGAAATTCGAAGGAAAGAGTCAGTAGCGTTCATTTCACAAACAATAGTCTACTTTATTTGTTTCAAGATATAAGGTATGAGATAAATGGAGTGGAAATAGATAAAATAAAAAACGCTGGTATAACTACCACAATGAAATCATTAATATCAATGAACGAAAACGAGGCTAAAGCATCTAATGCTTGGGGATGGAATATCGAAGGCATAAATAGTGCAAATGGGGGAAGCTTTTCTGCTTCTATACCCCTCTGTAACATTCTTGGTTTTGCAGAAGATTTCAAGAAAGTAGTGATAAACAGCAAACATGAATTAATATTGTTACGAAGTAATACTAATCTGAACGCCCTAAAACTTAACGATGGTGAAACTGTAGAAGATATTATTATAAATAAAATAATATGGCGTGTACCACATGTCAAAGTGTCCGATAGGGAAAAAATAAATATGTTAAAACTGTTAGAAAAAGATCGACCGCTCCTGATGATATTTAGGAATTGGGATTTATATGAATATCCGGCTTTACCAAAAACTACTAAGCATACTTGGTCCATAAAAACATCGTCGCAAATAGAGAAACCAAGATTTGTTATTATTGGTCTGCAAACAAATAGAAAAAATAATTCTAAATTGGATATGTCTAAGTTTGATCACTGTGATGTTCGTGATGTTAGAGTATACCTAAATTCAACCTACTTCCCTTATGAAAATTTGAATTCAAGTTTCTCGAATAATCGAATTGCTTTAATATATGAACAATATACTAGATTTCAACAGTCGTATTATGGACGTCGCGCCGAGCCGTTATTAAATGAGAAACAATTTAAAAATATTGCTCCGTTATTTGTAGTAGATTGTTCTAGACAACCAGATAATCTTAAATCAGGTCCTGTTGTGGATGTTAGAGTGGAAATTGAAAGTGATATTGATATACCAGATCAAACTTCAGCATATTGTCTTATATTGAACGACTGTATAATCGAGTATAAGCCGTTAAGTAGCGTCGTGAGAAAGATATCATGAACAAAAATACTATTATAGTAGATGTTCAGGGTTTTAAAGATCGTTATAATAACTTTATAGTCAAAGAATTAGCTGTAGCTACGTTGGAACATACTCATATATTCTTAATAAAACCTCCTTACCCGTTATCCTCGCTAACTGATGAAGAAAGAAGACACATTTGGTGGATTGAAAGGAATAGAGGTTACCGCTGGAGCGAAGGATATATAGACTACAGGGAATTTTCTAGAATAATCAAACCCAATTTGAAGGAAAAAAAAGGTTCTTGTTAAAGGTAGTGAGAAAATTAATTGGGTTCAAGAGCTATGTGGTCATAATAATGTTTCTGACATATGTGAAAATAAAAGTATTCCTAACTTAAAGACTCTTAGTGATCTTTACTGTAAAGACCTATTTTTGTATAATTGTTTTGCTCATAAGAACTATTGTGCTTTAAGGAATGTATTGTGTATTAAACAATGGTGTTTAGAAAATAATGTTTGTATTTCATAAGTTTAATAAACCGAATAAATGTTTTATTACTATACTGTGTTTGTTTTTCATACTATTTCCTACCCAAGTCGAAATTGAAATGAAAAAAAAAATTTAATCATAATACCATTTATTTAATGTCTCAAAAAATTACATTGATCTTAAACCTAACACAATGATATAAAATGTCGCGTACAAAATGTTGAAGCGTCAGCAGTACATCTCTAAGTATTAAGGTGATGTATAACTTACTTAAAACTAAAAACACATTAGTTAAAATGATAAGCTATCACCATGAATTTTCTTAGATATTTTCTTAATAATACCTTCAGCCATGTCCATGATTTCATCAACTGTATCATGAACTACGTATTGAGCACTAAGTATCACACTGTCACTATCTTCACAAAACGGCAACGAAGGTTTGTCTTTGTCGCTGGTGATGTCCAAGATCTTTATCTGAATTAGCTTGACTCCTTTTGGTTGGTTGCTGATTACAAAAGATTTATGAGCTGTCTTTTTAGATTTTCTACAAATAGTTGGTTTTCTTCTTTTTTGTTCAACTTGCGTAGGTGAAAGAGGTAAAATATGTGAGAAGTCAAAGGGGTCTTGAGCGTATTGAACAATACCGTCACCATATGCATCTGCCATTATTTATAATGTATTAATGTTGAGGTATATCTGGTTGGCCTCGTCCTCCTCTGCCACGATCTTCTAACGTTTTAAATATTTGGCTCAGTAATTTCTCTGTTTTATAATATATTTCATCCCACTGATCGTAAACAATATATTGGGTTTTCACTCTTGTATGTATTTCTACTTCGTTATCTGATGTATCTTCAGCTTCTAATACATCTATTTTAATTACGTATTTTGGAATCCTCCTATTCCTTGTAGCAAAGTAACTGGTTTGAGGTTCAGAGATGCACTGCTGTTGCTTCAACATTATTAATTAAAAGACTGCTTTGTGTGAATGTAAAGAGAACAAGTATGAAACTGAATGTAATTATGAGTAATAGGTGAATTAAATAGAAACATGACCCGCTAGTGACACATACACTGTACTACGTATTAATTCAAGTTCTGACCTGTTGATTTAGTTTATTTTGCAATAAGTTGTAACGAGATACTCCCTACAAGTTTGCAAGTGTCATCGTTCACTATGACGAACATGTTCAAACATGTCTTAAGAATGATGTTAATGCACATTGTTATGTACTTACTTAAGTTGCGAAATGTTTATGAATTGTAAACGTGTTGTAACGTGAATGATGATGCATATCATCAGGTGTTATGAGGTTGTGACTGTCGCTACCAAGGTCCCAGGTTTTGAAGATTTTTTTCAGAATGTCCAATAGTCCACTACTACTAACCATAGATATCCTATTTCACATTTCTAAGAAATTTTACTTCGAAGTATGTAACTTAAGACATCATAACATACATACATATACATATTTTCACACCTGTTTCCCATCAGGGTAGGCAGAGACTAAGGATTTCCACTTACTACGATCCTGACATACAAGTTTCATGGCCGGCATAGCCAGCGCGACAGCGGTTTCCCGCGACCGCAAAAATCTCTCATGGTACATGATAGTAGGTATTGCAAATGTATTAGGAAATTAAAGAAAAAACAGAATACTATATTTATAATAATGCATTTATTCCAAATTTCTCAGTTTTACTTAGTTTAATTTCTTAAGATTAGGTACTTATAATAATACAAAACAGCATATAAATTTTACAGTTTTAGTTAGTTTAGTTGATTACAATAATTATAATTTGCGAATACTATGTAAAGACAGGATAGCACACCTAATTTTTGTTAAAAATTAAAAAATATCGGTATGACCCCATGCTCTTACTTGGTTTAATTTCTTAAGATTAGGTACTTATAATAATACAAAACTGCATATAAATTTTACAATTTTAGTTAGTTTAGTTGATTACAATAATTAAAATTTGCGGATACTATGTGAAGACAGGATAGCACACCTAATTTTTGTTAAAAATTAAAAATATCGGTATGACCCCATGCTCGAGTTGAAATCTTATCTTTTGCAATAACTCGTTTATCATCATCACCAGACAGCGCAATTTTTGTTACAGCACATGTAAATAGCTTATGTTTTATTGACTTAAATAAAACATTTGCTTTATGAACAATTTCATTGTTGTAAAGTGTTTTTTTGTAATCGAAAACGTTAATGTCACGTACAACATTCTTTTTAATACCCTTGGCTTTTTTAATAGTGCTATCAATGGTTTTGATACAATATAACTTTGATCTCAACCCAACGAATTCGCTTATTATTTTACCACCCATTTCATCTTTAAATAAGCCTGGTATTTTTTTGTTCTGTATGGGTAAATTATACACATTATTTTTACAAAAATTGCTGGTGTCAAAGTAAGATAAAAAGTTATTTTTTATGTCTTCATAGAAATCATGGGTTTGTATATGATAAACAAAACTATCTGTGTCCGTGTAACACATCCGTATCCTATCCTTGTAAAAAGGTTGCATGACTGAATAGTGAAAGTCATACATATGACTTTTTGATAATTCTAGAACAGCAAATCCAATATATATTGGTTTGTTCAAAACTATTTGTTCAGGATTTAACTGCACCGCTACTAGATTTTTTGTGAAAACCGTTGCACTATGGAAATTTGGACGAGCAATAAGGTTTTGAGCGCATTTTCTTCGTTTAGTTATGTTTTCGATATCTTGCCACTGTGAAACTAAATGGACATTAACCCTGTTTTCAGTATTTTCTAAAGTTTTTCCAAATACACTATTATTCAAGAGCTTAAAAAAGTCTTGTTCAAAAGTGGAAGAACTTTTTTGTCTCAGTTTGGTGTTTAAATCAATATATTGTTTTAAATATGGGCTTTGTAGAAAACTGATTATTCTATGAATCTTCTTCAATATCAACCCATGTTTCATACAAGTTTGTAAATGCACGTAATGTATGACATAATTAAATTTATCATATAAATTAGGTATTAGCTTAGAACTCTTTCCCCCGGGGGGTATAAATTTTTCGGAACAAAATGGTAAATCATTGTGCAAGTTATGCAAATGCTTAGGGTATACTATATCCACTTCCAAAATATAACCATAATCAGCATCAATTGCAATTTTAGTTATATCTAAATTATCAATTTCTTGTTGAGTGAGAAATTTGAAATTAGATAATGGTAAGTATTGACACATACTGTACCCATACAAATTATTACAATCTATATAAGAGATATAGGAATCAGGTTCCGAAGATTTGTAATTAGCTAAGTATGTGTTATTTGCTTTAGCATGCCTGTGAGAGCAGAGGCACACTCCTCCTCTTATACCACTTTGTAACATGCGTATCATAGACAAGTCATTAATTAGTTCCAATTCAACACCTGTTTTTAATAACATAGCGTCGAAAGATAAACTGGGTGTAGTTAAATAAAAAGATGGATCTAAGTGATAATGTTGTTTGCATGTCTTTCTAAAATTTTCAAAAATATCTGCTAATAAAAGCACATCAGTTTTTAGATATAAATCCGTATATTCACCTAAACTAGTAATTTTAAATTTTGACCAAACTAAATTTGCATACCGGTAATCATTTTCAGAAACATTTTCATCATTAAGGGAACTATAAAAGTATTTCTTTGGAGGTAAAAATTTTTCATCATACCGTTTCCACGAATCCATATATTCATATATCTTTGCGAGTAAGTAGTTGGAATTCATCAGGAACAGGGAAGTGATTTTGTAAATGTTTAAACATTTCTGGTGTTAAAGTTTTACTTAATTTGTCTAAACTTGTACCCAAAAATTTAAATGAATCAAGAAAACGCATTTGAAAAAACTTATTATTTGAAACTGATACAAATTTCGTAAATGAGATATAGTTTTATTTATTTTTAGGTATTATTTTTATTTCACCAGGGACGTCACCCAACGCTTTAATAAATAAATGACAATCATAACCAGCTAAGTTATGAAAAAAAATGGGGACAAATGCGGGCATTTTATATTGCAAATTACAGAACGAATGCGCAGCTCCTCGATAACGACCGGTTAGATGACAATGATCGCGGACTTTGTCACAAAAAATAAAGTTTTGGCAGATATGACAACGTGTTGCATTTTCAAAATCACACCTGTCCTCCGAGGAAAATATCATTGCAGCAGGCGACTTAATTATATCATAATTTTTTTGTACGTCTTTAGTTATATAGTCAACAAAGCGCTTATCACAGTCTCTACCTCGATATGACACGTAACGATTATAACGAGGATCATCAGAGCATACAATATAATAACCAAAAGCAACCGGCACGTGTTGGTGGAATATATTCGTATTTTTACTAGAACAATTATTAGGCTCAGTATTTTTTTGTAACATCGATTCAAAATCTGCGTAAATACAAAAAGGCATAGTTTGTTTGCGTTCATAGTTTTTAAATTTAATTACTGAACCTTTATTTGGGAGGAGAGTTATTATACCTCCACATAAATGGTTGTTAAGTTCGTCAGCGGTATTGAAAAATATTAAACATAAATCACAAAGATGTAATCTGTTGTGATGAGATGTGACTTGACTTCTAAAAAGTCTAGAACAGTCTTTGATCAAACAATAATGAGAAGAGCTGTTATTTTCAAGAAACAGTAAATGAATAATTTTTCCTTTGTATTTTTTATCGATTTCAGATTTATACAAAGGACCTACAAAGGTTTTATGATTTTTTAAACCATAAATTATAAACTTAATACATGGATTTTTTCTTTCAAATGTTTTAATATCATTAAAGGTCACGGGAAAAGACATTCCCTTTAAATTAAATAATTCTCGAAAATTAGGATAAGAATGCGTTCTTTCAGGGTGTTTTTTAGTTGGATATAAAACCGCTGTTACACACCATAAAAAACAATATCGATCTTTATTCATAATATTCAAACACGCTTTTTTAGCCTGAATTGATTTGGGTAAACTGATGAAACTCGACCCACCAAGTGGTTGGTATTTATTGAGATTCATCTCAACATACAAATGATTTATAAATGTCCAACCACTATCACGACCTTCAAACTCTTCAATATTTTTTTTTAAATAATTAACTGTTTCAATATAAAATTTTTCGAAATCAAAATTAGAATACAATATTTTATTTTTGGTTCCAAAAGATTTCACTTCTTGGGAATTATCTTTGAATTTTAAAAATGTACCAAAATACTCAAAGTTTACCTTAACACAATTATGCTTAGCAAGAAATTCGATTAGAAGAGATTTTAATTGGTCACGAATATTTAAAAAAAAAGATTCTACTGACGCTCCCTGAAGTTCATCGCAAGACAATATTTTATATGTTAATATACGATTGCGAAACGCTGAGTTTACGATTTCTACTCCATCACTATGTTTTATTGTATGAGTACTTTTCCTATGCAAACTACTTCGTAAATGTCCTATCCATGATTTACTGGGTACGGATGTGTTACACGCAGTACAAAAAGGCATTATTATTATTATTATTATTATATATAACCCAATTTATAAACCGAATACATACGAAACTTTTTCAGTCTATAGCTCAATTTATAAAAAATAGAGAATAAAACTACTTTATAAAAATCTTATCAGAATAATGCACTGGTTCAGTGTCTTGGAATTCTGTATATGCGAGTCCTAGAAAGTCTTGAAGTGACTCCCAAGATAGTAAGGACTCGTCACACTGTAGTTTTACAGTCACCACAGATATGTAGTCGTTAGTTTTATACAGTTTAAAATCAATCACATACCCTCCTCCCGTCTTCTTGGAGCGACGGGACGTTCCCGTTGCAACACGGCTCGAGAAACTGGAAGTTAGTTCACGTCGTTCTGGTTCACTGCAACTGGCTTCTTCGGACCGCAAAATATTCAGGAAGTTTGGTTTATTTTTTCTGTAAAAGAAACAAAGTGTTAATTATAAACGTACTGAATCAAAGTGACTAAGAACTTGGGATCAAAGTATACTAAGTATGAATGTTAACAATCAAAACACAAACTTAGTTGAAAAAAGTTGAAGTTTTGAAGCGCTCGTGGCCTCAGTGTTCTGTACACGATCACTGTGGTAAGCTTTTTTCGCTGTGGCTGGTCCTCGATGGGTGAGCAATTTGTATCAATTCTTTGTGCGAGCGTTTCCGTACTTCGGAAGGCACGTTAAGCCGTTGGTCCCGGTTGTCAGTAAAATGGCAGTCGTTAAGCCATGTTGAATGCTTTTCTGAGCGCCTTGAAAATTTTCAATAGCAGGTAGTCACAACCTGCGCCTATCCATTCCAACATGGCAATACGGCGTTCAGAGTCGGCAGCGTGGGTGTAGCGCCTCCGGTGTTACAAACATCCATAGGCTGCGGTGAGCACTTACCATCAGGTGGGTCGTAAGCTTGTCTGTCACCTTAGTAGTATAAAAAAAGAACATAGTGAAACCTACCTCTGTGTGGTTTTAAGGTCAGATGAATTTCTTTTTCGTCGAACGCTGTCTGACTCCAACGGAGGTGAAGTGAGGATCTTCGATTGTTTTTGCTTTTTCTCCACCGGCTTACGTTTCTTTGGTGCAACAGACTCCACTACAGAACACGTTTCAAACTCCGAATCAGACCTGTTAAAATACAATCAAATCATAAATAAAATATTCTCAGATTTTCAGTACATCAGGAATAGATAGGACATGAAAGTTAACACAGCCGACAGACAAAAACCGGGTTCGTAACTGAACAACATCATGAGGAATAGATAGGATATGAAAATGGGTGCATGAGGTCCAAGCGTCCTCACCTTTAAGCGGTGCACCTGTTGACTAATGGACGAGGGAACGATAAAGGCATTCCTAGGGGGTTGGGATGTTAGACGGCAATCGCTCCCATCAATGTTGAAAATCAAAAGTCAAACAATAGCTGCTCTAGCAACCAAATAAAACTGGACCCCAGGCTCCAAATCCCAGTAGGGTTTGGTAGCTACTGAGAATGCACTAAGATGAAGAGAAGATGAAAATGAACACAGCTAGCAGACAAAAACTAGGTCCATAGCTGAGCATTTCTACTATTAAAAGAAGAACTTACTCACATGATAGAAATCTGGTTATTTCTTGTCACTTGTCACTTGTCACTTGTGAGATACTGGTTCGAATGTGATTTTTCATTAAAAAATTCCGAGTTTTATACAAATAAAATATCGATTCAGCAATAATTTACCTCACTACAAATTGAACCTTAATAAAATATATTTGCAAGTGTATCATTATATTTATGTTGCTTACGCCTGATTGATCATGAATCATATTTTAAACAAACCTAATCAATTTAAGTCTTTTATAACTGGTACTAGTGGGTGTCCGTGGCTGATATTTTACCGGTGAAATATATTCTCAGGATAAAAGTAGTCTAATATTATACATTATTACACCAACTATCTGTCAACCAAAGTCATGGTTTCGAATCCAGAAAGGACCATGGGCAAAAATGTATGAAGCCTGGGCTCACCCACCAACAGAGATGAGATCACTTTGAATATACTTGTAAAGCTCTAAATATAAAGATTTAAAATCATTTTTGCGAATAATCCATGGGGTTATTTTGCTATAAACATTTTTCTCCGACCATAAATAAACTAAAAAGTAGTGCTGTTATGGCATTGTAGGTTTTGTTGATTGACATCTTTAACAAGTTTTAATTCCAGGTTTTATGTATACATAAAAAATAAAACAGCTCCTAGCAGTTAAAGTCATTTTTATTAACATTTCAATCAATATCAATAATAATATTGTCTAAATGTCCAGCCGGTGGCTTAAATTGTATGTGCCTGCCTAACCCTAGATACCATATTATTGAAATGGTATGAGCACAACTTCCTACTGTGCGTCTACCTGTTAGCTCGGTCATAGACGTTTCGTTTGCGACCCCTGAGATCGCCCGCCGTGTCCAGAGATGGCGCGTGGTGGAGGAGGTGGAGACATCGTCAGATCACCGATATATTCGGTTCGACGTCTCCCCTCCTACCTAACCTGCCGCCAGCAATCGCCAATCCCCCGGAACCGCGTTGGGCACTCCATCGCCTTGATCGGGAGGCTCTCCTGGAGGCGGCCATCGTGCAGTCCTGGATTCCGACAGCGGACAGGCCTGCCGATGTTGATACCGAGGTGGAGTGGTTCAAGAGAGCCATGTCGCACATCTGCGATGCGGCGATGCCCAGGGCTAGGCCCAGACCGGTGAGGAAGCAGGTGTACTGATGGACGCCGGAAATCGCGCAGTTGCGCGCGGATTGCGTTAGCGCGCGCCGCCGGTACACCAAGTTACCAGGTACCGCAGCGATGACACGGCGCTCCACGCGCTGGTGGAGTGCAAGGCGTGGGCGCAACAGCGCCAGGTCCTCATAGTGGGTCTGGGTGTGGACACTCTCTCGCTCGAGACCATGGTGCGAGCCATGCTCTCCAGCGGGAGTAAGTGGGACTGTGCCGCCTCTTTCTGCGAGTAGGTCATGCTCGTGAAGGAGGCGGCGGGCCGGGTGCGGGAGAGAGCTCTCCCACCCGGGTTATGCAGTCGGCGGCCTGGACGCCGCCGACGTGTCTTCGCCGAGGACTATCGGCCTCCATGACCGGGGGTCTGAGGACGGTGAGAGGGTCGCTCACCGTCCTTACAGAAGCAGGCCCATGACGGCAGCGTGACGTGAGCAACTCACGCATGCCCGCCCTTAGAAGCGGGATAACACTTGAAACCCCCAAAGACGTGGGATAGTACCCGAACCACCCCCTGGGCGAGGCCGCATTGGCGGCCGTAGGTCTGTTGTGAGTCCCGGGACATCCTTCCGAGGGCTTACCCGGGGCTCCCAACCACAGGCTGTTGGGCGTTACGTGAGGTTTTTTAGTCGGTAAGAGTCCGGCATAACATCCTCTGAGGATTTTCCCTCAGGTAAAAAAAAGCATGAGTATATACATAGTTACAATAAGTTTTATGACTCTAATAATCAGCTTTTTACGCAAAACCTATTTAGGTGCATATCTTTTTTCTGCAATGGAATTGAAGGTGGTGCCGGTAGTAACAATTTTAGTACAAACCAAAATCATTACAACGGCATATGGTATAACTCTGTTGGACACTGAGCCCAATTTGTCTCATGGTCCTTTGTTTGAGATCTTAGCGATGAATTCAGCACCTATTATGTTGGACCAAAAATGTATACGATGAAATGTTGGTTGGTATGCCTGTGCCTACCTCTTCGAGGAATTTTAGATGCTTCGTTTCCACTTGTTGAAACGTTTACTCCCCTGACCGTTAGATGACGCTAGCTGTCTTGTTAATTTGAAAACACATGTAAGCATTTGTATCATATATTTATTCTTACACGTTTAGTCAAAAGCTGTTGTTTAAAATTAAGTACACACACGCTTTTATTTTATTTATATGTAATATTTTAGATGATAAAAAACAATAAAAACTATATTTGAGATTGAGCACAGCGCCATCTAACGGATATTGGACACACTTGTTAAAACGTTTACTCCCCTGACCGTTAGATGACGTTAGCTGTCTTGTTAATTTGAAAACACATGTAAGCATTTGTATCATATATTTATTCTTACACGTTTAGTCAAAAGCTGTTTAAAATTAAGTACACACACACTTTTATTTTATTTATATGTAATATTTTAGACGCTGAAAAACAATAAAAACTATATTTGAGATTGAGCACAGCGCCATCTAACAGATATTGGACACACTTGTTGAAACGTTTACTCCCCTGACCATTAGATGACGCTAGCTGTTTTGAAAACACATGTAAGCATTTGTATCATATAATTATATATTCTTACACGTTTAGTCAAAAGCTGTTATTTGAAATATCAGCAGTTGCATTTTTTATACTAGGTATGTTGAAAATTATTTATTATGAATGTAACATTATATGCAATTCAAACAGGAAAAGAGTCCGATAACATTATATCCAATTTAAACAGGAAAAGAATTCGATAACATAAAATTAATTAGACATAAAATATGATGAATGGATGATTTCACAAAAATGTTGTTGTTGAAATGTTTAAGCGGAAACGGAAAGTAATATAATATTCAACAATTAAATTAACTAAAACTGAGAAATTTGATATGAGTGATGTGTTTACGTTTGACGTATGTTGAAACATAAACGATACCTATTTGCTTCAGCCTCAGTGTCTTAAAACAAAGATGTACAACCAATGTGTATTACCCGTGATGACTTATGGTTCTGAGATGTGGTGCCTCACAAAAGGTCTTTTCAGACGGCTCAAAGTCGCGCAGCGAACTATGGAGAGGGCTATGCTTAGCATTTTTCTACGTGATCGAATCAGGAATGAGGACATCCGTAGAAGAACTAATGTTGCTAACATAGCTCGCAGGATTAGTAAGCTGAAGTGGCAATGGGCCAGCCACATAGCGCGAAGATCGGACGGTCGATGGGGCAAAAAGATCCTTGTCCACTCAAGCCGCGCACCGGCAGGCGCGGTGTGGGACGGTCACCTACCAGATGGACCAACGCCCTGGTGAAAATTGCTGGGTCTCATTGGATGCAGGTGGCAATGAACCGGTCTGGCTGGAAATCATTTAAAGAGGTCTATGTTCAGCAGTGGACAGCGATAGGTTGAGATGGTGATTTGCTTCAGCAAGTTTTATTCTATAAATTATTTTTTATAAAAATGTTAGGTTAGGTTACATTTTAAAAATGTGGAATATTGGGCGATCTGTCCCACGTGAGCAAGGAGCTGTTTGTCCTGTACCTGGACGATTGTCTTAAGAGAGTAAGATCGATGAATGTTGGATTGCGAATGGGTGACTTACTTGTGAACTGTTTGCTGTATGCAGATGATGCCGTGCTCATAGCCGAATCACCATCAGAACTACAGCCACTAGTCACAACGATGAAAGATGATTGTCTAATGAGAGGCTTACATTTGAACGCGACTAAAACGAAAGTGATGGTATTCGAAAGAGAAGAGGACAGAACGAATGCCAGGATAACTGTAAATGATGTAGTGCTGGAACAGGTGGATGAGTTTGTATATCTTGGATGTGCATTTAGCAGGGATGGACGGTACACCGCTGATGTAGAAAAGAGGGTAACTGCGGGCAATAGTGTGAATGGAGCGTTAGGCAAACTTTTAGGTACCAAGGCCTCAAGTCAAAAGGCCCAGCTCGCAGTACACAATGCGGTGCTGATACCTACGCTAACGTATGGAAGCGAGAGTTGGGTATGGCAGGAAACGCATGAAAGTAGAATAAACGCGGTCGAGATGCGCGCGCTACGCAAAATCTGCGGAGTAACGCTCGCAGATCGCTTTCGGAATGAAGATGTAAGAAAGAGAGTTGGTCTGAAAGAGAGTGTCCGTGTTGAAGTAAGGAAGGGCATGCTACGATAATTCGGGCATGTGGAACGAATGGGAGATGAAAGAATGACAAAACAGATATACAACGCGAAAGTGGATGGACGTAGGAGTCGGGGAAGGCCACGACACACCTACCACGAACAAATTAATCGTGTGTTAGTTGAAGGTGGTGTCAAGAGCCGTAGGAACCGACGTGCATGCATGAAAAGAAAAATGAAAGTTGAAGAAGCAAGTGAGGTGTGTATGGACCGTGCCGTGTGGCGCTCGGTTCTTTCTGCCTACCCCGCAAGGGATTTGGCGTGAAGATAGTTAGTTAGTTAGTTAAATATGACGAAAATATGTCAGGATCGTGGCAAGTGGAAAAGCATTGTCTCTGCCTACCCCGTTGGGAAACAGGCGTGATGTTATGTATGTATGTACCTACATTTAATGAAGTATATTTTATCTATCTTAACAAATAAATAAAACTGAAGTGTGTGTTTGCAATATTAAAAGTACAGATTTTCAATGATAGCATATGAATGTATCAAAATTTTTAACGAAAAAGTAACCAACTTCAAACAAATAAAAACTGAAAAATAAAATTTACTTAGCACAAAGTTAGTAGGTACCTATATTCTGATTTATCAGATATCATTTAATATAA
Source organism: Miltochrista miniata (assembly GCA_933228765.1). NCBI lineage: Eukaryota > Metazoa > Arthropoda > Insecta > Lepidoptera > Erebidae > Miltochrista > Miltochrista miniata. The sequence continues at coordinate 766,936 of OW121764.1, forward strand.
TACAGAAATCGGTGCCGGCTTAGGTAGACATTATTAATCTCTCTCATAGTCATATTGGCACCGACTTCAGTATTATATTTAATGATATCTGATAAATCAGAATATACTAACTTTGTGCTAAGTAAATTTTATTTTTCAGTTTTTAGTTTTGTTTGAAGTCGGTTTCTTTTTCGTAAAAAAATTTTATTTTCACTATTTTTAATGACGTGTGGACTGAAAATATATCTATCTAGGTGTAAAGGTCTCGACAATATAAATTAATCAAGTCCAAACACAAAGTAACTGTGTATCGTTAGGGAATTCTCTCTACTGTCTTTCGTCGCCATCTTTAGATTGACTACAGACCTACATTAAGTTGTACCTACTACTTTAAAGCCCTTAATAAAAAAAATTACAAACGCCCTAGCTGCCCCTACAATTTTTAAAAGTTCCCTTCAATTTTTCAGGATGCCATCATCAGATCCTGACTTCCTTAAAATGGGACCACCTTCTTCGTTTAGTTTTACGTTTGTCTTCATCTTCAAACAAGCAACTAATAATAATAATATCTTCGTCAATCTCCATAGTAAAATACGTCCACTCACGACAAGAAAACACTGAAAACTAAACAAAAAATCAGGAAACAGTGGACGCATGCCATCAGCAAATCCGTTTGATCCGTTGCGTGCCGTGCGTACGGTGCGTCCGGCGCGGGCCTATCGACGCGCACCCTTAAAGTTATGTCAAAATAATGTACTACAAAATTGTTCCTCTTAAAAAGTTATCCAAAAAAGTCCACAACAGCATGTGTCTATCTTTTAGGGTTGGTTTACAATAACCATTTTACATACATACATAACATCACGCCTGTCTCCCAACGGGGTAGGCAGAGACTATGACTTTCCACTTGCTACGATCCTGGCAAACAACTTTCGTTTCTTCAGCTTTCATAAGTGTCTTCATACATGCTCTTCGGTTAAGGGTACTCTTGACCTGGCCTTTTCTCAGAAGATTATCGATTTTATCGACTTGAGTATGCCGAGTTCGACCCCTACCAGTTTGCCCATTCACTCTCGCCTCATAAATCTGTTTCGTCAGCCTATTTCCATCCATTCTCTCCATATGTCCAAACCATCTGAGCATCCTTTTCTCTATCTTAGTCACTACATCTTTTAACATTCTGCGTACTTGACATTCTGCGATTGATTTCTGCGCATTATATTTTTAACGTGTGTAATGGGGATTATTGAACTTTTTAGTTCTAATGGAATTAATCATGATGGGGAATAGTGAAAATTTTAGTTAACTAATCCCCATTAAATATTTTTTTTGCGTCAACGGGGAATAGTGAACAAAAAGTTCAATTCAACGGGGATTGTCAACGGGGAAAAGTGGAATACGCCATTTGAAATAACAATAATTCCCGGGGAGCCAAATTTTGGTGGAAAGTTGGGATTTGCCATTACAAATAATATATTAAAAGTCCCCATCGATCCTATGTGTGCTACAAAAGTTATTCGAGGTCTCAAAATTTGAGGTTTTTTGGATTTTTCTCGAAAACGGTAAGTGTTCTCAAAAGAACCCTCAAACCAAAGTTGTAGACCTTAAAATTTTTCACAAAAATGGCAATGATATTTTTTGCTCAGAGTAACCATTCCTGAAATATGGCGATTGTAAAGAGAGTCACATTATACATTTATGCACACATTTCCACGCCACCTGCGAGGTAGTGTAGGTACTCGGCGCGTTCGTTTTTAGGGTTCCATACCCAAAGGGTAAAGAAAGGAACCCTATTCATGAGACTTGGCCGTCCGTCTGTCTGTCTGTCTGTCAGTCACGAGGCTGTATCTCATGAACGGTGATGACTAGAGAGCTGAAATTTTCACAGATCATGTGTTTCTGTTGCCGCTATAACAACAAAAACTGGGAACAGAAAAATAATAATATTTAAGGGGGGCTCCCACACAGCAAACTTAATTCTTTTTGCCTTTTAATTTTATCCATACTTAACATTGGGTATAAAGCGGACGAGTCTATTTGTTTAAACGCTAAGAGCTCAGGAACTACTGGCTGGTTAAAGCCCGTAATAGCATATGTCTATCTTTTAAGCTTCGTTCACAATCACCTCATTTGTCTATCTTTTAGGGTTAGCTAACTAAATTATGCTCTTAGCGTTCAAACAAACTGTTCTTCCGCTTAAAGTCCCCCTTAAATATTATTATTTTTCTGCTTCCAGTATTTGTTATAGCGGCAACAGAAACACATATGATCTGTGAAAATTCCAGCTCTCTAGCTGTTGAATGTTGAACATAGGCAGTTGCGTATCTTCACATGGAGCGTGAAGAGGCACATCACAGGGCTGCCAACTTGAGGACCACTGTCAGAAGTGGCCCCCAATCGCTAGATGCGCCACGGCTTTCCATCAGGCACCATCGCCGCCAGGCGACGTCAATTTGGCGAGCTAAATATAAAAAAAGAACTACAGGCTTGTTGTATATTTTAGGTCAAAAACGATAAACAATGGCAACATTAGGGACGGAATAACGCACATCTGTAGTCGTTTATAATGTCCTAATGTTCTGTTCATTACCATAAAACGCGGGTGACGGTCCCGCGACAGCTGGCAGCCCCGCGCCGCGGTGGCGGTGGATTACGAACAGCGCGTGGACCCGGCCCCTGCCCCTGCCCCTGTCTGGACTATTTACGATTTGAACGGGCTGCTAGCTGACATCCGTTATATTAAATTTTTTTAGGTACATAAGTACAACATGTACCGTTGCAACGCCCGTGATAGTGTAGGTAGGTACACAGTGAGAATTTATTTTATTGTTGAGGCAGTTCGCCGTCCCTTATTCAAGGTGCGCCTGTCAATTTCAACACGGCAATACCACGTACTACGTAAGATATCTATGTCCCTGCCTACCCCTTCTGCGATAAGGTTTTTACAACTTGCCGATGTGTATATGTATGAATGTATGTATATATGTATTTAAGAATTTAAACATACTGAGTTGGCACTGTTTCTTAGTAGTGGCCACTGCAAGTAGGTAGGTCCGAAAGGAAATAACGATTCCAAGAAGTATAATACTCGTAGAAGACAAGTATCCATACTAATATTATAAAGCTGAAGAGTTTGTTTGTTTGTTTGTTTGTTTGTACGCTAGGATCTCAGGAACTACTGGTTGGATTTTGAAAATTCTTTTTCAGTTTGATAGTACATTTATCGAGGATGGCTATAGGCTATATAACATCACGCTAAGACGAATAGGAGCGGAGCAGCCATGAGTAATGTTTCGAGAATGGAAAAAAATCTTTCTTTTGAGAGCTTCCATTGCGTACGCTGCATAAATGGTTAAAGTTACGTAAAAAATTTGAATTACAAATTTGTTCCTCTTAAAAAGATATAAAAAATGTCCTATCTCTTAAGATTCACTTACAATAACCCTCTTATTAAATTTAAAGTATGAGCGACGCGAGACGGGAGTAAACGTGGTCTGCAGTGGTAGCCACGATAAAAACCGGCCAAGTGCGAGTCGGACTCGCGCACGATGAGTTCCACATCAACGGATGGGCGGAAGTAAAAGCGACGGGAAACATTACATCACTTTAACACCTCTCTCCTTCTCACTCTCATGTGACCCAAACGAAGTTATGTGGGTCAGCTCTAATGAATATAGGTAGGTAAGCGACGCGACGAGAGTAAATGTAACGGGAAATATTAATACCATACCTTTCTCTTTCTCACTCTCATGTAACGCAAACGAAGTTGCGCGGGTCAGCTAGTTAATAAATAAAAACACTTTTTTGTATGGCAATTGGTAGAATCTGCTGCACAAAGGTAGATAAAAACACGACCGTTCAACAATAAATAGATATTTTATTATAGTCAAAAAGTTATGCCTCTCGGCATTCTTCAAGATTGCATAAAAGACTACCAAGGTACCTTCTTAGTTACATATAGTCATAGTCATCTGGTATAAAAATTAGTGAGATTTTCATTTTCATTGCCATCATTAAGTCGACCTATGCAAAGAATAAAGTTATATGTGACAAAAACAGCAAAAGTGTTTTTTTGTGTAAATAGTGTTAGATTATCCTATTTTATGCACTAGTAAAATCAAAAGTTTAAAATCTTGACTAGTTACGAAGATATCAATTGAATAAGGTTACATGTAATTTATTGTTCCAACGTGTAAGGACTTATACGCACAGGTACCATTGTTTACCGTCGGGAGCTCCGCGTCCGCCACCCTCTCACCAGGTCACATCAACACATGTGCTAATATTCTTCGTAAGGTCGTTCGCTCGAGCGTACAACGCCGTAGTAATTATAAATAAGTCTAGTTTATAAAATTATTAGTAATTTAGGTGGCCATTATGAAAAACACTCGGTCTAAACATATGTTAAATCTTTTTACTAAGCAGAAAGTGCTAAATCATACAACAGCAAAAAATTATATCGTGATAAATAATGAAGAATCAATGAATATTACTTCAGATGAGTAAATGTTTTATGTTTATTTTGCCATGTATGACAAATTAAATAATTTTGTTAACTTTAATTGGCAATTTTATCATGAAATAATATTTTAAATGCAAATAACTTGAATAAACGCAGCTCTTCCATAGAATACAGGTGTATATAGGTTTAGAACACCTATATACACCCATATTCTATGGAAGATCAGCTTCATTGAAAATATGTCAAGTAATGAGTGCAATATCTGTTTTTTATCGTATAAACCATTAAATCAAATATTATATAACTCCTGAAAATTCATTCATATCATCCTATACTACTTTATTCTTTGTAGATTACGTAAAAATATCCGGTAATATATGCACAAGTAACTTAATTCGGCGGAATTCACATCTAAAATATGAGTTCTATATGTAGATGCTACTTTATTCTTGGATCAATATTAAGATATAACCTTCTTGCAACTAAAATTTAGTATGAAAAATGAGACAAAATTATTTAATTTCAATATTAGCTACTTATAAACAGCTATTATTATCCATTGACACCATTATTTTTTGTTTAAAGTTTAATGTACCTAGGTACTTAATAAAATTTTCATGCCAGTGTTTGTAGCCAAAGTTCTTCGAAATATTTGCCCGGTTAGCAAGTAATGCATTTTTTTTCTGATTTCTATTTTCAGAGAATATCGTTAAAAACCAAAATGCGTTAATAGAGTCACCGTTACCACAAGGAGCTGAAAACATTTTTCAAGAGATGCCCGACGTACGGGAAGCTGTTTGTTTTTAGTACTACATCAATCAATCAATCAAAATATCCGCCTATGGCCAAACCTAACATCATTACTCATGACTATAAGCTGTTGGGGGTGCCTTTGTCAAGAGTGAATTCCATTAGGGACCTGGGGGTTGTGTTTGACTCAAAGCTTCTCTTTGATGTTCATATTGATACCATTGTCAAAAAAGCCACTAAGGCATTGGGTTTTGTACTTAGAATGTCATCTGAATTCACAAATATTAAAGCGATCAAAATTTTATACTGTTCCTTGGTTCGTAGTCACCTTGAATATGATTCTCAGGTATGGAATCCTATTTACAATACATACATCGATAGGATAGAGAATATACAAAAGAAATTCCTTAGGTACATACAATATAGATCTCAATGCTATTTACCTAACTACTACAGTCGGTGTAGAAAGTTTCACCTCCTACCACTACACGAGCGAAGACGAATTGCGGATTATCGTTCCTGTTTAAAATAATGAATGGTTCGGTCGATACTCCCGCGTTAGTTAGTGGAATTAAATTGTGGGTTCCAACTGTGTGTTTACGGAGATTGGATCTAATGTATACTCCTGTAGTGGGGACTACCTATCGACAGAACTCGTACATGATCAGAGCTTGTCGCATGTACAATGAGGCGTGCCGGAGTGTTGATCTCGACATATTTAACAATAGTGTGTACTCAGTTAGAAAGGTTCTATGTGATTTGTATTTCGGAGACCTGAATGTTTAGAGTTAAAGTTTTAGTTATATCTCATTGTCTTTATTTTTGAAATTTATCTGCTGTTCGTATCTTATGTTCTTTAATTTCATATATTATCTGTGAAAACTTGTAACTGGCCATCACCTACTAATAACGCATGTTATGTTTAAGACTAGCTGTAAGTTTTCTGTAATTTTAAAATAAATAAATAAATAAATATTTTTAACGTGTGTAATGGGGATTATTAAACTTTTTAGTTCTAATGGAATTTATCATGATGAGGAATAGTGAAAATTTTAGTTAACTAATCCCCATTAAATATTTTTTTTGCGTCAACGGGGAATAGTGAACAAAAAGTTCAATAATCCCCATCAACGGGGATTGTCAACGGGGAAAAGTGGAATATGCCATTTGAAATAACAACAATTCCCGGGGAGCCAAATTTTGGTGGAGAGTTGGGGTTTGCAATTACAAATAATATATTAAATGTCCCCATCGATCCTATGTGTGCTACAAAAGTTATTCGAGGTCTCAAAATTTGAGGTTTTTTGGATTTTTCTCGAAAACGGTAAGTGTTCTCAAAAGAACCCTCAAACCAAAATTGTAGATCTTAAAATTTTTCACAAAAATGGCAATGATATTTTTTCCTCAGAGTAACCATTCCTGAAATATGGCGATTCTAAAGAGAGACACATTATACATTTATGCACACATTTCCACGCCACCTGCGAGGTAGTGTAGGTACTCGGCGCGTTCGTTTTTAGGGTTCCATACCCAAAGGGTAAAGAAAGGAACCCTATTCATGAGACTTGGCCGTCCGTCTGTCTGTCTGTCTGTCAGTCACGAGGCTGTATCTCATGAACGGTGATGGCTAGAGAGCTGAAATTTTCACAGATCATGTGTTTCTGTTGCCGCTATAACAACAAAAACTGGGAACAGAAAAATAATAATATTTAAGGGGGGCTCCCACACAGCAAACTTAATTCTTTTTGCCTTTTAATTTTATCCATACTTAACATTGGGTATAAAGCGGACGAGTCAATTTGTTTAAACGCTAAGAGCTCAGGAACTACTGGCTGGTTAAAGCCCGTAATAGCATATGTCTATCTTTTAAGCTTCGTTCACAATCACCTCATTTGTCTATCTTTTAGGGTTAGCTAACTAAATTATGCTCTTAGCGTTCAAACAAACTGTTCTTCCGCTTAAAGTCCCCCTTAAATATTATTATTTTTCTGCTTCCAGTATTTGTTATAGCGGCAACAGAAACACATATGATCTGTGAAAATTCCAGCTCTCTAGCTGTTGAATGTTGAACATAGGCAGTTGCGTATCTTCACATGGAGCGTGAAGAGGCACATCACAGGGCTGCCAACTTGAGGACCACTGTCAGAAGTGGCCCCCAATCGCTAGATGCGCCACGGCTTTCCATCAGGCACCATCGCCGCCAGGCGACGTCAATTTGGCGAGCTAAATATAAAAAAAGAACTACAGGCTTGTTGTATATTTTAGGTCAAAAACGATAAACAATGGCAACATTAGGGACGGAATAACGCACATCTGTAGTCGTTTATAATGTCCTAATGTTCTGTTCATTACCATAAAACGCGGGTGACGGTCCCGCGACAGCTGGCAGCCCCGCGCCGCGGTGGCGGTGGATTACGAACAGCGCGTGGACCCGGCCCCTGCCCCTGCCCCTGTCTGGACTATTTACGATTTGAACGGGCTGCTAGCTGACATCCGTTATATTAAATTTTTTTAGGTACATAAGTACAACATGTACCGTTGCAACGCCCGTGATAGTGTAGGTAGGTACACAGTGAGAATTTATTTTATTGTTGAGGCAGTTCGCCGTCCCTTATTCAAGGTGCGCCTGTCAATTTCAACACGGCAATACCACGTACTACGTAAGATATCTATGTCCCTGCCTACCCCTTCTGCGATAAGGTTTTTACAACTTGCCGATGTGTATATGTATGAATGTATGTATATATGTATTTAAGAATTTAAAAATACTGAGTTGGCACTGTTTCTTAGTAGTGGCCACTGCAAGTAGGTAGGTCCGAAAGGAAATAACGATTCCAAGAAGTATAATACTCGTAGAAGACAAGTATCCATACTAATATTATAAAGCTGAAGAGTTTGTTTGTTTGTTTGTTTGTTTGTACGCTAGGATCTCAGGAACTACTGGTTGGATTTTGAAAATTCTTTTTCAGTTTGATAGTACATTTATCGAGGATGGCTATAGGCTATATAACATCACGCTAAGACGAATAGGAGCGGAGCAGCCATGAGTAATGTTTCGAGAATGGAAAAAAATCTTTCTTTTGAGAGCTTCCATTGCGTACGCTGCATAAATGGTTAAAGTTACGTAAAAAATTTGAATTACAAATTTGTTCCTCTTAAAAAGATATAAAAAATGTCCTATCTCTTAAGATTCACTTACAATAACCCTCTTATTAAATTTAAAGTATGAGCGACGCGAGACGGGAGTAAACGTGGTCTGCAGTGGTAGCCACGATAAAAACCGGCCAAGTGCGAGTCGGACTCGCGCACGATGAGTTCCACATCAACGGATGGGCGGAAGTAAAAGCGACGGGAAACATTACATCACTTTAACACCTCTCTCCTTCTCACTCTCATGTGAACCAAACGAAGTTATGTGGGTCAGCTCTAATGAATATAGGTAGGTAAGCGACGCGACGAGAGTAAATGTAACGGGAAATATTAATACCATACCTTTCTCTTTCTCACTCTCATGTAACGCAAACGAAGTTGCGCGGGTCAGCTAGTTAATAAATAAAAACACTTTTTTGTATGGCAATTGGTAGAATCTGCTGCACAAAGGTAGATAAAAACACGACCGTTCAACAATAAATAGATATTTTATTATAGTCAAAAAGTTATGCCTCTCGGCATTCTTCAAGATTGCATAAAAGACTACCAAGGTACCTTCTTAGTTACATATAGTCATAGTCATCTGGTATAAAAATTAGTGAGATTTTCATTTTCATTGCCATCATTAAGTCGACCTATGCAAAGAATAAAGTTATATGTGACAAAAACAGCAAAAGTGTTTTTTTGTGTAAATAGTGTTAGATTATCCTATTTTATGCACTAGTAAAATCAAAAGTTTAAAATCTTGACTAGTTACGAAGATATCAATTGAATAAGGTTACATGTAATTTATTGTTCCAACGTGTAAGGACTTATACGCACAGGTACCATTGTTTACCGTCGGGAGCTCCGCGTCCGCCACCCTCTCACCAGGTCACATCAACACATGTGCTAATATTCTTCGTAAGGTCGTTCGCTCGAGCGTACAACGCCGTAGTAATTATAAATAAGTCTAGTTTATAAAATTATTAGTAATTTAGGTGGCCATTATGAAAAACACTCGGTCTAAACATATGTTAAATCTTTTTACTAAGCAGAAAGTGCTAAATCATACAACAGCAAAAAATTATATCGTGATAAATAATGAAGAATCAATGAATATTACTTCAGATGAGTAAATGTTTTATGTTTATTTTGCCATGTATGACAAATTAAATAATTTTGTTAACTTTAATTGGCAATTTTATCATGAAATAATATTTTAAATGCAAATAACTTGAATAAACGCAGCTCTTCCATAGAATACAGGTGTATATAGGTTTAGAACACCTATATACACCCATATTCTATGGAAGATCAGCTTCATTGAAAATATGTCAAGTAATGAGTGCAATATCTGTTTTTTATCGTATAAACCATTAAATCAAATATTATATAACTCCTGAAAATTCATTCATATCATCCTATACTACTTTATTCTTTGTAGATTACGTAAAAATATCCGGTAATATATGCACAAGTAACTTAATTCGGCGGAATTCACATCTAAAATATGAGTTCTATATGTAGATGCTACTTTATTCTTGGATCAATATTAAGATATAACCTTCTTGCAACTAAAATTTAGTATGAAAAATGAGACAAAATTATTTAATTTCAATATTAGCTACTTATAAACAGCTATTATTATCCATTGACACCATTATTTTTTGTTTAAAGTTTAATGTACCTAGGTACTTAATAAAATTTTCATGCCAGTGTTTGTAGCCAAAGTTCTTCGAAATATTTGCCCGGTTAGCAAGTAATGCATTTTTTTTCTGATTTCTATTTTCAGAGAATATCGTTAAAAACCAAAATGCGTTAATAGAGTCACCGTTACCACAAGGAGCTGAAAACATTTTTCAAGAGATGCCCGACGTACGGGAAGCTGTTTGTTTTTAGTACTACATCAATCAATCAATCAAAATATCCGCCTATGGCAGTCCACTCCTGGACGTAGGCCTCTCCCAATCTACGCCACAACACACGGTCCTGCGCCTTACGAATCCAGTCCCAGCCTGTGACCATTTCCAGATCGTCGGTCCATCTGGCGGGTGGACGTTCTACCCAACGTTTGCCAAGTCGCGGTCTCCACTTCAGAACTCGTCGGTAGTTCTGCTGATGTGGCCTGCCCACTGCCATTTTAAAGTGCTTATTCTGCGAGCTATGTCGACCACTCTAGTTCTCTGTCGAATAACCTCATTCCGAAGATTATCCCTCAGAGACACTCGAAGCATAGGTCGTTCCATAGCTCGCTGCGCGACCTTAAGGGCATGTACCAACCCCACCGTAAGTGTCCACGTCTCGGCACCGTAAGTCATAACCGGTAGAACGCACTGGTTGTAGACTATCGTCTTCAGGCATTGCGGTATAGGCGAAACGAAAACTCGACGCAGTTTACTGAATGCTTGTGCAGAATTCCGCCTAATTGTTCCAGTGTCTCCACTACTATAACGATGTCGTCAGCAAACCGAAGTTGCGAGATGCGCCCGCCGTTGATGTTGACACCCAACCCATCCCAATCCAGCGGCAGCGTCTTGAATATGTCCTCAATCGCGTTGGTGAAGAGCTTAGGCGATATAACATCACCTTGTCTTACACCTCGACGCAGTTCTATGGAGTTGGTTTTAAAGTTTTCAGCTGGATGGTCATTGTTGCGGTGTCGTACACACATCTAAGTACCTCGATATATCGCCAGTCGACACGACATCGCTGCAGAGTTCAGGGACTGCCCAGGTTTCGACTGAGTCGACAGCCTTCTCGTAGTCCACAAAAGCCATACACAGCGGCTGATTGTACTCATTTGTCTTCTGAACAATCTGCCGAACAGTATGTATGTGGTCAACGGTAAACCCGGAAACCCGGCTTGCTCCTTTGGCTGAAAATCGTTGAGCTTTCCGGCGAGGCGGTTTGTGACTACTCTCGCGAACGACTTGTAAACATGGCTCAGGAGTGAGATGGGTCTTTAGTCTTATTACCTTTCTTGAAAAACAGAGTCACCGTACTCCCGCTTCATGCTTTAGGTGTTTGTCCCTGTTGGAGGACGGAATTAGACCTGGCGCTGTTGCGCCCTCGCCCGCGCCGTGCACTCCACCAGCGTGTGGAGCGCTGTGTCATTGCTGCGGTCCTCGCAGTGCTGACACTCGGCCGTGGTTTCTGCCGTGGAAGCTACCGTGTCCGGTAATTATCTGTGACAACCGGTAGGAGAGAGCACCGTGTCTCCCCTCCAGCCACTCGTCCATGACCGGTATGACGGCCGCGATTGTGGCGAATCCCCCCTTTCTCCACTTTCCTGGTGGAGCTGGGACCGCTAGGCCTCAATTTCTCGAGACTCAGGCTTTTGACCCCGCTCCAGCGCCTCCTTGCGCCATTTAAATAGAGACGCAAGGGCTCTTGCTTCCAGGTCCCACGGAGGGGTCCCGGCTAGGAGACATGCCGCCTCAACTGAGATCGTGCGGTATCCCCTTATCACCCTGATGGCCATCGCCCTCTGCGTGCTCAGCAATCTAGTCACATTGATGACCGTCAGGGTCTCCGCCCATAGGGGGGCCCCGTATAGGGCCATACTTCACACGATCCCCAGGTACAGTCTCCTGTTTAATAATGATATATTATTTATCTATGCTAAAGATACCACTGTTAAGTACCAATGTTGACTTTTTTAGACAATAAGTATAACAACTATGGTACTGTGTTATATACTGTGTTAGAAATAATAATTAGACTCAAGGGGTGATATTAAATAATTGATCGACCATAAATAGATAGTTTTATTAATGAGTTGTAAACCTTTACTACACATGTACCTAACTGCTGAAAAAACTAAATTTAAAAAAAAAAAATTATATTTACACATGACACTTGCACCTTTCCCTAAAATAAAGTAATAAATGCATGTATAGCCTTGAGACCTCCACAGTAAAAAGTCACATGTACGCTTATATACTGCTAAGTTCAGAAATATTAGTTTAAAATTATCTATTTATATAGAAAATATTACCTTATGTAGTCCCATGTATATCTTAAAAGATTCAGTACTCTAGGTTAATAGATAAAAAAGTTAAACTGAATTTTGTCCACGACAAACTTCAAATCGCTCTCCTGGAAAGTCGTGATTTTGCACATATAACTTTATTCTTTGCATAGGTCGAAGTAATCATCCAGCCATCTAAATAACATTACGGCGGTGGTTGGTTAATGGTCACGTGGCCGTCGTCGCGTTCGAGAATTCTTGGAGGGGTCCTCGTTGCCTCGGTAACCGCTATTCCTCATGTCTAACAACCTGTACCGTTTCAGTCTGTCGAACACTTCGGAGTAGTTAGTCACCGGCTTGAACCAATCATTCACAGTTCTACACTTGCCGATGTGTAGCAGTATGTACTCTGTAATAATACGTAAGTAGGTAAATAAATATGTTGTCCCCAAAGAGTTTCCAAGGCCTCCGTGTTCTAAGTGGAGACCTGCTGACTGGTAGATCCGATTCTGTCACCCTGTCACCCTTTTACCCTCTGGGTGCCGAACCCTAAAGAATAATTTTACGGAATTACATAGTTCTGTTCACCTTTTTGAAAGTTTGTTTAAAATGAACTTACTTGGTGCAGTGAAATGTTCCCTGCAGTTCGCGTCGAGGAATGCGCAATAACTGTCGAACTCCTTGAAGGGGTCCTTCAGCTGGTCGGGCTCTAGGTTCCAGCAGTGCGCGTTCTCCTGCACGGGGGCCGGCGCCGGCTTCCAGCAGCCCGTCCAGTTGTTCGAGGACGTGTGGTGAGCGCACACGTGCCGTATGCTGCCACAGACAATACGAGTATACCGTGTTTGTTCTGTATCGTCACAGCTCTCTAAACACCGGTGTTGTTTGATGGTTAGGTGATGGATGTGTAAGTGTCATGTGTTCACTTGTAATACCCGATAAGTAGATATTAAGTAGGTACATAATCATTATGTAATACTATCCTGCACACTACATAGCCTGATTATGAATCAGGCTTTATGAAGGTATTTCAACAATACTGTTAGTAATACTAGAAATATTAGGTAGGTGGTATGCACTAATTTATGCCTCGTTGGTCTAGAGGTCGAAATGTGCGATTGCGGATCACGAGGTCGTGGGTTCGATTCCCACCGGAGACAAAAATTTGTGTGACCCATAAATGTTTGTCTTAAGAGTCTGGGTGTTTCTATGTATATGTATGTATTTAAAAAGTAGGTATATATGTATTATTATCCGTGGTCTGATACCCATAACACAAGCAGGTTATTCCTAGCTTACTTGGGGATCAGATAGCGTTGTGTTAAATGTCCGTGAATATTTATTTATTATTAAAAAAAAAAAACCTAGGAGACTCAAGATTCAATGTGTGTACACTTCTTCACCTGTTCAGTCGAAATGTCTAATTACCTACTAAATTAAATCTTACCTAAGAACCAAATTCTAATAAAACTAAATAGTTATAGGAAATGTTTACCTAAGGTAGTTAAAGTTGCAGTCTTCCCCACACACTTTAGGGTTCCTCGACCGCTGCGGAGGCGGAGTTTGCGGCCGCTCTTTCTCTGGTGCAGTAGTGCCTTTTTTCGGAACAGGTCTAGCGTATGTCGACGCCGTAGGGTCGTGGATTTGCGCAAAGTCTCCCCAGTATGGCTCGAAACCAAAATCTGGAGTGACTGCGAAGGTGAATTTCGCTTCGTAGTTGAATAACGCCGCCCTTAGTTCCATCGATATATTTTTCTCCCTGTCAATGTTATTGTATTTATATCTTAGAATATTTAACAACAGGACCCGCCTTGCAAAGCTTTCTCCTCTCTCCGACAAGCATATGGACCACTCGGTCTAACAGGTTTGTAAAAAGTACCTAAGAATCGATTGATTCACTATGAGAATCGTTATGGCTGTGTTGCACACAGCCATAACGATACGATAAGAATACAGGGAAGCATTATATTATGAAAGGGTGATGTATTTTTTTAAATCTCTAGTAAAGACCATGAACTGGCAACACCAGTCCCATAAAGAATAAATTAACCACACGCGGTTTTGCAAAATCTCAGAATTACAGACAACATCTACAGAATTTTATCACTGGGAATACAAAGTTTAAAAATCACGCCGTATGCACTACTTCGACGTGGTTAGAATCAAGCTGCAGCGCTCGAGCGCCGAATCTATTAATTTTACGAAGAAACGAAGAGAAATAAGTTTTTTGTATTCCCATGGCCTTGTAGTGGCGTACCTTATTGTACGACTGGTCGCCGGCTTTGCTTAGATTCTACCTGAACGCGTTTCAGTTGAACCTCCCAGACCAAAGTAATCTGGTCAGGTGGGGTAAAGCCACAGACAAAACATGTAATGCATGTGGAGAAGCGATTGGAACTGCTGTGCACCTGCTGGTAGGTTGCAGGACGCTATCAGACCGAGGTCATTACTCACGCCGACATAATAAGGTATTGGAAATCATACGCGAAGCTGTCAGTTTGGCAGTAGCGAGAGCGAAAAAGGGATTAACCACAAACAAAAGAAATGACATTGCGCTTGTAAAGGCTGTTCAAAGAAAGTACCTCAAAAGCCATACTCAATTTTGATGCCACCGATTGGACCATACTCGCAGACACGTATGAAAAACACTACAAAATCCCGGAGGATGTATATGCCTCGCCATCCAGACCCGACATATTCCTGTTTTCGAGGATACACAGGCGTGCGATGCTCGTGAAGCTGACGGTGCCATGGGAGCACAACATACCGAAGGACCACGCCATGAAGACAAATAAATACTTTGACTTGGCCAATGAGTTAACCAAAAATGGCTATGTGGTTAAACTCTATGCCGTAGAAGCAAGGCAAATTCCAGCTAAATACCTGTATAATTTATTCAACGAACTTGGATTGCCAAGAGCTTCAGTAAGCTCTTTACTTATATCTACTAATATCCAAAGCGGCATTGATAGGATCTTACCAAAACTGTTTGGGCGGGGGAGGGAACATTGCTGACGGTGGAAGGTGAGCGTTTATGCGCATAATAAGGTGGCCACCCTAATCCTACTCAAATGGGTCGAAAGTCCAAGACGCCGTCGGGATGTTCCCCCCTATGCTACGCTATGGACCCGGCGCCCGCACGGAGAATCCATGGAATGCTAAGAATAAGGTCTCTGTATGAAATTGTCGGGAGTTAAAAAATTGCGCTGACGCCATTTTGACAATAAACAAAGCGTCAAAGATACGAGGCTGCAAAGTTGAAATTATAAAGGAGCAGAGATCAAAATCTGTTAAAAGCTAATTTTTAAAAGTTCCGGAAAATTTTGCAGGTGGTTTTTTTCTGGAAAGTTTTCGGAAGTTTTGAAAATGGGATCCCAGTTCAATCATCAGGTAGCTTTAATAAGCGACTGTACTAGGAATATTATAATCCCTAGTCCAAGTCTTTCAAATGATTAGGTACCAACAATCAAGCAAATTTTTCCTTGAGTAGCTTCAGTTTGATGAGACACCCAACAATTTTGAATGTTGGGCGTCTCTCAACTCAAAAAGAGCCGCAGCTTCACACCCAAAGAGCCGCAAGTGGCTCGCGACCCGCGGGTTGCCGACCCCTGGTTTGGCGGAATCTATGTTTTGAAAGGGCAAACAATAAGTTTAAATTCTGAGAAAATCGGATAGAGGTACCGTTGAAGATTATTCGGAAATTTCCTTCATAAAACAGAAAAACATTTCTATCATAAAATAAATAAGTAGCATATCTCTCTAACTAACGGGTTATCACATAGCACAGTGGGTGGCGCTTCCATTATTTTCCACTCCAATTGGCTAAGCTGTAATGTTGATTGTGGGTTTAAATAAATAGTTAGGTGTTTGTCTACAATACGTACTCTTCCATTTCAAACTTCGATCCAATCGATGCTGGAACTGGAAGAGGTAAAAACATTAATTTAATAGCGAAAAACTGTCTGCAAAATAATTGATGCGTTTGTTAACATCTTTTATTTGCTGACCGTCACTTGAGTGTAACGATCAAATCCAGAGACACTAAACCTCCTTCGATGTTAGCTCTAAATACGGGACATTGGCGAGTTGATGCTAAGAGCACAGAAGGCCATTGAAAGAATTGAATTGAATTTATTTGCTAACACCATAACCCTCGCAGTATCGTAGGTACCTTAAAGCATTCTCACATATGAAATCTGTGAGGTCTTACATCAAGAGTACAAAATGTCGCCACCCCGACTTATTCCGAGGGATTCATCATTATCACTCATCATCATTTAGAGAACTTAAGAATAGCACGTGCTTAACATATTAACCTTGATAATAATATGTATAAATGGTTTGAGGTATTAACCCATAACTTTAAAAAAAATTAAGTACACTTGCCAAAAAATATAAGCCATAGCTCACTGTACATTACAATGTAGTGGTTTGCAAATGGCAATTTTAGATAAAGTGCATAGCATTAAATTAGACTGATAAGTTAATAGAATTAACGATAAAACAAACATAACTTTTTATCGTTTTGTACATGTAGCATTGACTGTTGTATAAACGCAGCATGTTGTGAATGCCCCCCTGTGACTTTAGGTTGACCTATGGCCAACCAGAAGCGCCGTTTCTCTTCTCCTCTTTCAACTGAATAATATAGATATATTCCGGAATCGGTGAAACTGTTTGGGAGCTACACGTGTAACAACCACGAAATTAACCCACTTCCGGCTGACCAATGAGAGCTGAAAGTACATGTTAGGATTTATGTTTTCCATCTCTTAAATGTTTCTTTTTTGACATTTATGCAAAAATACATCTTATGGAGCCCACCCGGCCTGTCCTTAGGAGATTGATGCGGTTGCACTGGCGATATACCTAATACCCAGTGCCTCGAAATTGCTTGCACCTCCTTACGCAAACGTTTTACGTGTAAGGGGCAGCTCGATCAGGATCCTAGCCATGATAGACGGGTGTGTGCACTGTCCATTATGACTCGACGATTTTAATAAATAAAACCATGTTATGTCTAGTTTGTTTCAAACATTTAATTGTGCAATACCTCGAAGATAATAGGACCGCAAGTCTGCCTACTACCTCCCAGAAGGTCTTTTCATCGGCATCGGCCTTCCTGCTCGTGTGTAAGGTCGCGGGAAACCGACATTTTGGGCCATGAACTTGAAGGTGGATGGGTAACGGCCCATCATTCTATTGATGAGATTATTCGGTCGGAATCTAATCCTTTGCCGCCACAGGACGGTGCTGTTCTTGCATTCTCCGGGATATACCACTCTCCATTCTGGTAACAAGCATTTAATTATATTTTATCAGCACTACATAATATTTCACAATCAATCAATCAAATCAGCCTGTGGCAATCCACTGCTGGACGTAGGCCTCTCCCAATTCACGCCACAACACACGGTTCTGCGCCTTCCGCATCCAGTCCCAGCCTGCGACCTTTTCCAGATTGTCCGGGTGAGCGTCCTACGCTACGTTTGCCAAGTCACAGTCACCAATCCAGAACTCTCTTGCTCCATCAACCGTCGGTTGTTCTGCTGATGTGGCCGGCCCACTGCCATTTAAATTTGTTTAGGACTCCTAGATTTTTCGAGGCTAGCCCAATACATCGCTCAATATAATTTTTGTGATTGAGCTTGAGCCGGGCGTCTATGCCAAGGATGTCCAGATTGTCCCCAAGAGAAATCGTCGTTTTATGAAGAGAGGGTAAGGGTAGGAAAGGGGATTTTTTTAGCTGTAACCGCACATGCCTGTGTTTTACGGGCATTGAACTCAACCAGGTTTTCGGATCCCCATTGTGAAATGCGGTCCAGTTGAGATCAGTCACAAGTTGCCGTTTCCTCTCCTCAACGTCAGTCCTCGAGGCCGCTAGACGGGCCGAGTAACTTCCGTGCAGAGTGCTATCGTCTGCATAACAATGTATCCTCCCGGGAGACAGCATGTCATTGATATGGAGAAGAAAGAGGGTTGGGGACAACACAGACCCCTGTAGTACACCGCCATTTACCTGCATAAAACAGGAAACCTGACCGTCACAGAGGACCCGTATCCGTCGTCCATGCAGGAAGCTGGCCATCCAGCTGCACAATTGGGGCGGTAATACATATGCCGGAAGCTTGGAAAGAAGCAACGCATGCCATGCTCTATCGAAAGCTTTAGCGATATCGAGGCTTATAGCCAACGACTCGACGTGCCTCTCCATAGTATAGGTACTTCTGTAGTTGGCAAACTGCGAAGTACCTACATATATTGGTTGGGAGAGGCCCTACCTCGTAGCTTTCTGTATCTGTGATACAACATTAGTGTTTACCTTCATGTCCTTCACAGTCCATGGACTTCATCTCACAATAGGTCCTAAAGGATCTGTACCTGAATTTAATGTTCCGACCGCAAACTGGTCCATACCTGAAAAATTAAGAACATGAGGTTGAATTTTTTTTTATACTAGTAAGGTGGCAGACAAGCATACGGCCCACCAGATGGACCGGTGGTCACCGGAGTCTATGAAATATTTTCTTCAAAAACAACATAATATAGTATACGTAATAGCCCTCGATCTCGATGTGGATCGCTAAGAGTTACTCGCCTGCCTCTCAATACCAAGAGACGGCGATATCATTTCATCATCGTGATGCTTTAAAAATAGCTTAAATCATAGACTTGTAATACCGTTATAATTCTATGGCTTAAATAGAATCATAAATCACACATCACACCGTATATACCAGCGTATAATTATGGCCAGTTTGTGTAGTACCCGTACCTACTCGCCAAATAGTGTAAGTATTTGTAAGACTATTTGGACTAGTACTCGAGCTATGCTAGCTGGTCAAAATTCGTTCTAGAATAGAATAGAATAAATAAAGTATCATTTATTTGCTGAAACATGGTGGTCATACGAGTTACAATATAAAAGGTTTCACATGTTTTTCGTCGGTAAGTAGTCCGACAAAAAAAACATTCGACAGTTCGAAAATGGATATGGTATGCTTTGCTTGGTATTGTTATTCAGTGCGCTCCACGTGGTATTACTTTACAACTTAAGAATAACTTAATATAATTTATAGAAGACAAATAACATACGTCATATAAACCACACCACACTTGAGCCCACAGTTTGACGTGCTGTCCGGTACGAATCTGTTGGCGTTGCCTCTGTTGGGGCGCCGCGTGCTGGGCGTGCTGTGCACCCAGTGACCGTTCATCCAGTACGGCTCGTACCCGTAGCTGGGGTTGTAGTTCGCACCCCGCGCGGGACCTCGCTCAGGGTCCGGCCTCTCATTATTTTCGGGTATCCTACGGGTTAAATGACACAGGTACTTGAAATTGTAAATATAGCCAATTAAATTTCAATAGTACTTTACATATCCATTAATCTAATGACAAATGACGTGCTGCCTAATGTCGTAACTAACTACTCCCATATAAAGAATGCAACCGTAGTTCTTCTGAATATATTGTGGGAGTTAGGCGGGATAAAACGCCGCCACGCCATTACCGAATCTAGCGGTGAAACCGCCCTTCGTCACGATAAACGAATACCAACAAAAATTAATATTTCCAGTTCATATGAACACTATACCACTGTTAAACAACACATATTTATACTGTGACTATACCTTGACATACCCTAATGACAACTGTCGTCTTCCTTCTTGTGTCCAAGTTCCGTGTAGACTGCCCTTCAGTAAACGGCTCGGCGCCGGCGCCTGTGTGGTGCTGTTCGTTTCTGTTACTGTTGTACTGTTTGTCACACTCGTAACGTTTTCTGTGTCACAGAGACATGGAAGTAGCACTGGGGAAAAGGAATTTTGTTGATGACTCGTCAATCATTGGTACATTACCAGCCAAGTAGTAGTTGTCTAGTATTCAATCAGGCCCCTTGCAAAGTCGTCACTTATAAAAATTTTGGTGGCCTCCTCATAAGCCTCTCCGCAGGAGGCAACTCTTTAAAGGCATTGACTTAATGCTGGTATATCCACCTTTACATCGTCAAACAAAGCTGCGTTTAGTATTAGTTTCCTCTTTGCCGAAATGTCTGACGTTATAAGACATTGCATTCCACCAGTAGACCTACGGTGCAGAGACGTGGACACTTGCAGTAGGACTATCCGTACCTCCGAAGCGCTGTGCTTGGAGTATCTTTGAGAGATAACTTCGGACACAAGATAATTTTTTTTAAGAATCAAAGTGACCTTTTCTGAAGCCTTAAGTTTAAAAGTTAATAACACTAAAATAAAAACTTACTCAGAAAAGTTAACAAACAATAATTATTATTCATTGTCCATTTAAATATCTTGCATTAAAATTTGCTTTGCTTTAATGTGCGCCGTCGCATTCTATTGAATTCAATACAAACTTGACCAAAATAACATTCGGCATCTAATTGAAATCCATTTTACGATTTACGTAATAGCAAGATTTGAAAACTTGAAATCATTCTCATATAGAGAAGGCAAGAAATATCATTCTTCAATGTTTACGTGATTTTTACATTTGTACAATTAAGAGAGAAAAAATTAAAAGGAAACAAAACACACGTCTAAAGCGAAATTAGTTTTCTAGTTAAATAGGCAGTCCTCAATTTTTGTAATGTTGTCGTTCAGGTTGTAGGGCGTGGAGCTGAGTCTGAGGTGAGGCCTGTGGGCCTGTGCAACTGAGAGCGTTTGCTACTACTTGCATAGAGGCGAGTTTGCATTGGACGGTAAAAATAACGAGGAACAGTTGGTTCACGGATCTGGTATTGTGAGAAGAACTAAAGTTAGATGCATATATTTATACACAGAAGTATAATACTTAGATTTAAATAAGTAAATTATATTGATTCGGTTAGTGTAACCTGGTTGGAAGGTTAGACAAAGAATCATTTCCACGTTAGTAAACGTTTTCAGAATTTACTAGGACAAATATCAAGTATATATATTGTGTATTAAATCTCGTATCACGCCGATATAACAAATCAGAATTTGGATAAGCACCAGCAGCGTAATATTTAAATCGAAAAATAAAATGTCCCAACATTTCTTTATCCAGATCAACAGTCATAAATCCGCGGCAAACTCACAAATAAACCACGCGTTGCCACAGATAATACATCACTTGTATGTACTGACGTCACTGATCTGTATTATTACGTACAAACAAACTTGTGTTTTATGTGTCAGTGAGTCAATAAAGATAATTTTTATGCTGTAAGTCAACCCAATTTGTCAAAAAATATCCTTTCTATAGTAACGGGGGAGAGAAAACAGGCGATATATCAGAGGCACAGCTGTATAATACACCGCGCCCGCGCCCCCACTAGCCGTAGAGTTACGATATGAGCTACATGAGTAATGTGCAAATTAGTCGTTTTATGAACGCAATTGGCACCTGCGAGCCTGTTGACTTTATATCTGATGTGCCTATGTGTACGAATATGTACCTATAGTTCATCTTAGAATTAAGTTTCGGTGGGATCCAAAATCCATATCAAAGATGTCTAAGTCCACTTGGATCGAATGTTAGGAATTCCTTGTTGTTCAAAGTAACCACCGCCACCGTGGCGCATGGCGCCGCGCCGGGCCTCCCGACTCTCAATGTAATTCAAAGCATCGCATCGTCTCTCCCTACAGGAGGCTGTACCTGGGGATCGTGCGAAGCATGGCCCTGTACGGGGCTCCCGTATGGGCGGAGACCCTGACGGCCAGCAATGAGGCTAGACTGCTGAGCCCGCAGAGAATGATGGCCGTCAGGGTGATAAGAGGATACCGCTCGATCTCCGGTGAGGCGGCATGTCTCCTAGCCGGGACCCCTCCATGGGACCTGGAAGCGAGAGCCCTTGCGTCACTGTTCAGATGGCGCAAGGAGGCGCTGGAGCGGGGCCAAAGGCCTGCGTCTCGAGAAATCGAGGCCCAGCGGACCCTGCTCCACCAGGAAACCGTGGAGACATGGAAGGTGCGACTTGAGCAACCAAAGGGGGGATTCGCCACAATCGCGGCCGTCAGACCGGTCATGGACGAGTGGCTGGAGAGAAGACACGGTGCTCTCTCCTACCGGTTGACACAGATGCTTGCCGGGCACGGTAGCTTCGGTAGGTATCTGTGGCGAAAACACCGGGAAACCACGACCGAGTGTCAGCACTGCGAGGACCGCAGCGATGACACAGCGCTCCACACGCTGGTGGAGTGCACGGCGTGGGCACAACAGCGACAGGTCCTCGTAGTGGGTCTGGGCGTGGACACTCTCTCGCTCGAGTCCATGGTGCGAGCCATGCTCTCCAGCGGGAGTAAGTGGGACTGCGCCGCCTCTTTCTGCGAGCAGGTTATGCTCGCGAAGGAGGCGGCGGGCCGGGTACGGGAGAGAACTCTCCCACCCGAGTTCCGCAGTCGGCGCCCTGGGCGCCGCCGACGTGTCTTCGCTAAAGACTATCGGCCTCCATGACCGGGGGTCTGAGGACGGTGAGAGGGCCGCTCACCGTCCTTACAGAAGCAGGCCCATGACGGCAGCGTGACGTGAGCAACTCACGCACGCCCCCCCTTAGAAGCGGGGTCACACCCGAAACCCCCCATAGACGCGGGATTACACCCGAACCACCCCCTGGGCGAGGCCGCATTGGCGGCCGTAGGTCTGTTGGGAGTCACGGGACATCCTTCCTGAGGGCTTACCCGGGGCTCTCAACCATAGGCTGTTGGGCGTTACGTGAGGTTTTTTAGTCGGTAAGAGTCCGGCATAGCATCCTACGAGGATTTTCCCTCACGTTAAAAAAAAAAAAAAAAAAAAAGCATCGCATCGTCTGTCGGTTAGCGAGCGTAACACTTGCAGTGGAGGCTGGATTGTGCCCCGAAAATCTAAATATGCCTGTAATGCAACAGATTTCTAAATCTAAAAAGACTTCTCTCTCTAAAGCATAAGAAATCCAAGACCATTTATTTATTCATAATGTCGCTAGATATGTAGCTATTTTATCTATATTTATGCGAACCCTAAACTGTTACTCTTCTATTCAGCTGTGTCAACACTTATGAGACAGCCAAGGTCTAATAAATCATTCTCATAATACTCGAACCGAAATTATACTAACGTAAATCATAAAAAATGGCTGGAGCGGTCAACGACGCGCGATAGCCGGCTATAGGCCCGCATCAATCAACCTTACCGTCCGCCTAAGGAGCGCCCGCCACTGCGCTGGGCTCTGGGGCACACCTCCGCTCCGGATTATCTTCAATTTAAAACATGAAGAGGATTAACTAGTCTTCACGGGTATTGCTGAAATGCTAAGAGCTTTGAATAGTGGCGACCAGTTTTGCATGAAATTTGGACCGTGATTGCGCTTGGAACAATTTGAAAGTAAAACCTACTCGGTGATTCGTTAAAAACACGTCGATCGTAAGAAAATAAGAGCGTTAAAAATTCACTGATTTCAGTTTTAACTGTTATTGCAAATATAATACATATGGTGATATATTTTTATCGTTTATCAAGTGTCGTTTTAACGTGTTTCATTCAGTCTATAACCAGGAGGCTGCTTGAAAGATTAATGCATGTTGCTGCACCGCAAATAGTACCTACGTGGAATTATTTTACTGTTTCGTTTCTGCTTAAGTAGATGTTATCTTTTATCATCATCTCTATCTACTTAAGAGATGATGTTTACAAAAAGTAGATATTGTCAACTTTAGAGTAAAGCAGAAAAACAGTAGCAAATACGTACACATAGGTACAATTCCTGTGCGGTAACACACATTAATCTTTTAAGCAGCACGGAGAAACCTTAACCTCATAAAGCGTGGGTAGTAGTGTAAACAATTCCAGTGTGCGTCGCCCCTTATGTCAGCTATAAATTTCATTATACGTCTATACGTCCGTTAATACTTACTTGGCAACTTTCTTCTCTCGTGTACTGCCTACTGAAAGCCTAACTTTGCAAACTGGCCTTTTCATCCATCACTTTTTGTTGATCCACGAAATATTTTAGTAGTCGGTACGTAGCACAAGCAACACGACTGGTACCTTTTTGAGTTAACATCGTTAGCATACATCCAGAAAGGATTGACAAAGAAACTTCATGTTTAAGTTTAATGTTACCTGCGATGCTATTACTGAAACATAGACGATGGGTACCTGTCTTTACGTTCTATTTACATAGATTATCTGAAAAGAACTATTTGGCATGAAAATGGTATGAAATTTCGGAGAAAAAAGTTACGGTTCGACACATTTTTGCATAAAGGAAAAGACAACCTTGTGCTTCGGCAGTGCTGACTGCTGATCAGTCTACTCGAAAATATTTCGTTGTATTTCACCTAAATTCATGGCAATGGGGCGCATCGCATATTATTACGACGGATAAAAGTAATTGGTGAAAATTTGGGCTTTTCGCTAAGCAAAATGTAGGTGTAATATTATATGCTTCGGCGCACTCAGATCTAATTATGTACGAGTATATAAAACGTTTTGACAATCAATCAAAATAAACATCCGCAAGTTACTGCTACTTTGATGCTTCCCCGTTGAGTGTTTCTAAACAAAATAAAGTTTGTACCTACAGCTTTAAATATTTGTGAAAAATCTTCTTTAGAACTAGATACATAAATTAGACATAGAGGAAACGAGAACATTGACAATAATGTATGCATTCGTTTAGCACGATAAATATTCACGGACATCTCACACAACGCCATCTGGTCCCAAAGTAAGCTAGGAATAACCTGCTTGTGTTATGGGTATCAGACCACGGATATTAATACTTAAATACTTTTAAATACATACATATTATACATAGAAACACCCAGACTCTTGAGACAAACATTTATGGGTGACACAGATATTTGTCTCCGGTGGGAATCGAACCCACGACCTCCAGCGCCGCAGGCGGTATCACTACCGACTGCGCCACAGAGGCAGTCAAAAAAAAATAAATAGAACCTTACCTAATTTGTTAATACCTACATAAAATACCTTTTAGCACGACCATAACATTATAGCGTTTATACATCTATGAAAATGTAAACTTGTTTACAGCTCCACAGTTCCTGATATTGGCAGCAGGTCGCTAACTCAGTGCACCGCTACAAACGTCATACAGTTTGTCTATAAAGTCGTGAAATGAATGTTTGAGGAACTAAAAATAGTTACCTATGTGTGTGGCAACACTGGCAACAAGAAGCGAAGTACTGCTAAGTACGTCGGTTGTCAATGCTATCGTCGAATTTCGTTTACTCTCTCACGTAACTTTAATGTTTGGATTAAACTGCAACAAATTGAGACCAAACTACGCATAAAGGTTTGAGAAATGAGTAAAGAAAATCGGAGTGGTGCGCAGGAAGTGATTTTTAAAGTTTTCCAGTGATGTTTCGCGGAGTACCAAGCTGGGCAATTGTTGTGGGATTTTGAAGATGTTTATGAGCGAACAGCATCTTTGGTGGGTATGTAATCGTGTTATTGTTTGTTTTGAATCTGTCTGAAGTTACAAATTTACTGAATTTACGATTTGGAGACAAAAAAAGGCATTAGCATATTTTTAGGTTAGAATCACAACCTTACAATCTATATGTAAGTCAGTGGTTAGAATAACATTGTTAGTAGGTAATTTTATAGTACGACCTACATTTTTGATACTCAGTTCAATCTGGTTTTCTACCAATTTTTTATTTTGAATTAATTGCTTCATGTCAATAGTTTGTTTCCATTAGGTAATTAATTTTCTTTTTTTACTCTTTTCAGGAAAATCAGAGAGTACAGTTAGGCGAATATTTAACGAAGGTTTTAATAATGAAGGAAAGTTTGAAACTTCTGGGAAACACAGAAATGTTGGCAAAGAAAGAAATAGACGATTTTAATATTTGAGCACTGCGCCAAAAAAATCCTTGTCAGATGGGGGAAAGTTACAGATAAAACATGTAATTACATGATTGTGGCGAAGCAATTGGGACTGCTAGGCACCTGCTGGTGGGTTGTAAGACGCTATTAGACCGGGGCTTCTGGATCTGGTTCAATAACTTTATTCTGGATCTGATTCAATAAAACAGAAACAAAATTAAACATGTATGATGTGTTTTATTTATTAACTCACTAGCTGATGCCCGCAGCTTCACCCGTGTCGAATTTGTTCTCGTTCCCGCTTCCCGCAGGAACTTATTCCCGGGATGAAAAGTAGCCTATGTGTTATTCCAGACTATAATGTATCCCTGTACCAAATTTCAGCCAGATCAGTTCAACTGTTCGAGCGTGAAAGAGTCTCACATCCACACTCATAAGCTTTCGCATTTATAATATTTGTATTGTTCCCGTTCCCGCTTCCCGTAAGAACTTATTCCCGGAATAAAAAGTAGCCATGGTTATTCCAGATTATAATGTATCCCTGTACCAAATTTCAGCCAGATCCCTTTAACCATTCGAGCGTGTAAGAGTAATAAACATCCACACTCACAAACTGTCGCATTTATAATATTAGTAAGATTTTACTCGGAACGAACTCCTCGTATCAAAATCATTTTGGTCGTACTATATAGGGTTGCATACATGCATTCAGCAGCGCCCTCATTTAATTTCACGACTTTATAGACAAACTGTACATATTCCTGTACAGAGATGAACTCATTGGTATAAAAGTAATTTAAATATGCATTTTATACTTTTATTTTCGAACTGACGACGCTCCTAAAAAGTCGTCGGAGTTTTTGAGGGATTTTTGGGGCTGGATGGGACAATGCCATCTACACAGAATTATTTCATTTCTCTGGGCTACTGAACAGAAGGAATTTTAAAAACAATAAAAAAATATTTAAAGCTGTTTTTTATTCCTGTTATGATTGCAATGCGTGAGTCTCGTTTACCCCGCTCATTAGGCAGAAGGTATAAGAACCACCGCCTCCTACAGGCCGCTGATAGAATACTGATGACCCTCGCTAACAGCCATCTTATTCACTGTGTTTATCCGTGGAGGAAATGCGAAAACTGTCGGCATTAGACAGCCAGCCCTTTGGGCACGTCCTCGGGGTAGTGAGGATAAGAATTCGTAAGTGACCGATCTTGATTATGCCGTCTCTTGTAATGAAAACGACCTTGTTTAGTATTTGCTACTACCAGTATAATACGAGTATTATTTACTAAATAGGTAGTGAGTAAAATAAAACATTTCGTATCTCTAATTTCTTTCTATTACGTGTGGTAATCATCACACGTGTATAAATTATTTCCTCACTGTTCAACACTTACACTCACGTTTCTTCTAGCAGCTAATAAACGTGAACCGTGTTCTCTAAACCACATCACACATATCACATCCATCTGGATCAAAATTCATCAAAAAGAGTCAAACGATACGATCACAGCCAACAAAAGGGATAATATGATACAAAGATTAGGTACTTGTACCTCAGGCTGAGAATATTTTATTAACCTATTTCGAGCTTTCACATCACACTGATCCCACTTAGAGCTTTTCAATTTTGTAGATGAACGATCATCTTTCTCTACAAGGTAATATTAGTTTTCAAATTACTCTCTTGTGGACTAGTACCTACCTAGAATATTTTGGAAAAGTAATTGAGTCAAGTGTTTGGAATATTATGATGATGAGTTTCGCTTGAAATTATAGTGCTTACTCGTGCAAATTTATGACACATATTTACTAGGTAAGTAGGCGTTAAATTTTATGAGATCTACAAGTACTACACGGTTTTTGATACTAGTTCATCATTATTATCAATTAAAATAGGGTACCCTAGCACCTAATACAGTTTAAGTCAAGCCTTCTATCACATAGTCTACTCATATTGTACGTGTTATTTTTATTTTGCACTATTCTTTTCGATATGGACAACGACCCCGATGTAAGTGAATTAGAAGCTACTTCGCTGCTATATTCGGTACTGGATATATTAGGGTAAATCTGGTGGCATTTGAACTTCATTAGCCTCAACAAGTTAAGCCGTGTACCATCAGATACGTGTTTTTTCGGTAAAGCTTTTCTTTATTGGGCAATAATTGGCTAATTTTCCTTACCAATATGGACACTAATCCTGGATTACCAAGAAAAAAAAATGTAAAATAATGAGCTCTAAGAAGCTCGTGTTGAATAAATGAGAAAAAAGAACAAATATATTTCTCCGTTCCGTACACAGAAACTTTACACATGTGCCTCAAATGAACGAAGCTATACCTAACTTATTACAAACTTCACGCCGAGCAAACAGACAAATTAACATAGCGTTATGAGACTATTATTACTTGGTGAAATGGGACTACATAATAATCCATGCAATCACTGTTTATTGTCATTGTTACTATTATAAAGTTACATGTTTTTGATTTTATATCCAAATGCACGAAGAAAATTACTGCTTTCTATCTGAACATTGTGAAAGGTCTCGTTAAGTGTGTTAGCTTTTATGAAGATATTGAAGCTGCCAACTTGGCCTACTTAGCGCACGAAGGAAACGTTCATCATATTTGAATTATCACATCAACTCTACAGACTATTACCACCATCTTTTACGTCAACAGAAATATAAATAGCCTTAGAACGGCCATATATCATATTTATCGTACATTCGGCAAATTCTCTCGAAGATGTGTGCACGTGGCGATATATGGACTCTCCAACCATGAATATTGCCGCGGACCGCATTATCCATTGACAAATGTCTTCACATAAACTAAAATTTATGCAAAGAGCGTCTTCGATGGGTGAAATAATATTTATTTGTACAATTTATATCAAATACTTGGATATAACGAGTTGTAGCGGGTGATTCATGCTACACCGTTTTGGGTCGGCTCGGGCTCGGGGCGAATCAGAGAGGGCACTTTAATCAAATAGGTGTACAGAAATTTCTCGGTTAGTTATCGCTAAGAAATACCTGAGATCCAAGCAATTGATGCTATCATATCTTCAAATTACTTAACTTTCATAGAAACAACTCAAATTTCATGAGCAATTGATGCTATCATATCTTCAAATTACTTAACTTTCATAGAAACAACTCAAATTTCATGAACAATTGATGCTATCATATCTTCAAATTACTTAACTTTCATAGAAACAACTCAAATTTCATGAACTATGCACCTATATGTTAAGAGAGTAAATTGTACTTACCTACATGTTATGCTCTTATCTATTAGCGTCTATACCATGGCGTTGTACGAACCGCACTAGGACCCTCTGTGGTAGTTTGATTGTGTATACGGTTCGTTAGAACAAGTTTTTGTAATTTTGAATGTGCGCTTTTACCGAAAGTTCCAGAATCCAGCCCTGGTAAATTGTTAAGAAAACATTTTGCCCTTTATTTACACACAACTTCCATGTTTTTCTTCGTGAAAGCTTCGCGTGAATTGATAACGTGCTGATTTTTATATGTGTATTTTTGTTGTGTCATAAATCGGGGAGGGTAAAGTATGGAGGCTTTATATCATTTGTTTGTTATCCTGTATTTGGTTTGAATAAGTGTTACATTATGTCTGTGGATATAAAAAAGTTCAAGTAGAGAGTGTTTTGTGGAACTGAGTAAGTATGCGACCGTCGTAGTTGGAAATAAAGATTGAGAGCACGGAGGGATTTGACACAGTTGATGTTATTAACTTTTTTTTGATTGTAACTTTATTGGAAATATTTTATCAGCTATAAGCTTCTATTAGCTTGGTTTGCGTTACACAGTGCTGTATAAGTATGTTCAGCAATATTTTATTTTATTGATGCGTAAAATTCACGCCGTTTACAAAGAGTTAGCACGATCACTTCAGGGTTCATTCCCATCTATAGTCATCTCTTCACAATCACTTTTACAGTTATTTTATATACCAGTAAGACGTCAAACTCAGTTCTTTACGAACTAATGAAAATAGATCACCCTTTACCTAAGCCCATGGACAATTGTAATACGGTAAAAAGACATTGTAATAAACACATATGTGGTTTAACGGGTTCTGTAGAAAGTATCTCTGTAATCCTCTCCATCGTCGTACTTGTCCGTAACTATTTGACCTTGGTCGTACACTTTCTGGAGGTCAGGGGGCAGTGTGACCTTGTTAATCCATAACGTCCACTTAGTTCTGCTTGGGCCCCAATACGGATAGCATTTTCCTCGACGAGTGATCATCCATTCTGTAAACAAATTTTTATTTAAAGTAAAATTTGTCATTTTCATTCAAGCCGGCGGTGCACTTAACTCAGTAAAACCACTTTGCGTCCGGAGCGTTCGAGCACAGTAAAGTCCGACAGGGATGGGTTTACGCGCACGCTTCGGTTGTGGGATGCCTCAGATTTACTAAACGTCTGCAGTATGGGGTGCCTTAAAAGGGGGGGGGGGGGGGCTCTTGGAAGGTTTTATAGAGTCGACAGCGCAATTGTAGCGCCGCTGGTATTGCAAACGTTCATAGGCTATGGTATCCACTTTCCATCGGGTGGATCGTGTGCTTGTCTGCAACCTTAGTGGAATAAAAAACACATATAAGGCATGGACACAATTGTTCGGTCTCCTATCATTAGTTTTAAGATATACCAACGTACCCCAGATTACAGAAATATCTTATATTAGCATCCCATACTGTAGCAGGTTTACTATGAATTGATTATATATTTGATCTGCAGTGTGTACTTACCCTTTTCAA
Organism: Miltochrista miniata; assembly: GCA_933228765.1. Classification (NCBI taxonomy): domain Eukaryota; kingdom Metazoa; phylum Arthropoda; class Insecta; order Lepidoptera; family Erebidae; genus Miltochrista; species Miltochrista miniata. Next base: position 797,832 of record OW121764.1, read on the forward strand.
TCTTGCAGTTCACGGCGAACATTTCGCAGGGATTCGCGAAGGTTCGGTACATAAAATCCTGGTTTCGGGCACATATTACACCGTAACTGAAATACCAATATTAAATATTTACAATAATAATTAATAGTAGGTGGAGCAAACGAGTTCTGGAGTGGAGACCACGACTTGGTACACGTGGGGTAGGAGGACCCCCGCCAGATGCACCGATGACCTGAAAAAGGTGCGGAAGGCGCAGCATTGGGCTGCTATAGGCGGATTTGATTTAATGATTGATAGATTTCCAATAAATAATAATAGATACATTAGCTCTGAAGACCGTTCCCAATTGTTCTGTGCTCAATGTACCCGCCCTCATCGCTCTGGACTTCATTAAGCCACCAGCGCGTGAGCGTCCACAAGAAAAACATAACTATTCCAAGGTACTTTTCCACTGACCTCATGTACATGTCGTGACAGGGCTGACCACAGATAGTCACAGGCTTGCTAGACTTCTTACTCGTCTGGTTCCAGTACACCTCGTAGCCAAGGTATGGAGGGTTGTGGGTCGCAACTCTAGGAGGTACACACACGTTTAGGTAAGAAGGAATATTTGAATAAATACCTACTTTGTCGGGGATAAAGACGTGACTACTTCTATTATGTATGGAATGTTTTGAGATAATGTAAACCTACGTTAATTAAACGAAACTTAGTTATCCCCGTGACGTAATGTCCGTGATGTACTTTGTACTTTGTACTCCCGTTACTCCCTTTTAAGTGGTGACTTTTAAAATTAATTTTTACTTTACTTTATAACTGTTAGCATACCTTAGATTACTGAGAATGTCCATTTCTTCATCCGAGTTCTCGACTGCACTGCTATTATGTAAAAGTAGTAGGTCTACTGAAAATAATAATAAAGGTATGTTGATCCTATTGTTTAGGAAGCACACGTGGCCCGCGGACTCAGTGTTCTGTAAACGATCACTGCAGTAAGCAACTTTCCCTGTGGCCCGTCCTTGGATGAGTGACCATCCATGTGACCACTTTGTAACATTTATTTGAGCGTTTACGTGCTTCGGAAGGCACGTTTAGCCGTTGGTCCCGGTTGCCAGTAAAATGACAGTGGTTAAGCCAAGTTGAAGGCCATTTAAGGGACTTGAAAAATTTCAACAGCAGGCAGTCACAACCTGCACCTTTCCATCGCAATACGGCAATACGGCTCACCACTATTACGTAGGACACATTCTAAAAAGGTGAAATGTGGGCATATAATATACCTCTGACTTTTTTTTTACAAGGAGAGCTTCGCTTTCGGACTACCCATGCTGGCGAGGCATGGGCTCGTGTGAGGGTCGCCCAGCACCTGATCACGATAGCACTGGGAATACTCACTAAAACTCCTTGACACCGATCTGCCCCTGTGGGGGTGTTCTGGGATCTGACTAATTCACCTGAACAAAATATACCTCTGCCTACTCCTTTGGGGATAAAGGCGCTACCATTATGTAAGTATGTATGAATCCCTTTACTAGGAATAGTTTTATTCAATCTTAGATTAGCGGCTTTATTTGTGGTTTATTGAGATGCAAAGATTTTGACAGTACCTATCTCTTTGAATTTGAAGTCTGATATGATAACCGACCCTAGACCTGATAAGAACTTTTACTAAACTTACTTGTAACGACCATTATCACATTAAAAAACATATTGTTCATCTCTGTAACCCATCATAATGATGGTTGATTAAGCTCACTCACACAATATACGACTGTGTGATTTAAAATATCGTATTCTTGTAATACGAATAAAAACAATATCGAAAATCCCCCTCTTCGCACACATATATATGTTGACATTGTACTACAAGTTAATTATAATTCACTTTTACGATCGAGCCAGTATAGCCATAAAATTTGCCTATCTTCGAGGTTCATTATAAATTTGGAAATAAAAATTGTTTTCTTTTTCATAATACGGTGTTTGTGGTGACCAGTATGTTATAACGAGTCGAATTGGTCTTCATTCAATTATTCCTAGTTCTCTGACGCTCAACGTTTATTAACACCGCATAATGTACCTTTTAGTTAGCATCAAGAGGTGTTCTAGAAGCAGAAACATAAAGTTGTACATTTAGCCTGACGGACACACGGTACCTACACAACTACCAAATTGTAAAACTATGTGTAGGTACTACCTGACGCATTGAACGAGTAAGACACAGCCAGCAACATTCTTCAGGTGTGCTTTATTGTCATCTGAGCTACTTAGCGTGGCGAAGGCACATCTAGGTAGGGCCACTTGGCACTCCTTTACAAATTAAGTTAAAAACAACGTCTTTTGAATAACAATAAAGTGCTGAACCCAAAAGCGTAGTTTCGCTGTCATATTACGAGTTGTTGAAGTTACTTTTACTTTATGGTGATGCGATTGTTACTTAAACTCCGGGTAGGTCTCGGGGGGCTTACACGGTATCCGAGTATAAAATGGAGAAAGCTAGAGGTGTCAAGTCAAATCCAAACACGATCTGAATACGAAAGTAACCTCTCCATTAATGCGTAATTTTCGCGTTGAATGAATTATAAAAGACATTCTTTTGTTCTTAAAAATGTAAAGCAGCTTTTAAAAAAAGCTCTGCAAATCCCCCGTCGGACCTCTGCATAATTCAATTACATAAATTCACGGCTGACGACTGAATTTTGAATAAGAAATTATTGAAATGGCAACAGGTAAGTTGATTTACAGACAATACTCCAAAGTAGGCTTTTTTAGTTCCACGACTCGTTATCGAAGATGCAATGGAATCTGACGATTTCCAAAATTCAATTTGGAGAGTGTCGATCCTTAATGATAGATTATGGAATGATTAATCTCTTTTTGAAATGGAAATATGAAAAAGTACGACGTAATGGGAACGAAGACTTTCCTTATAGATGATCCATTTGATCTTGATTTTGATTATTCAAATAATTTATCTTAATGTGTGCGTGATAAAATGTCTTCTCTGTAATTTTATCCGAAATTCTTGTTTACATCGTCATTAAAATGTTCTCGCATTAGTAGGTATTCTGAAATATACTACACAAACTAAGGAAGGCGGAAAAATGTGTTCAGCTAAAATATTGAGCTGCTTTTAAACCATTTAATACAAGTGCCATTTGTCTGGGCTGGTGACGTCAACCTTCATGCATAATGAGCTCGTGGATAAAGACTAGCGAGGACTGCCACTAACCGTAAACTCATTTCGTAACTCATTTCACTATGCCTAATATTCCGTTTTAGCGCACTGACTTTTATATAAAGGTTTTTCTAGTTTCTAGCAAATATTATGACTTTCAAGAATAGATAATGCTTTTAAAAAGTCAATTAAGATACTAATACTGTACCTACCTTAGGTACTAATTCATTCAAAAGAAATTAAAAAACTTCGTTGTTCTTTACTGTACTTACGGCGTACATTTTTTTATAGCTGAACTGTGTAGGTAGGTTAAATGATTATCTGATAACTCATGCTCAGCAGTCTAAAAAAATAAACAGTGAAATGTGGGTGCCTCTGCTTATCCCTTCGGGGATAAAAGCTGGATGTATGTATGTACAAGGCCAGGCTACATAAAACCGTTTAATAAGAACATAAATTGAGCCCCCCAGCATCCCTCCCGTATCTCGTGTCAGGCATTCATGGGCATCGTGGAATTCTGTTGTCGTATATAAATCAAAATCGGAATACTTCCAATCGCTTCAATACCAACATACAATCACACCATCATTCTTACATACTACAAAAAGCAATCTTATTGTAACAGGATAAGGTTGAATATATTTTGTAAATTATTTGACAGAGATGGTTGGGTTGAAAACAATTTCTTCAAGGGCAACGAATTGTTTACAATACGATTACTAAAATGGCTCTTAAATCACGTGGTCGAGATACAGAAGCCATGCATATTGATGTATGATGGGCACTATAGATTTATATTCGCTAAAATACTGGTACCGTAAAAAATATCACTGATACTTAGGGATATAAACCACACACTAAATATCTTTCTTATCCGTTTAACTCTTTTGTCACCAACAGGGCTCAAATCAATCTAACCTGGAAGGTGCACTACACCTGCTGATTGACGAGAATACGGCGCTTTTGGAAGTTCAGAAGGCGGTAACATAGAGGCATCGCATTCTATGCTTCTCCACCGCATCTACGGTTTCAGTGAGTTCGGAATCATCCGTACTTGGCTACATAAGGTTAGCACGGCGACATATCCAAGATAACAATGTGTATCCGTCCATACTGATTTCCGTTCTGAATTTTTTTTTAATAGTAACATATACAATCTAGTCGCGGTATGTGCTGTGAGCAGTGTCTGTTGGGCGTATCCTTCGGAATAACACCATTATAGTCACTCTGCTACCCGTTTTTCATCGTTGAAGGCATATATCTTAATTAACCATTCTTTCACAAAGTAGAATCAACATACAACCTTGGGTTGGCAACCCCTTTCTACCGAAATGTCAAGAAATTTCTATAGAAACGCCCATTGCTGACGATTTATTGTATAACTTACTGAAAATCGCTTGTTACAATGTCACCGTAAAAAAATGTCGGTTCTGTTGCACACTCTTAATTATAATCTAAGCAGGATTTTTGCCTTTTAATCTTACAATTTTTATTCTGATGTTTATTAACCTATATATGCCCAGAACTATTTTTGTTTCCGATTTCTTTCCTTTTTGGATATGTGGTAGGTTGAAGGGCCCCTATGGATATTGTAAGTGAAAATCGGAGGTGGCACTGAGAGAAATATGTTTTTTTTACAGGGTCAAAAACGACCCCGTGGTCAAATGTGCTACTTAGTTTATAATGAATCAAGATACCAGAATATTGTCAAATATGAATTCATTTATCATGTATAAATGTAAATAATTCATTTATTTTTATTTATTTATTTATTTATTTACAGGCTGTAGCCCAGTCTCGTTTCCCATTTTGAAACCAAATCTTATTGGTTCCCTTTGATGTGTTGTTTGCAACCATGCCTACCATAATAGGGAACCATAGATTTATCGATGCTAATTATGTTGTTCTTTAAGAGCTCAGATACAGAAGAAATTTGTCAGATACAGTCTCAGATACAGATGAAAAAATCAGTGGGCATACTTTTGCCATCTTATCATTTTCTGGCAGTTCAGTATTATCTGACGCGTGAAAATAACGAAAAATCTCTTCAAATCTTTGCAGCGCATACTTTTTGCCGCAAGTTATGATTTGTATCAATATCCTCATTGCTTTACCAGTAGATACATGCGGCGTCACAGTAGCGGAACATAATCAGACAAAATAATAATAAGTACCAACAAAACAATAAATTTCTTGGTCTGACAAAGAGAAATTCATAGTTCCCGATTGAACAGCATAACATAACTGTTTGTCTGACTAAGTGAACACAATTACTTCACGATCGAAAAAAGTTGGAAGAATTTGATAGGATCACTATTATCAGACAACGTCAAACGGACCTAGGAAGTGGTAAAGACCACTCACGATTGGCCTTGAAAAGATCTTTCTTCACCCAAGAGCGACCTCCACGCGCTTAAAGATGGAAGAATTTGATAGGATCACTATTATCAGACAACGTCAAACGGACCTAGGAAGTGGTAAAGACCACTCACGATTGGCCTTGAAAAGATCTTTCTTCACCCAAGAGCGACCTCCACGCGCTTGACGTTGAGTAATTGCTCCTCTACCCCTTCTTTGGGGTCTCCCTGTTCCTCCTCTGCGCCTTATTTGTTCCAGTGGTAATGGAGGTGTATCATTAAAGAGTTTTAATTACTACTGGAATTTTTAAATTCCATCAGCTATGCGTTGCGTGAAGATAGAAGCGGCGCTGCTCGCAGTCCGCACGCCTCGTGGCCCACGAAGCGGAAGCCTGTGACAACTGCCAAAGAAACGGGAAAGCGGGTTTTTCGAAAAAATAACCGGCCAAGTGCGAGTCGGACTCCCGCAAGGAGGGTTCCGTACCAAAAAACAACAAAAAGTCGTACCTATTTGTTGCATGGGAGCCCCCCTTTTTTCTTTTTATTTAACGAGATGGAAAATCCTTAATGGATGATATGCTGGACTCCTACCGACTACAAAACCCCACGTAACGGCTAACAGCCTACGGTTGAGAGCCCCGGGTAAGCTCTCGATAGGATGTCCCAGTAGGGGAGACCGGGGCTGGTTGACTAGGTTTCAGCTTAAAGGCTTATATTTTTATTTCTTTATAGAATATTAATTCAAAAACAGGTTTATTTCATAGGTTAACTATTAAGCTTTGAAAAAATATAGCAAAAAGCACTTAATTCATTATAATATACGATACAGGCTAGATCTTATACAATAAGAAAAACTGGTCAACCTACCCCATGCTTGGGGTAGGTTGACTATTCGCCTGGGGTACGTTGACCTATGAACTTGTAAAGGCAAAATCTACGAGGAAATAGGATAAAGGGCACACATACACAAACAATTATTATTTTTATTAAAATAAAACACAATACAAGAAATCACCGAGAGCGTGGCGTCGCACCGTTTGAGTAAAGGAATTTAAAGATGAAAAATAACGTATGTAAGTAATTATTTTCAACGTAATGTTTTTGTAATAATGCCTATATATTCATGGTTACTGATTGTCAAAAAAATTATAATGGATGTTTGATTCATGTTCTTTCTTTTATGTTCTATTATTGGTCATCCAGCCCCGTTATACATTAGTCTACTAGCCCCGAACCACATTTTTATTTTCAATTACATGACATAACCACAAAACTGCTAAGAAATCAAATAACATCATATATAAAAGAAAGAACATGAATCAAACATCCATTATAAATTCTTTCACAATCAGTAACCATGAATAAATAGACATTATTACAAAAAACCTTACGATGAAAATAATTACTTACGTACGTTATTTTTCAACTTTAATTTCCCACACTCAAACGGGGTGCGTACGCGACGCCCCGCTCCTGGTGACTGAGCAGGGAGAAGTAGCGGACTCTCGGGTGTCATTGGTTGGCTCAAAGCCATTGCTTTGGCCGAGTTATTGATAATTAGTCTACCTACCCCTATAGCCAACCAGCCCCGGTCTCCCCTAAAGGTCCATTTTGTTTTAATTATTATTTTTTTATGAAAATACACTGCTCGATATTCTGTGAGCATTTCAGGCGTCTACTGGTTGCCCTCATTCCCTATTAACACAGAGCAACGCGCGCCTTAGACAGTTCGCGTTGCTCTATAGTGTTATACAACGCGCGTCTTTAGACAGTTCGCGTTGCTCTACAGTGTTATAAAACACGCGTCTTTAGACAGTTCGCGTTGCTCTATAGTGTTATACAACGCGCGTCTTTACACAGTTCGCGTTGCTCTATAGTGTTAACTATCCTTGTATAGATCCTTTACGGTAGGTACAGTATATATTTCAAAAAGAGTTTGTGAACTCTATGTTTAATTTCTTTTTCAGAATATTGATGACATCAAATGTCATCAATATTCTGAAAATGATGACATTATAAACACGTTATCTACGTCTACAACATAAATTGTGTGTTTGTATGTAAATTGTTTATACTGGAGAAAAATCTAAAATATGGACTATTTGTCTGCTATTTCCTATGGAATAGCTATCTTTGAAATATTACACCTACCTAAAGTAATCTGCTGAAAGCGTTGTTCACTTTTTAAAGAAAAAATATGTATGACGAAAGTCGAAAAATAAGTTAGTATGTGATCCGTATAATGTTCAATCATGGCGACACGAAATTTATTTCATTAAGCAACATTTGATTGTGCTATACCTTCTAAAGTATTCATTTAATTTGCATAGTGTAAAGGGAATGAATGATCTTGATGAAATGTTCAAATAAACTAATGTATTTAAATTGAGAAGGATACCTTATTACCGAATATATAAGACAAAATCGCTAAAAAACACTTTTGTTGTATGGAAGCCCCCCTTAAATATTATTATGTTTTTGTTTTCAGTATTTGTTGTTATAGCGGCAACAAAAACACATAATCTGTGAAAAATTCAACTCTCTAGCTATCACCGTTCATGAGATACAGCCTCCTGACGGACAGACAGACAGACAGACAGACAGACAGACGGACAGCGAAGTCTCATGAATAGGGTCCCTTTCTTTACCCTTTGGGTACGGAACCCTAAAAAGGTCGCCTTTCTCGAAAATGATTAGTGATATTCTTTGTTATTGCTGCGTAAACGAAGTAGTCAAGTAGAACGTAAACTGTCCCAAAAACACTTCGACAGCAAAAATAATTATTGTACTCACACGTACTTATCTACAGGAGCAGATCTCTTGTATTTTGCGCGATCCCCGGGATTACATGCGGTTTCCGAAAAAACTTCAAATATAAATGGATCAACAGTGTTTAGGATTTCGCGAATATTATTCATTTTCGAGATACTTTTCTAGTTTACTTCCGTCAAAAATGTCATTGTGTGCCCAGATGCCAGCACTAGTCTCATAAGCCATTGGTGCGAGTTATTATTTCTTTTCAAGGACGATAGGGTATCAGGCAAAGTAAGCCTGAAGAAAGTATCAATGTATAATATGTATGTATTTAAAAAGCATATAAGTATTAATATTCGTAGTCTGATACCCATAACACAAACAGGTTATTCCTAGCTTACTTTGGGATCAGATGAAATGTCCGAGAATATTAAAAAAAAAAACAAAAAAAAATCTATTATTACATCGATAGGAAGGAAAGCTAATATAAGCTTATATTTTGTAAAACTTCGTAATCTTTTATTGATAAACTAGCTGATGCCCGCAGCTTCGCCCGCGTAAAATTTGTTTCCGTTGCCGCTTCCCGTATTTTATCCCTTTGGGGGTACAATTTATCAAAATCCTTTCATAGCGGATGCCTGCGTCATAATATCTACCTGTATAGCAAATTTCAGCCCGATCCATCCAGTGGTTTGGGCTGTGCGTTGATATATCACTTTGTCAGTCAGTCAGTTACTTTTGAGTTATATATATTTAGATTCTATTTCAGAACAAAGTACACTTATAAAGATTTACTAATAATTATTGATATTTAAAACCTAATACAAATTTGAGATTTCGATTTTAAGTATAAATACTTCCGCCAAAACTTTGTGAGCTACCTGACCTTGTTGACAGGAAGCATATTTCTGCCGATAACGACACCCAATCTCAGCTCGAATCTAAAGAGCAATAAAACTTCTAAATGGAACCAATCAAAAGAAAACCACACAGATTACTTTTTAGATTAGATTTATATGGCTGTTGAGGAGTGACGTCACACGTTCACGAAGCGTCGTCGCATCAGTCAGGTGTAGACAGAGGTATGATACTTTAGACAAGTTGTATAACTTTTTTATAACTTTTTAATGGCAATGAAATTAGTTTTTGCTAACTATGTTCAACGACTTCGCCCGTGACTTACTTAAAACTTACGATCTATAATCATTTATGGGAGGATGATCTCGCTATATAAACTGAGGATAGACTACTCATGCCAGGAAATGATAATTTAATTCTTAATATTAAATCGGGCATAAGAATAACAAAATCAATTATGTACCAGTTTATTCTTTTATTTATGTCACTGTAATATAAATTCCACTAAAAGTGTGATTAGTCTACAATAATAAATGTATTATACCTATGATTATTTCCAACCTTCTTTTATGATTGGAAATTTAAAACAGGTTATTCCTACCCGACTGCAAAGTATTCTTATCTAATATAATTACTAATAATAACATACGAACATATTTCCAAGTGTGTAACGACTAAACTCTAAACCTTGAACCAGTTTGAACTAAATTTGAAAACTGACGCAATAGATTGAAGCAGAGCCTACTTTTATCCTGGAAACAAGCGGGAATAATACTCTACGCCAGGGGAGCCGCGGGTATTCGCTAGCAACAAAATAAAATGGAACCTGATACAAATTGGTAATAAACGACTCGATATACTGTAGCACCACTGAACGGAATAGTACACATTACTCAGTATAAGTACTTCAAGTAATCGCTAAATGTTTTTGATACGGGTGTTTAAATATGCAATACATTTGAATATCAAAAAAAGTCGCCAGTCCGTAATTGCTTTTGCTGTAAATTTAAAAAAGCTCCCAAATCTCATGGAGCGGTATCCTCCGCAGTGCGGGCAGCTGTTTTAGTGTTCCTAGCCTGTTTATCTTTACGTTAGGATTAATAGTTAGTGCTCGGCTGGTGGCTTACTGATATATTGTACCGAAATACCTACTTCGAATAATCCTACTGATAAAATAGATGTCAAAGTAAGTGAAGATGTTTTACACGCTCTATAGGCTGAATTTTTAACAAAGCCAACAGAATTGCCCATAGTGCAAGTGGCAATGGGTAAAACATTTATTGACCGTAGGACTGATCGCCTGTTTCACGGAAAGATACTCGAGTGATTACGACATAGAAAGACATAAAATGTACCGTGAAGAAAGCTCTGGAATTGATGACCTCGGAACGATCGCGGCGTTGCAGCGTTGGCGTTGTGACGATTTTGAAAGTGTGTGTGTGAGAGTTCTATGCTTAGCTGTGGAAGTCAATCTCCTTAAATGATGACGATGATAGACATGATGACCGAAAGGGTAGACAGAGGCATAGTATACGCCCACATTCTGCAGTCTATTGCCGGGTTGACAGGCGCAGGTCGTAACAACCCACTGTTGAAATTTTTTTGGCTTGACGTTTGTCATTGTACTGACGATAGGATTTAATTTCGAGATTTCCTTCTCTTCGCAACTTGCAACACCCTTGGGATGAATTAGGGTGGCGAAATTTTGTGCTCTTTCTCGTGACCTCATGGGGCCCCATCGCTATACGGGGTACATCATGACAATGATGATGCACTAAATATATTTTACTAAGGCAACAAACACTATTGTGCGATAAATTAAAACCAATAAATCGGAGGGTGTGCCTCCGGCCTAATGCGGCAATAAAACAGTGGGAGGGTTAAACAATCGCAATAGAAGTTGCATTACCTTTGAGCCTGAATCCATTACAGCTTTTATGTGTACTCCTGAAAACAGTTAGTTGTATAAAAAATGCTGCTGGATTTTCATTTTGTTGGCTTTTAGTTTTGTTTTCAATAGTAAACTTGTTTGAAAGGTGTTGTTGCATGTTTTACAACTTCATTGTGAGTAATTAACAACAGCATGAACATTGAAAAATAAATGCGACATTTCTTTTCATGTGAAATGTTATTTTCAATATGGTGTACATTACCTATACCTGTGCATGTGCACTTATCTGTGCAATATTCTTACAAGTACGTACTTGTAAGAATATTGCACAGATAAGTGCTGGAAGAAACAAAATTTATTGGAACCTCCTTAGGGGTGGCCCACCGGAAGGTTAGTAACCATAGCCTATAGACGTTTGCAACACCAGAGGCGCTACACACGCGCTGCCGACCCGGGCGCAGGTTGTGACGACCCACAGTTGAAATTTTTCAATCCGCCCGTAAGGCCTTCAACTTGGCTTAACGACTGTCATTTTACTGACAACCGGGACCAACGGCTTATCGTGCCTTCCGAAGCACGGAAACGCTTGTAAATAAATGTCACAAAGTGGTCCACGTGGTGGTCACCCATCCATATCCGGCCATAGTAAATGTTGCTTACTGCAGTGATCGTTTACAGAACACTGAGTCCGCGGGGCCACGAGCGCTTCATATTGAAATATAGAATCATGACCTATGGTATTTAACGGTCTTTTCAAATTTGTGGTTCAGTACATAGGACTCGTACCGACTGACACCACACGGTGCCTAAGGACTGCCTACGGCCGGGAGCCCCGGGTCAGTCCTCGGAAGGGAGTCCCAGGATTCACAATACATAGGTAGGTACTGTTATGTGTTTTACTTAATGCAAGTACTCTAATTGTATATAAATGAAATATTTACTCTGTGGAAGTATTATAATTTTTCCAGAGCGTTCCTGCGGGGCCCCGTAGGCATCATTTGCACGGGAGTGAATAAAGAGCAAATTTTCCGAAGGAAATGATCAGTCCAGTGAACATGAGCCGCGATCGATCGCCGCTGATCGAGTATTAAAGGTTGCCCTGTAATCAGTGCGCTTCGTTAAATTAGTGGTCGGATTATATAAAGTTTTAGGGAGTTTACTGGTGTAATATTTTAAGGTTATTTGATATTTTGTGATACGTTGAAATCCTACTTATCCTACTAATACTAATATTATAAATGTGAAAGTTTGTGAAGTTGTTTGCATGTTTCGATGTTTGGATGTTTGTTACTCAATCACGCTCTAACGGCTGAACCGATTGGGCTGAAATTTGGTGCAGAGATAGCTTATAATCTGGGATAACACATAGGCTACTTTACCGAATTTCACGCGGGCGAAGCCGCGAGCATCATCTAGTATTATATTGAAATGCGGCTTATAAACAGTGGGTTGTCACAACGTCAGTTTGAACACGGTAATAGCACGTAATAGGCTCACCATCTATTTGGGACAAAAACAAATGGCACGTGGCATGCATTTACTGCCAGGTACTTGGTTTATGGCAGCAAATGCATGCAGTTCTGAGGATGCTTTCGTGTTTATGCAAAACACGTGTCGACTTATTAGTCACGTTGTTAAACGAATAAGTGCTCATTGCCAACAATCTGGAGGGTGCAGATAACTTTCCTATCTTACATCCAAATTTTCTTACCCGACGAGATCAGTTTGTCAGTCCTTATTTACGGTTGTTTATGGTTACGGTTTGTAGTGGTTTTTATCCAAAGCTGATGCCGTTAGGATTGACGTGTAGAGAGTGTAAGGTGGGTGCCTCTCCTTCCCCTCCTTTACTATCATAATAAGATGGATTTCCGCCATGTAACGCGTGATTCCAATAGTTACATAGAGACGCACTTCGTAATAGCGAAATTTGTGTTTTTAATTCATCAATAATTAAGTGTAACTGTAGTACCACTTTGTGCCCTCTGCTACACCGCAACAAGCGCTTGTTAAGGAACAAGCTGGTTTACTTGTGTAGACCTTTTATTAACTTTTGTACAAACTTCTCAGCAAGTTAGGCGGAGCGACGATAGAATAGTAATTGAAAGGGCTCCCTGCGGTCGTTTCCTCGTCTGTTCAAATAATTAAGAATAGAGTACGTATCCTATAGGATCTACAAGAAATGTTTTTAAGAGGTTGGTGCTTGTAATTAGTACTTTGTTTACAAGGTACAAGTTATTTTGGTCTAACATACAAACAACCATGCCGTTTTATTCACACGGATACAATTCATTCCTTGTAATTGATTCTACGGAATAAGTGATATGCATATTGTCGTGTTGCAACGGAAAGTTAAAAGTTGCGAATGCCTGCTATAGAAATTTCTACATTATCAACTCGACTAAAGATTGGCAATGTTATTGGCAGCAGGATCAACTACTTAAAGTGCATTCTGAAGTACGTTATTGGAAATATGACAAACGATTACTCATCTCAGTGCTGATCAAATTTACCCCTCTTGACGTAGTAATCGTTTGCCAAACATCCGCATTTTGCTCTTGTAGCAGCGGAGCTAAGAGAGCAAAATACCAATTTTAAAACAATAAGTATTTTGAACTTTAAAATGTAACTTTAAATCCTAAACCAAACCTCCATGGAGCTATCACTTACGAAACTATGATGTGAGGCGTTGACCAGCGTTCCTATCGCAGCTACAATGTGGTACAACCTCCAAGCACGATTATTTAGACACTTGTACAATAGGTACCATGCCTAAGGGAATAAGTACAATGCATTCGTACTCCCCCTTCTCCGCACTCCGGCACTCACTGTTGACCCTCGGGTCTGGAACAAAGCAATTAGTATTAACTATTTATCGCTTTAAACTGCGGTCAGGCTGTTCACAGAACTCAGTATGTAATATACGTCATTAGTTGGCGCAGTTTCAGTTAGCTGTTTCATAATTACAGTAAATAATAACTATATGCTAGGGTAAATAGAAAATAATGTAATGCGTAAAGTTATTATAGGTAGTTGGAAAACGTTAGATCATTCTCAAGTCCCAGGAGTGTTAGGTATGGATTACTATGCCACTAATATTTCATATTTGTGGGGTCCATTTGGGCATTCTTTTCTATTGAAGGTTAAGGTATTTTGTATATAATTATACGTAATTCATACATACATACATTGTCGCGCCATTATCCCCGAAGGGGTAAGCAGAGGCATACTATACGCCCACATTTTACCTTATAGTTTTATGTCCCACGTAATAGGTGGTGAGCCTATTGCCGTGCTGTAATGGACAGGCGCAGGTCGTGACGACCCGCTGTTGAAATTATTCAAGCCGCTCATAAGGTTTAATTTCGAGTTTTCCTTCTCCACGCAATGCATCGTTCTGCGAAAGTGTTCCCTTAGTCGCCTTTTACGACACACTCGTGAGGAATTGGGGTGGCGACATTTTGTACTTATTTCCCGTTGCAATACGAGGTAATTCTTACATTTTTTATACATAAACATAAGATTAGATTTATTAAGAAAAGAAAAATATTACAGTAGTGACACCTCTTGGTAACAGATTAGCATCAGATACATAACAATAGTAGGATATTTAATTTTAAGAATACGGAATAAAAATTTATTATTTTAAGAATACGGAATAAAAAATTGAAAATAATACCTATACAATTTAAAATTAAAATAAATCTAAAATCTGTGTGAAATATATAGTAACGCCTTTATCATGAAAGTCTTATGAAAGGCATACTGTAGGCCCACAATTCACCATTTGCATGTGGAGTGTCAGTAAGCCAATGCCGTATTAAAATGGCCAGACGTAGGCGGCAGTGATCTATAGTAATATTATAAAAAGGAAAGATTTGTTTTTTTTTTGATTGTTTGTTTGTAACAAATAGGCTCCGGAACTACTGGACCGATTTAAAAAATTCTTTCACTGTTGGAAAGCTACATTCTTTGCGGTGAACATAGACTACATTTTATTCCCGTATTCTCATGGGAACGGGAACTCTGCGGGTAAACCGCGTGACGTCCGCTAGTCGTTTATAAAACACTGAGTAAACTGATAATTCTATAACATATAATTTTATGACTGCGAAGAACAAATTGGCAGATCCTATCACGTTATTTCATGAAGGGTTTAATAAAGAGCCTATTGCTGATAACAAGCGTATTCAAGTTGTTAGGAAATTTAAGTTTTATGGCTGCAGAGTATGAATTTAACAGTCTACCAGAGCTGTTAACTATAACAGTGGTTACTGCAAAACGAAGCTACATCTAAACGAGTTAATAATTTGTTGATCTTGATCCACTTTGGGTAATAAATAGTTGGTTTTAGTTTGAAACAGACGCTGTGAGTTATTTTGAATGAAAAACTGAAGCGTGTTTCAAGAGCATTAGATAGATAAATAGTTGAGCGAATGTGAAATATTTAACTGTAACCCAAAGATGTTCTGTGTTACTCACCAACTAGCGTGAGGTAGCTATGCAGAGAACTCTATCCCAGGGCGCCTTATTTCTGAGTTTCCAGTCTGTGTGCAAGGGTAGGCTAAGGCTCTGACGAAAACAGACAATAGGGTGTACACACATATATTTACTAAGTACACAGAGATACACAGAGACACACAGAGAGCTTATTCACTGATATACACAAATATCACAGGTACACAGAAATAAAGTCTAATTCCACTTAATAGACCACTGCCGCGTGAGCAGGTAGAACGGGTAAGCAGCTATTTACACTGTAATAGGGTGACAATTACTGGCCTTGAGTAAGCTGAGAGCAGCACAGCCCGAGAATGCCACGTGGAGGCGGCTGGTCCCTCTCAAAACACCTCGCTCAGGTAGTCCACGTGTCATTGGGTGTGGCTCTGCCAACCGTGGACGGGCCGCTTTTCCCCGTAGTAAAAAAACCCTGTTATGACAAGTAAACGACAAATGAAATAACTGACATCGCGACCGACGAAATTCGAACCGCTTAGCAAACAAGAAATGACGCTTACCGGTATCCCGGGTGTAGGTTGACACAGAGTCCAACTCCTTCCGAAGAGAATAAGTTAACTCAGACTAATTCCTTAACAGGTCCTCATGTTGCAACTAACAACCTCCAAAGAAAAATTGAGGCGTGCCACTCAGAGTAATATCAATCCCTCGTCCTTAGCCGATGGTCAAAAGAGACTCGGAACCTTGTATCAGGGCTTTATCCACTCTCTCACGTGGAATCGTCTCGAATTTTCATCTAAAACCAGCTTTCATTCAATGCAAAAAACGATTCGTCACTCGTCCTTATGACATCCTGTCATTCTGACAGCAGAAATGTCACCACTGACAACCGATTAAAAAAGATAACTAGATAAGGCTGCTTTCACATCCTGAATACTGCATCTATAGAAAATAAATGCTACATAACTTGTACCAACGATATTTCTGTTTGGTTTGAGAGAGTAGATTATAAGTATTATCTAGATACTGATAAATTTGCGAGTAAAAACGTGTTTTTTTTTAACTTTTGTTGAATTTTCTTACCATATTTGATAAGGGATCCCGACACGATCAAACTGCAATTGTCAAGCACTTACAATATCATGTGCACGTACACGTCGATGCACACTCACACATGCAAAGAAATCACGCACACTGAAGCAACTTCCATTCATATTTAACGTGCTTGACAATTGCAAGGCATGATCGTGTCGGGAGCCCAATATATCTTTAACTAATAGGTTTTTATAATGGCATCAATAGTTTTTACTCGATTGATACTTATTTGATGAACGATCAATCTACCAATGCAGACTACGACAGTTCACTACTAGACGTAGGCATCTCGCAATTCACTTGACAGTCATGATAATAAATTAATGATAGGTAATTAATAATTAATTAATTAATCGCCGTGCTCTTGCCACCGCCAATTTGCCTGCGCTCCTAGAGCCAAACGGCGTTTTCAGGGACGATGGCAAGAGACCGGATGGTATAACTTTAATACCGTAGGAGATGGGTAGGGTGCTGGTCTGGGATGCAACTTGTGTTGACAGTCTGGTCCCGTCCCATCTTTCTAAAACAAAATTAAAAGCCCGCGCAGCAGCGGAAGCGGCTGAAAATATTAAAATTAATAAATATAAGGGACTCATCGTATCGTTTTTGTCCAGTCAGTGTCGAGACCCTAGCTCCATGGGGGACCCCATGAACCTAGGGTCTCGACACCGACAATGCGCAAAAATTTTTCAAGAATTTGAAAAAGTGCCTTGTGGAGTCGACTGGTGACCCAAGGGCTGGCAGTTTTCTCGCTCAGCGAATAGGTATTGCCATTCAAAGGGGAATGCTGCTAGTCTTTTGGGCACAATGCCACGGGGGCCTTATTTAGGTTAAGTTTAGATACTAATAATATTAAATATGCCTATATATGTAATAATTATGTTTCTCTGTAATTTTTAACAATAAATGATTCTTTTCTAAATACGTACACATTTACGAAATGTGAACGCGGGTGGTGAGACGCGAAGGCCCGGGAGGGTGTCGACGTACATCATAATGATGTGCACTAATTGCACAGGACTCGCTTTGTGAGCGTCGCGTGGCGTGGCGTGGCGTGGGAGGTGCGTTAATTGTGTTACGTTAGGAGAGTGTGCCTTTTATGAAATTTGTTATCTCGTTGTAGAATCAAGAGCTGTCCTAAACGCAACCAGCGTGAATTTACCGACGACATTACATGTTTATTAACGTTTACGTCCTGCTCTATGTCAGTACATATAAATAAATATTGTTGAATAAAGAAGAATAGATAATAAATACTCTCACACAACATCATCATGCATTCTAGCCCAAAGCTAAATAAGCTTGAGCTATGGGATCTAGACTAGATAACTGATAGACAGACTTATATATTTCTAAATATATAAATTTTGTACATAGAAAACACCCCAACTAGAGATTTCTATAGTAGAAAAGTGGTCTAAGTTTTGTGTAAAGACAAAAAATAAAGCGGTGCTGATATTTATGACCAGAGAGCAGAGAGAGAGAGAGAGAGATTCGATAGTTTCACCCATTTAAAATTTGTCCAGGGTTAACTAAGGTTGCGCAGACTAAATATTTGGGTGTTCTGATCGACCAAGGATTGTCCTGGTACCCATATTTGGAACAAGTGACAGGCAGGATCAGAAAATTGAGTTGGGTATTCAGGACGCTAAGGCATGTAGTTCCTAACAACACTAATTCACCGAGAAATCTTCTAAACGAAATATACATGGCCCTGGTTCAGTCTGTTCTGGTGTATTGCATTCCTGTTTGGGGTGGAGCGGGAAAGACTAGATTTTTGGAACTGGAGCGAGCCCAACGGGCACTCATCAAAATAATGTATTTTAAAAGCTTAAGGTTTCCAACTATAAGTCTCTATCGGATCAGTAACTTGCTGTCCATCCGTAAACTCTATATAATCCATACTGTCCTTAAAAAGCATACTACTACACCGTACAACGCAGACATCGTAAACAAGCGAAGAAAGGACATTGTTGCGAATGCATCTAAAAGTCGAACCATGTTCGCTTGTTCTCAATTCAGTCAGCGATCGGTTTATCTATACAATAGAATAAACAAGCAAATCTACATATACGCGCTTAATTTTCATGACTGTAAAATAGCGTTAACTGAATGGATAAAAGGGATGACCTATGAAGACACAGAGGCTCTATTACAGCGTATCCAATAGCATGCATTGCGCGCATGCGATAGTGCACACCTAGAAATATACATCACTTATTATATAATCACATACTGAGACACACACACACACACACACACACACACACACACACACACACACACACACACACACACACACACACACACACACACACACCCGCACCCATATACACACTCGCACCAATTATATGCACAGGAAAATGTTTAAAGCTTTTTCTATATCCAACTATATTATCCATAGATTTTTAAGTAGGTACTTGTTTTAATGTTGTAAATGTTCTGTAATAAACCTAAGTTTGTGCCTACAAGGGAGAGCGAAGCCTTCTGACACAAGCATATACTTGCTTAAAAGGAGGCTTCATTTTGATACTCTGTAAATCCAGGTTTTTTTTTTGTGTGTCAATAAAATTATTATTAAATTATTAAAAAAAAACTGGTCGAAGCGTTAGATGCTTAACGTAGTGAACGTTTTCAGAACACTAAAGCAAAGGGAGCTGTTACAAATTAACTGAAAATTTTTGCAGAAAGAAATTATTTAAACAGTTATACAAAATTGCTGAATTGCATTGCTGCTGAAAAAGATAATCTCTCAGAGTATTGACCTTTCGTTAGCCTATTTGTACTGATTACTTCTGATACAATTAGAGATTGACTTAATTGGGTCTTAGAAGGTTTTTACAGGGTCGGCAGCGCGAGTGTGGCGCCTCTGGTGTTGCAAACGTTCATAGGCTGCGGTGACCACTAGTCCTTCTGGTGGGCCGTTGCTTGTCTGCCATCATAGTGGTGTAAAAGAAAATGACGGTGGCTGATGTCGAGTTCACAACACTACGCCTTTATACCGGTTTTATAAGTATGCTATTGTGTAGGCATAATTTGCTAATGCAGAAATGGAAGAAAAGAGACGATGATTCAAAAATGTTCTTGAAATAAAATATGCAGAAATTATCAAAGTTCAAAATCTCGCTTTAAACTTTGGGTCAAACTACTACATAAAAATTACTGAAATTCTTAATACTTAAATAACAAAAAAAAGTATACTTCTAAATAGATACTTTTTGAATCTGATGCAGTTTCGCAGTAAGATGCGTGCTCGAAATATAACACCGAATACTCAAAATGAGGTTCAGCACAGTGTAGCACAGCGTAGCAAAGCTTTTGAACCGTTCCGCTCTCTGGTAATGAATTAATTAAATCGTAGCATTTTCGTAGCACAAGCTACGCCTGCCATAGACAAGGGCTACGAGCAGGGTTGCCTTGTCGCAGCAGTAGTCTGTTAAATTAATTTTCTATTTTTAGCATTAACTTCGTTTATCTTAATATTAAGAAAAGATCCGGTTGTATTTAATGTCCTAGCCCTGGGGCACTTTGACCTCAAGGCTCAAAGTATTTTGATTTTTTATTTCAGTTTCCTAACTAGGATGTTGTTTTAGACATATATACGTTGTACAGTCAAAAGCAATAATATGTATACATTGTCACGGCTCCTAAAATATGTAAACACCTTCGGCTCGAAAACGAAGTGCTCAACGTGAAGAGCATAAAATTGTAACCACGAGTTCACATCATAAATATATATACACTCATTGCTTTATTAATATGTATTCACGCGTTGATTCATATGATATACTCATCTTAAATTCCATTAAATTATATTTAACTTCTCCGGCAATAACATGTATCTCAACGGGCCTGCATCAATATGTATCCACCTTTGATGAAAACGTTCAAATTAGATATTTGATTTAATATCTATATAGAACCTTAGACAAAAAGAATAACAAACTTAAAAAAAAATTATAATACTCAAAATTTATGCAATTTTTTTTATGCAATAATGTATTATATAGTAGTATAATAGGTTTATATTGATATTTTGCTGGCACCGACTCTCAAAAATAACTTTTAGTAATTTGATGTTGTAAATCTATATCTATACTTCTATGCTAATATAAAAAGAAGTAGAGTTTGTATGTTTGTTAGATTGTAAGGGGTAATCTCGGGATCTACTGAACCGATTTTAAAACTTCTTTCACCAATACAAAACTACGTTATTGTGGAGTGTCATCGGCTATATTGCACCCGCTACAACGTATAGGAGCCCAGCAGTAATAGTAAATGTTTCTAAAACGGGGGAAAAGTTATTCCTTTTGAGAGCTTCGTTGCGTGCGCTGCATAAATATTTATAGTTTTGTAAAAAATATGTACTACAAAATTGTTTCTTTTAAAAAAAAAATATTAAAAATTTTGCGCGCTAGCATGTGTCTATCTTTGGGTTGGTACACAATAACTATGTTAATGGCAATCACTTTTTTTCTGCAATAATGCCACGGGGTACCTCTTTCATAAACGACATTGTTCTTTAAAATAATGCGACGGGAATACACGCGACGAGAAACCAATTTCTCTCTCTCACGTAGTATTGAATATTAACGACGAGACGCTACGGGAGCAAAACGCAACGCGACGGGAGTAAATGCGACGGGAACAGGTAATTCTCTCTCTAATGTGGCGCAAACGAAGTTGCGCGGGTCAGCTAGTCTATACTAATATTATAAAGAAGTAAAGTTTGTGTGTTTGTTAAATTGTAAGGGGTAATCTCGGGATCTACTGAACCGATTTTAAAAATTCTTTCACCAATAGAAAGCTACGTTATTGTGGAGTGTCATAGGCTATATAGCATCACGCTATAACGAATAGGAGCGGAGCAGTAATAGTAAATGTTTCAAAATCGGGGGAAAAGTTATTACTTTTGAGAGCTTCGTTGCGTGTGCTGCGTAAATATTTATAGTTATGTAAAAAATATGTAAGCTACAAAATTGATTCTCTTAAAAAAGTTCTAAAAAATTGCGCGATAGCATGTGTGTCTATCTTTGGGTTGGTGCACAATAACCATTTTAATGGCAATCAATTATTATTTATTATTTATTATAAGTATAGAGAATCATTTATTTAAGGCTTCTATTTAATTTCCAATTTCGATGGTGTAGCTCCTAATCGGTTTCAAGTCGAATACTGTACAATCAAAAACATAGATTATTTATTTGTCAATAACATCATTGTACAATACAAACGTTTATTATTATTATTATTTCTCTCTCTCTCTCTCTCTTTCTCTCTCACACGTTGTATTGAATATTAACAACAAGACACTACGGGAGTAAACGCATCGCGACAGGAGTAAATGCGACGGGAACAGGTAATACTCTCTCTTATGTGGCGCAAACGAAGTTGCGCGGGTCAGCTAGTCTCTTATAAATTCAAAAGTAACTCTGTTTGTCTGTCTGTCTGTTACGCCTTCACGCCTAAACGGCTAGAGCGATTGAGATGAAATTTGGGTTTAGGGATAGTTTGAGATCCTGGGAAGGACATAGGCTACTTTTTAACCGACTGCGCAAAAGGAGGATTATGATTTTACGCGATAACGACTTCTACGCGGTCGAAGCCTTGGGGAACAGCTAGTATTTAATTAATACCAAAAACCCCATTATGTGTACCTATAATGTTTGAGGAGTTCCCTCAAGTCCCCATAAACCTTTTTTTTACAAGGAGAGCTACGCTTATGGACTATCCATGCTGGTGAGGCATGAGCTCGTGTGAGGGTCGCACTGATCACGATAGCGCTGGGAATTCTCACTAAAACTCCTTGACACTGATCTGCCCCTGTGACGGTGTTCTAGGATCTGTCTAATTCACCAAAACACTGAAGTCCTCATAAACCTACCGGAATCGGATATCGGAACTAAATTTTGAAAAAAAAATACCAATCTGGAAATATATCTTTTTATAAAAAAGTTTATTCCGGTCTGTAAATGACGGAGTTATGAGGTAACAAATATTTAAAAAAATAAACCACCTCTCAAATAAAACACATTCGGGTTTGCCATACCAAACAACCCGTGGAAAGGCGGTTTACCACTGTTGACCGAAATTCATTTGATCATTTGACGTGTGACCGAAAAAACATTATGCCATTTTGCTACTGCCGCGGCAGCGGCCGGCGAGTGCCAGTACCGAATTCTACTTATATCGCTTTTGTTTGTTAAAATATTCTTGAATCAACTGTTTTTCGACCAAACGTTCATTCGATCAGTAGTAAAAATACCAAATGTTTGTTCGATAAAAACTCTTTTGGTCAATTGTTCATTCGATCAAAAGTAGAATTACCTAATGTTTTTTCGGTCACACGTCAAACGATCAAATGAATTTCGGTCAACAGTGGTAAACCCGTGCAAAGGTTTCAGATCGATTAACTAACACTGACATTATTATACGGCACTTTAAAGAAAACAAACAAACACACTTTGTCATTTTTGTACGTATATATATAAGCCCCACACAGAATAATAAAGAATTTCTCTGAGAAAAAAAGATCGGTGATATTCGTATGGTTCGCGAAGGTGTGTTCGTGAATGCATTCGTATGTCACAATTTTAAAGAATTTGTTTGAATACGCAGTTATGAAATTTTAGTTGTATACATATTATTGATGGATACATTGTGTATTATATTGATGCAAATTGTGCATACATAGTTTTGTTCCTTTCTTCCTCAATGAGTGTATATACAGGATGAATTTTTCAAAAGGGATTGGATGGCCAAATCCTAAACTATAAGGAATAGCGAAAAATGCTCAAAGGAGTCACGAGCCCGATTTTGATGAAACTTAAAACCTCATCATTAGATTTTTGAAAAACCCATAATCCTAGCTGGGAATCGAATCCATTGATTTTGAAAAAAAAAAAAACACTCCCTTTATTATTAAACCATACGATAGTGTTGCTATTAAGGATCATATTCTGGGAAGTAATGATATACGGCAAACTACAGGAAAGAGCTCATCTTTAACAAAATACATTTTATTTTTCTTACGTTAACTGATTAATTGTTCAAAATCTTTGCAATACATAGCTGGATTCGAAACCTCAAGGAATAACTAAGGAATATTATTGATTCCGTTGAGAATATTCTCTAAAAAATCATTCTGAGCATAATTTAAAACACGGAATAGTTACGATCTTTTCTGGGATTTCCAACGAAACAAACTATGATACAAAATTTAGGTACATGAAATATGCATTCTATTAAAATTCCAAATGTTCCTTAAATTTGGCGTATATCAAAATTTGATCCTTAACAGCGACTCTATCGTATGGTGTAATAATAAAGGGTGTGTTTTTTTTGCAAAATCAACAAGTTCGATTCCCAGCTAGGATTATGGGTTTTTCAAAAATCTAATGATGAGGTTTTAAGTTTCATCAAAATCGGGCTCGTGACTCCTTTCAGCATTTTTCGCTATTCCTTATAGTTACGGATTTGGCCATCCAATCCCTTTTCAAAAATTCACCCTGTATATATGTATGATGTAAACTCGTGGCTACAATTTTATGCTCTTCACGTTGAGCACTTCGTTTTGGAGCCGAAGGTGTTTACATATTTTCGGAGCCGTGACAATGTATACATATTATTGCTTGTGACTGTACAGGTGAACAGAAGTATGACAAATTAATTCAATTTACGTTAAAAATGGCGCCTCAAAATAAGACAGTCTTTTTTAATACGCTTACCACACCTCATTAAGGCGGTTATTGAAATTAAATTTTCTTAGTCAAGGTCCATTTAAATGATGATTTTGAGACAGCCCTGAGCGGGAAGTGTTTTACAAAATATTATGTTTGATTTCAGTAACTTACTCAAGTGTTAATTTTAGCGAAAAATTTGTTTTGCTACGTTAGCTTTGGTGTGAATTGAATTACTAACGGGTTGGTCTCTTTGGAGATAAAATATGTGTAATATTATTATTAGGTATATATTATCTGACTTCTCTCACTGGAGACCTTGGCGCGAGCCATGATCTCCAGCGAGAGTAACTGAGACACTGATGCGTCTTTCTTCGAGCAGGTCATTCTCTTGAAAGATGCGGTGGGGAGAGAGCGGGAGAGAACTCTACCACCCGAGTTCCGCAGTCGGCGGGGCGCCGCAGACGTTTCTTTGCCCAAGACTATCGGCCTCCGTGATCGGGGGACTGAGGACGGTGAGGGGGCTGCTCACCGTCCTTACAGAAGCAGGCCCAAGAAGACAGTGTGACGTGAAGGATTCACGTACGTCACACGCCCCATGAAATTAAAATAAGGTATGTTTTATCTAGATTGGGGAATTAATTTGCAGCTGTTCGCCGGATTTATAGTATCAAAGATATATTCTCAGAATTCACTTTTTACTATACGGTGCTACAAACACACAGACATACACATACACACATTTGCATCGTAAATTAAAAGACCGGGCAATAAACTTACATAGTTTACGTGCGGGATAGAGTTGCTTTGACAAACGCTCATTAGACGCAGCCAGGCGACGCCATTAGCCCGCACTCGACACCGCCCCGTGGTACATCTCTCGCCATTACATTACGGCGCCACGCCATACCCTGCCAGTGCTTGTTGTGCATACAGTTAGTTTAGTTTCAGTGTGCCGCTGATATTCCTATCCATAGAGGTTTAGGTGGCATGTCACCCGCTCAAAATCTCGCCAGCGGGAGAGGTCCATTCGATCAGATGTTAAGCCCCCACTCGTCTGACTGTATTTCTGCGACTATTTCAGTTATACCCCTGTAACACTCCTAGGAATCCAATGACCCTCAATGGGTATAAATATTTTTGACGAGCAAAACAAAAAGCTTTCAGGGTTTTTACTTTTTAGACATGTAACCCTAAAAACAATCATGATGAATGGCTATGAATTCCTAAAATAAATCTCTAGAGAAATAGATCCGCTTCTTTAGAGAGCGACAGTGATATTCAATGAACAAACAGTGATCCTTTGAAAACGACATAACACATGCCCTTTAATATCAGCAACAGAAAGAACCCAACACCTAACATATTCATACTGCGTGTCACTCCATCGGAGACAATCATATTTGACAATCTTCACTACCAAAGTAGTATTTAACTCGGTTGAATAGAGTCGAAATTTGAACCGCCCAACGTGCTTTTGAATTGAATATGTAAGGTGAACCCTTCGATATTCGTGATTTGTGAGACCATATTTGCGGTAGTGACACGTTTGTACCTCGGAATACAAAATAATGCAAAAATGTCGGCACATACGAAGCAGGGATGTTGTATATCGACAGCTCAGTCGTCCAGACCCGTGAATTCATTTCACAATTTGAATGTTGTATTACTATATCCAGTGAGGATCCAGTTTAAATGGGCGGGTCTCGTAGAGTTGAAGGGCTAGACAACGGAGGTCTCCAGTGACAACCATGTAGGAGAAAACGCAGCGTTTGTAAATTAAAAGTGACAGTAGGCTAATGTCGACTGTCACGTTTATTGATAACTTTTATCTTTTTCGGGTTTCGTAGCCAAATGGCAAAAACGGAACCTTTATAGATTCGTCATGTCTGTCTGTCTGTTTGTCTGTCTGTCCGTCCGTGTGTCATAGCCACTTTTCTCCGAAACTATAAGACCTATGCTTTGGTCACTAGATGTATTCTGTGAACCGCCTAAAGATACTTATATAAAACTAGAAAAAAAGCAGTAAATTTTGGGGGTCCCCATACTCAGAACTGAAACTCAAATTTTTTTTTTCATCAAACCCATACGTGTGGGCTATCTATAGATAGGTCTTCAAAAATGCTATTGAAGTTCCTAAAACCATTTTTTCCTTAAGTGAATAGTTTGCGCAAGAGACACTTCCAAAGTGGAAAAATGTGTGTGTCCCCCCTCTAACTTCTAAACTAAGAGAATGATAAATCTAAAAAAATATGTCTTACATTGCTATAAAAACTACCAACAAAAATTAGTTTGAACGAGATAGAGCTGGTAGTTTTCTATTAATACGTCATAAACCGCAATTTTCGGTTAGAAAAATCACTGCCACTGCGAACGTGTTAAAACATCAATCAAAATTACAACGAACTATAAGAACTTTTATATTATGTTACTTGCTGCTACAAATCCCTTCATGGGCGAGCCCAACTCGCACTTTTTTTTATTTAAGTATTGCATTTTTAATGTTTCACAAGCGGTATAAGATTGATGTTCACACAGAAGCCTGATCATATTCTATGAGAAAATTTTTAGATGCCGGGAGGACATACACTCGAGAGCAATGAATCCGGGTCACTTAAAGAATGTTAAAAATCTCGGAAACTAAAAATGATAGGTTAATGCAATAAATTGTATTTAATAGACAATGTAATACTCCTTAAATGAAAGTAAAAAAAATATGAGTCACCATACATTTTATTAACACAAAATTACATAAAGAAAAAACTGCTGATCTCTCCTTAAAACAAAAATAGGAAACATGAAATTTTTGAACTTTATTACGATTTTCTTGAATTTTAATACTTCGTATTGCCTCCTCGTGCTTCCATTACTGCGTTTACGCGGTTTGGCATGCTGTACACCAAGTTCCTTATACGATTTTGGGGAATATTCTCCCATTCCTCTGTGAGAGCAATTTTGAGCTCACGAAGCGTGATTGGGGGAGGGTTTCGTTGTTTTACGCATCTGCCTAGCTCGTCCCAAGCATGCTCGATCGGGTTGATATCCGGGCTGCGCGCTGGCCACTCCATACGAGTAATGTTCATCTCTTGAAGGTAGTCATTCACAATCCTACCTGTATGAGGTCGGGCATTGTCATGCATAAATATAGCATCCTCACCTAAATTGACCATAAATGGACCAACGTGATCATTGAGGATTTCTTCCACATATCTTACGCTAGTTAAAGAGCCGTTTTCTATGATCACCAGCTCTGTGCGACTTTCAGAAGAAATTCCGGCCCACACAAGTACAGACCCACCACCGTAGGCTACTTTTTCTTCGATGCATGCTTGCTTGAATCTTTCCCCTGGTCTTCGATACACTCTGTGTCTTCCATCGTGCTTGTAGAGCATAAATTTTGATTCGTCGGAGAACATAACTTTTGACCAATCTTCAATACTCCAATTTACGTGGCTCTGGGCATACCTTAGTCTCGAAATACGATGCCCACGCTCCAGTTTAGGGCCGTTTGCAGGTCTAAGGGGTTTTAAGTTAGATTCAGCAAGCCGACGTCTTACTGTCCATGCACTTGGGTTACTTCCTCCGAGGCGTCGAAACTGATTGGTGAGTTCAGTTCCTGTGAGAAAGCGATTTCGAAGCATGGTGTTCACCAAGTATCGGTCTTCTCGTGCTGTGGTACACCTGGTTCTGCCCGTTCCTGGTCTGCGTAGGTTAGAACCAGTTTCTTCGTAACGTCGGAGAACTCTTTGTACTGTTGACAGCGACACACCGACAGTCCTGGCTGTATCGCGCTGACTCCGGCCGGTTTCCAGCATTGTAAGTATTCTGGTGCATTCTTCAGGCGTAAGCGACATAATTTCAGCTTGATTAATGAATATAGAGCACTATCAACATGGTTTATGTACCCACATAAATGACAGATTACAAACAAAAGCAACACCAAATGCTGTAATTTCGTAGTTCCATCTTCGAAAGTGGCCCTTTTTCAAATTTGATTTTTTTATGATATAACTTTACAATAACTAAGAAGTTTTAATACCTTCATTTAAGGAGTATTACATTGTCTATTAAATACAATTTATTGCATTAACCTAGCATTTTTAGTTTCCGAGATTTTTAGGATTCTTTAAGTGACCCGGATTCATTGCTCTCGAGTGTATTTAAGAATGCACAGTTGATTGACATAAAATGTTGTTTAGCAATGGGAACATATTTCCTCATAATGTATTGAACTGTGATTGCAATAATTTTATCTATCGGAATCATTAAGTCTCACAGACACACACAGACACAACAACCGAGCACACGTTCCACAACAGCAGTGTTATAACAGCACTATATCATTCTTATGAGCAAACTTCGTCCGCATTACGTCCTAAGCTCCTGGACATTCCCGGGAGACAATGCATGAAATATAGCTTCTTTTTGTTACACAAACACCTCCGTAATCATTTCGTCGAAGATCAATGAGCTCTGTGGATGAGAGACTGGTGTCAATAATGAAGATACGTCTTTCGTTTGCTCATTCAGCGCCACTCAGCACCGGGTCTTCGAGAATTGAGATCCCAACAAATGTTCCGGTAATTTATTTCTTATGTAAATGTTTTGTATCTTCTAACTTTTAAATTGTTGATGCGTATATTTTATGAGCGTAAGTCGAAAGAAATCAATTATAACTTTTTAATGCCTACTCTGGCTGGTCAAGATAGAGGTGGATTGAGGAAATCATTATTTTCTTATAAGAAAAAAAAGTGTAAGATTTTTAGCCGAGAATCATTAATTGACACCTTCGAGCGACGGTAGTGGATGTGGTTTTTATACGAAGAAGTTCAGTTTATCTTAGTATGTAATGGATACAAATCTGGAAAGAAGACAAATTAATAACAGCAAACATTTAGCGATAAACATTAAATTTCAGAAACTAAAACTAAACGAATCAAAAAAGAATTCCGTTAAATATATTGCACTGGCGAATGACATCCACTTACGACCCACCAGAGATGGAGAGTGGATACGAGAGTCATCATTGAAGTTTACTACACCAATCTATACATATAATAAAACTGTAGAGGGTCCAGAGTCTGTACATGGAAGATATTTTGTAAATTTTAATTGGAGGGCGTTCTCGAATCGATACTGAAGCCGAAAATGTAATTTAAACTTTTCATGTCTGTCTGTCTGTCTGTCTGTATCCGGAATAAGTATCACGTCAAACTACTTAACCAATTTGCATGATACTTGGTACATTCTGAGTTTATAGTCCGAGGAAGGTTCTCGGACACTTTTGATCCCGAAGTTTTGCGTGGTTCCTGCGAGAGAGGGGATGAAAGATAAAATAGTTTTTAGTTGTTATTTCTGAACGTGTGATGCGATTTCAAATATTTTTTTGGTATTGGAAAGGGAGTACTTTAAGGATTTTTCGACCCAAGTTTCAAGATTGAAGGGTTTGTAGTTCAAAAATTAGAGGCATCTCAACTTTTGCGAAACCTAGAATTCAAGGGTTTTTTTTGAATGAGAGGGTAAATCTAAACGGGCGTGTTGGCTTAATCTTTAAGCTCTTTTATGATTAAGCAAACAGGGCCATTTCACACGGTGCTTGACGAGTCTGATGAAGAGTTACCTATCCTTTCGTGCACATTATGTGACGTAAACGAAGTTGCGAGGGTCAGCTAGTCCATAACTATTTACGAAACTAACTATGCTTGTATTTGTTACAGAGAGACCTATATTCAGCATATAACGTGCAAACACTTTATTTGTAAAAAAAAAGCTAGAATAGTTTAGATACTAAGAAAATACATTCATAATTATTATTATACCATACGTAGACTACTATATTCATTACTCTTCCTTATGACATGTTCCCGTCGGATAAAAACGAATTATGTGTAAAAATAAGCTTACTAAGATTATTATTCTTAAGTAGGCTTACTTAAGAATAATAATCTTAGTAAGCTTTTGAACCAACATTTCTTTTACGACAAAGTTTTAATAAACGAGTTGTAGGCAGTCAGCCGAACAATAAATCGTCGGTGCTTAGGAAATGGGCGGTCCTATAGAAATGTGTTGACATTTCGGTGAAAAAAGGGTTGCCAGCCCAATGTTTTATGTAAATTGTACTCTGTCAGAGCACAATTAATGGTTAATTCGGATTTACTTAATAAACTGAGTGTTTCAATCGGAGAGAAAAAAGAAATCTTACATCTCTAAAACTTAGTGCTATCAGCTTTTAATTTGGGGCCCAGACAGGCCCAACTGGTTGCAGCGTTTCATCATTGTCAGTGATAATTTTTCATCATCAACGTAGGTAGTTAGCTTTATCTTCACAAATTAAATGGAATATTATATTCTTAAGTGATTGCCTCTTGATAAGGTGGTAGCACAATTTTCACAAAATAATAAACCAGCCAAGTGCTTTTTGATTCTGGAATACAGCGGACAGACATACGACATTTATTCATGCATTTACTCTCGTCGCGCCTAGTCCCGTCGCGTCGCTTATATACATGAGAGCTGACCCGCACAACTTCGTTTGCGTCACATGAGCGAGAAAGAGAGAGGTGTAGTATTAATATTTAAGGTGATATAATGTTACCCTTCGCACTTACTCCCATCGCGTCGCTAATATTCATTATAGCTGACCCGCACAACTTCGTTTGCATCACATGAGATTGAGAAGGAGAGAGGTGTGGTATAAATATGTAAAGTGATATAATGTTTCCCGTTGCATTTACTTCCACCCGTCCTTTTTTTGGTACGGAACTCATGTGTGTCCGACTCGCACTTGGCCGGTTTTTATCGTTCAGTTGATTGACTACCACTGCAGACCATGTTTACCTACTCCCGTCACGTCGCTCATACTTCAAAATTTATTAAAGGGGGTTATTGTAAGTGAACCTTAAAAGATGGGCATATGCTGTTGACGACATTTTTTTGTAATTTTTAAAGGGGAACATTTTTGTAATACAAAATTTTCACGTAACTTTAACTATTTACGCAACGTACGCAGTGGAAGCTCTCAGAAGAAAGAAATTTTCCCCGTTCTCGAAACATTATTTATGGCTGCTCCGCTCCTATTCGCATTAGCGTGATTTTATATCGCCATTAGCCATCCTCAATAAATGTACTATTAAACTGTAAAATAATTTTCGAAATGCACCCAGTAGTTTCTGAGATCCTAGGACAAACAAACTCTTCAGTTTTATAATATTGTGAGCGAACCTTAAGAAACAGACAAATTAGGTTCTTGTGAGCGAACCTTATGAGATAGACATATGCTGACGCGGACTTTTTTTTAGAACTTTTTAAGAGATATATTGTATACACAATTTTTACGTATCTTCAACTATTTACGCAGCGTACGCCTCAGAAGCTCTCAGGCGGTAAAAAATATTCCCCGTTTTCGAAACATTATTGATTGCTGCTTTGCCCCTATTCGTCTTAGCGTGAGGTTATATAGCCTAGAGCCATCCTCAATAAATGGACTATCAAACTGTGAAAGAATTTTTGAAATCCATCTAGTAGTTTCTGAGATCCTAGCGTTCAACCATTCAAACAAACAAACAAACTCTTTAGCTTTATAATATTAGTATAGATATAGATAAAACAGAAAAACATATTCGTTTTATTTTACTCTCACACAGTGGAGAAAATCTTCGCTAGAACTGGACGATTCAAAAGATCGTTTCACTGTCGAACCATAAAAACCTGGAACGACCTGCCAGCGCACGTGTTTCCCTCCTCTTACAATCCTGGGTCCTTGAAGCGGAGCGTGAAGAGGTATATCATAGGGCCGCCAACTTGAGGGCTGCTTTCTATAGTCTTACAGACTGAAACGGTGGCCCCCAATCGCTAGATGTCTCTGTGTCTTTCCATCGGACGGCGGCATCATTTTGGCGAGCAAAATATAAAAAAAAAAATAACATGGTAAGTCTCTAATTCAGTTCACAGTGAATTGGGCATTCAAAATAGTAACATAGGTACAAAACGGCGTTTACCTCCTCCAGCAATACTTTAAGCCAGGCCAGCCAGGCCAGGCCAGGTGGCACTGGATACATTTTATATGTTAACTAGCTCGTAGCAGGACTAGCTACGCCTGTCGTAGACAATACCTACGAGATGAGTTCGTATTTGTATGGGAATTTCTAAACAATCATATGCTGTTGCCAGTGTCTGAAGCGCTCATGGCCTCGTGGACTCCGTGTCCGTATAAGCAACTTTCACCCAGTCTTGAATGGGTGACCACTTTGTGACATTTAATTCCGAGCGTTTCCGTGCTTCGGATGGCACGTTAAGCCGTTGGGTCTGGTTGCCATTAGGTAACAAGACTGTCGCTAAGCCAAGTTGATGGCCTAATGGGCGGCTTGAAAAATTTCAACTGTGTGTGGGTCCTCACAACCTGCATGCACCCTGGGTCGGTAGCGCGTGTGTAGCGCTTCTGGTGCTGCAGACGTCCATAGCGTACGGTAATCAACCATCGGGTGCCGCAAGCTTGTCTGTCACCTCAGTAGTATAAAAAAATGTTTGTGATAGTGCTAATAAAGGGATTAGTATGAAATATAACTTGTAAAATGTGAGCGAATTGTATGTTTCTACCGATCCCTTCTGGTAAAACTTGACTATATTACTCATGATAAAAAGCGTGACTATATTGATTATGAAAGTAAGAGTACGAATGTACGGAAATAAAAAGTGCGTAACTCCATCAATAACCGACTTTAGGCAATAAAACACAGGTCTACAGCTTGTACATCTACATGATGTAATATTAAAGGAAGTTACGGTGATAAAGTGGGAATGATAAAAAGAGAGAGCCTAATCGGCAATAAACAATACCTCAGAGATATTTGCAACGGTAGGCACTATAAAATTTATATGTAAAATACGTCATATGTGCCACTTTCATCTCCATTATTGGGCCACAAAACGCGAGCTAAAAGGTTAACTTCGTCCTATGTGCATTTTATTTCCATTACA
Source organism: Miltochrista miniata (assembly GCA_933228765.1). Taxonomy (NCBI): domain Eukaryota; kingdom Metazoa; phylum Arthropoda; class Insecta; order Lepidoptera; family Erebidae; genus Miltochrista; species Miltochrista miniata. Next base: position 831,054 of record OW121764.1, read on the forward strand.
TCCGAGTACACTTTGACTAATGAAATTGATTTATTTCCCATTTGTGCGGTGCGATGTTTTCTGACAAAGGATGTTTTTTGTTTCTTTTGAGCGTACGATCCGACCACTCGTTCTGCTGCCCATTTCATCCATGACATTAGTTACCTACGTTGTAAGGGAGGAGTTATAAAGGAATATAGGCGTAAAACGTCATAGTAAGTTACTATCTGTATGCAAAATGAAAATTCTTTCAAATTTGTCAAAATTGTGACTCTACTGAGTGTTCGAAAATGGTACAGACTGAGAAGAACCCCGTAAACACTCAGTCAGGACCCTGAAGAAACTCAGTCAATGCCAATTTTAAGCCTTTTATAATATGCTTAGAGCTTCAGCTGTCTACGAAGAAACACACGAAGGAATTTTGTAATATTAGAAATAATAACGCCAGAGTTGAAAATGGTGAACATGCTGCATTTTATTCGAACAGACAGAAGTTTTGACAGATGACGGTTGACATTAGCCGTCAGTGTTGCCTTATAAAAATAACACAATATTATGTATCAAACATAACTCCGCACCTGGCAGAAAATGTATGAAAAACAGCAATAACAATGTTACAAAGATAACTCCGCACCTGGCAGAAAATGTATGTAAAGAGCAATAGCAATGTTACAAAGGTTACACATTAATATGTGATGTAAAATAGCAATAACAATGTTACAAAGGTTACACATTAATATGTGAAGTAAAACAGCAATAACAATGTTACAAAGGTTACACATTAATATGTGATGTAAAACAGCAATAACAATATAACAAAGGTTACACATTAATATGTGATGTAAAACAGCAATAACAATATTACAAAGGTTACACATTAATATGTGATGTAAAACAGCAATAACAATATTACAAAGGTTACACGGTTACATATTAAGTCTTAAAAATAGGAACAAAGTTTTTACTATGCTTCTAGCTAGTGAGAGCAAATTAAGTTAAGTGGACTGTATCTTGAAATGGAAACATAGGTTTAACTTTTAAATAAAATTAAGTACGCATAACATTTTGCTTACTTAAAATAAAGTAAATGCACTAAAATCGTTTCTTTTACACACTTACACTAGTTTAATATTAACAATTATCAATTGGTAATGGACATATTTTTCTTAAAGAAGTTCTTATTATAGAGCCATTAGGCAACTTAAGATCTAAAGCCCTGACTTTTCCATCCGGACCATTGATTGTTTCAACAATGCGACCCATGGGCCAAGACAAAGGTGAAGATGCACACTTTACAAGAACCAAAGCATCTTTTTTAACATTCGGAATCTCTTGCCGCCATTTAGGACGGTTTTGCAACAAATTCAAATATTGCTTGGACCATGAATTCCAAAATTGATGCTTTAATTTCGCACAATGTTGCCAGAAAGTCAACCTATTTGTAGGTATATCCGTTAAATTTGGTTCCGGATAGGAAGTCAAAGTTTCACCAGTCAAAAAATGTGCTGGAGTAAGATATGTCATGTCATTGACATCATTAGATAAGGGCGTTAATGGCCTGGAATTAACAATTCCTTCAATTTGCACAAGAGTAGTTAATAACTCCTCATAGGTCAGAACTAAATTGCCAACAATACGGCGTAAAAGATACTTGATACTTTTTACCCCAGCCTCCCACAACCACCCAAAAACAGGGGAATAACTGGGAATGAAGTGGAATTTAATTCCTAGACTGCTTGCGTTATTCAAAATTGCCTGTTGGTGGTCTGTGGAAGACTGCAGCAAATACAACGAGTTAAGTTCATGGTTCGCTCCCTTAAAGGTTGCTGCATTATCGCAATAAATGTCACTTGGTAGATTTCTCCTTGAAATAAATCTTTTTAAGCAGGCCAAAAAACAATTTGTTGTGAGGTCAGATGCTAATTCTATATGAATAGCTTTGGTGACAAAGCAAACAAAGATAAGGACATAGCCTTTTGATATTAAAGGATTTCTAATCCTAGCCTGTTTAACATTAAACGGTCCAGCATAATCAATACCAACAACTTGAAAAGGTCTACTCATAGTAACTCGCTGAGACGGTAAAGATCCCATTAGTTGTTCACAAGTTTTGGCTTTAAATCTAAAACACTTGACACATCTGTGAAGCACCTTTTTTACTTCCCTGACACCGTTTAGCAACCAAAATTTTTGAGTAAGATTAGCAAGAACTAATTTATTACCAGCGTGCAAAAGCTTAATATGTTCATTTTTAATTATGAGACTGGTAAGTTTTGAATTTTTTGGCAATATAATGGGATGCTTTTTGTCAAAAGACAGGTTTGAGTTTTGTAGACGTCCACCCACTCTTAAGATGTCATTATCATCTAAAAATGGACATAAAGAGCGCAGGGGACCATTTTTAATTAGAACACTGGTTTTTAATGAAACTATTTCCTTCTGGAAATGGTTTATTTGTTCCTTTTTAATAATTAATAACAAAGCATTATTAAGCTCATCAGTTTTTAGAAAACCAATGGTTCTGTTTTTGTAATTTTTAAAATTGTGCAAGGCACGTCTAGTGTAAGCTACCACTCTGACTAACATGTTCAGATTAGAATATTTATCAAGATTAATAAAATCAAATGATTGAGTAGAAGTTAAACAAACTTGTTTTACTTCACGTTTTAGCTCCAGAAGAGTTATATTATTGTCAAGGACAATTTCTTCAATAGACCAATCAGGTTCAAGAAGAGAGCCCGGGCCGTTCCACCACAGTTTGTGATTTTGTAATTCAGTGGGCTGAATTCCTCGCGACAAAACATCAGCAGGATTTTCCTCACTGGGTATATAATTCCAATGAACAGTCAGTAATAACTGGTTAACTTGTTTGATGCGGTTGGCCACGTAGGTATTAAGTTTTGCGGGATCTAATGAAAGCCATGATAGTACAATTTTTGAGTCACTGAATAAAAACACTTGTATTTTGCATTCGTCCTTCAGAACATCATAGACTTTATTAATTAAAGTTGCTAATAGCAATGCACTATTTAACTCAATTCTTGGTGTGGTCAAAATTTTTCCTTTTGCCACTATTCTTGATTTAGAGCACAAAAGATTCATTGAAACTTTATCATCATTGCTAATAGTTCGCAAATACAAACAACAACCATACGCTTTTTCTGAACCGTCGCAAAATCCAATAAGCTGGACAGACTTAGTATTTGAGACCTCAACGAGTCTTTTAGCAGAAATAGGAGCCATGCTGGTCAATGACGTTGCAAAATTCTCCCATTCCTGGGCTAAATTATCAGGTAATGGCGAATCCCAATCAATGTTGGTTTGCCATAGTTTATTCATTAATATTTTTGCTGTCACAAAAATTGGGCCAGCAATTCCCAAAGGGTCAAAAAATTTTGAAATGAAACTATAAACTTCACGCTTTGTATAAAGTTTTGACTGGTCATATCGTTCAGAACAAGAAAGGTTAAAACTGTCATTTTTAACATCATATTTTAAACCAAGAGTTTTTGTGTAAATACTATCTTTGTCAAAGTCTTTCTCGTTAAAAATTTGATTTTCCAATGGAATATCTTTGATAGCTTCAGGGCAGTTTGATGCCCACTTATGCAGTGAGAAGCCGCCAATCGCTAAAAGCTCAATCAATTGATTCTTTAAAGTTATCAACTGCTCAATGCTGTCACTTGTGCATAAAACGTCATCAACAAAAGTATTTTTTAATAAAACTGACTTGGCAAGCTCATATTTATCACCATACCTATTTGCAAGCTCTATTAAACATTTTGTTGCTAGGTACGATGAGCTCTTTAGCCCATATGTAATTGTTTTAAGTTGAATGCATCTGATTGGCTCTTCAGGAGTTTCCCTCCACAATATATTTTGTAATGGACGAAAACTCTTTTCAACAAGACAGCAACGAAACATTTTAGCAATGTCAGTCATTAAGACATATCTTTGCAAGCGAAACAATAACAGAATATTGAATAATTGATTCTGAACGACAGGACCATTCAATAAAAAATCATTCAATGATAATTTTTTATCGACAGTTTTCATTGAACCATCAAAAACAACACGACAAGGTGTGGTTTTTGACTCCTGGCGCAATACTGGATGATGTGCCATAAAATAAACCGGATCAATAGCAAGATTATATTTTCCAATATCAATGTACTCAGCATGACCCATACTTATATATTCATTTATGAAAGCAGTATATTGTTTGTGCAATGCACTATCCCTTTGTAAACGCTTTTCAAGATTTAAGAATCGCTTTAATGCAGCAGTAAATGAATCACCCAGTAATGAATTTATTTCATTCAATTTAACTTTAAGCGGTAATTGAACTTCAAACTTATTTTTATTTAACTTTACAGTTTCATTAAATATTTTTTCTGTTAATTGTTCCTCTGAGGAACATTCTATAAATGTTTGCGGCACCTGCTCATTCTCCCAGAATTTTTGAATTGTATCCCCTAAAGTGCTAGATGATTCATTCAGTATATTACAAGATTGACAAGCTAAAGAAATTACCTTATTAGAAGGGAGTTGGGTTACATTTCCTGCTAAGACATTGCCTAACAGTGTCTCTATGATATATGGTCCTGGAACACCTTCCTGAACCTGGACTACTTGCGGTTTATTCAGCAACAACTGAAAGAAAATGTCAGCACCTAATAGTAGGCTAATCTTTTGTGGTTGGCTAAAATGTTCATCGGCTAGTTTAATATTGGATGGCAAATTCATTTTAGAAATATCTATGGGAGAATGTGGCAAATCCGTTGTAATAAGTGGCACAATGTGGCACTTTGCTTTAAATTGATAAGGAAATATGCAAGAATAAATATTCAGCAATGCCGAGATATTAGAGATACTTTCCCTATTAGAAATACCAATAACAGTAGTAGGATCATGAGGTGGTTTAATACCTAACTGTGAAATAAGTTCATTGGTTGCAAAAGAGGTTTGACTACCACTGTCAAGCAAAGCTTTGACAATGACCGGCTTCCCATTAAAATCTATGAGTTTCACTTGGGCAGTCGGCAGCAATACAGTTTGTGAACCAGGCAATGTCCGGCTCTTCAAAGAAACCTTTGGCTCAATGGCCTTAAAATTTTCATGAATCATTGTGTTGTGAGACCCTTTACAAATAGCACATTTAAATTTAAATGTACAAGGTGTACCCTTGTGAGAATTTAAGCACAAATTGCATAATTTATGGTAGGTAATATAATTAATTTTTTCATGAATAGCTAACAGCTTGAACTTGGCACATTTAAATAATTTGTGATTTGACTTACATAGAGAGCAGGTCTGCATGTCCTTTACAATGGCAGGATTCATTACAGCCTTTTTCTGAGGGAACACATCTGAAGGTGAAGTTTTTTCAACACAGGATTCCAGTGCTTTAGCTTTCTTTTCTAGGAAACAAAGGAAATCCTCTATTTTTGGCAATTCATTGTTATTTCTCTCCATGTTGAATTCTTTAACAGTGAACTGATCAAGTTTTTTCATAAGAATTGTTATAAGAATAATGCTCCACTGCTCAATAGGTTGATTTAAATTTTTGAGCGCTGAAACTTGTTGCCTAACCTGTGAAACAAAGGATCGCAGGGTAAGGGCTGTGCACTTCGTAATACAGGGAATTTCTAATAAAGCATTTGTATATTCAGTCACAACTTTCAATTTATTGTCATATCTTGATTTTAATAAGGCTAACGCTTCCTTGTAGCTTGAAGATACCAATGGCAAATTAACAACAATATCTAATGGCTCACCTTCCAAAAGTGTCCTTAAGTAGTATAATTTCTGAATATCTGACAAGTCAGATGCTCTGTCAATGACAGAAAGAAAAAGCTCGATAAAAGTGTAATATGAGCTTGTTTTTGACCCATTAAAAGTAGGTATTTGAATTTTAGGAAGCTTTGTTTGGGCTGATGTTTTTGACTTATCATCATTGGTGTACTTGGAAATCATTGTGTTAATTTTTCCCAAAGTCGCAAAGTATTTTAGCTCAAAAGCACCTACATCCTCCGCATCTTTTTCATCTAAAGTTGTTATTTCTGTTGTAAGTTGAATATATTTGCTATAATTTGTGATTAAAACTTCCCTCCTTGATTTAAGGTTTTCTATTTCTATTTGTAAATCAGGAGTTTCCATAAGTGTAACTGTTCGAGTCAAGTATGATTTACATTGTGCTCGTGAATTTATAAGCTTCTTGATTTTTTCCGCCATTGTGGCTGGAAAATAGGAACAAGACTTCAAACACAAAGACTACTACACAAAGACTACTAAACAAAGACTACTAAAGACTTCAACAAACTGTTTTTCAGGTAAAGTTATATAAAAATTTCTTACCAATTTTTGTGAATTTTCACTTCATATCCACAAGAAACAATAAGAGTATCAAAGCATTTCAAGGAGAAAACCACATTTTAAATAATTCCAATTTTTATAGATTGCCTTTTTATAAGTTTCAATAATTCATCGTAGAATGCCTGTAAAGTATGGTTTTAATGCAATCAATTGCAGTCAATGCAATTCGAAGTTTAAATGTACAAGCAACCTATACATATTATAATTGATAACAGACAATTCTACTATTAAGTTGTCACAGGAAACTTTTTGATGTACAATGCTTGTTTTATGGCGAATATGCAAGCAATGCAAATCAAAATTGATTACCTTACAACAACCTTGATAAGAAAGACAGAAAACACGGTCAATGACACGATAAAATTATGTTTTTACTGTAAACAATTGATACCAATGGCTGAAAAAAGGAAATTGTCCCGAACCTATCTTGAACGCACAGAACACAATAAAAATACAAAATACGCATAAAACACAGGGATATAGGTACCGTTTTTTCTTGCTGTAGTCAATGACGGACAGACCTCGGCCCACCGCTAATGTCTTGCGTTGGTAATAACTGCGCGTCAAAAGTCTTCGGGATGATAAATTAGTACAAACAACGTTTGTGGATTGAGATTGAATTCCATTCAATAAATGCGTGGTGAGGAAATTCCTGGTTTGGTAAAATAGTGCGAACAATGCCCGCACTGGTAGGAGCCGCTTATCCCTCAATCTTCACACCAAGTACAAAAATAATCTCGCTGTACACTGGAACTTATTCTGACATAACCAATGGCAGTGCAGAATAAAGTTACTCGCATTCAATGAAGCAAGTGACGACGCCCTTTGTTCTTGACAAGGCACGTGGCGCACTCAGTTACAACGTTGAAAAAATATGCTGCAGCAATGCCGCAGGCTTAAAAATACAGCTCACCAACTGACGACCATTGCTCGAAGGTCCAAATTCATGTCTACGAAGAAACACACGAAGGAATTTTGTAATATTAGAAATAATAACGCCAGAGTTGAAAATGGTGAACATGCTGCATTTTATTCGAACAGACAGAAGTTTTGACAGATGACGGTTGACATTAGCCGTCAGTGTTGCCTTATAAAAATAACACTATATTATGTATCAAACATCAGCTGTGCATAGATATTTATACGTATCTACATTATTTAATGTTCCAATTTAAAATATCTACATAGATAGACAAACAGATATTCCATTCCATTGCAATAGACAATCGGACATTATTCTTTCGAATAATATCCACAATGCTTGTATCGCAATGACGTTAAAAGTTATGATAATATCTAAGCTGTTGTTGATATGCGAATTCGGTATTGTAACTTCGCGACAAGGTTGTCGATAACTTTCACATTCCTGCCATAATTCATGAGAGTTTGCCATGCGTGATTCAATATCCGATTCTGGAATGATATATGTGGTTAATCTAACCACTATGCACTGTTGGTACCTTCTTAGTTCGGTGAAGGTGGCATACTTAGTTAGGGAAATGCTTGTATTTATTTAGTGCCTTAGCTTTAGTAATATTCATTTTTTTTCAACTGTATCAATAGCATTTGTTAATAGCTGAATTTTTAATACAAAAATATAGAATTCATAATAAGCTAGAATACGCTCGTGGCTCCGTCTGCGTAGTATTTTGTAAATGTTCCCGCTTCCTACGCAAACTTATTCCTGAGATTAAAAGTAGCCAAAACGTTATTCCAGACTATAATCTACCCATGTGCCGAACTTTAGCCTAATCCGTTTAGTCGTAACAGCGCAAACGAGTAACCAAAATGCAAACATCTACACATCCAAACTGCTATGCACACAAACTTTCGCATTATAATGAGGCTTATTATAAATCTTGTATCTTTATACAGTACATACTGTTAGTTTTGGGGCATCGAAAAGTGTGTGTACTTACTTTTGAAACAAATCTCAAACAAGTCCGTTTTTGAAGAGGCTGTTTTAATTCATACTAAATTTACGTTGCAAATTCACTTGACTGGAAATTTTTGCTTGCTGTCTAGTACAGACTAAAAACAGACGCTACAAATATCACGCTGGTTTAGTGGCCGTATTCCATTTACGCAGTAAAATACGGCACCTGCAGTGCTATTTGGAGTGTCTGTGTGAATATTGATGCACATCTCGACACCTCCTCCGGCCATCGACGTCGGACACCTGATGTGGCCCGTGACAAGAGTACGTAGGTACATTCCAGATGACGTACATACATACATACGTTATTGTCGACTGTATGTCACTCAATAACCTCAGTTTATTACTTATTCTCTCTGATATTGTAGTCGTTTCGCTGTGGAAAAAATTTACACTTGATTGGATTTGAATGTGAAAGTATGGACTTCAATAATAAAACTATTCACTCGTTCAAGTGTAATTTTTTTTGACCAAAATAAGTTGTTAATGTTGTTTAAATTATTTCAACTTGTTTCAAAATTGATTTAAAACCCATTTAGTTAAAAAATAAATTCATACTTTCATAATTTTTTCATCTTTCATCCTAATGATTACTGTATTTACAATTTATATTTCGTGAAATAAAATTGAGATAGAATTATCTAACTAATAATAGAAAGTCAGAGCTTTCATTTCCTTAAAACCTTTTGTGTGAGTGTTAGTTCCCCCTCGACAGGTCGCGGTTTTTTAGGCATAATTAATTGATGTTCGCTCATTATGCGAATTTCTGCCATCGGTAATTCTTGATTGACGAATTGAGTCGAATCTCGGGGATGTTTCTTGTGGCATCAATTAGATTTTAACCACATAATGTTTGATAAAATTCTTCTAAAATCTAGTTTAAATTTAAACTAACCAGCTTAAAGTGCCAGTTGGTACAAGCTAAGTAAGCTGATATTTTATGTTTGGCTTACAATAAATTTACATCCTATGAAGTCTAATTAATTTCGTTCGGTAGCGTAGCTTTACGAGCAACATTATGTCTCAAAACTGTGGAGCTAAGAGTTTGTTAACCCGGGCCCCGCCAAAATGTGTGGTTTAATCAACAATGTAAACATATCATGTTATTTCAAAGTAAGTACATTAATATTCGAACTAACACGCATAAATGCGCTACTAATATTGTATACGTGTAGAGACTAGAGATTTTGAAAATATTTAATATTTATTTTATTTTATTTTATTTTATTTTATTTATTTTATTTTAGTCTTATAGCGTAATAAAAATGTCATGATCTTTAGCAGAACGGTGTAGAGTGATAATGCCCCCGGATTGGGACTATTCCTTATCTGGGCAACAGGATCACGTCCTGGCCGAACAAAGTAAGAGAGATATTATCCCTATTAACTAACTTAAGTTGTTTCTAACTGAGTGTTCTGCAAAAGCTGTCCTGTCCTACTGGGGGTGTTGTCATTCCAATACTGTATAGAAAATTCAAACTCGTTATCAATAAAATACTTACTTTTAAATTCACCCCATTTCTATTAAATAGTCAGAACCTTATTTTAAATACAAAACTGTACCCAGCCAAGAAATACTACGCGCACTGTAGACTGTATCAATAAACATTTAAATTACATTTTACACAAAATCTCCAACTATTCGCATTACTCCACAGTCAAGAAAGGAGTTCAATCAAACAATTATAATTTGTAATTAAATTTTGATCGTGTTTGCGTCAGTGACGGATCTATTTGCGCAATTCTCTTTGTGTGCGGACGATTGCATATAAATGTAGCCTCCATGTTAATTGGTTTTGCTAAATAGCAACGCGCTTTGATGACAAAGTGTTAATACCACTTATGAGCAACGATTTGCCACTCGGCCACTTTATTGACATGCACATTTCAATAGATTAATCCACACGTACAGATAAGGTTTAAAATTTGCGATCAGAATATCTGATAAATACGACTTTAATTTGCATCGCACGAGAGTTATTCCAAATTACATGCATGGAATACTCGCTTCAAAGCCCCAACTCCATGTTCTAGATATTACGATTCCACTTATCTCGACCGAACCTAAGATTTATAAAGAAGTGTAAGTTCGTCCCACTCTGCGTCGAATTGCTTTGCTCTATTGAGGCACGAAGCCTTTTTGACGGCAATTTAATCAAATTTTATTGGAAAAATTTAAAGCATTATATTTAATTAACTTTATATTTTATAATCATGATTCACGAAACTTTTTTGCATGACTACTTTTGTCCCTTTTCGATACCTTTTAGTCTGGAATAACACATAGGCTACTTTTTATCCCGGGATTAAGTTCCCGTGGGAGAAATTTTACACGGGCGAAGCTCATAATGCAATCGCAGAAAAGACATAGGAATATTATAGGCGAAGAACTCCAACTTTTATAGAAGTAGCTAAAATATGTAGGTATATTGTATCTGACCAAATTTAATTACATTTCTTTGTGGCAATTGCAACGATAACATGTCTCTTTTGATCCCATAGAGACATCTTGAATCAGTATATTATGGAGTTAGGGTATCTCCCAAAGGAGGACCGTTCACAAAAAGAAGCGAGGAAAAACCGAATAAGCTTCAACATTCAAATAACAAATATTTGTTTGAAGGAACCTGTTTACATACGTCGCAATTTGTGAAGTTTGTACATCACTATTTTTTTTTATACCACTAAGGTGGCAGACAAGCATACGGCCCACCAGAAGGACTGGTGGTCACCGCAGCCTATGAACGTTAGCAACACCAGAGGCGCCACACTCGCGCTGCCGACCCTGTAAAAACCTTCTTTTCTTCTTTGTATGAGAAAAACTTACTACAGATTTTCCATGATAGACAATGGTATTAATTTATTTTTCATACATACATATGTAACCCAATGATGTTACTCACCAACTAGCGCGAGGTAGCTATGCAGAGAACTCTTTCCCAGGGCGCCTTGTTACAGAGTTTCTAGTGGGTGCGCAAGGGAGGCCAGGGCTCTGACGAAAACAGCCAATAGGGTGTACACACATATATTTACTAAGTACACAGAGATACACAGAGACACACAGAGAGCTTATTCACTGATAGACACAAATATCACAGGTACACAGAAGTAAAGTCAGGGCTTAGGTACTAATACTACTCAATAGACCTTTGCCGCGTGAGCAGGTAGAACGGGTAAGCAGCTAACTACACTTATAATTGGGTGACAATTACTGGCCTTGAGTAAGTTGAGAGCAGCACAGCACGAGCGTGCCACGTGGAGGCGGCTGGTTCCTCTCAAAACACCTCGCTCGTGCAGTCCACGTGTCTTTGGGTGTGGCTCTGCCAACCGTGGACGGCCGCTTTTCCCGTAGTAAAAAACCCTGTCATGAAAGAAACGACAAATCAAGATCTTGGCTGCGCGACAGACGACAATCGACCCGCTTTGCAAAAGAAGAAGTGACTCACCAGTTTTCTGGGTAAAATGTAGTAAGATGTAATGCAGCAACCCAATCACAGCCTGTTAGGTTATGCGAGGTAACAAATAATCGCGCTTGAGCGAAAAACTGATTCGCGGCACAGTCTCAGAGCAAAAGCCAAAGGACCTCCAACTCCCCCAAAGCAGGTCTCGGTCAAAGTCCCGTCTTTCACGAAAAAACTTAACAAAACCTGTTTCTTTAATGCAAAATCATCGGGCCGTGCCACAGACAAAACTTGTCACTTGTGTCAAAGCAAAACCACAGATCACAAAACGAGCGATGAATTGATTAAGGGCGGCTTTACACATTGTCAAGCCCGAGTACCAGATTGCTACACAAAAAATAAATGCTACACATATGGTCACGCCGTTATCGCAAAAGGGGTAGGCAGAGGCATATTATATTATGCCGACTTCCACTTCGACTGCCTCTGTGGCGCGGTCGGTAGTGATACCGCCTGCGGCGCTGGATGTCGTGGGAATCGACCCACCGGAGACAAATATTTGTGTGACCCACAAATGTTTGTCTCAAGAATCTGGGTGTTCTATGTATAATATATATGTATTTTAAAGTATATAAGTATTATTATCCGTGGTCTCATACCCATAACACAAGCAGGTTATTCCTAGCTACTTTGGGAGCAGATAGCGCTGTGTGAAATGTCCTTGAATATTTATTTATTTTAATTAAAACACATACCACAGTTATTTCAATAAATCAACAGAAGTATGAAGTACCTACGTCTTAGAAGGTTTTGCTTCTCTATCAATCCACCTCGGTTGGTTTGGTGGAGCAAACATCTATGAGTTACGGGGAGGATATTTTGTCTGGTGAGCCGTATATATGTTGACCACCACTATCACACAATGTAACAGATTTGGTAATTAAAATTGTAAAGGTATGTACTTAATCACGTTATATAAACTTTCTTTTATTAAACTTGCTACCTTAACTCCTGTGTTTTTTTTTAATTCATTGTACAAATAGAGCACGTTCTGATTATTATCAACTTTTTCCATTTCATTTCGCATCGAGCAGGCTAAGACGGGGGTCTAATCTATAGTTTCTTAATAATAGACGCCACTTCCCCGCGCCGCCGCGCCGTACCGCCCGCCGCCGCGTCGCCACGGTGCGGAAAATTAGACTTTTAGCGATTGACTGAATATTTTCCTGTAACAAGCACTGATCGATTTGTAATTGGAAATAAAGAAATGCAAAGTATTGTAACTATCAAGTACGGTAACAAAATGTGACAGTGTGTGGTATAAAACATAATTATTGTTAGTAAAACAATCATTTAAAAATAGTTGATTCGTGAGTTGATCGGTTTAGTTGGTCGGAGTGGAAGTGGCGGGGTCTCATACGTTACTTTCTTCTCAACTAGGTACTCCTCAGTCGTTCCTCTCGACTTATCTACTTTTGTTCTACAAGATTTTAGACTGTCGTTCATGTTCAGTAAGAGAGTATTTCAAATATCTATAGTGATGATGGGCATATTAGTTATTTTTTTTTTTTTTTTATACTACTTAGGTGGCAGACAAGCTTACGGCCCACCGGAAAGTTGGTAACCGTAGCCTATAGACGTTTGCAACACCAGAGGCGCTACACACGCGCTGCCGACCCGTGCACAGGTTGTGACGACCCACAGTTGAAATTTTTCAAGCCGCCCGTAAGGCCTTCAACTTGGCTTAACGACTGTCATTTTACTGACAACCGGGACCAACGGCTTATCGTGCCTTCCGAAGCACGGAAACGCTCGTAAATAAATGTCACAAAGTGGTCCACGTGGTGGTCACCCATCCATATCCGGCCATAGTAAATGTTGCTTACTGCAGTGATCGTTTACAGAACACTGAGTCCGCGGGGCCACGAGCGCTTCAAGATGTTCATATGCTTCTACTTTTCTATGTAATGATTCTTCTTCCTTACGATACTTCGTAAAGGGCTTTCCGATGGAGGCAAAACAAATATGTAGAGAAACATATGTAAATAGAAGTTTAAGTAACGTATGATTTAAACTTTTATTATGATTATGATACAGCGGAAATAAACACATTATGTTCACCTCGGAGTATCACGTAACCAACCTGTAAATACGATGATCCATAACATATCATTGGATACATCGGACAGTGTATCGATAACGTGATGTCGTACCGTATTGTGAGGCTCAGTCACATGTTTACACGTCCACTGCATTGTCCGACACCATTCGATACACAACTACTTTCAACTAATAGAGAGAGAATAACTTTATTTATACAACGATTTTTTTAAAACTTAATTACCTATAGAGGCACGTAGACACAAACAGTAGAGATAAGTAGGCATATTATCAGATTAAACACTTTTTTTACAATTGGGTGAAATTAATATCGTTGTGAGATCAAAATTTAGTCACATCATCTCATATCAAATCCATTAGGGTTAACTGCTCCCGCTTTGAAGTCCGACAGGAACTTTCTTTTGCGTACCCGTAGATTATGAAATGAACTACCTGCCACGGTTCTGCTAGGGCTCTTAAAAAGGGGCCTTAGAAGATGTAGCTCCTCTAGTGTTGTAAACGGCTAAAGCGGGGTTGTACGCTTGTCTGTCAAAGTTAAAGTCAAAGACGTCTGAAAAATGTTCTGAAAGCACTCTAAAAATTATAATCCCTAACCAAAATTAAAATCTGTTCACTATCACAATTTTGTAAGTTAAGAAATACAAAGTCTAACAACTTTCCAAGTTTTACTTAATATAGTGAAGTAATCCAATTAAAGACCAATTATACCGACTCACGTAGAGGTTATGCAAGGGTGAACTGGTGAAGGGCATCAGGTGAGGTGAACATCTCGCTCCTTGAGACGGAATTTTTACATCTAGATCAAATTATTAAGTTCTCTCTCTCGCTTGACAGGCAAATGAAGATTAGAGACTAAATTAAGATCTAGCTTCAAATTTCTGTGGCTTTGAATATAGAAATGTATGTAAAAATAAATATTTTCCGTCAAGACCCGGTTGCATTCAAAACACCAAGATTTAAGTTCGATGTCCAGATTATTTTATTGAATCATTATAATTACACGCTCGTGGCCCCGAAGACTCAGTGCTCTGTAAACGATCACTGTAGTAAGCAAAATTTACTATGGTCGGTCATGGATAGGAGGTTTCCGTGCTTCAGAAGGCACGTTAAGCTATTGGTCCTGGTTGCTAGTAAAATGGCAGGTGTTTAGCTAAGTCGAGACCAATAAGGGCGGCTTGAAAATTTTCAACAGCAGGCACTCACAACTTGCGCCTGTCCAGGTCAACATGTTAATACGGCTCACCACCTATTACGTAGGACAAAATCTGAAACGGAAAATGTGGACATGTAATATGCCTCTGTCTACTCCTTTGGGGATGAAAGGCCTATGTATATATGTATCATAATCACAGTCGATTAAACGTCTACTGCTGGGCACAGACCATTCCACTGTCAGAATAGCACCCCTGTCGAGTCTACTGTTGCCAGGTGATCAAGGCAAATAAAAATCATATAATACTCTCACTTTAAAATTTCGCCAATTTAAAACTAAAACTATCACATTACTTTCCTAAAAATAAATTGATATACATACTATAAACCGATCAAAATAAATTCAGGTACATTACGTAAATCAGTACCAAAGTGGCCCGGCCTTTGAAATGGGTTACAAAGAGAAACCTTTGTATAACATCCATTTGGTATTCGGCGAATGATGGGCACATGTGCGACGCGGGCCGTTGTCAGGCACTCGTAAACAATACATACTAATAATTATAAAGCTGAAGAGTTTGTTTGTTTGTTTGAACGCTAGGATCTCAGGAACTACTGGTTGGATTTCAAAATTTCTTTTACAGTGTGATAGTCCATTTATTGAGAATGGCTATAGGCTATATAACATCACGCTAAGACGAATAGGAGCGGAGCAGCAATCAAGAATGTTTTGAACACGGGGAATATTTTTACCGTCTGAGAGCTTCCGAGGCGTACGCTGCGTAAATAGTTACAGTTAGGTAAAAATTGTGTATTACAAAATTGTTCCTCTTAAAATGTTCTACAAAAAAGTCCGCGACAGCATATGTCTATCTATTAAGGTTGCTCACAATAACCTAATTTATCTATCTCTTAAGGTTCGCTCACGATACAATGAAACTGAAGAGTTTGTTTGTGCTAGGATCCCAGAAACTACTGGTTGCATTTCAAAAATTATTTTACAGTTAAATATTCCATTTATTGAGGCTGGCTAATGGCGATATAACATCACACTAAGACGAATAGGAGCGGAGCAGCCATGAATAATGTTTCGAGAACGGGGATTATTTCTTTCTTTTGAGAGCTCCCATTGCGGACGCTGCATAAATAGTTAAAGTAACGTAAAAATTGTGTATTACAAAATTGTTCCTCTTAAAAAGTTATAAAAATAAGTCCTTAACAGCATATGCCTATCTTTTAAGGTTCACTTACAATGAATAACCCTCTTATTAGTCACGGGACATCCTTCCTGAGGGCTTACCCGGGGCTCTCAACCATAGGCTGTTGGGCGTTACGTGAGGTTTTCTAGTCGGTAAGAGTCCGGCATAGCATCCTACGAGGATTTTCCCTCACGATAAAAAAAAAAAAATAACCCTCTTATTAAGTTTTAAAGTATGAGCGACGCGACGGGAGTAAACTTGGTCTGCAGTGGCCGCCAGTCAACTGAACGATAAAAACCGGTCAATCGCGAGTCGGACTCGCACACGATGAGTTCCATACCGAAAAATGAATGGGTGGAAGTAAAAGCGACGGGAAACATTATATCACTTTAACACCTCTTTCCTTCTCACTCTCATGTGACGCAACGAAGATATGCGGTTCAGCTCTAATGAATTCAAGCGACGCGACGCGACGGGGGTAAATGCAACGGGAAACATTATTATACATACTCGAAATATTAATACCATACCTCTCTCTTTCTCACTCTCATGTGACGCAAACGAAGTTGCGCGGGTCAGCTAGTATATTATATAGCTGGAAATATGGTGCTGATGACGCAAGGCGATGGGACCGATGTTTTATGTAAGTATAGAAAACACAGATAGAACCTTTAGTCTTAGGCCACCTCTAAGATTTTGTTAAAACATAGACCAAGTGTAAGGCCATTAGCAATATAGGTAGGGTCCCGTAGTTGCTAATTTGTAAGAATTATTTATTTTAACCAAACCCTAAATAGCCTAACTATAACCCTAAATAGTTACTTGTTATGCAAGTGAATAGAGATTTTTGTAGATTACTTGTAATATTAGTGACGAACTGTTTATAGCTTTAAAGTATTGGCCACGTCATTGAATATTATGCAATTTTTTAAATATATCAACCTGATCCATGAAGATTATATTAACCCGTTTTGTCAGCTTTACTAATATGTACCAATATTTATACTATGCCAAATTCTAGTCTAGTCTAAAAGTTAGTATCAGACATAGATTATCAGTGCAGACAGACAAAGTGATGACAATAACATTATGAGACCCTAAAAACAATAAAAATGCCATTTATCTTTGTAAGTGCAAAACGAGGCAATCAACACTCAGTCGCAATATCCGGCTGCACAGTAAATTAGTGTATCGTAGCACTAACTAACATTGCCCGTGAGGTGTGTCCACAATTTGTCGTGTGGACGGAGTCTGTCGGGTGTGTTCGGCGAGCTGGAAAACGATTGTCGGCCATGACACGTTGGGTGATCGGATTTAACTAGCACTAGTTATAATATTGGGAGATATAAATGCTTGATACCCTTAATTGGTAGTCTTGGTGCGTGGTATCACCGCGAGTAGGTGCAAATTTATATACTACTTACTTAGTCACTTTTTTTTTATATACTTTTTTAAAAATATACTTAATAAATATGAACTCTACATGTCAGGTCAGTTTTGCAAAATGATGTTTAACACTTTAGTTGAAATTTCATAAGTGTTCTTTATTACTTGGGTGTTTTTATGGGTAATTCCACTATGCCATATAGTATACCATTCCACCACAGTGGGCAAAACCGCAACGTTAAAAATTTTCATGTCCACTTTTCCCCACTAATTCACTAGGGTCACCAAAACAAATGCTACACCAAAATATAAGAACTAATATGAAGATCAATAAAACAAAAGACTATCGGCAAGTTGACAAGGTGACAAGAGCGAACACACCAATCACAATAAGCGAGTTTGACTGACTCCATTAGATACCCTACCTATATTAGCTATTTCTCATGGGACACATTCTTGTAAATTTATCGGTAATACGTGTATACAAAGGACCCTTTAGGGCCACCTCGTCCACTCTATCAGAATGTCCACTGTATCAAAATGTCTACTGTATCAAAATGCCTACTGTATCAAAATGTCCCTTTCAGTCCAGAATGTCAAATTCCCAGAATGTCAAGCGGTTTCAAAATGTCAAGTTCCCAAAATGTCAAGTTCCCAAAATTTCAAATTCCCAGAATGTCAAGTTCCCAGAATGTCAAGTTCCCAGAATGTCAAATTCTCAGAATCCATCCAACTTGATATTCTGCGAAACTTGATATTCTAACTTGATATTTCCGCTTGACATTTTGACATTCTGGACTGAAAGGAAAATGTCCTTCTACTCTATCAAAATAAAACAATTTGCTAATTGCAACAGATTTATTGTCTGTATACAACAAAACTGACTAATAGATGTAATTTTTTTAATTAGCAAGTTTAAAATTTACAACTTTTCTTAAAAATTGCAATGGTGACATATCATCTGTTTGAAGTTTCCTTAAATAATATTTATATTTTTTATCAAAATAAATGTCCTTGTTCCTTCTATTTTTTCGTAGAGGATTAAATAAAAGGTTTTTAATTTTAAAATCAAAGTGAATGGATTCCTTATGTAGGCATTTAATAAAACAAAACAAGTTTGGGGATCTCCTTATTCTCGAGTTTAATCGTCTGTGCCAACCTTCTAAGGAGTTGGTTGTACGATGTTCATCAAACGCAGTTGACACTGTTTCAGACAGTAAAGGATACCATTGCCGATCGAAATATTTTTGGAATAGTTCCATTTCTAGTGAGTTAGGTGATATTTGCATTATAGCTAACCAGCCTTCTTGGATATAATTTATTGGGAGAAGAGGTAATAGGAAACACAGCGTAGTAACGGTTCGCCCTTTACAATTTTGTAATCCCAAATCATTGCTTTTCTTAATAATTGCTTCGTTGTAATGGAGGAAACATCCCGAAATGTGTACATTTGGAAATACATGGCGAACAGCGTTCATTTGTACCTTTTCATAGTCGCACTTATATTTAACCATGCGAACGTTTAGTTTTTCTTTAATGATGGTGAATAAACGGGTGTAGGTTTCTTCCGTTTTATCGGGTAGTAATGCAAAAATAACCGGAAAGATGTTAATAGATATTTCTGTAGATTTAACGTCTAAATGAATTAAAAATAATTGGTAAAATGGCTTGGGGCATGCTTTAAAAGTGCCATCTCCATAGAATGAATTAGTTTTGTTGTAATGAATAATTTTTCGACTGCAGACAGAGGAGAATATTAAAAATGTTTTATTAGTACCATTTTCGAAAACATAAAAAGATTTTGCAAAATTTTCTGGAATTTTTACATCTTTCACATTCTCGAAATGCAATTTTTCGGATTGGAGAAAGTGTCTACGTGTTCTGTATAAAGTATTTTTTACCTGTTCAAATCGTGGTATTTCACGGATATAATTGATGCCTTTTTTTTCTAAGAGGTTCGAATAGATTTTCAAAAATTGTTTGGATGTATCCTAGGTCTTCACATACCATTTTTTTAACTGATGCCAATACTTGCGATACTTCGTTTTTTACTACTTCTGAACGACATCCATGCATATTTTCCCGAAGCACTTTAGTTTCATTTGCATTCAAAGTAATAGTTGCTGAACATTCATTTCGATTTACGCATCTCCATAAAGTAGATTTATTTTTATTTATTTTATGCAGGTTGTACCGATAACCACCACGTAGGACAGTTTTCTGCCCTTTTGATTGACTGTAATATCGAAGCCATACATTGCAATTAATTAATAATAAAAAAGGAACTAGAACCACGAGAAAATATCCCCCTTTTGATAAAATCAATCCTTTCACATGTGATAGTTGACATGTGTCGGTAAGACAAACTATCTCTTTAAATATAATGAAGTGGCCAGTAGTATAATTGTGAGGTTTTAATCTACAAGGAAATTGAACCAATATTCCTTTTGATTATTTACTCATTCCTTCGGATACGGTGCCCGGTGGACAATTTGATACAGTAGACATTTTGATACAGTGGACATTCTGATATAGTAGACATTATGGTACGGTGGGCATTTTGATACAGTGGACAACTTGATACAGTGGACATTCTGATAGAGTGGACGAGGTGGCCCTAAAGGCAAAATACCTGAATTTCAGATAAAAGCATACTTATTATCAATGATATAAAAACTATAGATACGTTATAGACACTTGAAAATGACAACATGTAAAGTAGGTAATTGCCTGAAAATCTGTGACGCGGCTGTAGGGTTAGCGAAAGTTCTATTAGCACTGTTTTAAATTCTGTTAGTAAAGAAAACTCGAAAAAAACATGCCTTCATGTATCTTCAGATGATACAAAGCTACACAGCAACTGTTCAATATAAAAACGTGTCATTTCATGTGTAAGTACAATAGAAATAATAATATTATTTAATTTTCTCGGATCGATAAAATGGCGGCAAGTATAATGAATGCATAAGAAAAATGTACTCTATAGTCTGTGGTTAGGCGCCCGCGACCCGTAAGGGGATGTCGGGGAGATTTTGTACATACTAATGTTTTATTTTGCTATTTCATTTTTTTTTTATTTAGGTAATTATTTTTCTTTAAAAAATAATGAAACATAATAATAATATATTAAGATTATTAAAATGATTTAAATTACAAATATTTGGATTACTTAAGTACTAGGCTATACTAAATTGACTGCCTCTGTGGCGCAGTCGGTAGTGATACCGCCTGCGGCGCTGGAGGTCGTGAGTTCGATTCCCACCGGAGACAAATATTTGTGTGACCCATAAACGTTTGTCTCAAGAGTCTGGGTGTTTCTATGTATTATATGTATGTATTTAAAAGTATATAAGTATTAATATCCGTAGTCTGATACCCATAACACAAGCAGGTTATTCCTAGCTTACTTTGGGATCTGATAGCGTTGTGTGAAATGTCCGTCAATATTTATTTATTTATTTAAATTATTACTTATTAAATAAATGTTTCTGTATGATATTGTTAAGTATATTTTTATTTTATGGCTTAAATTACTTACGTTAAATTTTAATAATCCGATAAACTACATTAACATTTTATAAATTTAAATATTACGTACTTTACCCGTAAATACATTAAATATTATTATGTTTGAGTAAAAGAAATTCAAGTTTCCCTTTTGACCCACATTCCTCTGATATTGACTTCATGCATGCCACCACAGATAATTTATAGAATTGTTTTTTCAAATTTATAAAAGTTTAGCTGTTTTTGAAAGTCGCAATGTTCGTGTATAACGTGTCTATATATGATACGTCTTTGCTTATTAATATGTAATTTCTTCAGAATCCCTATGGATTCTGAAGAAATTACATAAAGAAAGTGTGTGAATATCTATATATTCACACACTTTCTTTGCAGTAGTCATATAGAATAACGCTTTGTATTTAATCTTAAGCTAAGTTCGGAATACTTTAACGAAAACATAATGTTTAATTCTTGCTAAAAAGGTAGCTAATAATTATTTAGTTTTTTACTGACATTTTCTAAACACTTAAATCTATTCGATGCATTTACTAAATTAATACTTGAACTTTCATATTGCATGAGTAATAATACAACATTCTTAATACATCGTCAAACACTTCCAAATAGTTTTCCCACAAATTTCCCCAATTTAACCGTTCAAGACGTAGCTTTGTGTGAATAATTCCACCCTTTACCTCGGTGGAATTACTCCCAGTTGTGCATTTCATTAAAGAAAGAATATTGTTTGTACTCCGTATTTTAACGGTATTTCAGAGTACTTATTTTCCTACACGCACGCAAGGAAGCAATAAACATCATTTCTAAATGAGATAGTCGTCGATGTGGGACTCCCTCGAGAGAACAGTAGTTCCCTTTTTATCCCGGAAACCTAAATATATATAACTCAAAGGTGACTGACTGACTGACATAGTGATCTATCAACGCACAGCCCAAACCATTGGACGGATCGGGCTGAAATTTGGCATGCAGGTAGATGTTATGACGTAGGCATCCGCTAAGAAAGGATTTTGATAAATTCTAGCCCCAAGGAGATAAAATACGGGAAGCGGAAACGGGAACAAATTTTACGCGGGCGAAGCTGCGGGCATCCGCTAGTACATCATATTCCCACAAGAAAACACATGCCGGGGATAACCAAATTTCACGCGGTCTTAAGGTCAAAGCCCACTTTAACGACTCCGCTCCCACCCGGCAAAAATAATATAATTCAAATATAGGCTTTAAACATTGCTCTCTAGATGTATTTTACATTGCCATCATCAATTAGCAGACAGCTCACTTTCAGCGAGCTTACCGCCGTCAGACTGCTCGGGAGTGGACGCCTCGCTGGGCGTGCGTTGTAGACGAGCGGTCGGCGCGGTGCCCGCGCGCTTACTGCTAGCAGCCGCCGCATGGACTGTTGTCCGTTGAACCGTGTCTATTGCGAAAGGCGAGAGCGGTCGGCGGGTGGACAGCTGGCCGTCTGCTAGCTGTCGCCGTGTGGACTGTTGGGTGCGTGCTAGCTGTCGCCGCGTAGACTGCGAGCAGTAGTCTTCTTTTAGGGCAGTGTTGGGTGGGAGCGGTGTTGGAGCGGGGTCGTTAAAGTGGGCTTTGACCTTTAGTTGCATGCGCCCCTTAGTGTATTAGTAAAATAAATAAAATAAACGTAGTAAGGTACAAAGCATTGGTATCAGACTTGCTGAGCAGCTCAATAGATAGCCGTGTGCCTATGGCGCTTACAATTTTATCATAGTGAAGAATTTCAACTTGTTTTCACCAGAGCTACAGAACCGTACGTTCTGTAGCTCAGTTGTTATCTTATTTTTACTTTAATAATAAACATGGTATGATATTACTTAAATGAAATAAGGCTCTCTCCGCCAAGCCACCCAATAATGGTGTTCTTAATTGACTCGAAATGAAATTTTCATACCTAACTCATTTACAAAAAGCACTCAATATTAATGGAATCTTCTGGAATTAATTAAGAGAGCATTATTATCCAGGATGAAATATAATTATTGTTTTATGTATTGCAATCTCATTCAACTTAATTATTTTCAGTGTAAAACCAAGCTAAGTCTGTAGGCGGAAAGCGATTACTGTTTCTCGTAGCGAACCATATTGGTATTACTTTTCAGTGGTTTCAGATTTATGAATACTACATTTGAACATCTGAAGGATATAATAACTAAACAGTTGCTTTTACAAAATAATAAAACAACTTGCTGAAAATTATTAAATACTAGCTGAGCCCGCAACTTCGTTTACGTCACATAAGGTGTATGAAAGGAAAGGTATTTCTTCATCAGAGTCATCAAGCAGCGTCTGAAACTGCCCTGTTTGCTTAATCATAAAAGAGCTTAATGATTAAGTCTATTTTAAAACAATTCAGTCCACGCCTTCGGCGCGGACTGAATTGTTTAAAAATAGTCTTAATCATTAAGCTCTTTTATGATTAAGCCAACACGCCAGTTTAGGTTCACTCACATTCAAAGAAACCCCTACAATTAAAATTTTCAAAATATCTGATTCTTAAAAGTGTTATAACTCTTTTATTTCTAAACCGATTTACATAAAACAAACGCTAAATGTTAACTGAAGCAAACCTCAACACAATAAAAAAAACCGCATTGCAATCGGTTGAGCGGTTACTGAGATTAGCGTGCACAACCGTACAGACAAACAGATATACAGACATACAGACATACAGACATACAGACAAACAGACAAAAATTCTAAAAATCATTGTTTTGGGTTCTATTGCGTTCATAAAGCCCCCCTATAATATTTTTCTTATTTATCTTCCATGTACAGACAGCGACCCGTTACGAATTTATTATATGTATTGATGATTATGGAAAATTCCTAAACAACGTCACCTAGACCAAATGGGATCTATATAACTGATAAACATACTTGAACTTATATATTTCTAAATACATAGACACATATTATATTATTATACATAGAATACACTCAAACTCCGAATCAAACTTTTGTGGGTCACACACATACTATATTTGGACAGATCGAACCCAGGATCTCAGCGCGCCAATCGGTTAAACTACCGAATGCGCCACCGCAACTGTCAAAGTTGAGAAATATATCGATCGCATACAAAATACAATGTCAGCACAGCGATTTTAAAGTGATTTTTTTATACCACTAAGGTGGCAAACAAGCATACGTCCCACCAGAAGGACTGGTGGTCACCGCAGCCTATGAACGTTTGCAACACCAGAGGCGCCACACTCGCGTTGCCGATTTTTACATTTGCAACCTTTAGTGTATATTTCTTTTTAATAAGTTTATATAAAAAGTGTTACACGGGTGAAACCGCCGGCGCCATCTAGTTTGGAATAAGACTAGGGCAACAAATTGAATTAATTACTAATATTTAAATCAAGTTTCAAAACTATATCACTATTCTATAATAACTATTTAACTCATAATTATAGTTTCCATTATAAACAATCACTCTACAGTACTACTGCCTCTGTGGCGTAGTCGGTAGTGATACCGCCTGCCGCGCTGGAGGTTCTGGGTTCGATTCCCGGGTCGATCCAAATATTTGTGTGATTCACAAATATTTGTTTCGGAGTTTGGGTGTTCTCTATGTGTTATATGTATGTATTTAGAAATATATAAGTATGTTTATCAGTCATCTAGAACCCATAGTACAAGCTTATATTAGCTTAATTTGGGCTAGATGATGTTGAGTGTGAATGTCCACAAATATTTATTTTATTTATTGATCATAGACAAGTGCGTAGTCCGTGTTCCGCGCTCAGTGAGACCTCGCCTATAACGAGGCGTAAGGCGCTATTACCGAGCACCGGCGTACTCACTGTTTCAATGTCGTACCTACTACACCAGGGGTTCCCAAACTTATAGGTATCACGCCCCCCTACGGTTAAAATTAATATGCCCACGCCTCCCCTCAGCCCAGGGAACAGCAAGTGGGCACGCCAAACAATTTAAAAATAAAATAACAGTAATTATTATTTTTCTAATTTTAGTATTTGTGGTTATAGCGGTAACAGAAAGATAATATAATCGAGGTGCCTGAAATACAACCTCGTGACGGAAAGACAGACAGACGGACGCCGAAGTTTCTTGAATAGTGGCCCGCTTTGGCCCTTTGAACACGGAACCCCGAAATATTAAATAAAATAAGAGAAGGTAATAAAGTTTATAAATACATCTCAGACCTCCCTCTTGTTTACTATCCCACTTCTTTGAGGGGTGGAGAGCCACGCCACCATCTTGGCCTGCTTCTGTAAGACTGGCGAGCAGCAAACCCGTCGTTCTCAGGCCCTTGGTCATGAAGGCCGGTAGTCTTGGGCGTATTTATCTCCTGCTCCTACCACGTCACCATTTTTTGCACGCTGAAAGACACAGCTTGGGACCATGGCCCTCAACACGGTCTTGAGCGTGAGAATGTCCGCCTGCGACTAGGTCTTGGCGTTGCAGCGTCCATGCTGAGCACCGTCTGTACATGCGGCACCGTGTCCTCGCTGAAGTAACCGCAGTGCTGGCACTCAGGTGTTACCCCCCGGTGACCCGTAAATGTCTATGACACGCGGTAGGTGAGGCTACAATGGCGCCTCTTAAGCCACTCTTCCCTAATCGGCTTCACCACCTCGATAGTAGTAAGTTCCTATTTTAACAGCTCAGGGAACAGTCCTATGGTATCACTGCAGCTCCTCCAGGGCCGTCGCTTTCAGGTCCCAGGTAGGAGACATGCAGCCTCGACTGGGATCGTGCGTTACCCTCTTATTATCCTGATGCCAGCGATTCACGGTCAGACTTACAAAAGGTTCACTTCTTACAAAAGGAGTCAAAGATAGATGTGCTTGCATGATTTTGACAAGATTCCCGATTGTAATTTAATAGAGATAAAAAAATTGCACAACGTAGATTACTAGCAAATTTTAGTTTGCTTCTAAACTGTGTTTTTATTATTGTAACCAATGCTACCCATGAATATTAATAAAAAACGTATAAGATTTGAGATATTTAACCCAAAATTGTGTCTTAGCATCTTTTCAAAATTTCCATAGCTTGCTCTTGTGATGTCACTCTGATCTACCCGCGCCCCCCTGTACATGTCTTCGCGCCTCCCCTGGGAGGCGCGCCCCCCACTTTGAAAACCAATGTACTACACCAATGTATAAGTTTTTCTTAGTTATATGTATCGTAGTTAGTTTTATATATGCGACTCCAGTCATCGTCCCCTTAGTAACATAAAAATGTAACTCGATTTTTATCGATTTTGAGTTAAGTATGCCACCAGTCAGGAAATAGTGTGTTCCATGTTGTCACAAGGACTCGTATCTCTAGGACTCTTCATTTCCGAAATACCCTCCGCCGTATCTGTAAAACACGTAAAACAGAAACTAACGCACAAACTTATCTTCAGATAGGCTTTTGTGTGTTAACTAGGTTTACTTAAAACCAAAATGTATCTAAAGATACGTTTCCTTGTTACAAAACGTATCTAAAAATACGTTTCTGTGTTACAGTGCTTTCATTGTTTTACACTACATTACTTGATCACTAAATGATCATAGCATATAAAAGACACCCGTCCATAATGTTTAACCATTATCGAAGCGTATTTATATAACCCACTAGCCAATGCTGCCGTTTTGCTCTCGTGGATGACGTTTATCACGAACAAACGAACAGTGATTGAACGGAAACCCAACCTTGATTTTTAACTCCGTTTCGTTCTTAACCGTTTTGTTCATATCTCCGTTTGATTTTAACTCCGCTTCTACTTAACCAATACTTAAGCGATAAAACAAACGTAGACTTTTAAGTCTAATCAGAATTTTTCAAAACTGCCAACATAAGGATAAACAGAAACGAGTTCGAAAGAAGTGCAGGTCACTGAGAAAGTAGTATTTTTCAAGTTACCCTAACAACCTGTGTATTAATGACGAGCTCTATAGCATTTGATAAAGGGAGGTGATGATTATAGGTCTTTATTCGGAAGGGTTGTACCTTCTTGAAAGAAAGAAAAAGTTTTCAATCCATATAAAACAACAAAAACTTTAAAATATGCGTTGCATGCTACACAAAGTATAGAATAACGGCCGCCTCTAAGCGCAATGCCGTTCGCGTATAGTGCAGGTAGACAGCGCTGAGAATTTTTGAGATGAATGGTATGCTTGTCGATACCATGTGCATCTGCGGTCTTCCATGAAACCAGTACCTATTTGTTTCATGGAATATAAAAGAAATGTTAGTACCTGACACAACAAACTTCTGAACATAATACCTATGCGGGTAGACTGTCTGGCAACTTTACTTATGAACTTTACTTAAACCACTGCACTGTCGCTTTTTAACCCCTACAGGATCCAGCGGTAAGGAGTGTAAATTTCATGCCCGCCAAGACCTTCTAAAGTATGGCAAAGTTACCCCACGGGTACGAGCAAAGAACTCATACCAGTCTGCCGACTTACAGTAACACATGCCGCTACTTTCTGAGCCAGGGCGGTTCAGACTTTGCTAGAGGCGCTCACACTCGAACGATAGGTTTCCAATCTACCAAGTGGTGCATCCCCTGAAACGGTGTATCCATCAGGTCCAGCAATGAACTCTACTCGTTCTCCTTGTCTGGTACCCTGGTGAGGTATTTAACCGTTTCAAAAACCCTATCAGGGAAAACTCTTAATGAGAGAATTTAATCCTCATAAGCAGCCCTTCCTGAAAATTCAGTTCGCAGGGAACTCGCTCAGTCAACATCACAAGACTATTGAAATCTTCCACAATCCCTGTCTGCCGAAGGATACTGCTCGAAATTACTTTTTCAGTTAAAGAGGTGAACTGTATCTGCGTTACCACTGTGAGTTCTGTAGATACATCAGTAGTGTCGGGTGTGGCCCATATGATTCCCCGTGATAAGCTAGACAGTGTCCCTGTCTTCAAGGTTTTGGTGAACTCCAGAATTATCATCCATAGTAATGTACGTTCTGGATAATATTTTTTCTGCCACCGTCTCTACTCTTTCTCAAATAGCTTCAGAGCCTTGTAATTTCTTTTATTATGTTTAATTGAATTCTAATAAATAAATAAATATTCTCAGAGATTTCACTCAACGCTACCTGATCCCAAAGTAAGCTAGGAGTAACCTGTTTGTGTTATCAGTATCAGACCACGGATATTAATACTTATATACTTTTTAGATACAAACATATTATACATAGAAATACCCAGACTCTTAAGACAAACATTTATAGGTCACACAAATATTTGTGATACTTGAACCCACGACCTCCAGCGCTGCAGGCGGTATCACTACCGACCGCGCCACGGAGGCAATCGTTTAATAACACAAAAATACCACATTAATAGAATATAACACGAAGTATCTCATTTTAAAAATTTCGTTTTCATACAAAAAAGTTTGTCACATAAAAGCGTATCTGGAACCATTTTGAAAACTATTGAACTTTAAATATATAAATAAAAACTTTTTAAATAAGTAGTCACTTTCTTTGCAAAGCTAAATAATGTGCTAAACGTATTTTAAGCATTAACTGTGAATACTTCCAATAGTAGTCCATAAATTCTTATTAATACATTGTGTCACATGGTTTTTTGCTGTTTCCCAAAAGTAAGCAAAATCGAGTTACATTTCTATGTTACTAAGGGGACGAGTTATGAGCACTAGTGATTTATTGTAATATTGCTTTTTCAAATTGCCAGCGTTTTTGTACAGCATTGTTCGTTATTTGCCTGGAAAAGGGATTATATATAAACCAAGAATACAGAATGCATCGTAAATTCGGTCGAGTTTTGGGATTTGACCCGCGCTCTTTTTAAACCGGCATAATACGAGTTGAAAATAATATTGCGATTTAAAACCCCATTTTCTGAATACGCTTTAAAAGGTTGAAATTGATAAAACGGACAGCATTTTGATGTAAAAATACTTGGGGATTTAGAACTCCGTTGGAAGCACTTAGCACGTCAAACAGTACGATAGAGTCGTTTGCTAACTGCTGCACAAATGTTTGTGCTACACCTACAGTGTTCCGCTCTGTGTTAGCAGGGTGCAGGGTAATAATGTTGTTGAATGAGAGGCATAACAACCCTGGGGCATGAGAAGTGGAATAGTTACTGAGTCAGTACCAATTTGTATGCTATTTGTCGGACTGACTGTAGATACTGCTATGTTTGTTGAGAAAAAACCGGAAAAGTGCGAGTCAAGCTCGCTCACTCGTTTTTACCCTTTGGATTCGGAATCCTAAAACTATTCTGTAAAATATTGCCAGTGAAAATACTAGGTATTTTCACTGGCAATATTTTACAGATGATGTGTGTTTGTGTTTGAATGACGACATCTTTGAGGTGTATTCAGTAACACTTTATTGTTGGGCAAAGAACAGTGGGTGTGATAGTGACATTGCATTGGCATGTAGGGTAGATGAACAAAAATGTATTACAAACCGGTTTCAACTAATTACCATAGCACTCAAAGTTAGGAGTATGTGTTCATATTCACACGTCTACCGCCCAAGTTGAACAAGATAGTTCAGTTGAACTCTATAATTTAAATGGTATTGCTTGTTAAACTC
This sequence comes from Miltochrista miniata, assembly GCA_933228765.1. Classification (NCBI taxonomy): domain Eukaryota; kingdom Metazoa; phylum Arthropoda; class Insecta; order Lepidoptera; family Erebidae; genus Miltochrista; species Miltochrista miniata. Next base: position 860,704 of record OW121764.1, read on the forward strand.
TCGAATTGTTCAACTACCTACTCATATCTGTTTAGAATTGTGTTTGATATTATATATGGTTAACTATTTAATAAGAAATAAATACTTCACTAACTGATGACCGCGGCGTCGCCCGCGTGCAGCTCTATAGACGTTCCCGCATCCCGTGAGAACATATTTTAGGGATAAAAAGTAAGTAGCCTATAATCTGTCCCTGTACCAAATTTCAGCCAGATCTGTCTAGCCGTTAGAGCGTGATTGTGTAACAAACATCCAAACACACAAACATTTACATTTGGAAACTGCAACATTAAAGGTAAGTAAGTATATTAAATTAATAATAACGTTTGAAATACAAGTACAATAACATTACAAGCAGGTAAATTCTATTGTATTTTCAGTATGATATTACAACAAAGCAATTGTACAATTTATTTTATTAAACGAGTACTCCAAGAATGATTATATTGGATAAAATATTATTGATTTAATACGTTATTCCAATGAAAAGCCGCAATCTCGCCACTCGAGCGTTCATTACAAGTTGGAACGATTCCGTGACTCGAATACATTTGTGTGGTCCCTGTTGTCACCCAGTGGAACTTTGCATCCACCTGCCTGATAACTGTCACGATGATAATACATGAATAATGACTTTATATTTTCATTATTTTTCATAATTGTCTACGTTATATCTAGCTCTAAACTAAAAAGACATAGATCTTATCAAATCTCGTCCCGGATTCTCCAGATGACACTTGGTTTGAGTCCTGCTCAAGGCCGTTAATTTTTCTCATTGAATATTTTCCCTATCAATCCTGCTCTGAAAATCTGTCTGCTCAAAATTCTCTGACTTAGAAACTCAATTTTTAGGGTAACTTACCCTTGCCACCCTATTAAAATAATTTAAAATTGATGAAGCGCTATGGGGTAGAATAGGTGCTTAAAATGTATGCAGGTATATCAAGGACGAAGCCGGACGATTGCTACTTTTACTACACAGTTAGAAACATTTTTAATATTATCTTTAAATAGTAAACGTGACTGAAATCTTCCTCTTGCTGTATGATATAGATTTAGAGATTTTGTATTCGAATGTACAATACATTGCCGACAGCCATAACAGGTTTGTCAGTTAATAAATTTAAAAAACTAGTAAAACTTAAATTGTGCTAGAAAGCTTATTATAGCATTAAAGACTTTCTAGAAGACAAGACTGCCTGGCAGTGACACGAATTGCTCCTTTCTACATTAAAAAAAAAACTGTATTAGATACTAAGATGAATAAGAGGGACCGAACTGAGTTTCTTGGGGTGTTCTTCTCAGTCTGTAGCATTTCCGAACCCCCGGTAGAGTCACAAAAATTTTGACAAACCTAAATAATTTTTTAAAAATTTCAAAGGGTATAAAATTTTATTTTGAGAGATTAACCACGAGGGTATTTAGTCATTTAATCTGCTCGGCCAGTTCTAGCGGCCTCTTGAATTAATTCTGAATTAATAAAGTGGGTTTGTCGATGTGAGATTTGAGCTTATTAATATTCAACTCCATGAAGGTATATCAATAAATAGTTGAGATGATTCTTTTGCATTTTGTTGCCTCGTTTTCCTCTTTAGTATTAGGTAGATACCTTTAGCATTAGCACTTACAGCCATCTGATTACAACCACTTAAAACAGTAAATACATCTGTCATTGCACTTAAGCACAGTACAGTGAGCAACATACCAACATGCTTCAGCCGGGTGTGTTCTCAGCAAACAAACCGCAACTATTATCCATTTAATGGCGTCGGTGAGCGGGCGATCTACAGTTCTAATGGCTTTAAGTTGTTCAAGAAAAGTATAAGAATTGCTATCATAGTACATTAATTAATATTATCTGCTTTGGAAGTGTGTCTCGCAAACTAAATTTGAAACCTGTTACTGCTAAAAAATTAAGCTGAAATTTGGATGACAACGCACAGTTATAAATTTAATATGAGGCATCTGCAATTTATGACGTCGCAAAATAGCAGACCACGTTATATTAACTCGAAAAAGTTCATTCTTAGAAAAGTTTTTTTATTTTTATGAATATCAGGGTAATAAAAGGCAGAACGTGAGGAACTCCACCAATTACGAGTAAAAAATGTGAAAATAAAATTGTAGATAGGAAACGGAAGAGTCAATAACCTGTTTTCCCGCCTCTTATAGCTCCAAGGCATTGTTGTCACGACAATAGGAGGTCCTGCATGTTAGTACGCCTTGTTTATTTCTCCTATGACGATGAGTACCGTTGTCTTACGAATTTCTATTAGGATATAAGATAACATTTTCAAAATATACCTGTATGGTTAATATTCGCAAATAAAAACTTTAAATTGCCATTAATTAAAAGTTCATTCCCGAATTACATTGCCATTTATCCAAAGCTCATGAAAACTGAATTTAAGTAGCTCTAAATATAATTAGCCGAAACTAAGTTATGTACTTGTAGAAAATTAAACTTGTGCCACCTGCAAAGCAATGTTCGAGAACTCTGTGTATGAAAATCACATTTAGATTTTCTAATTTCTTTTTTCGTATTATAAACACGCGTGTTCTCGTGAATCCTTCAACGTATTCTTTTGAAACCGTTTACCTAATACTATATTTATTCTTCTTTGTTGAAATGAAATTATTCGAGTTGTTTGTGGTATTTTATTTGTTTGCTTATTTTCCCCAAATACCTTATGTATTCATTGTTAACCTTAGAACCATTTAACCTTTGTTGGTAATAATAAGGTGTAGGTATATCTAGTCTAGGCAAACGTAGGGTGGGGCGTCCACCCGCCAGATGGACTGACGACCTAGTAAAGGTCGCAGGCTGGGACTGGATCCGGAAGGTGCTGGACCGTGTGTTGTGGCGTGAACTGGGAGAGGCCTATGTCCAGCAGTGGACGGCTATAGGCTGAGTTGATTGATGTCTTCTTTACTTATGTTGTTTATACTACTACGGTGGCAGAAAAGCTTACGACCTACCTGATGGGAAGTGATTATCGTTACCTATTCATTATTCATCGTGATTAAATAATAAATAATTTAATTTATATGAATTACATTACAAAGATATTTATTGATGATGTACCTTTCTCTTATGTGTATACCTACGTTTACGAACGTCAATGTACTAACTACATAATACGTTTTTGAACTCTAATACAGCCAATGTGCGTAAGCTCCCAATATGTCTACCACCTAAGAAGCAGATTTTACAATTCACCTACTAATTATTTAATTCAAGACAATCTCGTGTTTCAGCTCCCACGGCACACCGCCAATTAATTTCCACAAATCCGCTTAATAAGTGTACGTATAACATATTACTCGCCATAAACTAAGGAGCGAGCAGGAGTGTGAGGAATGTGCCTCACAACAGCTTAATGAGACGAGTAATTCCATTGATTAACTATGCCTTCATGTTTTTATGTAAAGGAGCTTCGGAATTTGAAAACGGAGTTTCTGTGAGTTGAAGAGCTATAGCCCTGTTAATTCAGTGTTCTGTTCTTTAGGGTTCTGTACACAAAGGGTAAAAACGGAACCCTATTACTAAGACTACGCTGTCTGTCAGTGAAGAGGCTTTGTCTCAAGATCCATGTTATCTACAGACTTGTAATTTTCACAGATGATGTATCTTACTAATATTATAAATGCGAAAGTTTGTGAGTGTGGATGTTTGTTACTCTTTCACGCTCAAACCGCTGGACGGATCGTGCTGAAATTTGGTACAGAGATACATTATAGTCTGGAATAACACATAGGCTACCTTTTATCCCGGGAATAACTTCCCGCGGGAACAAATTTTACGCGGGCGAAGCTGCGGGCATCAGCTAGTAATACATACATATATTTTGCCGCTATAACAATAGAGACCGTATTCTTAAAATTCCATGGATTCTCCGTGCGGGCGCCGGGTCCATAGCGTGGCACAGGGGGAACAACTGACAATGTTCCCCCCCCCTGCCCAACCAGATTTGGTAATAAAAAATAATAAATCATTAAAACATTGTATTTAAGGCCATCCTTAAAATACAATGTTTTTCTCTCACTCGTGCTGTCAACCCTGCAAGAAGCTTCTGAGTTCCTGTTTGAAGAGCCTATACTATATGGGCGTTTGGGCACACCGACTGAGATCATTACATCACCTAAGCGTGCTTAGAAGATTGCCCCTATCAAACCTTAACCCTGCGCGGAACTTTTTTTGGCACCGATTTTTATGATTTTCACAAATGGCGTTCATTAGTGACTCAAGACAACAGCCGTAGTGTTGATTTTTAATTTTTAGATCTGAAAGTATGTTTTTTTCAGTGGGTCGAAATCTACCCCTTGCGCAGATATGATCATATCATACAGTACTATGGAGAGAGTGAATAATTAAAATTAAACATCATTTATTGCAAATCAGTCTTTATTATTAACTTAATAGATTTTACCAGTCTCAGACGTAATTAGGATCTCTGAAATCACAATTTAACTAACAATAAAATTAATACCATAATAATGATCATGCTTACAACTGGAATTCTGCAAAACATATTTTCTCATGTAAATTTACATCACACTTGCTGCAGATTCTGATAATTTTATTTTTACACAAGGCACATGTTTTCCTGATCAGTTACCTAAAAATTTCTTCAAAACGTTTTGATCGCATTGATTGAGAAACTAAAACATTTTGGGTATCTTCATTGGCCGCCCAATACACGCGCGTCTTGGTAAGGGCGCGAAGCCGCTTTGAAATAAAATACCCAGAAACCAATGCATTTTCATCCCCTGAAAGACTGAAACTGGTGTTATGTTTTTCAACTGCGTACATTACAGTATGTCTAACAAAATGTCTTAAAACGTCTTCGTTGAAAACACAGCTCAAAGAACTCTATTGGTTCACTTTGTTTGTTGAGGGTAAGCGCCACTCGTGGGGGTGGCGGAGACCAATCGACACGATGGGAATTTTACCCACTTACATAGTGGTCGAACGTTTTTCTGTCTTCCACGACGCATTGGTTGTATAGGCAAATCATCATTGGCTCGAGCAGATGTTTCAGCTGAGAGTCTTAGTCAGGACGACGGGTAACTGGGTTCGTGATCCGAGTTAAGATGTTGTAGGAGCATGTGCCCGAGTTGATGAAGAAGTAGTAGGACTGACTTCATAGATGGTTATATCGTCATCATTACTATCACGTTGAAGCATATCCATTTCCGAAGAAGCAAGTAATTGGCTTCAATTCAGCCAATTTATATCAAATCAGTCTTCTTCTCTGGTCATCAATGTAAACATCGATGCCCTGGACATCTTCATCAGTGTCTAAGTTCTCCAGGACTTCAATTATTTCATTTACATTGAGCACTTGCCGAGAACTAAAAAAGAAAATACCCAAAACTTCAAGCATGATATATGGGTAAGGGGTCGTTTGCGACCCACGAAAAAATTTCAATCGATTTCGATAAAAAAAATAAATGTTATCTCTAATCTGTACTCAATATTCTCTTATACACACATTCAACTTACTATAAAACAATTTTGACTATAAAAAAACAATAAACACTCGAAATACTTACATTTCAGTGCGCGCAGCTGGAATTTTTTTCGAACAATATACTTGTCTAAAATTGTTTTATGAATTAGGAGTGGAAATGGCGCTAAAGTAATAATTGTGCTGTTTCGTATGTTAACTTAGTTCTTTAAACTCACAATACATGGCCCTAAAACACATAATAGAATAAGTGCTCACGAGCTAGTCGTATTTTAAGTAAGTTAGAACCAGAGGCACGAAAACGACCCAAAATGCATATATGGGTTAATGTGCCCAAACACTCCTTAATTTCAAGACCTGAGGTTCGAGCTCCTCAGATTTCGGTAGTAGCTTCTTCAATCTCTACACCGAATTTAGCTCAAAATTCTACCATTTCTATGCACAGTTTAAAAAGCTTACTTCAACATAGGACTTTCATATTGGCTACCATGTAACGCCATTGTTCAGAAAACTTAACCCAATTTAGAGGCGGCCATTACACGGGGCGAGAGGACTCCACATGAGTCTTATGAGGGATGTAAAATATTCATAAGGGCGTAAGCGACGCCATCGATTATTATAATGTTCGCCACGAGCACTCGTTCGCGGGGAACTCGCATACAAAAGTGATTTAATTTTATTACCTTAGCGATAAACTATCTCCCGATAGTTAAAGGTTACCGTTCGTTTGTGGAATCGATGGAAAAGGGTAAATATTTTAAATCATAATTTGTATGAGATTGTAATATGATTTTGAAGGCACCTGAATTTACTTTATGGCAAGGCTGAAGGCTGGGATAATAATGACGGTGTGTCTGTTTAGGACCTGCACCTTCTATACACTAAAAATAATAAAATAGACTCGTCAATTGAATGTTAGGTTAACATTTTTAAAGAGCAATTGATTGAAAACACATCAGTTGATGTGCAGTGGTCTACATTTTGTACTATACACCAACTCGGTCTGTTTAATAGGTCCGATATTACGTATTCAATTCAGACTCACCATTAACATTTCTGATATTTAAATAAATTATGAATTTAAATTTGGAGCGCATCTATTGTAAAAATAAAAACTCAAAAATAGCTTAAATAAATGAAATTACTATTATTATTATTATTATTATTATTTATTTGATACACTAGCAGCTCTACGAGCTGATACGTGTATATCACTGCACTTGTGTTCTTAATTATTTAAATGTTTGTCAAGTCTATTTTTGAAACAGTTCACTGTTGGAGCACTTATTACAGTTTCCGGGAGAGAGTTCCACAAGTTCATCACTCGATATGGTAAGAAGTGTTTTCTGGGGTTGCTAGCACACGGAGGTTTGGTTAACTTCAAGGAATGGCCTCTAAGACGTGTGTTCTGGTTCATCATGTACAAATCTTTTATGTTTCTGACGTTGTAGTGATCGCTGAGTATTTTGTACGTTTCTATGAGGTCTCCTCTATTCCGCCTTTGCTCCAGTGTTGTCAAGTTGAGTTCGAGGAGGCGTGCTTCGTAGGACTTCTTTTTAAGGGAACTAACTACTGTAGAATATTTTTGGTAGTGTGCCGTCTAGCCCAAATTAAATTAAAATAAACTTGTACTAGTTTGACCACAACCGCTGTACCGCTGCTTTGGAACAAAATCATACGCAAGGAGCGGTGCTGCGGTTGCGGACAAACTATAGGGAATGTAGTCAACTGCATGTTTTAAACACAAGATCCTAGGCGAGGCCGCAGTGGCGGCCGTGGGTCTGTTGGGAGTCCTGGGACATCCTTCTGAGGTCTTACCCAGGGCTCCTAATCATAGGCTGTTGGGCGTTACATGAAGTTTTTTAGTTGGGTTCGGTTCGATTTTCCCTCACGTTAAAAAAAGAAAAAGGTTTTCAAACATATTTACTATTTACTGCACCACAAAAAAATATAGAGATGACGAAGTAAAATATGAAACGAGAAGCATACATGATAGAACTGGAATGAAAAAGAGAATTTAGGTTAAAGAAGAATTAGGGAAGCTAGGTTCGAGACCGGCGGGAGGCCGGGGTGCTACGATAGCCATGCTAAATAAGCGAAAAATGAGGCTGGCAACTGCGGCTGGCACTGAGGGTCGGTCCTGCGGGGTGCACGAAAGTGCACCCACAGGTTTCGATACTAATGTTTGCCAAGCCAAAACATATAGAGTACAATCCCCGACACGGGTACCACGGCCCCCGCCATCTCTTGAAGTAGTTAAATTAGCCCCGCGGGGCTTGATCTTTCCATGATATTTAGCTAGATATACGTATTGCTCTTAAGGCTTTGCCCACGGCAGAGATGTGAGAAAAAAAAATCTTCTATAAAGTACTTCTGGACCATAACGAAATATTTCTGGACGCCGATTCCCGACCACTCGATGTGAATGCGTGGACGCAAATTTACGGGTGAAACGTCGTCCGTCTCATGTTCGCCGTTTCTAAATATGAGACAGGCGACGCATCACCCGCCGATTTCCGTCCACGCATTCATTTCGTGTGAAGCTAGAATCGGTGCCCTGGACCATAATTTTCGAGTGCACATTTTATATTATTATATTATATCCCCTTCATCTAGTATGATTTATTTTTCTGTTCTACGTTGGTAGGTACTGTTCATGTTAAAAGCAAAACAATAGAACACTTGTGTCGTCGCATGTCCACAAACATTCATTTCCATAGTCGTCTCAAACCGGATCTCCGACATCTCTCTCCGCCGCTCATCGACAACAGTAAAGTACAGTCACACACAACTACTTAGTGCTACGTACTTAGGTAAATCGCCCATGACGCCTGTACCCTAATGGGATATGGAGTTGGGTAAACTTTTCTATGTTCTGCGACATCAAATCTGTCCTCGTTCTGAGATATTTATTTTGTGCAATTTTTCTCTGTGTTGGTTATATTTTATTACACAAAAACATTTAAGCATGTTTGTAGACGCTGATGTATGCTGGTTTTTACGGTTCCATTATCCAATAAATCGGGACCCTATTACCGAGACTTTGCTGTTTGTCTGTCTCTGTCTGTCTGTCTATCATCGGGTTGTATCTCATGAACTGTGGTACCTAGACAGTTTTGATTAATTAATTTCATTCATCAATTTATTTTATGAGATTGTACTTAATAGGATGTTGTTTTGATAAAAAATAGTTTCAAAAACTGAAATGTATACACGATACCCGGTATTCCAAAAACCACGTACCAACTCCTCAATGCCGGATCAGGTTTCAAGGTGCGAATATAATATATCAAACAGTAATTGGGCTACCATTCTAGAGATATTAGGCGTTAAACATTAACATTAAGAGGTCATTAATGCCAGTTTAACTAACGATATGCCTAAATGAATAATGTTATCCTGTCTGCCGTGCCGTGTACAGCGTATTTTCAGCTACTAATAATTAGCCTGTTTAGTTATACGTTCATCAACTTTGCACATGTTTACATTAGGGGTAAAAGATGCTATATATAAAGTCGCGGTGTACATTAGCAGTAACCACAAACCACAGCAACATCAAGCTATGTCTGTTAGTATCGACATTCATATTATAAGCCTATTTGATCCCCTTCTACTCAAGATATTCACAATACCTAAAGGATTACAACGAAACTCTCATGAGTAGATACAATATGTAAATACAAAATTGTAGATAGATGCTATATTGCCAAGCTATATTGATAGACATACATACATACACATAGTTCCATGTTTATCGTCGAAGAGGTAAACAGATGTATGAAGATGCCTATAAGCCCGCATATTACTAATTTGTATTATGTCACAATAGGCCTATTGCTGTGTTGAAAAGGAGAGGCGCAGATTGCGGCTACCTACGTTGAAATATTTCAAGCTGCCCATAAGGCCTTCAGTTTACTGCAACTTAGTTTCATGGCTACCATTTTACTGGCAACCGGGACTAACGGGTTAACGTACGTCCCATGGTAGGCCCAGTCATAGCATAAATCGTTTACAAAAATCCGGAGGGAATATGAGCGCTTCAAAGTTAGATTGAGAAATTTGCATTTGCATTAAGTAAGTATATTAAAATGGAACCAATACCAAGGCCTGTCAAAGTTTAATGAAAACCTTCCAAGAAATGCGTATTTGTAACGGAACTATCACAAAAAGGCGGGACGCGACTCAGAAAGCACCCTTTCTCGATCCTGATTTCCTTCACTTTTTATAATCATTGACTCGGTCTAAGAGCCATAAGTCTTGTGAATGAAATACGCTAAATTTCGTTAAGATATCACCCCCGTATTAGGCACCTTTTTACGCTTCATTAAGCGCTGTCCCCGATCCATTTTGAGGGTTTTGTAATTCGCTAAAAGCGCGGCGAAGATATAATTTCTTTGAGAACCTACTTTTAATGATGTATAAATATAATCCCCTTTTAGACATAAATTTGTGTGATCGTGATATAATAGAACAGAGTACCTATATAAAGACGTACCTTTAGGTATTTTATACATTATTTAATCCAGGGTAAATCGCAGTAAAAGCTAAAACAGCCGAGCTTGTTTTGAGGTTTCCCATCCACAAAATGGAATGTTTAGCACAAAATGCAATACGTATTATTTACACATACCCAACGTCATAGAAGTCCTTTATATCTTTGAGGAAGGGCGGAAGAGATGCCTCTTAAAATACACTCGGTATTCCAATTGTAGAAGTATGTAAAGAAATTTACTAAACAAGGGAAACAATCCAACAGGACAAGGAAAAGGAAAATCAATTACTGTGCTTGTCTTTACGAATATTAACTTTTAATTCACAGATTTTGACAATATGAGGGTATCAATTAGTCAGCATCGTCCTAATAGTCTGCTTATTAATCATGGTAGCTTACATAAATACATATAGTTACGCCTTTGTCTCCGTAAGAGATATGCAGAGGCATATAAATTAGACGCCCGCATTTCACAATCGGTTTTTGTGCCACCTGATATACGGTCAGCGTATTGCCGTGTTGAGATGGACAGGTGCCGGTTACGGCTACCCGCTGCTAAAAACAAACAGAATATAAGGCATTTAACTTTTTTTTTTGTTTAACGTGAGGGAAAATCCTCATGGATGTTATGCCGGACTCCTGCCGACTAAAAAACCTCACGTAACGCCCAACAGCCTATGGTTAGGAGCCCCGGGGAAGCCCTCGGAAGGATATCCCAGGACTCCCAACAGACAGGCATTCAACTTGGCCTAAAGAAAAAACTGAACGTACCTTCCGAAGCACACAAACGCTCGCGAAAAGAAGGCATCTGAGGACTTCGTTTACAGAACACTGACCGATTTTTTTTACCAAAAACTGGGGAGATTTAGCAAAACTAGGCTTTGATTTAACGACAGTCCGGCAGCATTCACTTATCCCCAATATTCTTCTCCAGTCACATGAACATGAATAGAATCCGTATTGATTATAACTGGAGATTTTACAGATTGTACTTGGAGAGAGTACCTACTAACGTGTTCTTTTCTTTTTTTTTAGTTAGGTTCAAAATTATAGTTTTAACCACATATTATATCCTAAGCAATTGTATTGTACTTTTCGAGAACAAAGAAAATATGGATGACGTGAATAATATAAAAACATGAAACAGAAACTAAAAGATAAAGCATTCTACTGTACGCTACGAATACGGTATAAGTTTATTGTGTTATAGAAACGCTATAGCGTGAAGTTGATAGTCACTTAAGTGAAGTGTTTTCAAGTTAACTTGCGAACGTCCGTCCGTTCAAATTCCTTTTCAACAAGAAACAAGATAAACTAAACTTCTACGTTATTTTATCTATTCAGAAGAATCTTCAGCATTTTTCAAAAAGCCTCGAAGGTGAGTCGGTCCACGCGCGAACAGTTCCGTACCAAAAAGCGGCAAATAATCACTTTCTTGTAGGTATGGGAGCCCTTCTGATTTTATTTTTTGTTATAGCGGCGACATCAAATCAGCCTATATCGACCACTGCTGGACCTCTGGCCTCTCCCAATTTACGCCACCGTACAAAATTACCGTATTTTAGCGGTGACACAAATACATAATTCTGTGAGAATTTCAGCTCTTTAGCTATCACTCTTCCTGATATACAGCTCAATGAGGGACATACGGACGGAGAAGTCTCAGTAGTTAAGTCCCGTTTTTACCTTTTGGGTGCAGAACTCTAAAAATATCCATAACGCATGGCATCTAACATAACATAAACTTAACATAATATAACATCTCTTTTAATTCTATTCGTTTATGCAATAAGGGAGTATACTGGTGAAGTTTAAATCAATGTTAAAGTATCTGTAGCCGAATTTGTTTCAAAAGACAAATTTCTCGGTTTCTTCAGTTTATTCAAAAAGTTAAAAACATTTTGAATTCTTCTCAGGAGGGGTCCTGCAAGTCACTCTGATGAAAATGTTAGAATTATTGTCAAAAGAAATGCTCTCGCTATATGTATAAAATAAAATACTTTTCTCATGTTTTTCTCGTATTTTTCTACGTAGATACTTTTTAAGCGTTTTTAGTTAACGCAAGTACCTATACATTGCTGGTGCTTACGGGCATAGGTAGTAGGCATATTATGTGCCCTCATCTCACATTTTTAGAACTTGTCCTACGTAATAGGTGGTGAGCCGTATTGCCGTGTTGATATGGACAGGCGCAAGTTGTGACTGCCTGCAGTTGAAATTTTTCAAGCCACCTAAAAATACCTTCAACTTGGCTAAGCGACTGCCATTTTACTGGCAACCGGGACCAACGGCTTAACGTGCCTTCCGAAGCACGGAAACGCTCAAATAAAAGTCACAAAGTGGTCACGTGGATGGTCACCCATCCAAGGACCGGCCATAGTGAAAGTTGCTTACTGCAGTGATCGTTTACAGAACACTGAGTCCGCGGGGCCACGAGCGCTTCGAAAAATAACTCATAGTTTACTTTTAATCCCTAGAATATGTTCCCAGAGACGTGGGAACAGAAACAGATCTCCACGTCAGCGTTACATAAATACTTCAATGAAAACTTTAACGTATTTGGTAAATTATACTTTTTCAGCCATCCGCAGTGGTCCCGTCCGCGTCCCACAAATCTCTCCGTGACAGTTCGGGCTGACCTTTACAAATTACGCTAAAATATCTGCGAGTCCAACTTGTGACAGCCAATACTTTATTATTCATACAAGTCCGTTAAACGGACTAAAGTGATGAATGCTGCTACTTAATTTTATGTAGTTTCAGTTAAGAGTTTTGTACCCAAATGGTAAAAACGGTACCCTATCGCTGAGACTCGACTGTCCGTCTGTCTGTCACTAAGCTGTATCTCATGAACCGTGATAGCTAGAGAGAAATTTTCACAGATTATGTTCTTCAGTTGGCACTATACCTAACAAGAAATTATACTAAAAGCAGAAAATTTATTTAGTTGTCGGTTATTGCTACAGAACCTTATGTGCACGAATCCGACTCGCACTTGCCCAGTCTTTATCCATGACTTAGGAAACAACACATTTTATAATATTTTAGACGATAAAGTTGGTACTTAAGAGTTTAATAAGATTTAAAACCACAGCATTTGTATATACATGGACATGGAAAACAATATACACTCCGATACAAACATTTCAGGATGGCAAAAACATTTGTTACGACCTGGGAATCGAATCCAAGATCTTAGCACCGTAGTACCACACACTTATCAATGCGCCACAGAGCCTGTCGATTTGTTTGTTGAATATTGAATTGTGCTATGTCCATGAAAATCATACCAACCTCTAATTTAGGCAGTCGTATTGTATAGGCTCAAGTAGGCTGGAAATAGTGAAAGTTTACGTCAATGGTTTTTTGTTGAGGCCTATCCTTCACAAAAACCTATTGACGTAAGTCTTATGACGTCACGTCCGCAGAGTTGCCCTGATTGGTTACATTGTATTCTTAGTATAGAGTAATAAGTAGTCCTTTGTATAAGTACGATCCACAGTAAATAAAATAACTATTTAGCAAGTGTTTTCCCCATTGGGCTAAAGAAAAGAAAAACAGGATATATCACCGGTAACATCTCTGCAATTTGTGAGATAGCCGAAAAGGGAGAGCTATTTAATGACTCAGAAAATTGCTCAAAGCTTAAGAGCTTACAATCTATTATGTTTTGAAAAAAAATTCTCGGTATTTTAAGGTCTCTTACGCTTCGTGATGTTTGCAAGTTTAATAGCCAAATCAGAGTATCACAGCCCACTATTGGACATAGGGGTCTTCTAATTTCATTATGCGAGGGTACATACATACATATAATCTCGGCGTTATCTTCAAAGGGGAAGACAAAGGCATAGTATACGTCCACGCTTCACTTTATAGTTCTTTGCCCCACTTAATAGGTAGTAAGGCATATTGCCTTGTTGAAATGGACAGGAGCCGGTTGCGTCGGGTCGCTGTTGAAGTTCAACATTAAGCCGCTCATAAAGCCTTCAACTTGGCTTAACGAATGTCATGTTACTGACAAATGGGACCAACGGCTTAGTGTTCACGTGGTGGTCACCCATCCAAGCTCTACTCGTAGCGTAAGTTGCTCACTGCAGTGATCGTTTACAGATCACTTGAGGTAACCCTTATTCTCAACGAGTTACCCTAAAACGGGTCACATTGTAAATCGTTGAGAAAAATACTCGCAACGAGTCACACTGTTATACTCGTTGTTGAAATTTAATTCTCATCTAGTACTGGGTCTTTTAACCTTCGGTCTCTCGGCTACGAGCGGGAGGGAAAAAGGCTAGAAAGGTATCTTGGTACAGGGCTTTTGTGTTTGCAATGGCTTACAGGCTTCCATCTTACGTCAGTCTTGCGTCATACTTTAGCTAATATTAACTCTGACTTTTGATTTACCACATTGTTCATAAGTCGGGTTCCCAACCGATCGATCGTGGGAGATTGCGGCTATGATATAATTTGTGATATTTTACGACAGTATTTTGTGCAAATGTTACAAACGATGCAGTAGGTTTGGTAGGTTTTTTTAATGTGATATACCGTGAAATATTCTCCTGAATACGACGCAATTTAGTCGATTTAGTTTATTGCACAATGAATTGAAAAGTATATTTTCTAAAGTAACATGATATATATTTATTTTCTAAAACCATTCATATGACAATACTATACCCTCTAGCGGCCCAAGGTCCTTTCAAATACCCTTATTAACTTATGTCATTACAGCCCAGATCAATATTATGAATTTCTTATTTACCGCCCACGTCCTTTTTAAGGGACCAAAAACATTTAGTTGATTTTTTTTGAAAACTATCGTCGTAGAATTTTTATGTTTGATTTGTCAAACTCGTCAGTCTGTCGCGAAATGAATCGACTAGGTTCTCTGCCTAAAGAATAAAGAAAATAGTGCAATAAGAAAATTTTCATCACGCCGTAAAAGTAAGCAACAATTCAATCTTATTTTATTCTAGACCTGTTACATTTCTTATTATAAAACATACACCATTTTAAAGCTATTGAATTACATTAAAGAATGAATTATTTATTTTCGTGGAATTATTAGTATTTATTATAATTTATTAGTATAAAAGCAATAGTCCCTCTGAATTCCCCTCAGGACGTAGTTTGCGTGAAGTTTTATATTTTTAGTGCCTTGTAAGGGACTTTGGGCTTTAACGGAGTATATTAATTTTTATTGATTTGACTTTCTGCACACAATATATATATGTAGAATAGTTACTGCACGACTTAGAAGGCCAGGGCCAGGTCCCGCCTTGAGTTTAAGCCCTCACCAAATAATGGGCGTGCCTCAATTGACCAAGGATTCCAAATTTCCCCATGGCACCGCTAGACTCATCAATAATGCGGCTTATAAAGAGGTCGTGGTAGAGAAAGGGACTATGGCAGGGAAAGTCATCGTGGAAATGTCTCCAATAGTCATCGGCCTTTTCTTCATCTTCTATCGCAGCAGGGCATCTAGTGATTACATGATCTTAGAATAGTTACGATTCAAAAGAAAATAATTTTAAAAAATCCAATACATAAATTTTGGGTTTATTACAAACGTTTAAAAGTCCTATATTTCCAAAAAATGTTACTTATAAGCTATTTTTATAACCTTTTATATACTTTGATCGCCTATGCACCCATATATCTCCTACAAAACTTGATGATTAATGACTGAATTTCGGCCCAAAGTCCTTTTAAAGACACTAATTGTATTTTTTGATTTAAGTAGTCTACGATCATTTTAAAAATCTTTTCTAGGCCCTGGTGCAAATATTAGACCATTAAAAGCCCCTTACACCCCTTTTATTAACAATTATTTTTTGGGCGTTAATTGATAAATATTTTTAGTCCTTTAGAAAGGACTTGGGCCGTAATCGAGAAGTTATGAAATTATGCGTGGGCCGCTAGAGGATACCATGAATTCTTATTTCAGAGACTGTAGGTATAGTTTTTATCGGGTGTAAATTATTTTATTAAAAAGCATATATTTTTAAGTGAATATGAATACGCTAGGCTATACAATTGCATTTCCATTTTAGCTAAGCTTATTTTCACGGTTTTCAATTCGCGTGTCCAATTCACTTGTGTCACACAACTGGATCACCGCTGTTGTCAGTTCTCCAACTGTCGCGTCGTATAAAATACTGTGTGTCCAGTGCCAAATGAACCGTCTCTTTTACTCTATACCAGTATAAACTCACTACTTGTATAGTCAGAATTAATAAGTACCCCAGAAATATTAGTTCACAATATTATCTAAATATATATAACTCAAAGGTGACTGACTGACTGGCATAGTGATCTATCAACGCACAGCGCAAACCACTGGACGGATCACAGGCTGAAATTTGGCATGCAGGTAGATGTTATGACGTAGGCATCCGCTAAGAAAGGATTTTGATAAATTCTACATCCGCTAAGAAAGGATTTTGATAAATTCTACCCCCAAAGGGAAAAAATACGGGAAGCGGGAACGGGAACAAATTTTACGCGGGCGAAGCTGCGGGCATCAGCTAGTTATTTATATTTTGCCATGCCATAGGTGAGACCGCAGACCTACGTCTGTTGGGGGTCCTGGGGTCATCCTTCTGAAGGCGTACCCGGCGATACCAACGGTAGGCATTAGGTAGGAAACTTGTGGTTTTTAGTCGGTAGGAGTTCGTCATAGCATCCCTGTAGGATTTACCACACTTTAAAAAAAGTACATAGGCGACTGAGCTTCTTGTCAAGTTGTATACGTCAACGCAGTAGGGCAGATCATGCGTAAGTTGCCCCGTTCATTTAATTATAAATTAGAGAATAGTTCTGTCAATCGTGGCCCAAGGTATTTAATAGCACAGTCTGTTATATAATACAGATATTTATCTATAAATAACAAACTTGTTAAAAGAGTGAACATAAATTATGCCATGTTTTTTGTGAATACGAACAATTTAAGTAAAAAGAGGAGCAAAAAGCCCAACAAAATCCAACAAACATGAGTACCAGTAAATGTTTTCATATTATAAAAAAACATGGTGAAAGCACGAGCACCAGCTGTACATTTCCCCGAATAATTGAAAAGGAAATGGCTGTCCTCAAGTGAAGTGGCCCAAGGATAGCTACAACAGAAACCCATTTACGCATAACAATGTTGTGCCACACTTTGAACACGTCTTCTCAAATATTTTTTAAGAACTCTCCACTAGAATATTGTTGTTGTTATTTTATACTATTAGAAGCGCTTCTGGCCTCGTGGACTCGTTGTTCTGTAAACGATCACTGAACAGCTTTCACTTTGGCGGTCGTTGGATGGGTGGCCACCATGTGACTTTGTGACATTTCTTTGCGAGCGTTTCAGTGCTTCAGAAGGCACATTGTTTGGTCCCGGTTGTCATTAATATGACAATCGATAAGTTAAAAACATTATAGGCGGATTCTAAAACAATCTGCGCCTGTTCTATTTAATACGGCAATCGGCTCACCAAATATTGCGTTGAACCAATAAAACCGGCCAAGTGCGAGTTGGACTCGCCCATGAAGGGTTTCGTAGCAGCAAGTAACATAATATAAAAGTTCTTATAGTTCGTTGTAACTTTGATTGATGTTTTAACACGTTTGCAGTGGTAAGGATTTTTCTAACCGAAAATTGCAGTTTATGACGTATTAAAAAAAACTACCAGCTCTATCTCGTTCAAACCAATTTTCGTTGGTAGTTTTTATGGCAATGTACATCATATATTTTTTTTAGATTCATCATTCTCTTAGTTTAGAAGTTAGAGGGGGGGGGGGGGGACACTCATTTTTCCACTTTGGAAGTGTCTCTTGCGCAAACTATTCACTTTAGAAAAAAAATGATGTTAGAAACCTCAATAGCATTATAAAAGACCTATCTATAGATATCCCACACGTATGGGTATGATGAAAAAAAAAAAATCGAGTTTCAGTTCTGAGTATGGGGACCCCCAAAATTTACTACTTTCTTTCTAGTTTTATATAAGAATCTTAATGCGGTTCACAGAATACATCTAGTTACCAAGTTATAATAGCATAGGCCTTATAGTTTCGAAGAAAAATGGCTGTGACACACGGACGGACAGACAGACATGACGAATCTATAAGGGTTCCGTTTTTGCCATTTGACTACGAAACCCTAAAAAACGATGTCTATCTATTATATATAACTAGGCCTACCCTTCCGTGAATAAACGTGTGACTAAATAATGTATGTCTATATGATATTAAAACGTAAATTGAAATAGCTGGCCATGAGCACTGGGCACAGAAAACGCGAATGGCTTGCTTTGATAAAATCACAATTTTTAATCATTTGAATATACCTTCTTCATTTGAAGAATTTTGATGTAGACAAAATTTATACAATTTATAACCAACGATTTGCAATCAACATTATTTTAGGTCAATTTAATTAGAATTCTGTGTGTAACTTTATCTAAATTACAATTAGGTAGGTAGTTGCTTTGGTAAAAAGCCTAAAATAATAATATTAGTGAGATTTATTCAAATTAAAGAGCCAAATTTTCCAGAAATTCTCTTATCATCCAAAACGGGCTGCTATTTTCATAGCCTCAACTAATAACAGTAAAAGTAATAACTGTGAAACACTAGCGGACTCAGCTACTTAAAATGTCTGCGTAGTACAAAAATATATAATTTTGTGGTATCTGTGCCAGCCTCCACGACCAGCCCAGACTCACTGATGTCAGGTTTATAATCCTTTTTATTTTTGCACTACACGGCGCCCGCGACTTCGCTGAAACTGAACCCGGCTGGAATTCTGTTACCTTTGCCGCTTCCCGTGGAAATTGTATTCCTAGAATAAAAGCAGGTACATTATTGAAACACACACACTTGTACTTGCATTCCACAATTTAATTTAGTTTAACTCGTCTTCGGCATTCTCAAAGGTTTCTTACACTATAACTTTGATAGGAGTAAGTGTGTGTTTCAATAATGTATTACAACAAGTTCCATCAAGTGCCGACAATCGAGAGTATAAATGATAAAAAGCAGGTACAATTCCAGACTATAATCTATCCTTGTGCCAAATTACAGATACATCCGTTCAGCCGTTTGAGTGAGAAAGAGTAAGTAACATCCTCACATCAATAGATCTACACATACTCACAAACTTTCGCATTTATAATACTAATAAGATTTCCACGGAATCTAAATTTTCTCTTTTAATATCTTATTACTTCCAAATTGAAACGTAAACATCGCGGCAATTGTAACAAATATGCGCCTCAAGAAACAACAAGAAGACCACAGCGCTTGTGAGAGAGCTTCATAAGGACAAACTTATAATTTAATCGATCGATTGAATGTGAAATTCGAATAACCAAATTTTCAACTTTTTTCATTTCCAGCTAAGTTTAAATTAGTTGGTCGATGTCGTGAGGCGCGCTTGTGGAGAAACTTACATGGCATACTTTTGAAGAACTTGGCGGGTTTTAAGTTAACATTTTATAAAAATGCAAATACTGTTCAATAAATACATTAACCCACATATTGAGACGTTTACGCTTAACCCATAGTAGTGTAGAAAATGTTTTTTTATTCCACGTGGTGAACCCGGCGCTCTACACCTCCATAGTAGTATATTGATATTGATTCTAGATTTTTTGACGGCAAAATTTATAATTTTTCTAAACAGCTGCTATTGTATACCTATATGTGAGTACATTATAATTCAAGACTCTCCCGTCCCCCCCGCAACCTGCGTCACCCCTCCCCCCTTGAAAAGTGTCCCGTTTTACAGATTTTCTAAATTTTCAAGAAAACTATACAAGATAGGACCAAATGGTCAAAGACTAAATTGTTTATTAATAAATTACCTACAAATAAGGTCCAACATTCATTTTGGTACGAGTTACAGTTTTCAAGCTATGGTGCATCAAAGATTACGAAAAATGTGCCCTTAACAAAAAATTTACACTAAGCACAGGAAAAAGTAATATTTATTTTTTACAAACGTACATACATCACATATGATCACGTCTGTAACCCTTGTGGGGTAGACAGAGCCCAAATGCCACATTTAGCATGTAGGTAGGCGTAAAAATGGTAAAAGAAATCATAATAGTGATGGTTTGCTTGCCGAATCGCCTAGTGATATGATTAAAAAAATATGTTTCCATTGAAAAATATAAATAGTTTTTACAACAAATGCGTTTATGTTTACTTATTATCTAAAACAAATCAGTATGTTCATCGTCTTCTAGAGTTTTATTCGAGCTACTAAGGCCCTGACAATGTGTAGGTACACATGGTGGAGCAACGCAATCCAGCTCTGACACATCCACATCTTTTGCAGCCTTTTTTGCTGGTACATGATACTATTTTTAGTATTGACTGTGGGGCTGGTGACTCAGTGGTATACATGGGTGATAAAAAGTTATTAATTTTGTTTCAGCCCCAATTTTCGGGGCTCAATGAGTTTCCTCGCCATAATTGCACTTTATGAAAAGTACGCCTTGAATGCTGATGAGCTGCACCTGAAGAAGCCTGCACGTTAAATGGCTCGCATCGCATCGCAAATTGAATTCAATGAGCACAGTCATATAATGGAAACAAAAGCAAATTTCTAAGGCAATATTGTCTGTAATACTCTTTCAGTAAGAATATATTTTTGTGTAGTAGGTAGTGTGAGACCCAGCAAAGGATTAATAGATCTATATCTTGCCCAACCACAACGACATTCTCGTTTCTTTCAGCTTTTTCTATTGCAGTCTGAACAGTGAGCATATCTGCGTCGTCATTAGCTGTTCATGTCCTTATCATTTCGAGGTTCAGTCGCTTGCAAAGCTGCAAAATGAATCTTTCTTTATTAATAATTATATAAAACGGGTATTAACGCGATAATTATTAATATCATGCAATGCGAAAGTTTAAAAGTTAGTGAATCTTTCTTTGTTCACAATATTGCTTAAGAAATTTGCGTTCGTTTCCGTTATATGACTGTGCTCATTAAATTCGATTTGTGATGCGATGCGAACCACTTAACGTGCAGGCACTTCTTCAGGTGCAGCTCATCAGCATTCAAGGCGTACTTTTCATCAAGTGCAATTATGGCGAGGAAACGTAATGAGCCCAGAAAATTGGGTCTGGAATAAAAATAATAACTTTTTATCACCCATGTATACCACTGAGTCACCAGCCCCACAGTCAACACTAAAAATAGTATCATGTACCAGCAAAAAAGGCTGCAATAAAAGATGTGGCTGTGTCAGCGCTGGATTGCGTTGCTCTACCATATGTAAACATTGTTAGGGCCATAGTTGCAGGAATAAAACTGTAGAAGACGATGAACATACTGATTTGTTTTAGATAATAAGTAGACATAAACGTATTTGTTGTAAAAACTATTTTTTTTGGAATCGTATATTTTTTAATCATATCACTAGGCGATTCGGCAAGCAACCCATCACTATTTTGATTTCTTTTACCATCTTTACGCCTACCTACATGCTAAATGTGGCCCTTGGGCTCTGTCTACCCCACAAGGGATACAGACGTGATCATATATGTGATGTATGTACGTTTGTAAAAAATAAATATTATATTTTCCTGTGTTGAATGTTAAATTTTTGTTAAGGGTACATTTTTCGTAATCTTTGATGCAACCATAGCTTGAAAACTGTAACTCGTACCAAAATGAATGTTAGACCTTATTTGTAGGTAATTTATTAATAAACAATTTAATCTTTGACCATTTGGTCCTATCTTGTATAGTTTTCTTAAAAATTTAGAAAATCTGTAAAACGGGACACTTTTCAAGGGGGGGAGGGGTGACGCAGGTTGCGGGGGGGACGGGAGA
The DNA here is from genome assembly GCA_933228765.1 of Miltochrista miniata. Taxonomy (NCBI): domain Eukaryota; kingdom Metazoa; phylum Arthropoda; class Insecta; order Lepidoptera; family Erebidae; genus Miltochrista; species Miltochrista miniata. The sequence continues at coordinate 882,500 of OW121764.1, forward strand.
GTCTTGAATTATAATGTACTCACATATAGGTATACAATAGCAGCTGTTTAAAAAAATATAAATTATGCCGTTTTCCCCATACATTGAAATCTAGAATGAATATACTATAGAGCTAGGAGAGGTCTATGAACATAAAAATAAAAAAAATAAAAAATGTAATAAAAAGTCTACTTATTAATAACTAGTTCATAAGCGTGAAAACTATGTTATAATGCTAATTTGATTGCTCTCTGCTTAGCCCCTAGGATATGTAGGGTGATAATATACTAGCCTATTTGAAGACCCTGCCCCTAGTTAATATTTTTGATAAATTTGAATCAGATCTATTGAGTGCTTTTCGAGATCCTTCCAGACAATGCAAAGCAAACAGACAAGCAGACAAACAGAAAAACAAACAAACAGTCAAACCGAAAAACAGACAAAAAAAATTTAACTATATTTTCGGCTTCGTTCGGTATCATAAGTTGAAAACTCAGCGTGTTTTTTTATTAATATTTCCAATGTACAGTTTTCACTTTTCGATCATTTTATTTAATGTATAGATTGACTGAATTCTAATAAAATCAAATAAATGTAAATAAGGTTTGTTATATTATTCTTTTGATTGCTTCTAATAGTGACATCTCCCTTTCGACGCATATTACTTCCCTACTAACTCTACTATCTCTATAGGTACTGTATTTTCCACTTTAATTATTGCGAGTGCGAGTACACCAATTAGTGATTAGTCTTAATGATTAGTACAAGTGTATATTGAGAGTACCTAGTTGACCTAGTGTCCAATCGTGTTTAGATAATGCGTTAAAGATTTAGTTGCTGTGTGACAGTAAGTATGAGCGATCCAACTCAGAAATAACCGGCCAAGTGCGAGATGGACTCGCTCATGAAGGGTTTTGCAGCAGCAAGTAACATAGTATAAAAGTTCTTGTAGTTCGTTGTAACTTCGATTGATGTTTTAACACGTTCGCAGTGGTAGTGATTTTTCTAACCGAAAATTGCGGTATATGACGTATTAAAAAAAAACTGCCAGCTCTATCTCGTTCAAACCAATTTTCGTTGGTAGATTTTAAAGCAATGTACATCATATATTTATTTTAGATTTATCATTCTCTTAGTTTAGAAGTTAGAGGGGGGGGGGGGGGGGGACACTCATTTTTCCACTTTGGAAGTGTCTCTTGCGCAAACTATTCACTTTAGAAAAAAAATGATTTTAGGAACCTCAATAGCATTTTTGAAGACCTATCTATGGATACGCCACACGTATGGATAAGATGAAAAAAAAATTTTTGAGTTTCAGTTCTGAGTATGGGGACCCCCAAAATTTACTACTTTTTTTCTAGTTTTATATAAGAATCTTAATGCGGTTTACAGAATACATCTAGTTACCAAGTTTCAATAGCATTGGCCTTATAGTTTCGGAGGAAAGTGGCTGTGACACACGGACGGACAGACAGACATGACGAATCTATAAGGGTTCCGTTTTTGCCATTTGGCTATGAAACCCTAACAACCATGCTACTACAAGAAATTCTTGTTTTGCAGAAATGTAGAGCATTTATCTTCAGTCCATTTTCAGAATATTTTTAACAAGTTGTAAAAATATGAGTTATAGGTATATTTCATAGGTATTTACTGATATTCTTAAAATTATTACAAGTTAACATCCCTGTATTGAGCTAAACAGTAGCTACTAAACGAAACAAGCATGTCCCATCTTGTGTAGTTGCAGGCCTTTATACGGTTTAAGTCAGATTCACGCTGCCAGTGAATGGGATATAGGGCGCGCGGGACGTGGCTACTCATAAAATAAAAAGAACACTCTTCTATTCACTTCACTTCGCTGATTACTAATCACTCGCACTTCTCACTGGTGACCCACATGACTGTGTCTACATAGTCCTAATCACTAAACACTTGCACTTGCAATCATCAAAGTGGAAAGTAGCCTTCATGCTTCAAAACGATTCTTATAAAATGGCAACTTGGGCTACATTTTGTTTTGTGACAAATTTTCTGTGGAAAACGGGTAAGTACAGGAAAACCTCACCACATATTCGGGGTCGCGGTCAGTTGCTCGTACCAGTCGCACATAATAAATATTCGCAAACGGCTTAATTTTTGAAAAAAAAAATGTCCATACGTACATAAGTATATTGGCATTTCCACTATAACTCACTCGATAATGAGGCGTGTGTACCCATTAAGTGAGACTGATGCCAACTTGAAATTGAAATTGCGCAGTAATAAAATGCAAACTGTTCAACTCTACTTCAGTTAGTTGATAATTCTCTTCTATCTAAAATTTCATGAAATTATGTTTTATCTCAACTTTTTTCTTTTTATATATAAGTTGACATTTTTAAAAAAAAATTAAACCGACTTCAAAAAACACAAATGATAAACTTTAACCAGACAAAAACAGTAACTTACTAACTTAACTAAAAAGCTGTAAATAACTTAACTAATTTACCTATTGTATACATATATATTATTAAATGTCTGTAATTACCTATTTAAATATTTACCTCTTAATACATAATATTTTATGATAGTCATTTAAAACTATTTGCTTTAACATTTAAAATTATCCCTTATTTTTGAAGTCGGTGCCAGCCTAGGTAACGTAGTCCTCCCCTAACCTTTTCTGTTGTGTTGTTTGCGCGCGTGCGGCCGGCATTGCGACAGCGACAAACACAACGTTGTCTATGTCCGAAGGCATTTATAATTTTGATTAAATTCTGTACATTATTATTTTGTGACAATACGGTATAGTGTGGTAGGCGCGGCACAGCAAGAGGCGCATAGGGCGCGGCGGGCCACCCGGTTGAGTGTGCGACCCGAACGCGGGCAGACGCGTGATCACGCGTGATGGCAGACGTCGCCGAGACGGTCGCTTCCATGTATAGATGATTAGCTGTTCCCCGTGCCTTCGGCCGCGTAGAAGTCGTTATCGCGTGAAATCCTAACCCTCCTTTTGCGCAGTCGGTTAAAAAGTAGCCTATGTGCCAGGTGAGTCACCCTACCGTTATCCCAATTTTTTCGTTTTAGTTATCGCTTCAGTGATTCTGGCGTGAAAGCGTAACAGACAGACAGAGACTTTCGCATTTATAATATTAATAGGGAAGTAGGCATTTCAGAGCGCTTATGCAATTTCTTACTCTGTCGGTCTGTTTTGTTAGTTACATTTCTTTGTTTTTATTGGTTTGGCTGGCACCGACTTCAAAAATAAGGGATGATTTTAAATGTTAAAGCAAATAGTTTTAAATGACTATCATAAAATATTATGTATTAAGAGGTAAATATTTAAATAGGTAATTACAGACATTTAATAATATATATGTATACAATAGGTAAATTAGTTAAGTTATTTACAGCTTTTTAGTTAAGTTAGTAAGTTACTGTTTTTGTCTGGTTAAAGTTTATCATTTGTGTTTTTTGAAGTCGGTTTAATTTTTTTTTTAAAATGTCAACTTATTTCTCGATTTTTATATAATAAATATTTATTATATAGATAGAACAGCAGAGGTTCCGACTACGATGGTCTGCCGTGTTCACTACAACGTGAAGGCCGTAGATGTCGTAGACTACCTCCAGAAGAAAACCGGGATGGGTTTGAGGGTGGAGAAGCTGGACTCACACCATAATGTCCATCAGCATCACCACCTTTATGGACCCTGACTTCTGGCCGAGAGGGGTGAATTAAGTACACCTCGACGTCAGTGCGTCTCAATTATGTTAGGTTATATATGTATAATGTATTTTTAGTTTTAAGGTATGTATCTATGAGCCGTACAATAAGTTAAAAACACCTATAAACGTGTCTCAATGTTGCTTGAAAATAAATAATGTTATGAATTGGAAAAAAAAGATCATAAAATGAATATTATGTATTACATTTTTCATAACACTTGTCATAAACGTCACAACAATACCACTAACCATAGATTTAGCGAAAAATTCTAAATCTATACCATGAATCACTGATCTGTATAGTAATACAGATCAGTGCCATGAATGCTTATTTCAAAGAACGCCTATACCATAAATTATTTGTAAAAAAAAGTTTTTAATTAGCGTTGGAGTTTTAAGTAGCGTTACAATAACCATTTTTACTAAAGTAATCGGACGGTAATACAAGTACTGGCGATGGGAAACATCCATGGAAACATCTCTGTTTCTCTCTCTCGCAAACGAAGTTGTGCGGGTCAGTTAGATAGGTATAATCCACGCGCACCGAGAAGAATGTGAAACCTTTTCAATGAAAATCGAAAATGACAGATTTCCCACCCTTTTTGCTTACACTATTATTGAAATCTGTCATTTTTTATTTTCTTTGACAAGATTCCGAGGATTCTACTCGTAGCACATTGTTTATATCTAGGTACCTATTTATATTTTATATAGTCATGGGTAGACCCACTAAGGCCGCAGCCCTTATGAGGGAAAATCGTAGCCTGCAAAGTTTGAAGGAAAATAAGGTGCGTCTTTTAAAAAATTGTAAGCGAAATGCTATATCTCGTTCCCAAGAAGCGCCTCTGGCTCGTCAAGCGAGATTATCTCAGATGAGAAATTATATACGTTCTCAATTATCGCAAGAGTCGACTGAACAATACCAGCATCGTTTAGATTTAATTAAAAAACGATTAGGTAAAGAAACTCCAGTACAGCGCGAACATAGAGTCGAAGCTATTAATGAACGTATTAGGAATGAACTTCCTCACCAACGGACTCGAAGATTAAATATTATGAGACAGCGAAATCTTGAAAGTAGGCGAGTAGAAAATGAAGAACAAAGAAGAGAACGCTTAGACATTATGCGGGTAATGGCACGCAGAAATCGGTATATCGGAGAAGACAATTTTTTATCTACCATAAACGAATTTGCTGATGTTCCATGTGGTGTATGTCGAAAATTGTTGTATCCGAAACAGCGATGCCAGCTAGAAACGTCATGTCGACAAGATTTACTGCCTCCTGAATTGGTAAACATGAGAAAAATTGTGACATGTTCGCGATGCTCTACCAACCTGAGAAAACGTAGAGTACCTTCCCAAGCGTACTGGAACAAAATGGAGGTTGCATCAATACCAGCTGAAATTAAAAATTTGTCTGAGGTAGAGCAACGCTTACTTACTAGAATTATTCCATTCTTAAAAATTATTAAAGTACATAATAGGTTCAGCCAAAATTGGTGTAAAGGTCAAGTGATATTATTTGCACAAGACATAGTAGAAATTGCTGAGCAATTACCACTTCCACTGTGTAGTACAGGTTTGTTAGTCGTGATAGAAACAAGAGAGAGCTTGCAACAATACAGACAATTTAATATAGACATGGAAAGAGTAAAGACAGCTTTACAGTGGCTATTATTGCATAACAACCTGTACCGCGACGTTACACCAAACTTTGCTAATATGTTAGACTATAATATGTCAGAGATAGTACAGATTGCTGATGAAAATCATGTAAGTAGTAGTTATGTTCAAGTGGAGACTGATGAGGGTCAGCAAATGGAACAACAAAATCAACCCACCAGTTTTATAAACATAAACGACGACGTCTCTATTTTACGTGGTTCGATTCACCAGGGCAATGATCGATTTGGTATGGACTCTCGTGGTAAGCAGTGCACTGGCATCGCAGTTGTGGCTTGTGTCGCATTTACAGTATCAGACGCGATTACATGGACAGTGAGTGATGTTGACTACGTAATGATAGTTGGAGATGCATACTATCGACAATGTATTTTAGCACGACAAAATCCCGATCCTAGAGAACAAAATACTGAATATTTAGCTACGAGAGAACTTCTGCTACGCTTATTGTTTAACAGGAGCTGGGTAAACTTAAATGTGCAGAGTAACAGTTCGATTGATGGACATATCGATAGAGATCAGTCTGAGTAAGGGTTCCCAAATTTGGAAAATGCTTTATTAATTTTCTTTAGGGATTACCATTGTGGGATTTTTACGTGTAATTCTTTTTCCGTTGCTATTGCACGTCAAAACGTATCTGGCAACAATATATACTGGCTATTCGATTCTCATGCTAGGGGGCCAAAAGGTTATAAAGCGTCATCTCGTGGTACTGGATGCTGCATGCGCTTTGTAAACATAAATGATTTATTCGTAATGCTACGTCGTAATTTCAAGATAAGTAAAGGTAATGAAACTGAACTTAATACATATTGCATTACGCCTATTTCTATTCTTACAGAAGAGAGAGAAACATTGCAAGAAATTACTTCTCAAGTAGCACGTCCTGAATTATTGCATGAACTGTTAAGTAATACTTCACATATCCCTACCATAGTAGAACACACAGTCACTCAAGAATCACCTACCTTCACATGTTCTCCGGCCAATAATATATCCCCTACGTACACTACTAATGACAACCCGATTATTTCCCAATATGTAGATACTTCTTCAGTACTTCAGTCTTCTACAAATCACATTCTTAGTATGCTGCCTAATTCCACGTGCCCGATATTGTCTCTAGGATCAGACACCAATAATTTCGAAAGACGAGTACTATTTTCTACTAGTTTACTGTATTCCATTGATGACGACGTACCTAATTTGAACACGGTTATTAACGCTAATAATGAAAATGGATCAGATTATGAAGTCAGAGTTGCTGATATCCAAAGAAAAACAGCACCACCACTCAATATTGAACGGGAGAAGAGAATGGAGGAACTTTGTTGGTATTTTCTTTACCCTGATGGGAGAAACGGTTTTGGTGAAGATCGAGATATATCAATAACTGCACTTGATTATTTCCAAGCACGAATTATGGGAAATGATAATCGATTTCAAAGAAACGATTATTTATTCTTTGCATTGTCTGTTGTTGAATATTTTAGAGCTAAAGCTAGCGTTTCAGTCTCTTGTCGACTGAAGCAAGGTGAACATGCACCTCAAGGTCTTGTTGATAACATGCATTTGACAATGAGAAATATAAGAGGATCGGCTGCATACTGGAAAAAATGTTGCGCGGAATTAATAGCGATGGTGCGAAGCCTTGGTCCTCCAACTTGGTTCGTTACATTTTCATGTAACGATCTCAACTGGCCCGACATGATCAAAGCGTTGCTCATAGCTGATGGACGTCCTGACGCAATGCCTGACAATGTTGAAAACTTACCATTTGATGTAAGACTCGAGTTAGTACAAAAATATCCAGTTGTTGTAGCTAGACAGTTCACGCTTAGGGTAAACGCTTTGATAAGATTTCTAAAAATGAATCCTGAATGTTTAGGAGGAGCTATTACAGATTTTTGGTACCGTATAGAGTTCCAAAATAGGGGAAGCCCCCATTTACATATGCTTTTGTGGTGCAACTCTATGCCTCATTTTGACTGTCGTGAAGGGCTTCGAGTAATTGATCAAGTGGTATCCTGCTCACTAAATGGTGAAAATTCCGAGCTGGTAAAAAGGTTACAAATTCACAAACATTCCATAACCTGCTATAAAGATCGTAATACTGGTTCCTGCCGTTTTGGGTTTCCAAGGCCTGTAAGTAACGAAACGATCTGCTTGGAACCCGATGATGCTCTTCGCAATAATGGCCGTTTTTGTGTACTACAACGATCTATGGAAGAAGTTATGGTTAATAACTATAACTCAGTTCTTCTTAAAATTTGGGGAGCAAACATGGATATACAGCCTTGTGGAAGTGTAACAGCTGTTGCTTATTATATTGCCAAGTACGCGAGCAAGTGTGAACCCAGCGATTGTGGCGATGTTGTGAGGGAAGCGGTTCAAAAAGCAAAACGTCACAGTAATGATGTATGGAAACAGTTGTTTTCTGTGTCAATGGCCATTTTGGGACAGCGCCTAGTTAGTGCTCCAGAAGCAGCATACCGTCTCTGCCATTTGCCTCTGAAAATGTGTTCAAGGAAAACAGTGTTCGTGAATAGCTGTCGTCCGGAGCACCGTTATAGACTTTTACGATTTTGTGAGGACGAAACATCAGTTTTCAACAACATATTTGATCGGTACCAACAAAGACCAAATGAATTAGAAGAGATTAGCTTAGCTGAATTTGCAGTTCGTTACGAAACAGTAACAAGTGCATTGTGGACAGATGATGACGGTGACTTTGAGCTAAGAGACCAGGAAAACGAGAATTCGAGGTACATACGATTGCAAGATAATTCGAGGATGCGTATCAGAAACCAAGCAGCAGTTTTACGCACACGATATTACACTATAAATAGTGATCGAGAGGCTTTCTTTTACAATTTAATTGTGTGCCATATCTCGTTTCGTCTTGAGAGTGAGCTTATGCAAGTGGGTGAAACAGCTGAAGCATGTTTCTTACGCCGACAATCGGAGCTAAGACCGCTGCTCCATAATTTATCTGTAGAGCAATTCGCACATGCTGAACAAATTATTCAGCAAGCTCTTGTACAAGCAGTAGCCCTCAACGTTGTAAATGAAAATTACCCTAGAGAAACATCTAATAATATGAATATAATATATGCCGAGAACCAAGTCGATGTCAATCACGATGATTTTATAGAAAATGATCCTACTGCAATGCCTGATGACGTTTTCACAAGTGGAATCAGAAGCTTAAATATCCAACAAAAAGATTTATTAAAACGGGTATCGGATTCCATTGAGAGAGACATAAGAATAGATGACAATCAAGAGCCTTTGCTATTGTTTATTACTGGTGGAGCTGGTAGCGGTAAAACTTTTCTCTTGAAATTAATTGTTGAGCATATTAATCGCTGTTATGCTCCAACGGTGGATAGTTTGTTAAGACCAAATTTTGTAGAAGTGGCATCTTTGACAGGTGTTGCGGCTCGGCAAATTTCGGGTAGAACCCTTCACTCTGTTTTTTCACTTCCCATCGAAAAAGGCACTACGATGACTTATCGGAAAATGAGTGGACAGCCGTTGGAACGGGAACGTCGTAAGTGGCGTTATATTAAATGGTTAATAATTGACGAGATATCGATGGTATCCTACGAAAATTTGCGTATAATACACTTACGTCTGCAAGAATTCAAAAGCAATAATTTACTGTTCGGAGGTGTAAATGTATTATTATTTGGCGACATTATGCAATTACCACCAGTTAAAGGGCATTGGTGTTTCGATCAACCTTCATGGGCAAACGCAGAAATACATTTATGGCAGCAGTTCTCCTTCTGTGAACTCACCATCAACATGCGTCAAAGTAGCGATGAGGAGTTTGTTGATTTGTTGAATAATTTACGATTTGGAGAGCTTACAATCTCACAGTTGGAACTTTTATGTGAAAGACGCCGAGTTGAACAGGATGGTGATTTCGCAGATGGGGCTGCAGTTAGAATTTTTCCAACGATCAAATTGGTGGATGATTACAACTCTAAGATGACAGCTCAACTATTTCTCTCGAGTCGCGTCTATACCCTGCATGCCATCGACGAGTCGCGAGAGGCAGCAACCTATGGAAAACGGCCTCCATGTAACGTAATTCCTGCTGATGTAAATAATTGCGGTGGTTTGTTGCACATATTAAAACTGGGCATAGGTTCCAGAGTAATGTTAAGGCGTAATATCTCAGTTACTGAGGGTCTTGTCAACGGTGCGATGGGAATTGTTTGCAAGTTTAGGTGGCCTGCTCTGCGTCGCGATCAGTTAGAATCCGGCGAGTTACCTGATGCAGTTTCCATCAAATTCGACGATGATACTATTGGCACTAGAGTGAAAGATAGTGATGGTTTAGTTGCAATTGCACCAGTATCAGCAACGTTTCAAGCAACAAAAGGCTATGGGGATGTGGAAAGAAGAATGCTACCGTTAATCTTGAGCTGGGCTGTAACGGTTCATAAGCTTCAGGGAACCACATTAAATAAAGCAGTAATTGATTTAGGAAAGAAAAATTTTGCTAAAGGTCAATTTTATGTTGCTCTAAGTCGAGTCAAGACTTTAGACGGAATCGCACTTTGCGATCTAGAACCAAGGAAATTACTAACTAGACCACATGATGAAAAGGCATTACGAGAAATGGAAAGATTAAGACGACTATTGTAATCTTGATTCCACCTAGATTTTTGTTGTAATTTGCCTCGATATAGGTAGCAGTGTAGTACCTACACTTTCAAGCAACACCTTAGCCCTACATATGACTTAGTAGTATCCATCTGCCAATTGCAGTACTGTCCCCCAAATCCTAACCATTATGGAGTTGTGTAGCTTCACCATCTGTTGTTGTTGTTAGGTATACCTCACTAACATTACGTTAGGCCTGCATACGATAAGATAAGACAGAAAAATAGAAAGTAAGGTAAGATAAGATAAGATAATTCTTTTTCCATATTTAAAATTTAAGATAAGATAAGATAAGAACTGTCATGTGTTTAGGCAATGTCAATATTTTTTAGTTTTTAAGTACCTATATGTTTTAGTCTCACCCCCACTTTGTATAATATATATTTAGAGTATTTGTAACTTAGGTTCATTTAGGTATTATAATATAGGTTAATATTATTTATCGATAATAATAAAATGTAAAACTTTCCTCTCTTTTTATAGCTTTTGTATTTATTTATCGATAATAAAATAAATAAGAAAGTGTGTTATAATTATGTCATTCTTTTTACTATCATCCTACTTTCTATTATTATTATAAATTTAAAAGTTTGTGAAGATGTTTGGATGTTTGCTACTCAATCACGCTCTAATGGCAAAATGGATATAGCTGAAATTTGGTACAGGGATAGAGTATAGTTCGGAATAGCATATTTTTATCCCGGGAAAATGAACTCACGGGAATCAAATTTCACGCGGGCGAAGCCGCGCATCAGCTAGTAATAAATAAATTTAGTTTAATTTCCATAAAATATAATAATTCCTTAAGTGTACAGTGATGCAACAGAGCCAAGACAGGCCGTTAACAACATTAATAGTAGTTTTTACACATCTGCTCTAGGTGGGCATAGGGAATCAAATTTCACGCGGGCGATACACATTTCTGCTCTAGGTGGGTATATGGACCTTCCAGTTAAGAGTCTGTTATCTGTATTTTCCAATTACTGTGTCCCAACTCCTAATCGTTAAGGAGTTCTGTAGCTTCATCATCAGCACAGCAATATCATAATTATGTTGACACAGTGTGGTGAATACCTGAGTAAGACTTGATTACGTAACAAAAGCACCATATGGGCATACCATTTCCTGTGGTTGCCCTGGAGTTCTCCTGAATCCCATCATCAGATCCTGACCTGGTGAAATTGGGACCACCTCAGAAGGGAACTCTATCCACAAAAAACAGATTTGAAATTCGTCTATAATTATTGACGGATATATCGGTGAACATACATAAAACATTGAGCACTTCCTTTTTTTTTTTGAAGTCGGATATATCTATCTAGGTGTAAAGTTCTCATCAATACAAATCAATCAAGCCCAAACACAAGGTAACTGCTGTAAATTGTTACGGAATGCCCTCGACTGTCTTTCGACTCTATCATCAGGTTGACTCCAGACCTTCATTAAAGTGCAGAACATCAAAGCACTTAATTAAAAAGTTAATAAGCGCACTAGTTGTCCCTTCAATTTTCGGTGGTTGCCCTCGATTTCTCCTGGATCCCATCATCAGATCCTGACCTGGTGAAAATGGGACCACCTCAGAAGTAAACCCTATTCAACAAAAAAAAAAAATTTGAAATCCGTTTATAATTGACGGAAATATCGCTTAACATACATAAAAAAAAATACATACAGACGAATTGAGAACCTCCTCCTTTTTTTTAGTAGCTACTGTTTAGCTCAATACAGGGATGTTAACTTGTAATAATTTTAAGAATATCAGTAAATACCTATGAAATATACCTATAACTCATATTTTTACAACTTGTTAAAAATATTCTGAAAATGGACTGAAGATAAATGCTCTACATTTCTGCAAAACAAGAATTTCTTGTAGTAGCATGGTTGTTAGGGTTTCATAGCCAAATGGCAAAAACGGAACCCTTATAGATTCGTCATGTCTGTCTGTCCGTCCGTGTGTCACAGCCACTTTCCTCCGAAACTATAAGGCCAATGCTATTGAAACTTGGTAACTAGATGTATTCTGTAAACCGCATTAAGATTCTTATATAAAACTAGAAAAAAAGTAGTAAATTTTGGGGGTCCCCATACTCAGAACTGAAACTCAAAAATTTTTTTTTCATCTTATCCATACGTGTGGCGTATCCATAGATAGGTCTTCAAAAATGCTATTGAGGTTCCTAAAATCATTTTTTTTCTAAAGTGCATTACGAGAAATGGAAAGATTAAGACGACTATTGTAATCTTGATTTCACCTTGATTTTTGTTGTAATTTGCCTCGATATAGGTAGCAGTGTAGTACCTACACTTTCAAGCAACACCTTAGCCCTACATATGACTTAGTAGTATCCATCTGCCAATTGCAGTACTGTCCCCCAAATCCTAACCATTATGGAGTTGTGTAGCTTCACCATCTGTTGTTGTTGTTAGGTATACCTCACTAACATTACGTTAGGCCTGCATACGATAAGATAAGACAGAAAAATAGAAAGTAAGGTAAGATAAGATTAGATAATTCTTTTTCCATATTTAAAATTTAAGATAAGATAAGATAAGAACTGTCATGTGTTTAGGCAATGTCAATATTTTTTAGTTTTTAAGTACCTATATGTTTTAGTCTCACCCCCACTTTGTATAATATATATTTAGAGTATTTGTAACTTAGGTTCATTTAGGTATTATAATATAGGTTAATATTATTTATCGATAATAATAAAATGTAAAACTTTCCTCTCTTTTTATAGCTTTTGTATTTATTTATCGATAATAAAATAAATAAGAAAGTGTGTTATAATTATGTCATTCTTTTTACTATCATCCTACTTTCTATTATTATTATAAATTTAAAAGTTTGTGAAGATGTTTGGATGTTTGCTACTCAATCACGCTCTAATGGCAAAATGGATATAGCTGAAATTTGGTACAGGGATAGAGTATAGTTCGGAATAGCATATTTTTATCCCGGGAAAATGAACTCACGGGAATCAAATTTCACGCGGGCGAAGCCGCGCATCAGCTAGTAATAAATAAATTTAGTTTAATTTCCATAAAATATAATAATTCCTTAAGTGTACAGTGATGCAACAGAGCCAAGACAGGCCGTTAACAACATTAATAGTAGTTTTTACACATCTGCTCTAGGTGGGCATAGGGAATCAAATTTCACGCGGGCGATACACATTTCTGCTCTAGGTGGGTATATGGACCTTCCAGTTAAGAGTCTGTTATCTGTATTTTCCAATTACTGTGTCCCAACTCCTAATCGTTAAGGAGTTCTGTAGCTTCATCATCAGCACAGCAATATCATAATTATGTTGACACAGTGTGGTGAATACCTGAGTAAGACTTGATTACGTAACAAAAGCACCATATGGGCATACCATTTCCTGTGGTTGCCCTGGAGTTCTCCTGAATCCCATCATCAGATCCTGACCTGGTGAAATTGGGACCACCTCAGAAGGGAACTCTATCCACAAAAAACAGATTTGAAATTCGTCTATAATTATTGACGGATATATCGGTGAACATACATAAAACATTGAGCACTTCCTTTTTTTTTTTGAAGTCGGATCTATCTATCTAGGTGTAAAGTTCTCATCAATACAAATCAATCAAGCCCAAACACAAGGTAACTGCTGTAAATTGTTACGGAATGCCCTCGACTGTCTTTCGACTCTATCATCAGGTTGACTCCAGACCTTCATTAAAGTGCAGAACATCAAAGCACTTAATTAAAAAGTTAATAAGCGCACTAGTTGTCCCTTCAATTTTCGGTGGTTGCCCTCGATTTCTCCTGGATCCCATCATCAGATCCTGACCTGGTGAAAATGGGACCACCTCAGAAGTAAACCCTATTCAACAAAAAAAAAAAATTTGAAATCCGTTTATAATTGACGGAAATATCGCTTAACATACATAAAAAAAAATACATACAGACGAATTGAGAACCTCCTCCTTTTTTTGAAGTCGGTTAAAAATCGCCAAATTGACGTGGCCAGCCTGCTGGAAAGCCGTGGCGCATCTAGCGATTGGGGGCTACTCTCACAGTCCGTAAGATTTCTGACAGTGGCCCTCAAGTTGGCGGCCCTGTGATGTGCGTCACGCTCCGCTTAAGGAACCCGGGACTGTAAGATGACAACTTACAACAATCCTGAAATACAACTTCTATTTTCATAAATATTTTCAAACAAGCTTGGTTTCGGGTACTCTTGACCACGCATTTTCTCAAAAGATTTTCGATTTGATCGACATGAGTCACGCCAAATTATTAAAATATATTAGGATCAATAATGTATAAATCTATGTTATTAGTAACTGGGGAGAATAGAGTGCGTGCATGAGACAAAATGAAGCCGGTCTGAATATTTTTTTGCCGTAGGTACCTCATCAATCTCGTTTTCCATTCTTCGTGGAGTAATAATTTTATTTTATGGAATCTTTCATATTAAGCGAGGGTCTATAAAATGATTATATTTGAATAGCAGCTCACTAGTCCGGAGAATTGCAGAGATTTATTGACAATGAATTCTGTCCTGAAAACTACTTCTTTATTACATTTGTATTGCTTCCTCTGTAATCTAACGTTAACGCTTGGAAGAAAATCTCGAAATGGTGTGAATATATTATGTACTTCAATGGTTACATAACCCAAAGTTGTTTAGGAGGACCTGACAGAAATGTAGGTATGGAAAGGAATTATGCTATTTCCCAGTAGTGGGACAGTTTATGCGAAATATGCAACAGTCATCATTTCATGTTTACAAATATTTAGTCTCTGAAGATAATATATGCTCAAATTTTCTTTTCAATAAAATATAGCACGAATGTTTCTGAGGAACCGATCATAAGAAAATATTCATAATTAAAGTATCACGCGGACTTCTGATAACCTCATCAAAAATAGGCATATTCAAAGAGCAAAATACCTGTTTTTTTTTCGACAAATAATTTGAAAACGCATGAAATTAAAAGACAAGACGACCTGAAGTAGATTGCCTCACCGCCTACTCCTCAAATGAAATGAGATAAGCTTGATTTGTGAAAGTGAGGCGGGCAAGGTGAATAAATACCTGTTTGGATGCGAAATTTCGTAAATAATTTTAAGTGCGATCAAAATAAGTGATGAGATGGTAGGTATACTATTTAACTACGTCACGGCTACGATGGGGTTCTACTGAGATCTTCGAAGCCCAAACCGAAATCACCTTAAATGGTGTACCTGCTGACTATGGGCGAGGTCATAGCAAAGAGAAGGAGAACTCGAAACTAAGCTCTGTACCAACGGGGAGGGAGCGGGAGAGAACTCTTCCACCCCAAGTGGCTGCTCACCGTCCTCAGAAGCAGGCCCTAGACGACAGCGTGACGTGAGAGATTCACGAATGCCCCCCCAAATAAGCCGGATAACACCCGAAAAACCGCCCTAAGACGCGGAATAGCACCCGAATCCCCCCCGGCCCTAAGCGAGGCCACAGTGGTAGCCGTAGGTCTTTTGGGAGTCCTGGGGTATCCTTCCCAGGGCTTACCCGGGGCTCCCAACCGTGGGCTGTTAGGTGTGATACGAGTGGTTTTTTGGTTGGTAGGAGTCCGGCATATCATCTATGTAGGATTTTCCACACCACCATCCTTACACACTTGGAATATTTATTTCGTAACTGAAAAACGGTGACAAAAACCAAATTATTCAACAGATTTTATACTTCTCTAAATTTATGAGGCAAATCATTAAAAACCTACGTGAGTCTTGATTCTGTCATAATAGAGGGTGGCGGAAACGCCTTGTTAAGGCTGGGCATCGAGCTTACCCTCGAGCGAAGGCGTCGAAAATTAACCCTCGATTGCCTACTCGAAGAATACGAAAGAAATGTGAGGATATGATTCGAAGGTGTCGTGTTGTAATCATTAGACGAAACGACTCAGTTTAGTGGGTACTTATTTTTGTCTCAGATTTATCGAATCAGATTGTTAGACAAAACATTGCGTAGGTGCTTACATAATATTTTACGTTTAAAATTAAGGGGTTTTAGCTTACAGATGTTTGTTTGGGCCTCGTACCCAAAGGGTAAATATTGGGACTACCGTATGTCTGTCCGTCCGTCACGAGGTTCTATCTCAGGAATCGTGATAGATAGAGATGAAATTTTCACGTGATGTATTTCTGTTGCCGCCAATTTAAAAAAAGAAAATTTTATTTACAACTAGTGGACGTCACACGGTTTCACCCACGTCGCTCCCGTTCCCGTGGGAATACTGTAACAGAGTAACCTATCTTACCCGGTAATAGTGCAGCTTCCCAACAGTGAACGAATTTTTCAAATCTGTTCATCAAATCTTCCCTCTTTATAATATTAGTATAGATTCATCATGGGCATACAATCATAGTGTCTGATGATGGTAGAAATAATATCAAGGTAGTTTTTTTTTTTTTTTTTTATATTCAGCTCGCCAAATTGACGTCGCCACCAGCCTGATGGTAAGAAAGCAGTGGCGCATCTAGCGATTAGGGGCCACTTCTTACAGTGGTCCTCAAGTTGGCGGCCCTGTGATGTGCCTCTTCACGCTCCTCTTGAAGAACCCGGGATTGTAAGATGAGGGAAAGACGTGTGCGGGCAGGTCGTTCCATGTTTTTATAGTTCGACAGAGGAACGATCTTTTAAAACGCTCGGTTCTGGCGAAGATTCTCTCCACTGTGTATGAGTGGCATCTCTGCCCGGCACGCGTTGTTCGGGATCGGAAAGGAGATGGTGGGATCAGGTTGAAGAGCTCTTCAGAACATTCGCCGTGATACATTCGATAGAAGGCAGCCAAGGACGCTATGGTTCTTCGCTGCGACAAAGGTTCGAGGCCTCCCGTCACCTCAGGACAACCAATTATTCGGATAGCACGTCTCTGCATAGCGTCAAGCGCGTCTAACAAGTACCTCGCGGAGTCATCCCAAAGGTGAGAACAGTACTCGACGCAGGGACGAATCTGCGCCTTGTACTGTAAACATCTCTGATGTGGCGTGAAATACCGTCTCACCTTATTCAGGATTCCCAGTTTCCGCGAGGCCAGACCAATACAGCTCTCTATGTAGTTTTTGTGATTGAGCTCACGCCGGACGTCTATACCTAGGATCTCCAGGTAGTCCTTTAGTGGAATTGTAATGCTCTGAAGAGAGGGCAGGGATAGGAATGGGGACTTCTTAGCTGTAAACGCACACGCCTGTGTTTTTCTGGCATTGAACTCGACCAGGTTGTCTGAACCCCATTGGGCAATGCGGCCCAGGTCCAGATCGAGATCCGCCACGAGTTGTCGTCTCTTCTCATCCACGTCGCCTCGCCCCGCCGCTGGACGGCCAGAATAGCTCCCATGAAGAGTACTGTCATCCGCATAACAATGAATGCACCCAAGGGACAGCATGTCATTGATATGCAGCAGAAAGAGAGTTGGGGACAATACCGATCCCTGTGGTACTCCGGCATTTACCTGAAAAAAACAGGAAGCCTGACCATCACAGAGGACCCGAATCCGTCGCCCGTTCAGGAAGCTGGCCAACCAGCGGCACAACTGATGCGATAAACCATATGACGGCAGCTTGGAAAGAAGCGACGCATGCCATACCCTATCAAAGGCTTTTGCGATGTCTAGGCCAATAGCCAGAGATTCGCCGTGCCTCTCCATAGCCTCACCCCAGGTGTGCGTTATGTACGCTAGGAGGTCACCCGTTGATCGTTTCGGCCTAAAGCCATATTGGCGATCGTTAATTAACGAGTGATCCTCCAGATAGCGCATGAGCTGTTTGTTGATGATTAGCTCGAACACCTTGCAGATGACGGTGGTTACGGCTATGGGGCGATAGTTGGCTGGATCCGACCGATCCCCTTTCTTGGGGATCGGTTGGACATTCGCCTCCTTCCAAGCCTCCGGCACTTCTCCCGACGAATACGAAAGGCGATACAGGCGTGTTAGCGTTGGAGACAATTCAGCTGCACAATTCCTCAGCACCACGGCCGGAATGCCATCAGGATCACTGGCTTTCCGTGTGTCGAGTGACCGTAGCACCGCCCGCACATCGCACTGCCGGATTACAATTTCCGGCATCGTGGTTCCACAGTTGGCGATAGTGGGAGGTTGCTTGCCACAGTCATCGACCCGGGAATTAGCCGCAAAGAGCTTGGCCAGCATTTCCGCTCTTGGGCCTTGTGAGCCAGTGATCCGTCAGGATAGCGCAGCGGCGGCAGCGAGGGCTTGCAAAAGTTGGCCTGCACGGCTTTGGCCAGTTGCCAGTATCCACGGCTGCCCGTCGGATGTGACGTGAGCTCCTGACCAAGCCGCGTGACGCGCTGGGCGTCCGCTCTCTTGAAGGCTCTCTTACTGGACCCTCTGTTGTACGCTGCCTTGAGGCGGGCCACATTCGGGTCGCGCACAGCTCGAGCCCTGATCTAGGCGCGGTAAGCCGCCTGTTTTTGTTGAACAGCTACGGCACACTCACGCCCGAACCAGGGGCGGGCTTTGCGGATGCTGGCGACATCAGTGTATGGAATGTAGTATTCCATACCTAATGTGATTTCACCAGCAACCGCAGAGGCGCTTTCCGATGAAGCCCTCCCTGCAAAGCAGCGCTGACTCCACGGGACGGCTGCGAAGTATTCTCGTAGTCCGTCCCAGTCTGCTGACAAGTAGTGCCACAGTCGCCGCGTCACCTCTACTGCCCTTGCAGGGGACGGTACCTGCAGGCGGGCACGCACAACACAGTGGTCGGATGTACCCAGTGGGGCGCTAACCGTCACACTGTACTGTGCTGGATTACTCGTCAGCAGTAAGTCCAGCAGGGCGGGTTCATGGTCTGACCTGTCCGGTATGCGCCTAATTCCGCGTACCACCTGGGTCAGACCATGGGAGAGTGCGAACGCGTGGGTGGCCCGTCCCGCATGATCTGTCTTGAGGGACCCCAACCACTCAATGTGGTGACCATTGAAGTCCCCCAGAAAAACCAACTCGGCGTTCGGGAACCGTACCTGCGCGTCATCAGCCCCCTCGCTGAGGTGCTGATACAGCCTCATCATCTCAGCTGTCCCTGCGTGGGATCGATAGACACACACGTAGATCTGACTCATGGAGCCGTGATCCACGTGCAGCCAAAGGACGGAGAGGGAAGGGTCCTCAAGGCAGCGCAGCCGGCGACAGCAAACATCCGCCCTAACGAACGCGCACACCCCGGCTTTTTCTCGAAATAGTTCCTCGATGATATAGCCGGGGTGACTAAGGTACGACTGATCGGCAGGGCGGAGTATTTGCGTCTCCGTTAGGAACATCACAGCTGGCCGTGCCGTCTCTAGATGGTGATGGACGACTTTGAGGTTGGCATGGAGTCCGCGGATGTTAGCGAACTCCACCTCCAACAGTACGTTACTGGGAGTAGTAGCGGCCGCTGTGGTACCTGATTTTCTTTTCTGCACTGCCATGATTGCTGGGAAAGGGAGACGTGAAGACGGAGTGACATTTGCTGCAGCAGTGAGTGACAAGGCGTAGGGGCTAGCTTCATCTATGACTGTGTGGTGAGACGGAAGCCGACCCGCCGGACGTAAGGGCCCCCGTACCCCCCCGAGTGTGGTCGCCGGGGTCCCAGTCCGGTCACCATCCGGCACGACGAACCACATATAGTATATACTAAATGTGTAATAAGAGAGAAGAAAATGGTTATCCACATTATTTATGTGCATAATCTGAATTTTTTAAATGAGCGCTTCGGGGTGGCTATTGTTTCCACGTCTTTTCATTTAACTGCAATTAAAAATGGTGCCTACCTACTGTAGCTTATGTTTACTGACTACGATCGTAGCTTTGATTTTGAAACGATCAAGGATAAGTCATATTTATGTTCTGCCTACATTTATAGGACTTGAAACCATCTGTTTACTCTGTACTTACTCTTTATTATCAAGTTCTGAATTAGAAATAGGCAAGGTCAGCAGTATGAGTATAGCACCCTGGTGTTGTTAACGTCCATCATATACTATGGAGACCACTTTAGTCAGATGGACTCATGCTCATCTGCCACTTTAGTTGAATGAAAAATATAACCCTATGGAATTCTATATTATGTGTGTCACGGCAAAAGACAATCTTTTGGCAGGCTATGGTACCCTAACTTCAAAAAGACCATTTGCGGCATCACACTAGTATTTTTTTATTTGATCCAGGTTTCGAACCCAAGACGTCAGTACCTATACTTACCGAATCAATCAATACAATGAAATCAGTCTTTTGGTATGGTAATCTAGAATAGTTCACTGTAACGGTTAGCTACACTAAAACTATGCTTAATCTATTTAATACTACAGTTAATAGATCTAAGTAAATAATACGGAGGCAAACCTCGCGCAAACGAGTAGTATAAATATTCTTTTGTTCGCGCAGCTATATCTACATATATCTATACCGAACCAGTCACGACGCGCGGCGCGCGGGCGCTTAGATCATTCGAGACTTGACTCGACACGTCACATCAACTTAGCGTGTGCACGTACCGCGCGTCGGCAACTAATATTATATTTGAACAGTAAATTTTATTAATTTATATAATGAATATCGTTAAGCTAAAGTTCAGTGAGTGTACCCCGAGTTTATTGGGTGAGTGTTGCATGATCTATATTTATTACTATGTTATGTATGTAACTCGAAACTAGAACTTAGAAATACATCTAAATACATCATTTCATAATTGCTAGATTCTTTCTTATTTTGTTTAGTACAGCCTTGCTAGTGCTTATGGAATATATGTAAGGCTTAATTACATTTTATGTAAGGATTGCACTGCTAAATTTTAATGGCAACTACCTACAGCCAAACTAGTCTATCACGCAATTCGGCATTCCCATTGTGTAAAGTTTTCTTACTATTCTACATATAACTTTGCTTTGTATGACTGCCTCATCATCGAACACCATGGTAGCCTATGATGCCACTTGCTTCCTGCTTAGCCCTCTCCGGGAGTGGTCGTTGTGGTGTTCGTGATGTTGCAGTCAGTAGGAAATCTAGGACAAACTGTGAATCGACTAAATTACGATTCCAGGGTTCACGTTCACCCTTCACTCTTCGCCTTCATCTACTCCTTCACATCATCTACGTGACGTCGGTCACATTGCCGCTGCACCTACCTGCACGGCCAGAGCCCTGCCTACTGCTGCTGCACGGCCGCTGCTCCGATCCTACCCGGGGACTAACGCAGGACAGTGGCATTCTTATTTCTCAGTGTAATTGCAACCTACGGTTACGAGCATACCGAACCCCCCCTTAGAGAACCTTCACCTACATACCCCTATTTTTTTAATAAATTTTGTATACCTACTAAATATTTAATTGTTTTCTTCCTTTCTCTCTCCTAACCCCTAAGGTTACATTACCATCAAAGTATTTTGAAAATCTGTTGCATATTTTTACATACTTACTAATATTTTACAGCGACCTTGCATTTTCACCAGCTCGCCTGATAAGATTCCGCCTACGGAGCCGGAGGCCTAAAAACGAAACGAAACGAAGTAATTTCGTAACTTTTTTATTAAACCATTCACAATCATCGTTTACAATATATCACTACAGGTAGTGTCAGTCGGGTTCGCCTACTAGTTAAACTTTCGTTTTTCATTATTTTAACAACAAACAGGATTTATAATTCATTTCAATCTTTCAATACTTATACAAACATTTTTATTGCATACAATAAAAAATAAATATTTACAGTTTAATTAAATAATTACACAATAATATATAATAATAATACCATGTTTAGTTCTTTTTTTCGTATGCAACATAATATATAATTTTGTAGTTCGATAAATATTTGTATAGTTATAATTATAATACAACGTGTAATAATTAATTTAACTCACATAGTAGTTACCTTGTAACTCATTTCGAGGTAGCCTCGATAAATACCAAAGTGCTTTCTGAATCTCAAGCAAAGTCAGCACTTTAATACATCGTACATTGAATACAACAGCAATAACTAATAATAAATATTAGTAAGTATTTTATCACGGCGAATGTTCTGAAGAGATCTTCAACCTGATCCCACCATCTCCTTTCCGATCCCGAACAACGCGGGCCGGGCAGAGATGCCACTCATACACAGTGGAGAGAATCTTCGCCAGAACCGAGCGTTTCAAAAGATCGTTCCTCTATCGAACTATAAAAACATGGAACGACCTGCCCGCACACGTCTTTCCCTCATCTTATAATCCCGGGTTCTTCAAGAGGAGCATGAAGAGGCACATCACAGGGCCGCCAACTTGAGGACCACTGTAAGAAGTGGCCCCCAATCGCTAGATGCGCCACTGCTTTCTTACCATCAGGCAGGTGGCGACGTCAATTTGGCGAGCTGAATATAAAAAAAAAAATAAAAAAAAACTTCAATATCTTGAAGACAATGTTATTAAGTCACGCAAGCAAGGTTTGAAAACTTTACCAAACCTTATCATACGATGCACAATTACCGCCAATCAACACACGTGCAGCTTTAACAAAAGCCTTTTTTAGATCTACGAAAGACTTCACAAAAGCCGAAAAGAATGTGTCTTTAATATTTTTCGACAACTTGTTTGGTTAGCATTTCTCAAACTATAGTTTGCGATCCACCAATGGGTTTCGATCAAATTCTGAGTAGGTAGGCCCTAAAGTGAAAGACGAGACATCGATCCTTCAAGACTTTTTTTCTTTTCTTTTCAAGGAAATTCTTTCCTCTCATTCGAGGAGATGTTGGTCTCAAGTTTGGACATTTTTGTTAGATGGGTCGGAGCACTCGAAACCCATTTAAGTTTGAGAACCAATGGTGTTAACAATATGCTGCCTATTTTACTTTACCCACGAGACCTCAATGCCCTTATAAGGCAGACGGTCAACGTTTTGCTTTCACATAGAAATATCTTTAATAACATACCCTATGTCAATCTGTTGAAATATCATAATTAGATTTTACGTATAACATATTCCATACAATATTAATTGTATGAATCATCTTCCTCTCAAAGTGTCGACGTCGTTCCCGACTAATTATCATATCAAAATGTGCTAAAGTATTATTCCTAGCAGTTTAGAAATTAATATCTACGTGTACCTTATATATTACAATTAATGTAATGTACATTTACTTCATTAAGTTACGTTCATTATAAGTAATTTGTTGTTTATGTACAATAATGTTTATTGACTGTTTGAATTAAAGAAGTTTCATTAAAGTTAAATAGCGAAATAATTTATGCGATACAAGTTTATTTAACTACGTTACTAAATAACGAAATTATAGAAGAATAAAATAATGTACATGAAATGGAACCTATTTATTTATAAAGAAATAAAACGAAATTTAGGAAATAAAATTAAATGACATTTCGTACATGTAATTGTATAAATTTCTCAAATAGTTACCTACATTTGCCATCCCATTTAAATGTTATCTCCTTTGAAGTAATTTATTATAGAGTCTTTAAGACAGGCCCATGAATGAATAGAAAATGTTTTATGTAACATGTAAACTAATAACAGTACTATAAATATGTATTAATAACATAGTTTTAAGTATTAGTTCGAAAAATAATGAGGCAACTAGTCATGTAAGAAACCCAATATAATGAAGACGTGCATCACAGCTAGAAAGGCCTTAAACATAGACTGTACATTAGAGTATGAATTACGGTAACTTCAGGCTACGATATAATAATAGCAAGTATAACATTTGTAGCACAAACATATCTCGCACCATTTTTTTTTCGTATGAAAACCCCTAATGGATGCTATACCGGACTCGTACCGACTAAAACCGTACGTTTCTTACTACTGCCTACAGTGGGGAGCCCTGGGTAAGCCCTCGGAAGGATGGCCCAGAATTTCCTATAGACTTCATAAATTTACGATGCTCACACAGCAAAATAACCATAGTATAACCAATGAATAGATACGTACATAGAACAGTAGTTCATAAGGATTTTTTGTGCCAATTTTGTTGGGGCCTGCCCCCAGGTCGCGTAGTTCCCTGGTGGCGACGGTGTCGGCGCATTACAATGTCGGAGTTCATTGTCAAAAACGAATGCACATTTTTAAGTATTTAATCGTCTATATTCAGGAATTATTTATTAAAAAAAATTCACGACCTTTATACTTAAAACATAATAATATCTATAGATTTGTTTAATGGTTTATTTTATAGTTTTGCTTAGAACAAATAAAAAATGGCTGCCGCACTGCAACTGCCACTCTGCCAAGCGGCAGTTTGCGTCACAGAAAGTTTGTCTTCAGAGCGGCCTTAGGAACTACTCTTCTATTATATATACGTGTGTATTCATTGGTATAGCGTAGTCTGAAGTCACCGTAAAGTGATAAATAAGTATATTAATGTAAATACAAATAATAGTAGTAGAAACATGGAGGTAGAACTACCCTGACACGGAAAGTTTGACTTTAATCAATCACTCAGAACCGAGCAGTTATTTGCCAGATCTTATCTAAATTATTAATAGTACAAGTTATTATACAGTTAGTTTTAGGGTTCACGATTGTGTTTTATGTTAATGGTGCTATTTATTTAGACACTTTAATATGGAATGTCCATAGGGATCAGCGGTGATAATGATGGGATGTCTGAAATAATTGAGTCCATATACAAATATAAGAACTGTAGTTTGTTCTTTAGTTGCTATTCTGACATTGCGATTTTTTTTTTGATTTAGTTTGTAAATAACTCCGGCTAAAATGGTAGAAGTTTGGCATTGCAGAATTTTAACACGTAAGTATAAAAAAACGAAAAGAAAGTCCGTTCAAATATCAAGCCAGAGGTTAGGACTGCAGCCAGCATTATTGAAAACTAATGGAATCAGGTGTTACATGGCGGAAATTCATAGTAGAACTAGAATAAAGGAGGAGAGGGTTGGTTTTTTGGAAACCACACCCACCATTCGTCAATCCTTATGTACATCAGTTAAGAATAACCAGAACTAACCGTAACCATTAGCAACCATAAGTGAGGACTGACGAAGTGAACTCCTCAGGAAAGGAAATTCGGATGTAGGATAGGAAAATACCTGCACTCCTCCAGATTGTTGACACACAATGAGCTCTAAGTATTCCGCTAATAAGTCATTATTGAGTCGATCCATCAACCCATGTTGGATATTATGAAACGCTAGATACGAGGAATATCCATAATTTATTCACAGAAATGAGTAATTTGATTTATTCCGAGTTATTTAGTATTTAAACAATTTTAAACCAATTAAAACCAATATCATCGCATTAATAGTGTCCTAAAATAGTCAGATTAATATAATAAAAGTGTTCTGTCCGTGTATTTTGGTGTAAAAAGTGACGAGTCAGGTACCCACCGCCATCTGGAATCTGCGAGGCCGTACTTATTTTTCCTGACGGAGACTAAGATATGCCCGAAGGACACATCTTACTTGATGTACCCTGGCTATAAGCTTGAGGCTAATTTCAGGCGTCAAGCTGGGGTATGCATGTTCGTTCGGGAGGATATCTGCTGTCGCCGTCTCAGTGACCTGGAAGACAGGGACCTGTCTACATTATGGGCGCGCGTGGATCATGGGGGCCACATTCGAATCTACGCGTGCATTTACAGGTCCCATAGCGGTGATACGGAGACAGTTCGCCTTTTTGACCACCTGAAACAATCAACCGACAAGGCTATTGAGCGGTATCCCTCCGCGGAGATAGTGATTGTGGGGGACTTTAATGGTCACCATATTGACTGGTTGGGTTCCGTGCGCACTGACTTTGCGGGGAGGGCTGCTCACGAATTTGCCCTGACCTACGGTTTCTCCCAACTGGTAAAATCTCATACGAGAATACCACTAGGGAGAACGAGCGGAGTGCATTGCTGGACCTTCTGCTGACTACGCGGCCCGACGGATACACCACTTCAGTGGATGCACCACTAGGTTCATCGGACCACTGCCTCGTTCGGTCGCGAGTGCCTCTCGCAATGCCTGAACCTCCTGGGCCCAAGGAGTGGCGACATGTGTGGCACTACAAGTCAGCAGATTGGGATGGACTTCGAGAGTTCTTTGCGTCGTACCCGTGGAGGCGGCTTTGCTTCACTTCAGATGGTTTGGACTCCTGCGCTGCAGCAGTAGCTGAGGGGATCTTGGCGGGCATGGAATGTTATATTCCTAACCGCTGGATCCCGGCAGGAGCTAGGAAACGACCGTGGTTTAATCGGCTTTGTAGAGAAACTAGGATGTTGAAAGAAACTGCCTACAGAGCTTGGACCACGGCTCGCGCTAACTCAGATCCTAGCATCTCTGAAGTGAAACGCAAACTGAATGCTGCTTCGAGGGCCAGTAAAAGAGCGGTTGCCAGGGCTAAATTCGATTTCGTCGGCAGAATTGGTCAGCGACTAGCCGGCTACCCTTCTGGAAGTCGTGAATTCTGGTCGCTCGCCAAAGCTGCCGAGGGAACCTTTTGTCGGTCGGGATTACCACCTCTACATAGACTGGATGGTAGTCTGGCCCAGAGTGCCAAGGAGAAGGCCGACCTTTTGGGTTCTCTCTTTGCCTCCAACTCGACCATGAACGATGGAGGTGTGCTTCCGCCTGGTATCCCTCGGTGTGGCACTTCCATGCCAGAAATTAAGTTCAAGCAACGGGACGTCAGGCGGGAGCTTCAATCCCTAGATATTCATAAGTCGAGTGGGCCGGACGGCATTCCAGCGGTGGTACTTAAGCGGTGTGGTCCGGAGTTGTGTCCGGTACTTACACGTCTTTTCACGCTTTCATACTCCATGAAGCAAGTCCCGGCGTCGTGGAAGATCGCGCACGTGCATCTTGTGCCCAAGAAGGGTGACAGGACCGACCCGGCCAATTATAGGCCTATAGCCGTCACCTCCCTTTTATCCAAGGTGACGGAGCGTGTAATTAATACACAGCTCCTGAGGTACCTTGAGGAACATGACCTGCTCAGTGACCGGCAGTACGGGTTCCGTCACGGTCGCTCGACGGGCGATCTTCTTGTGTACCTCACACACCGCTGGGCGGCGGCTATCGAGAGTAAGGGTGAGGCTCTGGCAGTGAGCCTCGACATCTCGAAAGCCTTTGACCGGGTCTGGCACCGTGGTCTTCTTACGAAATTGCCCTCCTATGGACTGCCCGAGAGTTTATGCGGATGGGTGTCCAGCTTTTTGGCCGGTAGAAGCATCAGGGCCGTCGTTGACGGCAGCTGTTCTGACTGTATGGCCATAAACGCTGGAGTACCACAAGGCTCAGTGTTGTCCCCTACTTTGTTTCTGCTGCATATCAATGACATGTTGTCTATTGACGGCATTCATTGTTATGCGGACGACAGTACGGGCGACACTTATTACACGGGCCGCCCCGGTATCTCTCGGGTTGCAATGGAAGAAAGTCGTGAACAACTTGTGTCTGAAGTCGAGGCTACTCTCAATAGAGTGTCCGATTGGGGTCGACAAAATCTTGTCCAATTCAACCCTACCAAGACACAAGTTTGTGTTTTCACCGCAAAAAAGACCCCATTCACTGTGGCGCCACAATTTCAGGGCACATCTCTCACCATCTCTGAAAGTATAGGGATCCTTGGTGTTGACATCTCCAGTGATGTGCAGTTCCGCAGTCACTTGGAGGGCAAGGCCAAGCTGGCGTCCAGGAAGCTCGGAGTGCTCAGAAGGGCGCGGCGATACTTTACTGCGGCGCAAGCACTGCTTCTCTATAAGTCGCAAGTGCGTCCGCATATGGAGTACTGCTGTCACCTCTGGGCGGGGGCACTCGAATACCAGCTTCGTCCATTTGACTCGGTCCAAAGGCGAGCTATGAGAGTTGTCAGCGATCCCATACTTGCAGGTGGTGTGGAACCTCTTAGTGACAGGAGAGACTTTGCTTCTCTGTGTGTGTTCTACCGCCTGTACAACGGTTTGTGCTCTGAAGAATTGTTTGAAATGATGCCTACGGCTACATTCTATCATCGCACCGCTCGCCATAGACAGGTTGTTCATCCTCACACGTTGCGTCCTGAGCGCTCGAGCACGGTGAGATCTAATAGAGGCTTTCTTCCGCGTACGCTTAGGATGTGGAATGACCTCCCTGCTTCGGTTTTCCCAAACGCCTACAGTATGGGGTTCTTCAAAAGGGGACTTAGAAGGTTTTTAAAGAGTCGGCAGCGCGATTGTGGCGCCTCTGGTGTTGCAAACGTCCATAGGCTGCGGTGACCACCGGTACATCTGGTGGGACCGTATGCTTGTCTGCCACTCTAGTGGTATAAAAAAAAAAAAACCCATTTTTTTTCGAATGTTAAATGTTTTCCTTTTTACGTAAATACATAATAAATCGACTGTTTCTCGTGAGTATAATTATCATACTTGTATAAGCGTTTACTCGACGTTGACGACGGTCGGTGTATTTGCGTAAGTACATAAAAATATTAAGTATAATTTTATTGTCGGTACATAACCTTGTTACTTCTTACCATAAACTGTACAAGGAGCTCCATCATATAATTCGCGTTTAATTGCACTTACTTATTAATAATATGAATACGCGTAGTCGCAGAGCTCTCGGCCGCCAGCAGGAAGAGCCCAAACTTCAGTTGGTGTTGCTGGAGCTTAAATCTAAAACGGAGCTCTGTGTACTACCCACGTTTAGTAAAATCTTTGAAAAGGTAATGCTTAATCAAATGCAAAATCATTTTAATACAAATAAACTATTCCATACTAAACAATTCGGTTTCACGCGCGGTCGGTCTACCACGGATGCTGGAATCAAATTGTTAGAGTGTATATATGAGGCCTGGGAGGAGTCGTATGATGCTTATGGTGTATTCTGCGACTTATCTAAGGCCTTCGATTGCGTCCAGCATCAGACTTTAATTCAAAAACTTGATCATTATGGAATCCGGGGGACGGCCTTGGATTTAATTAGTTCTTACCTTAGAGATAGAGTACAGAGAGTAGTTATAAATGGTAAACAGTCAAATGGTTCTGCTGTAACAATGGGGGTGCCTCAGGGTTCAATTCTGGGACCTTTTCTATTTTTAGTGTACATAAATGATCTCCCTCACCTTAAGAGGCGATCACGAGGTAGTTTTGTTTGCTGATGACACATCTTTAATATTTAAAGTTGAACGTAGCAACGCGATCTTGACGAAGTAAACAATGCCCTCTCTAGGGTAGTCCACTGGTTTAACGCTAATAATTTATTGTTAAATGAAACTAAAACAAAATGTATTAGATTCACCTTGCCAAATGTTAGGCTCGTTAATACCAGTATTAAGATTAGGGATGATCAAGTAGAATTGGTCGATGAAACTGTCTTTCTGGGCATAAAGTTAGACTCCAACTTGCAGTGGGGGCCTCATATCGAGAAAGTCTCGGGCAGACTGAGCTCTGCAGCCTATGCCGTTAAAAAGATCCGACAACTGACAGACATTAGAACAGCGCGTCTTGTCTACTTTAGCTATTTCCACAGTGTCATGACCTATGGCATACTATTATGGGGTAACGCTGCCGACATCGAATGTATCTTTGTGTTGCAGAAAAGGGCTGTCCGGGCTATCTATGGTATGGGGTTTCGGGAGTCATTAAGAGAAAAGTTTAAGGATATCAACATCCTTACTGTGTATTCACAGTACATTATATGAAAACTTATTATATACTCATAAAAATAACAGTAAATTTATTAAAAATAGTGATATCCATAACCTAAACTTAAGAAATAAGAATAAATTGGCTGTACCTAGATTTAGGCTTAATAAAATAAGCAATTCTTTTGCGGGCAATTGTATTCGAATGTACAATACATTGCCGACAGCCATAACAGGTTTGTCAGTTAATAGATTTAAAAAACTAGTAAAACTTAAATTGTGCCAGAAAGCTTATTATAGCATTAAAGACTTTATAGAAGACAAGACTGCCTGGCAGTGACACGAATTGCTCCTTTCTACATTTAAAAAAAAAAACTGTATTAGATACTAAGATGAATAAGAGGGACCGGACTGAGTTTCTTGGGGTGTTCTTCTCAGTCTGTAGCATTTCCGAACCCCCGGTAGAGTCACAAAAATTTTGACAAACCTAAATAATTTTTTAAAAATTTCAAAGGGAATATTTTTTTTTTTATTTTATTTATTTTATTTTATTTATTCCATTTGATGAATAATAATAATGAAACATAATTTCAGCTATCCTAGAAATTATCAAGTTCATAGAAAAATATTGTGTTTGTCAACTTCTTTGAAATGACTTTTAAAATTTCTACTGGAACGTCTTTTAAGTTTAAAAATAAGAATTTACACCGATAAAATTGTTTTATATTTATTTTAGCAATTTATTTTATAAATTCATTCGTCTCATTAGTGAAATTTTCTTCTGTAATTTGATCGCACTCAAGAATATTAATTAACTATCTTACAATGATTCAGCGGTTTTAGAAAGGCTTAATATTCATACTTCATTCATTAAATTTCCAAGAATCAAAATTAGTATTTCATGAGTTTGTCTTTACAGTAAATAAACAATAATAAAATTTACAACTGTAGTTACAAACGCAAGCCTTTATCTCAAAAGGGCAGACCGATGTATTCCTTATTCAAAATATGTAGGTACAGCGTAAAAATTAGGTCGTGGGTAACTATAATGTGTCGTATTGAAACGGACAAGCGCCGGTTGAGGCTGACCCGCTGCTGAAATTTTCGGTCATACAATTTGACATAGCGCTTACCATGATACTGGCAACCAGGACCAACGGCTTAACGTATCTTCCGAAGCACGGAAATGCTTAGACGAACACCTTTACTTCAAAAGAGCCACATCAATCAATATCAATACATATAACTATAATAAAATCGTAACAGGTCGCTGTCTGTACATGGAAGATAAATCTTACTAATATTATAAATGCGAAAGTTTGTGAGTGTGGATGTTTGTTACTCTTTCACGCTCAAACCGCTGAACGGATCGGGCTAAAATTTGGTACAGGGATACATTATAGTCTGGAATAACACATAGGCTACTTTTTATCCCGGTAACAAATTTTACGCGGGCGAAGCTGCGGGCATCAGCTAGTAAGAAATAATATTATAGGGTGGCTTTATGAACGCAATAGAACCCAAAACAATGATTTTTAGAATTTTTGTCTGTTTGTCTGTATGTCTGTTTGTCTGTACGTTTGTGCACGCTAATCTCAGTAACCGCTTGACCGATTGCAATGCGGTTTTTTTTATTGTGTTGAAGTTTGCTCCGCTAACCATTTAGCGTTTAGTTCATCTCAATCAGTTTATAAATAAAAAAGTTATAACACATTTAAGAATTAGATATTTAAAAATTTTAATTGTAGGGATTTTTTGAATGTGAGTGTAAATCTAAACTGGCGTGTTGGCTTAATTGTTAATCTTTAAGTTCTTTTATGATTAAACAAACGGGGCAGTTTCACACACTGCTTGATGAGTCTGATGAAGAAATACCGCTCCTTTTATACACCTTATGTGACGTAAACGAAGTTGCGGGGTCAGCTAGTCATTAATAACTTTGATAGCCTCCTTCTGAGCAGTGACTTACTGAGATCTCTTGCTATATTTTACTTGTAAATCGGGCAACGTATACGTTTATAGATTGATTCTGTCTTCATACAAAACAATGTATCACAAATAATGGAATAATTTATATAATTTGCTAACATAATAACATTTTTTTTGCTAACATGGTTGGGCGGATCTTCTTAACTATAACACTTATGAATTATGGCATATAAATTTTAAGAGGTAATACTATCATGTCATCATCATGTATCAGATTTTGTTTTTGTTTTTATTTTTGGCAGTTGGTTTATGAGATTTTAACTCCTTTTAGTCGTCCGTTGGTCAATAGGTCAGCTCTACACACAAGTGAGAATGTCTTAGGTCTTATGTTTATTTAGTTGTAAATTCTTTACCAGGACCTATTAAAAGGAATTTTCATTTTATTTTTATTATTTTTATCAGACGTCAAATATGTTACCCAATATTGTTTTAAAGAAATTGTCACACTTTTTTAAATGTAAAACTTTCAGTCTAAAATAACATGTCTTTTATTCAAAGTAACCAATTCATAACGGAATGATTGCGTAATGAACATAGAAAAACACAGTCGAATTGAAACCTCCTCCAATGTTGTAGTCAGTTGATAACAACCATTTCACTTATTTACAAGTTTAGTGTAGCAGTGTCACAAAGATAGCACATTTAAATATCCATTTACATCAACAGTATTAATTTGTACCTATCTATATTAATACATTACAAACTCACTTTCTGAGCGCCAACAGCAGTTAGTATTAAAATGTTCAATTCCTCGTCTTAACCCAATATATTTACACACATTCAGCAACATCTTCTTTTCTAATCATTAGTTACTATCACAATTATTTAATCACTATTCTGCCGTGGTAATCGAAAAAGCAGTAAATCAAAGGTGGACTTTTTTCTTATTACTAGTTGACCGGATTTGTGTAGATACATATTGAAAAACTTCACTTGTACTGTTCCACAATATTTATTATTGTAATACCTAACCGGTTTCGTTTAGTTAGTACAAGTGAAGATTTCCAATATGTGTAGCAAGTTCCATCCAGTGCCGTCCAATCAACAGTACCTACCAATAATCAGCTAATCTAAGTGCAGTTTCAAACAGCTCACCTTCCCTGAACTTTAACAATTGTTCACCGTTCTTACAGAAGCAGGCCTAAGAAGCGCGGCGGCGCGGCGCGGGGTGATGTGAGTTTTAAGCACACTTTACGCCTCAAGGCCGCGTTGGTAGTCAGTGTTAGCCGGGAACTGGTTGGAACACTTTGATACCTATTTCATCTGCTGTATCGATTACCAGGACAGCATTATGTACAACAGTTACACTTATATGCAGCTCTCCTTGACCTTCCTGGCGGTGGTGACGACCTCCGGCCTCCTGCACGCGGAGATATCCGCACTGCGCGCCGTCACGCCGCGGTTCACCACGCACACGC
This sequence comes from Miltochrista miniata, assembly GCA_933228765.1. NCBI lineage: Eukaryota > Metazoa > Arthropoda > Insecta > Lepidoptera > Erebidae > Miltochrista > Miltochrista miniata. Next base: position 915,534 of record OW121764.1, read on the forward strand.
CTACTGACGGCTGCGTTACCAACAACACATACATATAAATACCACTATTTGATCTATTAATGGGCTCCGGAAACGGTCAATGCAACTTCAAAAGTCGGCTAAAATAAAGTAGCTTCATCTGTACGTCCTTCCCTCGTTACGGCGCGGCGCAACGAGCAAGGCTAAAAGTCACAACAGGTGTTGCTGAAGTCAAATACGGCGGCTGCACACTCAAGTGCCAGCATTGCGGTGACTTCTGCTAAGATACAGTGCAGCACACACTGGTAGAGTGCTCAGCCTGGGCACTGGCTCCGTCTCCAGCAGGGGAAAGTGGGACGCTACTGCGTCCTTCTGCGAGCAAGTTATGCTTGAGAAAGAGGCAGTGGAGAAGAAGGGGGAGAGAAATCTTCTTCCCGAGTTCCGCAACCGACGACGAAGTCGTCGCCAGTTGCTCTACGCTCAGGATTACCGACCTCCATGATCGAGGGCCTGAGAACGGCAAGTCGGCTGCTAGTCATTATTACAGTAGCAGGCCAAGACGGAAGTGGGATAGCACCCCCAGATACCCTAAAGGCGGGATAGTAACCGGACCATGTAGGCGAGGCCGCGGTGGTATTCAAAGTCTGCCAGGAGTCCTGGGACATCCTGACGACGGCTTACCCGGGCCTCCCGGCCATAGACTATTGTAATGCATTGTGTGGTTATAATGGCATATTAAAAAATACTGTGCGTCCTTTCTTTGCACGTATGTGTGCATCGACCTGTATGTACTGTTGAGATTTGTCAAGTCGCATTAATCGTCTCAGCAGCCCATTACACATACCGTATCAAGTTCAGTCAACAATCCAGCTACCTACGCGTGTAAAAAAAAACAGTCACGGAATTCCAGAAGTCTATGATAAGTACAACACTTAGAAACATGCTAAATCACAGGGCGTCTATAACAGTAAAATAATGTACTCACAACACTGACAGGTATGACGGATCGCTCGCTGAACATCCTGTGAGTATCGGGGGCCACAGGAGACGGCAAGTTACTAAAATCACTTATTGGTTTTTTATCTGAAACAATATTTTTTCGACTGGTATAAATCTGAGTTTATGAAACGAAACTGGGGGGGATGTAGTGTGCCTTCACGAAGAGCGTTACCTGTGCTCGGGCCCTCCCCGTAAGTAGCGGCGAAAGCGAAAACGCGAAACAAAACACTACCGATGAGTGCCGACAGGGCTAGGGCGTCCCCCCAAGGCGACGCGTACCGGTGTGCCCCCGTCGGTACGACTGCATGCGCACGCGGCGAAGGGGGCCGCCACCCTTCACGCAGCGCCATCTCTGGCGGGATGCGAGGAGCCGAGTGCCGGATAGGCACGTGGAATGTGCGTGGTGGTATGGAAGGTAAGATGAATGAATTGATGGATGTAATGAAAGAGCGATGCCTGGATGTATTGTGTGTCACAGAGACTAAGCGGAAGGGGAGCGGCATCGACGATCTTCCTGGCGGAATAATTGCTTTGTGGTCCGGAGTGGACCAAGAGGATCATGCCAGTAAGGGATGTCTTGCTCTCTTCCCGTTTGGCCTCTGGAGTGAAAGATTATGGATTGGTAGGCCCAAGACTCCTGTGGGTACGTATAAAACTGGGGATCACGAGAGTTTTTTTGGTCGCAGCCTATGCTCCCGTCAGCTCGGCTAATCCCCAAGTGCTCGCGAAGTTCTGGGAATCCGTTAGGGACGTCCTCGATTTGGCTGACGGGAATGAAAAGTTGATCATGTGTGGTGATTTGAATGGATGGGTGGGGACCAAGCGAGATGGCTTCGATGCTGTCCTTGGTCCGTATGGAGATAAGAGAGCGAATGATGCTGGTAAGTCAATCTTAGACGTATGCTTGGAACGAAACCTCCTTGTGGCGAACAGTTTATTCCGTCACAAAGATATCCACACGTATACATGGAGACGGAAGGAAGAAAAAAGTGTGATTGATTTGATTTTGATAGACAATCGTCTTCGACAGGCTATAAGGGATACAAGAGCCTACAGAGGCCCCACTCTTGAAACTGATCACTACCTGATGGTAAGCCGGTTTGTTGGTCTTTTCAAGAAGTGGAGGCACTGGCGAGTGCGTGTCCCTTTCGGAGACTATGAAAGGATAAAGAGTGAAAAACTGGAAGATGAAAGCGTAAGGAGTATGTATGTTGGCTTAGTCAGTGAAAGGCTTGCAAACGCGAGCCTTTCCGACCTAGATGTGGATGAATGCTGGAATATTATGAAAGAAAATATAGTGGATAGTGCAAAAGAAGCATGTGGGAGTGCAAAGAGACATGAACATTCGAAAGGTGATGCCTGGTGGGATGCAGAAGTTCAATCCTGCGTAGCAAGAAAGAAGAAAGCGTGGCTGGATTATGTCTCATCTTTGCAACTGAATGACAGTATGAAAGACACGAAGAAAGAAATTTACCGCCTCTGCAAGAATGAAGCCAAAGCTTTAGTGAAAGAGAAGCGTGAAAGAATAAATATGATTGCGGAAGAGAAGCTGACGAGGAACTTCGAGACGAATACCAAACTCTTTTGGAGGGAGGTCAAGAAGTCTCGGAGCTGTTCGTCAGTTTCCAGAATGGATAAGATAAAGAGTAAAGCTGGGGACATTCTTGCGGACCCCGTAGAGGTGTTAGAGCGGTGGAATGAGTACTTTGGAGAAATGTATGAATATCTCCCGGATGCGGGCACTGCGAGGGAGGCGATGACTGATCTTGCGGTGCAAGCATCAAGCGGAGATATTACTTTGGAAGAGATTGAATGGTCGATACGAAGCTTGAAAAATGGCAAGTCTGCGGGAATTGATAGGATATCTGCTGAAATGATCAAATTAGGTGGTCCTTGCGTCCGGGACGCCTTCTGGTCATTGAGCAATCTATGCTGGAAGACTGGGAGGGTCCCAATGGACTGGAGGCGTGCTATCGTCGTGCCCTTGTATAAAGGCAAGGGCTCACGTATGGAGTGCGCCAACTATAGGGCCATCAGTTTGATCCGTATAGCAGCTAAAGTGTATGGCAAAATTATTGAAAGGAGAATGAGGGTGGTATCTGACGGATTACTGTGGGAGGCGCAGGGTGGTTTCCGAAATGGAAGGGGATGTATGGACCAAGTTTTCTCGCTCCGCAACATTGTAGAGAAGCAGCTGGCTGTAGGCCGGAAGGTTTTCTGCGGTTTTGTGGACATGGAGAAAGCATTTGACAGAGTTGTACGGAAGGATCTCTGGGATATATTGCCAGGATACGGGATTGATGGTGCGCTGCTTCGTGCTGTGCAGTCTACATATGTGGGATGTACGGCATGTGTGCGGGTGGGCGGCAGCCTGTCTCCCTGGTTTGACGTCAACATTGGCGTCAGACAGGGTTGCGTGCTGTCGGCTCTGCTGTTTGTCCTGTACCTGGACGATTGTCTTAAGAGAGTAAGATCGATGAATGTTAGATTGCGAATGGGTGACTTACTTGTGAACTGTTTGCTGTATGCAGATGATGCCGTGCTCATAGCCGAATCGCCATCAGAACTACAGTCACTAGTCACAACGATGAAAGATGATTGTCTAATGAGAGGCTTACATTTGAACGCGACTAAAACGAAAGTGATGGTATTCGAAAGAGAAAAGGACAGAACGAATGCCAGGATAACTGTAAATGATGTAGTGCTGGAACAGGTGGATGAGTTTGTATATCTTGGATGTGCATTTAGCAGGGATGGACGGTACACCGCTGATGTAGAAAAGAGGGTAACTGCGGGAAATAGTGGGAATGGAGCGTTAGGCAAACTTTTAGGTACCAAGGCCTTAAGTCAAAAGGCCCAGCTCGCAGTACACAATGCGGTGCTGATACCTACGCTAACGTATGGAAGCGAGAGTTGGGTATGGCAGGAAACGCATGAAAGTAGAATAAACGCGGTCGAGATGCGCGCGCTACGCATAATCTGCGGAGTAACGCTCGCAGATCGCGTTCGGAATGAAGATGTAAGAAAGAGAGTTGGTCTGAAAGAGAGTGTCGGTGTTAAAGTAAGGAAGGGCATGCTACGATGGTTCGGGCATGTGGAACGAATGGGAGATGAAAGAATGATAAAACAGATATACAACGCGAAAGTGGATGGACGTAGGAGTCGGGGAAGGCCACGACACACCTACCACGACCAAATTAATCATGTGTTAGTGGAGGGTGGTGTCAAGAGCCGTAGGAACCGACGTGCATGCATGAAAAGAAAAATGAAAGTTGAAGAAGCGAGTGAAGTGTGTATGGACCGTGCCGTGTGGCGCTCGGTTCTTTCTGCCTACCCCGCAAGGGATTTGGCGTGAAGATAGTATAGTATAGTATAGTATAGTATAGTATGAAACGAAACGTTCATGCAATAAAACGAAATGTTATATGAAACTAAAAAGTGCAAGAAGTTTCAATAACATACATCCCGTGTGATCTCACAATAGTAGATTGTATAAAAAGGGAGCAAAATAGTATTTTTACGGCGAGGGCGCTACTTTGAATCACGTTCGAAGCGAAGGATTCTAGAATAGAATCCCGAGCATAGCAAGGGATCCTAACGTAGAATCCTGAGCGCAGTGAGAGATTCAAAGTACACCACCCGAGGGAAAAATAATTTGCTCTCAAGCTCTACTTTTCATCATCTTTCCGTGAGAAAAAATAAGTTTTGTACAACGTAGTTAGCTTCTATAGTTATTGTTTCAGGAGTTAATGCATTGTCACTTTTGTAACTTGACGTAGAACTTATTATATTTGCAGAATACAATAAAATATGTATAGTTACTGATTACAAAAACAGAGACATAAATGGCGCTCTATATTTTTTTTAGTTAGCACAGGACACCGCGCTGTGCAGCCAACATGTACCAGCCAGTAATCCATACAATTTGCGTTCGATTTCTATGACTTTTAAAGTTCCAAATTCAAATCACTTTGCCAGCTTTTAACAGAAAAGAGCTATTTTGCGCCCCGTTATAGCGGTGCAAAGTGATGGTTTTCAAATAGAAGGGATGAAAAATATTTTAAATGTCAGTAATTCCTATGAATTATAGAAAGAATGCTTGTTAAATGTGAATGTATAAATATTAAGAGATGAACTTAAATCGTACCGACCCCATAAACGAGGAGATACACAATTTTCAAAACATTAGCGTTTGAGACCATCAAAAACACCAAACAAACTATTGCACCCAAGGATCAAGTAAAACAGCAATTCCTCACCATAATGACACGGTATAATGTCGGGGTCCGTGTCCTCATTTCCCTCCATCTTCAGCTCGAACTGGCTGCAGTAGTCCAGCTTCGGTGAAGCGCAGTACGTGTTCATGTTGTCTGCCTTGGACAGAGATTCTACGCTTGGCTGCATGTAGAGCGCGTCGCTGTGAGGGGTTTCAGAAGTATGAGAAATTGATCTCGTGTTTGGTCAAGGTTAGAAAGAGGAATTTGACTAACTCACTAACTCGTCTGTCGAGGTATAGTGCACGGCATCTAAATTGGCAAGGTTTTGCAGTGAGCGAAGACCTTTTTGGAGTGAGTGGAGCACTTTTTTGTGCCTCTAAGTGTACAATGCGCGAACTTACCCCCACTACTCCAAAACCCTGCCAAGTTAGATCCCGTGCACTGTACGCTGCCGGACTAAAGACTCCTGTAGGGAGGTATTTGACATTACCAGCGTAAGGCGTGTAGATAAAGGGTTTTGTTTTGAATTTTCCTTCTTTTCTTGAGCTCTGTGAATTGAGGAGAGGCAATTGTTTTTGTTGAAATCCTTATTGATTGAGTTTATAGAAATGCTTGCAATGCAAACGATCTTTTTCGTATCCCTGATTCTTTGAAGAGACAGTCATTATTTTAGCTTGTTCACCTTTGCTTACACTTAAAACCGAAAGTCCTAAGTTCAAAAACATATGGGTAATAAATATACCTTGGCGGGGGATGCTTATCCATGTCATGTCTCCTGGCTGCATGGCGTCGGTACAGCGCCGTAATGACGCCGCACACTCCTGTACAGAGCAGCGCGGCGATTGATAGCAACGACAACAGCATTGGAGACAGTGGGATGGTATTGCTCACTCCTGGGAAAGAAACGTAGTGTCAAAAGATATCACATTCTGCCCCGAAAGTGCTTTGTGGGAATGCTGTCGAAGATCGGCCTATAGTAACATTTTTTGGATTTACAAGACACTGCTGAAATACGTAATTTCATGCAAGTTTCCTATAATAATAAACATTTTACGGAAGAATGTTTCCTCAATATTATTTACAAATTTCACTTAGCGATCTTTGATCTATCAAAGATCGCTAAGTCAAATAAAAGAGTAAACTAATCTCTGAATATTTGTGATGAAAGTGTGAATAGAATATGAAATTAAGCTTACATTTACATAAACAAAAGTTGAGATAACCTAAAACTTTCGCCGGCAATTTACATGTGATATGGGTAAAATATTCCAGAATTACAGTCTCTACAGGGATTTTCACAAAATGAGGAATGTTTTTGTCACATCTAGACATTTATTCCAATTCTTCTGGCATTATTTTATAAAGCTTTGAGCAATATAATTACTTGAAATTTCACTGTAGATTAAAGTTCAGAAATATATTTCTATTTTGTCTTACAAGTGTATAAATAACTCTGCAGTATTTGTATACCACAGCAACAACCTCTTACAAATCAATTCTTAGAATAAAAGATTTCGTATTCTGATATAAGTAGTAAAAGATTCATCTCATAAAAAAGTTTTAAAGATAACGTTGTATTTTCCAAAATTTTGATATACCACGCTGTCCGAAAATAAAGATTCAAGAATTTAATTCTAGTGCGTGCCAAGAGAAGATAAGAAGTAAAGAATTCAACTACAGTTTTCTATGACAGTAGAATATAAATTAAGCAAGAAAGTTTTCATGTCGTCTAAGTGTAGCCTAAGGCTACTTCTAACATATTAGAGGATCTTGATAAAAGATATTCTGGAATTTTCTAGTACTAGCCAAGGCAAATTTTTTTTACGACGGTAACATAACGCTACGTATAATTGAAATTGTAGCATATTTCTATGTTTATGCAAACATGCCGTTCGGTACCAGCCTAATTCAAAGCAGATTATGATAGAGCCTGTTTCAACAACATTCGTCAATATCACGTTATCAAAAAAAAAACAAGTCGATTCTATGTTTTTAATGTAAGACAAACAATCCTAGCTTCGCATAGGTAAAGCAATAAGGAGACCTCAACAGCGTTTTAAGTATAATATAGTGCAATCGTAGTACATAATTGCTATTCCTTGCTGACAAACTACAGTGAATTATATCGCACTGCACTGCGAATGAATATTGCAGGGAATGTGCCGTTCGGTTACATAAGTACCGCGCTGTAGTGGTTCACATTATGTTGACGATGTGGGGAGGTCGGTGTATTTTTGTGGTCTTTGGCAAATTTATAGATTTTATTTTGATTTACTTTCGTATTTTTTGAAAAACGATGCTTGTACAGTCAGCTTCGGAGTAAGGGATACAACTAGTACGTAAAGATTATGACCCACGTGACGAGTGCGTCACGTGCCTATCTAACAGCTCTTCAAATATTATTATTATGCAATATACTCGTATTTGCAGGATTTCAATTATTGTGTATTTTCGGCATTGGTCGAAAATTGCTTTAAAACAAGAATAACTTACAAAAAGTATGCAATGAGCGGTGGTGAATCGGAACCCACATGCTCAGGCGCCGTTCTACTGCCGACCGGTGCTTTAGACGACTAGGCTATACAGTCAGTTATTACAAGCGGTGAAATTACGGATAAGATTTGATCGATTCGTCAAACAAGATTTATGTTTTTATTGGTCTTAACGGCTTGAGAATAAGGTTGAAATTTCAATTAGAGCTGCGTGTAATAATGATTAAGTTTTAATCTAGCACCCTACCGTCTATTTTTACGGATATTACAAAAGTTAAGGTGGAATTCAGCATACATAAAGACATACTGCTTAGCCTGACTAATCAAACGGCGCGGAGTGGGTAACTTCATTTTTTACATTTAAATCGTTAAGTTTTGTGTGATTCGCTCCGCTAGCTAAGTATATTAAATATCCTCGTCCTTTTTTTTGTGTTTTTAAAAAGTTTTTCTACTGATATAATGGTCCGATTAACAGTCTTTATAAATACGAAGGTATCAAGAGACCGGTGATGTGAAGTGTGATCGGCATGGCCCCCGGCCTATTGCTTACACCAATGAATCAGAACGACACCGTAATATTGTGGAACTTCACTCTGCGGCACCCTTCAAAACTACACGATCAACTGCTGAAACTTTTGGAGGGTCGCTTAGCACTGTTAGACGTCACTTACATGCTGCTAACATCCATCATTATAAGCCAGCCAGAAAAATAAAAATTACCGACATTCACCGCTCAGGCAGAGTAAATTTTGCAACTCGGTATTTAAATTTCGATTGGGAAAACGAAATTGTTATTTTTACCGACGAAAAATGTTTTAAATCAGATAAGGATGGACGTCATATCTTATGGCGAAGAAACGGGGAGAGTTTCAACCCTAAAAATGTATTACATTTGAGAACAAGCGGGCGCTTAACACTAGGTAAACATATATAATTTTTTAAATTGTTTAATTGTTATAATTGACCTATACCTACTTGTAAGGCAACAGATTTTAAAAGGTTGACTGTTTTAGGTTACTGGGGATGGATGTCTTCGATGGGCCCAGGTGAGCTAGTAGAAATAGGCGGCTGCATGAACAGTGAGCGATACCTGGAAGTTTTGAAAGACGTGATGTTGCCGACAGTGCGGGTCGCATATCCTGAAGGCCAGATATTCTTAGTTCAGAATAATTCTTCTGTGCATCGGTCCCGAATCGTGCAAGAATGGCTGATAGCTCAAAGAGATGTAACAGTTTTTGAGTGGCCGGCTAAAAGCCCAGACCTAAATCCAATTGAAAATCTGTGGGGTCAGATGGTTTTAAACTGGGACCCCAGTGAAATTAGGACAAAAAAAATTTGGATACAGAGGTAAACAAAACTTGGGAGCTAATGAGATATAGTGCTGCCTGTTCCAATATGGTTTCAGGCATGAAAAATAGACTTCAAGAGGTGATAGACAGTGATGGCTATCCCCTCCGCTATTAACAGTCCATTTTTACTAGGCACATAAATTGTGTTCCTTATCATATACTATTATAGTTCCTATAGTAGTGTCAATCTTGTAGAATAAACAACCATAATTATCATTAATCCAGTTACTCTTGTATTAAAGATTTTAGTGTGTAAATAATATAAACCATCTGACCTCACAGTCATGAACGAGTTGTCAGGGAATGTGATATAAGAGGAAGATGTTTATTGCTATACGTTTATGGTTTGGCATGTTGATTCTTCCTCTATGATTCACAGGCAGAAATGACAACGATTTTACATTTGTTTCCAAAATGACCTTAATGTCAATAAATAACAAAAAGAATAACTACATCTACAGTTAAACGATCTAAACCTCACCATAGGAATCAATTTTGTGTTAGCTAATTATCTTAGTTTTAAGTTTACAAAGTTTATAGCCCCAATTTTATATTTACAAGATGAATACTGTATACTGAACCAATAAATGGATTTCACGAATTCCCAGAAATGTAATTCGAGTAATAAATGAGCATTGTTAATGCAACATACCTATTTGTTTCTTTTTAAACGCTCATATCTAAATTAACATTCATGTTGTTAATAAAACTTCGCAAAAAGTGATTGTTGGTTCTTCCTCTCTGATTCACAAGCACAAAATGATAATATACCTCTCATCACCTACCGCCTGCGGCGCTGGAGGTCCTGGGTTCGATTCCCGGGTCGGTCCAAATATTTGTGTGAACCACAAATGTTTGTTTCGGAGTTTGGGTGTTTTCTATGTATAATATGTATGTATTTACAAATATATAAGTATGTCTATCAGTCGTCTAGATCCCATAGCACAAGCTTATAGCTTAGTTTGGGCTAGATGATGTTGTGTGAGAATGTCCAACAATATTATATTATTATTTATTATTATTATATTGATACTTTTATTCACAACTTTAAACGGAAGAATATTGTATGTTTAAAGGAATATAGAATTTTATCAAATATTATATTCTAAGCACAACCCCTCAGGGTATCTATTTTGTGTTTTGTTATAATATATATTATAATAATCTTAGTTTATAGGTAAATTTTGTAAACGTAATTTAATATAGACTGATGCAATACTGTATACTCAATCTATATTTTCCATTAATGCAATGAAATAAAACATTATTTTCATGTAAACTAATTATTTTAATAGCCCGTAATCCACTTAAACATTATGTCATAAATAAAACTTGGCGAGGTGATCGATGAAATTTAAAAAATAAAAGCAAAAAGAATTGCTCCCACGAAGATTCGAACTCGGGCCTACTGATTTGATTAGGCAACTGTTTTAACCATTAGACCACCACACCAGTTACACGCAGATTCGAAAAACTTAAACACTTTGCTTGGCGCGAGGTGATCGATGAAATTTAAAAAATAAAAGCAAAAAGATTATTGCTCCCACGAAGATTCGAATTCGGGTCTACTGATTTGGTAACGCAACTGATTTAACCATTAGACCACCACATCAATTAGATGCAGGATCGAAAAACTTAAACACTTTGAATTGAAAAAAGAATGTGTATCCTTTACTCTGAAGCTGACTGTACTATACTTTCGTATTCAAATGTTTTATGGAGGAATGAAATCACAGTGTACCTGCTGTTAAACTTAAGTGTTTTTCAATTACTTAATACTACTTACTAATAGTTTTTGGTCTAATTATTTATTATTGCTACTTTTTATGATTGGACGGCCAACCACAAACAGGGTGTTCAACCTCACACTTTGCAGACGCACTCGAGCACTATAAATAAACTTGGATGGGTTGGTGGCGTTGCTCTCAGGCCCACGGTTCTAACTCCCTGTTCTACTGTAACTGACACTTGTAGGTACTGACCTGTGTACTTGTCGGGTGGTCGGAGAGCGATGGTATACAGCGTCACTTCCTCGCTCCGACCCTTCGCGTTAGCAGCGTACAGGACCAGCGCGCAGCTGGACCGAGCGTCACATTCGTGTAGTTCGAACGTCGCACTGTGGTTCGATGTTATGTTGTGGCGAATCTACGGACATATTTGTAGTTACGATATAGGATTAAAGGGAAGAAATATAGAATTAGATTTATTAATCTAATTGATAACTAGGCGTCACAATCTATCGTGTAACCAACAATAAAATAAGGGAGAGGGGAAATCCGTGAAAAATAATATACAACTTCAACAAGGATATCTTCAACTAATTACACGTGGGTAGTGACGAATCGAACACCTCAAGAAAAGCGATGTAATAGGTAACCTTACCTTCAGTTTTGGCAATAAAGCAATATTCCATTGTACAACGCGATCATTAAGTAAACCCGATGCGTTCTCAGCATCAAAATCTCGAAACGAAAAAGACTCAGACTAGTAAAAAAATAGGTACTTTTATTGGTCTGAGGGAAAGATATTAAACATGTAGAATTTCCCCAAAATCACTAGTAACATATTCTATAAAATTAAATTATCGTCATAGGTAAATATTCGACAACTCACCACTAAAGAAGGCAGTTCCAGAACCTCCATGTAGAACACCTGAGGCAGCCCCCCGTCGAACCCTTCCAAGCACTCCACCAAGAGCGTGTAGCTCTGGTTCACTACGGTGCAGTTCTGCAGGGACGCCGGGACACCTGCTGAACCGTTCACCGTTAAGCTTGAACACGGTGCTCATCAGGGGACTTCGTTAATGGATTATCGCATAAGTCTTTTTTTTTTAAATTCAGCTCACCAAATTGACGTCGCCACCAGCCTGATGGAAAGCCGTGGCGCATCCAGCGATTGGGGGCCACGTCTTACAGTGGTCCTCAAGTTTGCGGCCCTGTGATGTGCCTCTTCACGCTCCTCTTAAAGAACCCGGGATTGTAAGATGAGGGAAACACGTGTGCGGGCAGGTCGTTCCAAGTTTTTATAGTTCGACAGAGGAACGATCTTTTGAAACGCTCGGTTCTGGTGAAGATTCTCTCCACTGTGTATGAGTGGCACGCACGGCACGCGTTGTTTGGGATCGGAAAGGAGATGGTAGGATCAGGTTGAAGAGCTCTTCAGAAAATTCGCCGTGATACATTCGGTAGAAGGCAGCCAAGGACGCTATGGTTCTTCGCTATTCTCTAGCTAGTCTATTATAAATTTTATTATATTATAATCTATTGTGAATTATATTATAATAATAAAAAAAAATACGGAATTCAAACTATACGTAATAGCACCCGTCTACTGCTTCAAGAAAAAAGTGATTCGAGGTATTTGTCTTTTCTAGTAAAAATACCTGTAATCGTATAGAATTTTGAGAAATCATGATTGTTTTCCGGAATTTTATAGAATCAGAAAAATAAATAATTATCGGCATGTTACGAGTAAAATAAACGTTGTAAGAATCATTGAAATTTCAATATTACGAGTATTTTGTCATTTTATTTTTTTCCGTCTTATTACATTTCCTAGATATTTTTTACATTCAAGAATATGTCACATAAAATCCGACATAATCAATCACATACTTCCTTAACCCTTTTTTGACAGTATTACCTTATTTGTATCGCATACTAAGGATTTTTGACAGGGGTCAGGGACTTAATATACTTAAGTAGATCAAGAAAAATGAACCGGGACTGACGTCATTGTAACGTACACACAATACTACTATCGATCCCTTTTGTACATAAAAATTTTAAATAAAAAATAGAACCGACTTCATATAAATCCTTAAAAATAAAATTTCCCTAGCACATAGTAATACGTATTTTGATTTATCAGATTTTATTCAATATCATATTGAAGTCGGCGCCAAGTAAACCCATAGGTTTAGGTAGGTATTATTAATGGCACCAACTTCAATATTATATTGAATAAAATCCGATAAATCCAAATACATATTACTATGTGCTAGGGAAATTTTATTTTTAAGGATTTATATGAAGTCGGTTCTATTTTTTATTTAAAATTTTTATTTTTTTATTTTATGTGACGGGTGGACCGAAAAGTATTTCTATCTAGGTGTAAAGTTCTCATCAACACAAATCAATCAAGCCGAAACACAAGGTAACTGCTGTAAATCGTTAAGGAATTCCCTCGACTGTCTTTCAGTTCCATCATCAGATCGACTCCAGACCTTATTGAATTTTAGTACATTAAAGCACTTAATCAAAAAGTTAACAAACGCACTAGTTGTCCCTACAATTTTCGGTGGTTGCCCTCAATTTCTCTTGGATTCCAGCATCAGATCCTGATACCCTGGATATGGGACCACCTCAGAAGTAGCCTCTTTCAAACAAAAAAAGAACTTTCAAAATCCATCCATAATTGGCGCCGCTATCGCGTAACATACATACAAAAAAAAAAAAAAAAAAAAAAAACATAGCGTACGAATTGAGAACCTCCTCCTTTTTTTGAAGTCGGTTAAAAATAAAATTGTCTTTAAATTAAAATGAGTTTGCCCGCAAAGAACCTTTGTTCATTTAGGAGCACAGATATTTAATGAAATTTCTATTAGAAATTTCTGTATATTCTGTGCTGATAACCGCCTAATGTCTAAGGAGTATTTATTCTGTTACGCTCGGAACTATTGATCGGTATAATGCACATGTCGAATTTTGCTCTCGCACGGCCAATGTGTAGGCAAGTTGATGGCCCAATGCTGTGTCTCTTGACGCTCCGGTTGCAGACCCCGGAGCTGTAATCGGAGGGAAACACTTGCATATTGAAAACGACACTTGTACTATTCCACAATATTTATTATTATAAACCTGACCGGTTTCGCTTCACAGCATTTTCAAAGGTCTAGATGGAAGGACCATTATATTGATTAGCTAGTTGAGTATTCCAAGTAGGTATCTATGGTTCGACAAAACTTTTGAATCGCTCGGTTTTTGTCTAGATTGTCTCCTGGTTTGAAAGTCCCTGCACGCGTTGTTATAGAAAGAAAATGAGAGAGTAGGACTAAGTTGAAGAGCGGAGCTGCTCAGAGGGGCTAAAAAAGAAAAATAGCGCGTTTCATTCATAATCTGATTAACTTGTAGATTTGTACGAGAATTAATTATCTAAAGCTACAGTTTCAAGCTTAAAGAAAGCAAAGCTGCCATTCCAAAGTTATATTGTTACCTGCAGCAACAAGTTTGTAGATACAAGGCGCCTCCTGCTTGCCGACGGTGTTGGTCGCGGAGCAGAGGACGGTGCCGTAGTCCATGTCGTAGCTCGGCGTGTAGCGCAGTGTCGACGTGTTGCCGTGGTTCGTGTACAAGCTAGGAGATTACAAGGAAATGTAATAAATACATATTTTGCTACATTCACTTAAAACGGTTATCTAGCCCAAATTAAGCTAATAATAAGCTTGTGATATCTGCCAAAAAAACCTATTCTTATATGTAACATTTCTATTTTGAATAACTAAATATTATCGAGTTTACATTCGTATTTTTAAAGTATTCCGTAGGTACCTAGCAGAAGGGTAAAACCGGGACCCTTTACTGAGAGACCGATGTTCACTAGGCTGTATCTCATTAAATACTACTTAATATATGTAACCATTTAATACTTAAAAATAGACAAACAATTAAGGGGGCTCCCATACAAAAATCGCGATATTTTTTTGTCCTTTTGTATAGACACCTGCATGCGAAAATTCAGCTGGCACTTAGCCAGTTTGTTAAATTATAAAAACAATGTTAGTAAAATCTTAGTTATAAGGTTATTTTATTTCGTGCAGGAGTAGGCCCATAAATCGTGATAGCTTTTAAGAGTCTACAAACTTAACGTGCATAATAACGTTTGCCTCATTTATCTCAAGCTTAGTTTGTTGGTCCGACAAGATCGCGATTAAATTTTCCAATACATTGAAGTTTGAGAAACAGCTTTAATGATAAGTACTTATTAACTATCTGCCACCACAGATAACATAACATAATATATACATATCCTCTTTAGCATTCAAATTATAGTTTAGAAATAATATTATTTCTACACTACGAGTATAATTTGGAAAATAGATAGTTGTAAGTTTCAAAAGGTGCTAGTGTATAGGAATGTATATAAATAGTTTAAGCATAGAAACATTATATTGTCACGCTGGTTTTATTCTTCGTAGTTATATAAATATTATTAGCATTCAAATTTCAGATGAAACCAACGCCAAAAACATTTTCTTTTTGGTATCATGTATTTCAAATACAAACTTAACGATATTTTTCTGAGAAAGATTTTATAGAACGTTACTTATCTTTATGTGTTTGTGAAGATAGAAATAAACAATAAAAGAATATCAACCAAACAATCAGTGGCACAACACAATGTAGTATTTGACGGGTTTCACGGTTAAATCAGGTTCTGAAATGCAATTCTTCTAAAAGATTTTATAATAAAAAATTCTGTTATCTGAAGAACGTAGCCCATCTAATGGAAAGACATGGCATGCCACAGTTCGTAAGACTTCTAAAAGTGTGGTCCTTGAGTTAGCGACCCTGTCATGTGCCGCTCCATGGCCCGCTTTAGGAACCCAGGGTTATAAGAGGAGGTATACACGTGGGAGGCTTGGTAATTCCAATTTTATTTGATGAATATTATTATGGTTCCGAGGCAAAAAGCAGAAAAAAATCACATTTTTTTATGCGTTTAGGCGCAGAATGTCATATTCGCAAAATTTCCAGCGGGCGCAAAATGTCCAGTTCGCAAAATGTCCAATTCTCAGAATGTCAAGTTCGCATAATGTCCAATTCGCAAAATGTCCAGTTCGCAGAATGTCCAATATTCGTCATAACGTTGTCCATGTTCCAAATTGGCGTTGAATGGTTATAAAAAAATAACCACGAAGGCTAAGGCGGGTTTACGCTCCGCTTTTTGTATAACCCACCAGTATATGTATGGACATTCTGGAATTTGTACATTTTGGGACATGGACAACGTTATGACGAATTTTGGACATTCTGCGAACTTGACATTCTGAGAATTGGACATTTTGCGAACTGGCCATTTTGCGCCCGCTGGACATTTTGCGAATATGACATTCTACGCCTAAACGCATTTACGGGATCCACCCATAATTTTTTCATGGTTTTTGTTGTTACAGCAGCAGTTGAAATAGTGAAAATTTCAGCTATCTAGCTAACACGGTTTCTGAAATACAGTCTCGTGATAGACAGACAGCGAAGTCTCAGTAATAGGACCCCGTTTTTACCCTTAGGGTACGGAACCCTATGAACCCTTACCTCGGCGATATCTCCGTCTGCTCTCCGGACGTGTTGAAGACCCAGCTGAAGTAGGTGGGCGGCGGGCTGGAGTCCACCGCGCACTGCAGCACCACCGGCTCCATCTTGAGGGCGCCGTACACTTCGCCTTCGTTGTTCGACTTGCATACGGGAACATCTGGTGTGGCAAAATGGGAATTATATAGAATTTTGATTATAACCCAAACAATAGTCTCCCGACGCCGGTGCCTCAAAAGCATTTTTCTTGATGAAATAATGTCATTTCATTATTTTGATATTTTTATATTCATTCTAAGGGTGCTTTTCCACCAGAGATGTGCTGCGCTACGTTGCCATGATGCGTTGGATATCTACCAATAATATTGGTGGATCCATGTGTATCGTTGACCGTTTATATTGTGATTAGTGGATATCAAATGCATTCACAGCGATGTAGAGTAGATTATGTCTAGAGGAAAAGCACCTTAAGATTGGTAAAGAAAATGATTATAAATAATTAGATGGATATTTGTAACTCTTTCAAGCTCTAACGGCTGAACGAATTTGATTGAAATTGAGTACAGGGATAAATGATATAGCATGCGTTTTATTGCAGCTGTTTTTTATTAGAGACAAGGGCTCTACGTAAGACAATTTTCAACTTTTCGAGCCCTTAGATGAGGGAGGGACTTCGGCAACCATCACAGGTTGCCGAAGTCTGTCTCGTATCATGTACAGGATGTCCCGGCATCCTTTCAAGGGTCTAGCTCTTGACGGATAGGAAGGGATCACGTGTTTTGAGTTAGTTCGAGTCTGGCATGACATTCGTGGGAATCTCCACATGTCAGGAAGGAACATTTTCTTGTTATGGTGCACGTTATAGTATTCCCTGGACCTTCTCATACACATCTCAAATAATAACTTATTTGGAATACCTACCCTTTATGCTATAATTTTAATTTTTCAAACATTCCTAAATATTTTTACAAAGTTCTAAATATTACGCCACCCGCATCCAGCAGGTTACCGCAACCAAAACCTATTATAATATTCGAGAGAGTACTTATATAAAATCGTGATATTCTAATTCGGTTGAAAGAAACGCTTACACTGAAATAATATTCGTAAATTCTCAGTCTATTCACGTCATGTAAAGTGGTAAGTTGTGTAATTTATGCACTAATTTGTTGAATAAATTACATAATTTATGTAATGTAATGGGAATACTTCAAAAGTGTAACACTTTATTGAGTTTTGTTCGTCCTTCGTCCTACTTTTGTTCACGAGGTTCAAGGATTTAAAGTTCATAATAGATTTTTCAAAATGGATGGAAATAAAAAAGTAGGGTAACCTCGGTGTACTCATGTAGATCAAATCAAAAACCTTTTGAAAAAAGTCTGATCAAGATTCCCTTAACCGAAGAGCGTGATGAAAGCCACATAAGGAAGTTTAAGAAGCGAAAGATGTTTGCCAGAATCGTAGCAAATGGAAAACCATAAAACTCTGACTATCTCGTTGGGAGACAGGCGTGATGCTATGTTTGTATTTATGTAGTTGTTCCTTTTTCTCACGCAACGTTTGACTAGTTTTTCGTAGTGAAAAATCGCGTCCCAGTATGGCTTACTCAATGAGAGCCCGGTAAGACTAGATGTACTTTATCAATAGACTAGATGTCTCGAGCAGTTACTCGGGACAACCGGCTTTATACGGAAAAGTAGGGACCGTGCACCAAACATTTTCAATAATTCTCTTTCTTTCTTTCGCCACGCTTGCACCCCCATAGGTTAGTACACTCACAGTTGACTTGCAGCGACACGGGGTTGCTAGTGGCGCTGCCCTCGTTATTGTACGCGAGACAGCTGTAGTCGCCCGCCGCCGCCCGCGACACGCTCTGCAGCACGAGGCTCTCGTCACTGAGGAGCACTCCCGCGCTCGCGTTGTGGTGGATTTAGTTAGTACACTCACAGTTGACTTGCAGCGACACGGGGTTGCTAGTGGCGCTGCCCTCGTTATTGTACGCGAGACAGCTGTAGTCGCCCGTCGCCGCCCGCGACACGCTCTGCAGCACGAGGCTCTCGTCACTGAGGAGCACTCCCGCGCTCGCGTTGTGGTGGATTTAGTTAGTACACTCACAGTTGACTTGCAGCGACACGGGGTTGCTAGTGGCGCTGCCCTCGTTATTGTACGCGAGACAGCTGTAGTCGCCCGCCGCCGCCCGCGACACGCTCTGCAGCACGAGGCTCTCGTCACTGAGGAGCACTCCCGCGCTCGCGTTGTGGTGGATTTAGTTAGTACACTCACAGTTGACTTGCAGCGACACGGGGTTGCTAGTGGCGCTGCCCTCGTTATTGTACGCGAGACAGCTGTAGTCGCCCGCCGCCGCCCGCGACACGCTCTGCAGCACGAGGCTCTCGTCACTGAGGAGCACTCCCGCGCTCGCGTTGTGGTGGATTTCTTTTGCCTGAAATGTTGTTGCTGTGAATATGTGTTGTGTATACGCTTACCTTAACACATAAAATTTTTTCAATAAAAAATACAACCGACTTCCAAGAAATCCTGAAAAATAAAATTTTACTCAGCACAAATTAATATGTAGTTGATTTATCTGATTTTTATTCAATATCATATTGAAGTCGGCGCCAAGTAAATTCATAGGTTTAGGGAGGTATTATTCATGGCACCAACTTCAATATTATATTGAATAAAATCTGATAAATCAACTACATATTACTCTGTGCTAAGTAAATTTTATTTTTCAGGATTTCTTGGAAGTCGGTTGTATTTTTTATTGAAAAAATTTTTTCATTATTTTAAGTGACGGGTGAACCGAAAAATATATCTATCTAGGTGAAAGTTCTCATCAATACAAATTAATCAAGCCCCAACACAAGGTAGCTGCTGTAAATCGTTAAGGAATTCCCTCGAATCTCTTTTGGTTCCATCATCAGATCGACTCCAGACCTTTATTAATGGTAGTGCATTAAAGTACTGAATTAAAAAGTTAACAAACGCACTAGTTGTGCCTATAATTTTCGGTAGTTGCCCTCTATTTCTCCAGGATCCCATCATCAGATCCTAACATGGTTATAATGGGACCACCACAGAAGTAAACCCTATTCAACAAAAAAAAATTAAATCCGTCTATAATTGACGGTGAACATACATAAAACATTGAGACCTTTCTTTTTTTTTGAAGTTTTTTGATCTATCAATATAGGTGTAAAGTTCTCATCAATACAAATCAATCAAGCCCAAACACAAGATAACTGCTGTAAATTGTTTAGGAATGCCCTCGACTGTTTTTCGACTCTATCATCAGATCAACGCCATACCTTCATTAAAGTGTAGAACATTAAAGCACTTAATTAAAAAGTTAACAAGCACACTAGTTGTCCCTACAATTTTCGGTGGTTGCCCTCGTTTTCTCCTAGATCCCTTCATCAGATCCTGACCTGGTGAAAATGGGACCACCTCAGAAGTAACCCCTATTCAACAAAAAAAAATGTTTTGAAATCCGTCTATAATTGACGGAATTATCGCTTGACATACATAAAAAAAAATACATACAGACGAATTGAGAACCTCCTCCTTTTTTTGAAGTCGGTTAAAAAGACCATTTGAGGACCATTGTCAATAGTGATGAGGACTCTGAGAATGGTTCCTTATGGTTTTCCATGAGAAAGGCTGCTTCTAAAAGGTTAGCCAGAGGCATAGCATAACAACTCTACAAAAGAGATAAAAAGGTGTATCAGGACATTCGAATCAAAAAGATGCTATAAATATATTCCTCGCTTTCTTACTGCATATAAGCAAACCTACACTTACCCCCTTATACCAGGTTAATTTCTTAGACTTCGGGTTGGCCTTGACGCTGCACTCGAAGTATACGTCGTCTCCCTCCTTGATGTAACTCGGACTCAAGTTCGAACCCAGCTTCAACGTGACAATAGGAACATCTGTTGACAAAATATAGCTCTACTTACTAAAGGCAATATTTCACCAGTAATAATACCTTGGTCAGCTGTTAAGAAAACAGGGATAGTCCACATAAAAAATATAATCCTAATAACATTTTCAGAGAAAGTTTGTTGTATATATTAAGTAACTTCCAATTATTGGTAACGAAGGGGCTGTGGGTGCTGGTGATTTTGATTGGGCAAGCTTTTAGGAATCTGGCAAATATTGAGTAAAATTAAACTAAAAATAATATTGTAGCTTAGGTACCTATAATTCAGAAACACAAAATGGTTCAGACACGCAATAAGAAATATTTACCTATGCATAAAATACTCACGCCCATTAAACAAACTGCTAAGTGCCACTAGCGTTGCAGTCACAAGGTCGAGTATCACCGGAAACACGACATTTAATAATCTTGTAATCGCATGTTTTAGGTGAACAGTTATTAAAAAAATCATAATTTATGCTTTCGGAAGCTTGCGTGAATGTCGCTCATTAAATTAAACCATTTCTAACAGATTGGCTGTAGCGTGCTCCAGTCGTTTTGCCTTTATTTACAAAAATTAACTTGGCGTTAACTGTGCCAGAAGCTTACTGGCAAGCAAGCTAGTAGTAGTAGTAGCAGATAAGCTTAAGTCGACTTACAAATTATTATCATTGACTAGGTACTACCACATCCAGAGAATCAAATTTTCTTTTATGTGAGTTAGTGTTAGTTCTCCTCGACAGGTCACATTTCTCAACCAATTTCTATCAAATTGGAGGAAACGTTCAGTTCAGTTTCTTCACAAAATTTCGCAAATCTTTATATTTTACTAAACAATTTCAGTCTTCGTCAATGTTTCCGAACTTTACTCAAGGCCACTTAATTAAAAAAATTGCGTGTACTTAGTGTACACACGTAAGAAGTGAAACTTCTTCATAAACTTAATTTTCACCTCAAATTAAATTAAGTACAAAAGTACAAAAGTCCAAAAATCCAAAAGTCCAAAAGTCCAAAAGTCCAAAAGTCCAAAAGTCCAAAAGTCCAAAAGTCCAAAAGTCCAAAAGTCCAAAAGTCCAAAAGTCCAAAAGTCCAAAAGTCCAAAAGTCCAAAAGTCCAAAAGTCCAAAAGTCCAAAAGTCCAAAGTCCAAAGTCCAAAAGTCCAAAAGGCCAAAAGTCCAAAAGTCCCAAAGTCCCAAAGTCCCAAGGTCTCAAGGTCCCAAAGTCCCAAAGTCCCAAAGTCCCAAAGTCCCAAAGTCCCAAAGTCCCAAAGTCCCAAAGTCCCAAAGTCCCAAAGTCCCAAAGTCCCAAAGTCCCAAAGTCTCAAAGTCCCAAAGTCCAAAGTCCCAAAGTCCCAAAGTCCCAAAAGTCCCAAAGTCCCAAAGGCCAAAAGTCCAAAAGTCCCAAAGTCCAAAAGTCCCAAAGTCCCAAAGTCCCAAAAGTCCCAAAGTCCCAAAGTCCCAAAGTCTAATAGTCTAAAAGTCCAAAAGTCCCAAAGTCCCAAAGTCCCAAAGTCCCAAAGTCCCAAAGTCCCAAAGTCCCAAAGTCCCAAAGTCCCAAAGTCCCAAAGTCCCAAAGTCCCAAAGTCCCAAAGTCCCAAAGTCCCAAAGTCCCAAAGTCCCAAAGTCCCAAAGTCCCAAAGTCCCAAAGTCCCAAAGTCCCAAAGTCCCAAAGTCCCAAAGTCCCAAAGTCCCAAAGTCCCAAAGTCCCAAAGTCCCAAAGTCCCAAAGTCCCAAAGTCCCAAAGTCCCAAAGACCCAAAATCCCAAAGTCCCAAAGTCCCAAAGTCCAAAAGTCCCAAAAGTCCCAAAGTCCCAAAGGCCAAAAGTCCAAAAGTCCCAAAGTCCAAAAGTCCCACAGTCCCAAAGTCCCAAAAGTCCCAAAGTCCCAAAGTCCCAAAGTCTAATAGTCTAAAAGTCCAAAACTCCAAAAGTCCAAAAGTCCCAAAGACCCAAAGTACCAATGTCCCATCCAAAAGTCCAAAAGTCCAAAAGCCCCAAAGTCCCAAAGTCCCAAAGTCCCAAAGTCCCAAAGTCCCAAAGTCCCAAAGTCCCAAAGTCCCAAAGTTCCAAAGTCCCAAAGTCCCAAAGACCCAAAGTACCAAGATCCCATCCAAAAGTCCAAAAGTCCCAAAGTCCCAAAGTCCCAAAGTCCCAAAGTCCCAAAGTCCCAAAGTCCCAAAGTCCCAAAGTCCCAAAGTCCCAAAGTCCCAAAGTCCCAAAGTCCCAAAGTCCCAAAGTCCCAAAGTCCCAAAGTCCCAAAGTCCCAAAGTCCCAAAGTCCCAAAGTCCCAAAGTCCCAAAGTCCCAAAGTCCCAAAGTCCCAAAGTCCCAAAGTCCCAAAGTCCCAAAGTCCCAAAGTCCCAAAGTCCCAAAGTCCCAAAGTCCCAAAGTCCCAAAGTCCCAAAGTCCCAAAGTCCCAAAGTCCCAAAGTCCCAAAGTCCCAAAGTCACAAAGTCACAAAGTCTAAAAGTCCAAAAAGTCCAAAAAGTCCAAAAGTCCAAAAGTCCAAAAGTCCAAAAGTCCAAAAGTCCAAAAGTCCAAAAGTCCAAAAGTCCGAAAGTCCAAAAGTCCAAAAGCCCAAAAGTCCAAAAACCCTTAAATGACATGCTATCCCTGGATAAAGTACTCTTAATTCGAATCCACCGTGGTGGGGAACAGAACAAAGATGGCGCGTAACCAAAAATCGTGACGTGACGCAAATTTTTTTCCAACGCCGATAAAGAAGTTTCACTTCAAAAAGTAATCCATCAAACCATTCTATCGTCACAAGGATTCGACAGAATTTTAGTTACAATTCTCTATTTTCCCGCCATAACCTCAACCAGTCAACAGGAGCATTCTATAACAGTTGGGTATGTTTAAATACTTACAGTGCACGTTAAGAAGCCACTTTTTTTTTTTTTTTTTTTTTTAATAGTTCTGGCTTGGTTACAAGACCTTTAAGCCATGTCTTTATTTATTATTATTTAAAGTTATATCTTCATTTTGCTTAAATAAGTCACAGTCCTCGTCCTCTAAGTCCAGTCAAAGTCAAGTACAGCCCTAAGTCAAAGTCAGTCTTCCTTCAGAAAAGCGGTGGATAAATTTCTGAAAGTTTCTTTGGATTTTTTTGTCAGAAACTGCAAAGTTGCGATTCACTGCGTTTTATCACTTCCCAACACTAGTGCACGTTGTCGAACGTTTATGTTTAAGAATCCACCATTAATACACACAAAGCACTCGAAAAAACACTAATTTTGCAAATTTATAAAACGATGCGATACGATTCCTTCCAAATCCCGCCAAAAAAGCCAAGAAGCCACTTGTCCTCTATCCAGTGATGCCAACTTGGGGGTTTTCCCCCTAAATTCAGGGGGAAATAAGTTGTCTAGGGGCTTTTTTAGGGGGTAAATATATTTAGGGGGATTTTTAGGGGGTATATTTTCACAATGGGACTACCAGTTCTAGAACATTTTCCATAAAAAATAGGAAAAAAATAGGACGTAATTTTTCATTTTGCTGTACCCATACTTACTTAATTTAAAATTTATAATAATTTTTCACAAATCTATTCTATACCTATTTTTCATTCTATCATTGTGATTACTACTTTCCTGACGTGTACATAATTAAATAATAAATATGGTAGTAGGTAGGTATGGTAGTAGGTATAATATGGTAGTAGGTATGTGTTCTTTTCCACGTTTATTGTTTATTTATTGTCGTTAATTAAAAAACACAACATTTTTATTTTACATTACTTGAATGCATAGAAAAAAAAGGATGAATGTCCATGCTTGTATTTTCTTTAAAAATATTTGAAAAAAAAAGTTTAGGGGGTTTTTCAGATTTTTAGTCAATATTTAGGGGTATTTTAACTCGGTTCTAGGGGGGACCATTCTGTAGGAGTTGGCATCACTGCCTCTATCACAGCGTTCGGTTTCTTCACCTTGGAGTTCTCTGCTCTGCACACCAAGTACTTCTCATGATCCTCAGCCATCGGCACGAAGTTCAAAGTGCTGACTGTCATGTTGGCGTCAGTGAACTATGAAAAAACAATTATATTAATATTGTAAGGTTCTTTATCAAGTTTGAAAACCAAACTTAAAAGACAATAGTTATTTATGATATAAGTGTGGTATGTTGGTCATTACACTTGAGGTGATATTGCGCAGCCCGAGCCGAAGGCGAGGGCTGCAAGAAAACCGAGAGTGTAATGACCAAACCTCACGTGTGTCATACGACGTTTTTCAACACACTTACGAGTAAAAAAACTTAATTTTATAATTATTCATACTCAAATAAACAATGCTCACAGCACACACGGAAAAAAGTTTGTCAAAGGCGCGCTCCGCGCTGATATTTTTTTTTCTGGGCGCGCGATGTCAGTTGTTGGATCGTAGGCACGAACAATTACGCTAAACAGCCAAAACGCAAAATATAAAAATCCCATTTTTATGTATTTATAAATGAGTTTCACGTTGAATTATTAATTAAAGTAAATAAGTTGTTGAAAATTTATTATATTCAACGTGGTACACTTCTTATTTTTTACAAAAATTGTGTTATTTTTAGTAACGAAACGTATCTAAGTCAATACTTTTTTCCGAGATTTAAAAATAAAACTATAACCCAGTTAAGTTGAGAGCAACTAGAATGCATAACTAATATCTTTCAGCGAGGTACAAACTTAATTTGATGGAATATAAAATAAAACACCAGTGCGATAAAGAGAAATAAAGCACAAGTGTTTAATACCATGGTTTATGAGTGTAAAAGCCATGTGATAAAAACCAATTTATGAGCAAGGGTGTTGAAAAAGAAATTACGATATTTGCCATTAACGTCAATTGCATTTTAGACATTAATTTGGAGATCATGCATCTTAGGCATTTTATGTTTTAGACGTCGCGTCGAGATCATAATGGGACTAATCCCTCATGACCCGACCCAATGTGTGTGACATTATACATATCCCCACGGATTCCTTTCATATTTCAAACAATTCCAATGGCTGCCACCCCGTTGTTTGTATCAAATAACTTCCGGCAACTGTGATACATGGCTATTGTATTATTAATTTGAGATAGATACTTTATATAATAGGAGTATAGTATTCTCTAATCTGAACTAAAATTCCAACACCTAGGATACATATTCACATTTACCAATAGACACAACCCTGTGTACATATCTTATAACTAGCTGACATCACGTGGTTTCACCCGCGTAGCTCCCACTTTCGTGGGAATATGGGAATGAAGTTATAGCATATGTCACCCCGGGATAGTGTACCTAGCTTCCCAACTGTCAAAGAATTTTGCAAATCGGTTCAGTAGTTTCGGAGCCTATTCGATACAAACAAACAATCAAATCTTTCCTCTTTATTATCATTTATTATAGAAGCCTTTGACGCATATGATCAGAAACGCAAATGACCTAGATTATTGTATCATTGGAGTTGAAATGTACTTACATCTCACAATTTATTTGTATTTTAGATTCAAAACCATATTCCATTACAACATAAGATAACCTTTTTACTCCGGTAAATACAAGGCTTGTTACAATTTTCTCCCCGCAATTTCTGCTAATAATGTAATCCTAAATTGATCAAGCGCTCAAAAGGATGTATATAAAAATGTTTTTAAGCGGTTACTTTGTTTTGCTTATTTGATTTGTTTTGTTATTTTGTTTGTGAAATGAAAAAGATCGAATACATAATGAACTCTCGAATATTATGTAGGTATTATAAACATAATTAAATGTAATTAGACGGTTCAAATTGAGTTTGCACAACATACTTATATCAACCAAGCGTTTTAAGAGTATTGCACAATCTTGCAAATCCCAATTAAGAAAAGGTGAAAAAAAAAATTGCAACAGTTTTTTAATTGTAACTTCCGTCCGCTCCGCTCCGACCGGATGGAAGCTCACGGCAGGTTTCACGCTTAAATATATTTTGTTAATGAAAATTTCACAAATTACCGCATAATTCTTTGTTAAACCTTTACATATATAATGAACTAGTATCTGTTCCATAAATATGAAAAAAAAAACCAAGCTAAGTGCGAGTCAGATTCGCGCACAGTGGGTGCCGTATCAAAAAAACGGCAAAATAATTACGTTTATTGAACCTATGGGTGCCCCCCTCTATTGTTATAGTTGTACTAGTATTATTTTTAAACAATCGCGGTTTTTACACTGTTTATAGAATTCGGGACTTCACGTGAAACATTTTGTTTTTATATGCACTGACTTTATATACTACTATGGAGGTAGACAAGCATACGGTCTACCAAAAGGACTGGTGGTTCAAGTTCAAGTTCAAGTTCTTTATTTGCTGAATATGGTACAGATAAGATGTTCACATTATAATGTCAGATCTCATATTCTGCCGGGTCTGGCGTACAAATTTCACATTTTTAAATCATTAAAATAACTATTAAATCCATTAATTAGTACATGCATAAGTAATATAATCCAAATAAGTTAATGTCAGTATTAAAATGTATCATTTAAAAATTCGTCAATAGTATAATAACATTTATCCTGAAGTAGATTCTTTAAGTTATTTTTAAACATATCAATATTTAAAATTTTCCAATGATTAGGTATCTTGTTATAAAGTTATAAATTTTTGGAGCCAAACAAAATACACTTCTTCTCATAAGACTAGTCTTAAGCCTTCTGATACACAACGCGTTCTTACGTCTATTACGGGTTACAAAATCAGACAGCTGCGGAAATAGATGAGGGTTTAACTTTACAAAGAGAGCAGTTTCTAAAATATATATAGACGGCAGCGTTAGAACTTTGTATCTCTTAAAATATGGTACACAACTATCTGTTACCCTAAGGCCAAACATAGCCCTTATACATCGCTTCTGAGATTTAAAAGCTACTTCTTTATTAGTGGAATTTCCCCAGAACATCACACCGTATCTTAGCACAGATGCAACAAGTCCATGGTACGCAGTTAGTATAGCATCTGTACGTACTATCCTTGAAAGTTTATGTAGGGCATATGCTGAACTATTTAGTCTATTTACTAAACCATCGATATGACCTTTCCAATTGAGTTTTCTATCTATCAATAAACCTAAAAATTTTGCGTTGTCCGTGTCAAGAATTTTGTTATTATGATAATTTACGTCCATTATTGTTGATTGCTGTCTTTGACTAAAATGCATTATCTTTGTCTTTATGAAGTTTATTTTTAAGTTATTATTATTCATCCACTTAATTATATCAGATAACGTTTTATTAACTTCATATTCATATGCGTCCAAAGTGGTGCATGGTATTGTTACTGTGCTGTCATCAGCAAAAAGTGTTATTTTATAGTTTGTAGCTTTCGGTAAATCGTTAATGTAAATAGTAAACAATAAGGGTCCCAGCACACTGCCTTGTGGAACGCCACAGGATACAATGCGTCGTTTTGATACATATGTGGTCTCGTAATTAGTTTTTGTATTTAATTTAGTAATCGCAGTCAGATGTATTCTATTAGTCAAATATGCTTTAAGTAAATTTAAAATATTTCCCCTTATGCCGTAGCAGTCCAGCTTATTTATTAAAATATTATGATCTACATAGTCAAACGCTTGTGTCATATCACAGTAAACAGCACATGTCGGTATTCTATTATCTACATTTGTCATAATTCTATTTAAAAAGTCATATAAAGCTTGATTAATTGTCATATTTTTACGAAATCCTTTTTGTTCTTTACATAGAATGTTATATTTTTCTAAATATGAATAAACTTGATTATATAGATATTTCTCATAAATCTTTGAAAAGACTGATAATAGTGCAATAGGTCTATAATTTTTCATTTGCTCTTTGTTGTCTTTCTTAAACAAGGGCTTTAATATTGCAACCTTTAGACTTTCTGGAAAGATTCCGTTACTAATACATAAGTTTAAAATATGCGACATATGGCCACATATTAGATCTGCTACTTGTTTTACTACATTTGTTGCTATTTCATCGTACCCTACACTCTTTGTATTCTTAAGACCTTTTATAATGTGAAAAATATCAATCGGGGCACAAGGCTCCATAAACATTGAATTTTTTTGAATATTTATATTAGAATGTATATTTTTACCTCTATCAGGTATTGCCACAATTTTGTCAACAAAGTAATCATTAAATTTATTACCTATAATGTCTGGTCTTTCAATAATCTCATTTTGAATTCGAATTTTACTAATTGAGTTCACAGGCAAATTGAGCTTACGTTTATTTATTATCTGCCAAGTTGTTTTATTTTTGTTGTCAGAAGTTTTTATGTGATAGTCATTTTGAGAGCGTTTAGTCAAATTAATAATTTTTTTATATAGCTTTGTGTAGTTCTTATATTTCAGTTTATTTGGTTCTGTAGGTTCAAGTCTAGATTTCCAAAGTAATTGTCTTTTTTTTAAACTACATAATTTTAGTCCACGGGATATCCATTTTGGCTTTTTATTTATCGTTATTCTAATACGTCTTGTAGGAAAACAGAGATCATAGAATAATTTAAACTGCTCATAAAATATATTATACGCTTCGTTTGGATCCTCTGTCTGGTATACATAAGAAAATGTTAGTTTTTCAATACAGTTTCTAAACCTAACAATATTCTCATTTGCAAAATCCCTTTGAAATTTGTACCAGTATTTGAATAAACATATTCCGTCTACAGGGCACCTCAACAACTGTGCAGTGTGATCAGAAAGACCAAATTCTATCACTTCCGCCTGACACTTTTTACTAAAATTATGTGCAAAATTGTCAATACAGGTCTGTTTTTGTAACCTAGTTGGTTGGTCTACAGCTAATGTTAAATTATAACGTTTCAATAGACAATTCAGCTGTCGCGTTTCACTTTTGTTTACCAGTGCATTGATGTTAAGATCACCCGCCACAATAATATGCCTATAATTTCTTCTGGTTAATAACAATAGTATTTGTTCTAGTTTATCAAAAAACAAACTCAGACTCCCGTTTCTGTATAGACACATGATTACAATTTTGTATACCGACAATTCAATAGCACAACATTCAATTACATTAGGTGAAGCAAATTGCAAAACCTCGGGTAATTCTTTCCAAAGATGTCCAGCTCTTACTAAGATGCATGATCCACCTCGCTTAATATTATTTCTACTGTAACATGCAGTTAAAATATAGTTAGGTAGGTATAGGTCGGCTTCATTATGTGACATAAAATGTTCAGTTATGCATAGAACATCCACAACTTGTTTTTTTTCTGTCAAGACATTGAGGCAAACAGACAGCTCGTCTGATTTATTAATTAAACCTGCTATGTTTTGATGAAAAATATACAAATACTTATTTACGAAAAAACGAATTACTTTTCTCACTGTCATGAAAATCTTGGTCAAAAGTTTGAGTACACCTTGAGCAGTAAGACTTACTATTGTCAGCTAAATTGCTATGGTTATGTAATTCAGTTTGGTTACGTTTTATATATTTATTGTAGTTATGCAAATAGTGTATTTTTAAAACTTCTTTTAGAATGTACTTATTAATACAATATGGTAAGTTACGCCTATATGGAATGAAAGTCTCATAATTCATGTTCACAAATGTAACGTGCCTATGTTTGTCACATAAAAATTTGACCTCATAATTGAGCTTTTTTACATTAAGTGAATTATTATATGGTACCTGAGCCACCAGTATATTCGTATTAGTTATAGATCGAAGAAAATAGAGAAGGCTTGATTGACACTCATATGGGTTAGTATCATTTGTACCCCCCAACACTACTACATAGTCTCTCATAGTAAAGTAAGATTTAATTTCATTCATAGAAGTACTTAACACTTGTGGTAATCCAGCACTTGGCTTCCAAAAACATGTCACGATATAGTCACTCCCCACCAGTTTTTGTAATGCTTTTTGTAATCCTCGGCCTTGATCATCAGCGAGTATCAATATTTTTTTCTTCTTTGAATCGTGAATATTACATGGTCTATTTTTTTCAAGATAGTTTTTGGGGCTCAAAGTGATTATATTGGAAGTCGCGGGTGAAGCCGGTACTTCAATTGGTACAGTGGAGGGAGTCTTTATTTCTGATGACGTTTGAGAGAAATTACGCGAACATGCTACGACCTTCACTGCTTTAAGACGCCGTTGGTATTGAGGTGAGAAGAACTTCTTTGGTGTGGTGCTTGAATTACTTAATCGTTCCTCTATTCCAACTTGTTTATATGTTTTTATTCTGTTTTCATACTCTAGTAATTTATTTCTCAATGTTTGATTTTCCATGTTTAAATTGTCTATTTCTGAGTTAGCTGCCTGTAATTCCGATTTAAGTTTTACCAATTCATCCTTCATTGTGGAAATATCCTCCGTATAATTCGGCAGACTTTGATACGAGATGTCCAGATCAAAATCACCGTCCTCGTTGATACTTATGTTGCTCCTCTGGTACTGTCTTTTTCTTTGAGTAACATTCATCTGATCATCTTCCATTGTCATAAAATACCATAAACAGAAAATGCAACCAGAAAAACACGTCTCTTGCTTCTGTTCGACAGGATTTGATCTTCAGATCAGTTAACGGTTAACAGTTAACTAACTGTTAACTAAGTACACTAATTTGTTAATACATATATTTTAGTGTTTGAGAGTGAAGCTACTTCCTCGAACCTAATCAATATAAACGCCCTCTATTTGATAAACACGAAAGATGATACCGTGTGTCAATCTCAATCAATTGATGATAATTGTAATTCATGAGGTGACGGATAGATGTCTCCAGTTGTAGTTTACAAATTAGCGGATAGATGGCGCTATTTGCATGGAATAGACTTGAAATGGCAAAAATTTGAATAAATTTTTTTCACAACGGACTGTTTGTGAATACTTTTTGGTCAAATATTCCACAGTAAACGATTTCACATCTCACTATATCTGATTCTGTTCGTTATTGTTCACTTTTGATCAAATTTACTCATTATTTATGGTTTTTCTTCCGTTATTTCGCCGTTCACTGTCGAATGTTAAAAGACTTCAATATTTTTTATTTTTTATTTTATTCGTCGCTGTGTACTGATTTGTTTTATCTTTGAACACTTTAATACAATATTTTTTACTTTTATTTACTGAACACTATGAATTACTACTAAAAAATAATTAAAAACTCGGGAGACGTTCTAACAGCGTGTTTACTTCACAGCGCCACCTGGCGGACTCTCCTCCGTGGTCACCGGAGCCCTGATGTTATTGCTTTATTTCTGTTTTTTGCTATGTACTTAAGTCGTTCTTTGTCTATTATTATACACATAAGACTAAATAAATATACCAAAGTGCCGAAAAGCAACATTGTATTTAGGTAATAAGAATTAGATTATTTTTTAATTATTTCCAATCTTGACAACATTTTCAAATTAAATTTACACTTTAATTAGTTTTACATTAATTATCTGTTAATTAATGTATGCAACATTGTGATTTTGCTATGACTACTGAAAATGGTCGACCACAATCACAAACTATTTTGAGTAATGTTTACCCTATTTAGAGGCACTATTAATTTACTCCCTAATCAGCATCGATCACACTACATTGTAGTCTTGTATCACATTTATCTATATTTTCAATAACTACTTAGATTAATATTATGTTCAGTGACATAATATTATTTTTACTCTAAGACATGCATCAATGACAATAATATCTAGATAAGAATTTGTAATTTTTGACTCATCGGCCATTTACCTTTTCTGTAGCCCAAAGAAAGGAAAGGAAAGGGAAATCTTTCGCAAAACGATCCACTGCATAAAGAAGACAAACTCAAAATGCAACCCGGTTGTCAGTAAAATGACTATCGTTAAGCCAAGTTGAAGACATAACGGGCGGCTTAAAAAATTTCAACTGCGACTCATCACAACGTGCGCCCGGTCCATTTCAACACGGCGATAGGCTCACTACCACCTATGACGTGGGACAAAAAACTAGGTGAAATGTGGGCGTAGGTATACTATGCCTCCGCCTACCCCTTCGGGGATAAAAGCATGACTATATATATGAATGTATGTATGACAATACATACTATTAGTAATACATACATATTACATTAACTGTTGTATAAACACAACATCATGTGAATGGTGGGACCGGTAACATCCGGTTGACCTAATGGCCCACCGGAAGTGCCCGAGCTCCTTTCCTAATTGACCTGAACTATATGCCGTACCAAGCTTCCGGATTAGTCAAACCGTTTGGTAGCTACGCATGTAATATTTAAGAAAAATTCAAGTGCAAGTAGTTCAGGAATCGAATTCACAGTTTTTGATTCCCTTGAGGGTGTCGAAATAATTTAAGTTTTTTTACGACATAAACGGCCGTAACTGTTTTCTGAGTTAATTTAGAAGTTAGATTTTTTCACAGTTTCAAGGGACTGTAAACTTAAATATTTGTTATGATTTCAACTTGGTACTTAGATACAAGAAGACAGGGAAGGTATTTTAAAAATGTCTGTTGAAACCGGTTGATGGACATGACCTTATTATCGTTAAATACATAATCAATCATTGAAAACATTAGGTAATTAGATAAAATCAATATTAATAATAACAAGTAGGTGCTTAAATACCTACTTATTGTGACAGAAAAAAATGCGTGTTAGTATTCCATTAAAGTGTTTAATTTTGCCGGTAAACAGAGCAGGCAGACGATCAATCAAGCCTCAAAAGCCCTGATATTACGTATTGCACTTTGAAAGCGAGCTTAGAAATACACGAGTAAATAAAATGTTAAATCTACAGAAGCAGGGTTTGGTCAATGTTTACTTTTACCTACAGAAAACGAATCCTATTTTGTTTTACCTGTGGAAAATCGGTCATGGATGCTATGCCGGACTCTTACCGACTAAAAACCAACACGTTCCTTACCTACGGTTGGGAGCCTCGGGTAAGCCCTCGGAAGGAAATCCATAGGATTGTTGTGCTAGGGATATTCATTTTGAAGTGGAGTTTAATTGCAGGGATTCAGATGTTATTGTGTAAAAATCCTACTAATTAGCCAAGTAAACGAATAACTTGTGGATGGAAAAGTCAAAAGCAGAAACTTCGTCTCAGGAACTTTGTTTGGACTAGTTAGGAGATAAACATACTAAAAGTCCTGACCCTAATTAGCTTTTATATGTCATACAACACAATTTCGTACAAAGCACCGTTTTCGAGGAGTAAGCAAAAAACCAAAAAACGGGACCTTCTTTGTGCTCCCCCTCGGGCTCACCTCGGAGGGGTCAGGACTTTTAGTATGTTTAATTGCTAAAGCTTTTGAAGATATTCGTTATTCAGTCACGCACTCGCGCTCGGCTGAACAGATCTTACTGAAGTTGGCACCGCGATAGATTATAGTTCTACTTTTAACTGAATTTCTCTATGCGATAGTGAGTTTTCTTGTGGCCTCATTTTAATTTATAAACGAGGAAGTGTTCAAATATTTTACAAAATACGTTATTTCTGTTTGTTAAGGGTCAAAATTAATATCTTTGGGAGAAAATTTCGAATCTCGATATTTTGCAACAGTGAAGTATGGACCGTCTGTATCTGAATAAAGAAGTACCTACAGACATTTATTGTTTAAAGTTACAGAGAAATATAATTATTATATATCTATACTTATAATAAAACTGTTGAGGGTCGAGAGTCTGTACATGTAAGATATCTTGAAAATTTTAATTGGAAGGCGTTCTCTAATCGATACTGAAGCAAAAATGTAATTTAAACTTTTGATGTCTGTCTGTCTATCTGTCTGTCTGTCTGTCTGTCTGTATCCCGAATAAGTATCACGCCGAAACTACTGAACCGATTTAAATGATACTTGGTACACTTGAAGCTTATAGTCCGAGGAAGGTTCTAGGATACTTTTGATCCCAAAGTTTTGCGCGGTTCCTGCGGGAGAGGGGATGAAAGATAAAATGGTTTTTCAGTTGTAATTTCTCAACGCGTGATGCGATTCCAAAAATTTCAGTGTTATAAAGGGAGTACTTTAAAGATTGTTTCACACAAGTTTCAATGTTGAGGGTTTTGTAGTTCAGGAATTAAAGGCATCTCAACTTTCGCAAAACCTAGAATTCAAGGGTTTCTTTGAATGTGAGGGTAATTCTAAACGGGCGTGTTGGCTTAATCATAAAAGAGCTTAATGATTAAGACTATTGTAAAATAATTCAGTCCGCGCCGAAGGCGGGGACTGAATTGTTTTAGAATAGCCTTAATCTTTAAGCTCATTTATGATTAAGCAAACAGGGCCGTTTCACACGCTGCTTGATGAGTCTGATGAAGAAGGACCTCTCCATTCACAAACCTTATGTGACGTAAACGAAGTTGCGAGGGTCAGCTAGTCTATAATATTATTACTATCTAAACTAAACCTAAATAAGGCCCCGTGGCATTGTGCCCAAAACACTAGCAGCATTCCCCCTTTGAATAGCAATACCTATTCGCTGAGCGAGAAAACTGCCAGCCCTTGGGACACCAGTTGAAACCACAAGGCGTTTTTTCAAATTCTTAAAAAAATTACCTGAATTATAATTTACTGGTACTGATTCTTTACACCAGATGTACGTTCGAACTTCTGCCATCCCGCCATTCTGCTTCGACTCAAACTATATAATATGCGGGGCAATAAATTTAAATAATATTTGAAATTTGCTATTCCTGAGCAGACGCTAGTTCTACTTCCTTGGCAAGAGTCAAGTATTATAGCAACACAAACTTCGCCTTGTAACAGAACTAATTTGAGTCCGAGTATTTCAGGTGTCCCATTGTCTATTTGAGATTTGAATAAAAAGTTGAAATGTGTATCTTGTCTGTATATTTGGGACTGTTATGTTGAAAATAAGATTTTAAGATTAATAATATGGTAAAGCACTCGTGGCGAAACTGCGGGGCCACGAGCGCTTCACCATCACACACATAGTTTAAAGAAAACGATCACTGTAGTAAGCTAATTTCACTGTGACCTCGGATGGGTGACCACTTTATTAAAATTTCTATTTACGAGGATGTCCGTGCTTCGTAACTGGAACCAGTGAAGCCGTTGGTTTCAGTTGCCAATAAAATGGAGGTCGTTGTCATGTTCAAAGTATCAACCAAAAAAAGTCTCAACCTGCGCCTGTCTGTGTACCACCCATTTATTTCCACTAAATAAATAAAAATACAACAAAACTAAAATCAGTGTTATGCAATACGATCTAATAACTGCTCATATTTACGATCTATTAAAACTTATAGCATTAAAAGATAATAAAAAACTCATTTCTACCTAAATAACCTTGACAACCAAAATCCAATTAAAAAGTAACAACAATTTTCGGGACATTGATGAAAATAGAGAGAACAAATTACTTTCCTCGACAACTTGACATTTTGGTGAATGTTTCATTGTATGGAACAAGTAATGAACAAAGAGAACTACATAATTGTTCTACGATATGACGTACGAACCAAACAACAACTATAACTTTAAATGAAAGAAAGAAAGAAAGAAAAAGAAATTTATTTCACATAGGCATTTACAGATGCTCTTGTAAAACGTCCAGAATATAAATCAAAATCTACCACCAGTTCACAACGCGACCCACCTGAGAAGAACTGGCAAGAAACTCTGCGGGTTATTCTTTTTAGAGCTCTATTTACAAAATGAATCTAAAAACTATGCATTTGACAATTTTTTGAGAATCCAGTAGAGCAGGTCATTTCCAGGCTTCTCCATCCAACAAATAATCACCAATTGTATAGTAGCCCCTGCAGTACAATTTACTTTTTACAACCTTTTTAAATTTATTAAGGGACATACTTTTAATTTCGTCTGGTAGCCTGTTGTAAAAGCGTATACAGTTACCCATGAAAGAATTGCTGATTTTGTGCAATCTGCTATGATAAACAGCAAGGTTACTTTTATTTCTAGTGTTCACATTGTGTCTATCACTTAACTTAGCGAAACTATGTAAATTTCTTTGTACGTACATAAGATTCTCAAAAATGTATTGTGATGCTACTGTAAGAATTTTAACCTCTTTGAATTTCTCGCGCAGAGAGACCCTTAGAACTAATCTATATATAGCTCTTATGGCCCGCTTTTGTAAAATAAAAATTTTATCTATATCTGCAGCATTGCCCCACAGTAGAATACCGTATGACATTATGCTATGAAAGTAACTGAAATAGACTATTCTAGCCGTATCTACATCCATCAAGTGCCTTATCTTTTGTACAGCAAATGCTGCTGAACTTAATCTATTTGCTAGTTTAACAATATGTGGACCCCATTGTAAACCAGCATCGACCGTTAACCCTAGGAACGTCGTTGATTCCACAAGTTTCAACACCCGACCATTAAGTTGAACATTGGTTTCTGACTGTGTTACATTAGTAGGCAAGGTAAATTTTATGCATTTAGTTTTATTATCATTCAGTCTAAGATTGTTAGTGTTAAACCAATGAACCACTTTCAAGATTGCGTTGTTGACATCGTCATAGTTATCTATTTGTCTTTTAACTTTGAAAATCAAAGAAGTATCATCTGCAAACAAAACAATCCTGTTGTTGTCCCCCACGTAAAAGGGTAGGTCATTAAAATATATAAGGAATAAAAATGGTCCGAGTATTGAACCCTGTGGGACGCCCATAGTAACTACAGAGCCCTCCGAGCGTGTATCATTAACATCAACCCTCTGAATTCTATTGTTCAAATATGAAGTCAGAAGATCGAGAGCCTTGCTTCTTATGCCATAATGGTGTAATTTCCTGATTAATGTTTCATGTTGGACACAATAAAATGCCTTGGACAAATCGCAAAACACACCAATTGCATCTTGTTTATTCTCCCAGGCCTCGTAAATACATTTCAATAACTCTACACCAGCATCGGTAGTCGAGCGTCTTTTAGTGAAGCCAAATTGTTTCTCATGGAACAATTTGTGACTATTAAAATAGATCAGCATCTGCTCTAGTATTAGTTTTTCCAATATCTTGCTCAAGGTCGGCAACACCGAGATAGGTCTGAAATTACCCGGATCTGAAGTACTGCCAGCCTTGAACAGTGGTATAACTTTACTGTGTTTCATCAAATCAGGAAATACACCACTTGAGACGCAATCGTTAAACACAGCTGCCAAGTGGGGGGCAATGACATCTATAATACTTGATACGGATTTTACTGATAGCCCACTAAGGTCAGCGGTTTTTTTAACATTAATAGATTTAAATGCTTTTAAGATGTCGTTGCAGTTGACAACTGTAAATTCGAACGCGCCCTCACAGGCAGCTACAGATTCTGCTAATAAAAGCTCGGCGGATGTGGAAGACGACCGGAGAGTGTTAGTAATCTCTATAGGTACATTACTGAAAAATTTTTCGAACTCGGTAGCCACTTCCATATCCCCCGAAACGTGGCGATTGTCTATCTTTAAATGAAACTTTCTTTCATTCGCTGTACACCTACCACATTCCGCATTTATAATGTTCCAAGTAGTTTTAATGACATTCGCAGAATCTAAAATTTTATTTCTAATGAAATTAGACTTGGCCAAGGTACAGGCTTGCTTAAATATCTTTGAATATTTTTTAACATATTCCTGAAACTCTGGGTTGAAATTATGCGATTTTTCAGAATACAGTTCATATAGTTTATGGCGACTTTTATAAATTCCGGGTGTTGCCCAGTCACTGAAAGCAGAGCTGCCTCCGATTGATAAAGTTTTCGGGGTAAAGATTTTCCCAAACACATCATGTATACCTAGAGACAATGATTAGTCACGATACCAAGGAACAAGTCTCTGTACCTACAAAATTTTGTAATTTTAATCCACGTAATCTCAGGGAATATCCCGAAGTTGTAATC
Source organism: Miltochrista miniata (assembly GCA_933228765.1). Lineage (NCBI taxonomy): Eukaryota > Metazoa > Arthropoda > Insecta > Lepidoptera > Erebidae > Miltochrista > Miltochrista miniata. Next base: position 953,637 of record OW121764.1, read on the forward strand.
AAATTAAATATCCATAGTCAGTACATATACTTATTGCAAAATAGAACTAAATAACAAAAAAAAATCAAACCTTTCTAACTTTACATAAAGCCTAAAACTCGTGAAATAAATTACGTATACTATGACATCTTGACGTAACCACTAACTGAAAAGGGACACGCCAACGATAATTACAATATTATACGGGCCCCTACGAGAACATCAAAATTTGTTCAAACATTTTCAGTATTCCTCTACAAAGCTAAGTAACCACACTTTGTCATCATGATGGATGCCGGTGATCTATTTTTGGTATATCATAATTACAACATTATTCGTGAAGGCAAGTACATGACATATTATTATATCAAGTTAGCCCTTAGCCACCTACCATAACTTTTTGTCACACAACCACCTATCACACGTCTATGAGACTCCTGAGTAAAATTGTTCTTTAAAGTAATATCTTGTTTATTGAGGTATACTTTTTTAGTAAAAATCAACTTAGGAAAGTATTAAACTCTTTAGTAAAGGTACAAGAGAATCATTTTTATAGGCATTTTGTCTTAATTACTATTAATCAACAATATCTCCTTTTTTTAGCTTACAAACTAAGTCATTTGGTAAATGAGATCTATAAAAAATAATCACATGGATAGTAAATTCTTTTATAATTTTTTACTTATTCAATAATCAACCATAGCAAAAAAAAACAAAATATGAAAATTAAATTAAATTAAAATAAAATTGCAAGCCCTAAACTTATAGTTTTTCACGGCAATTATTGCAATTATTGCAATTACCGCACAATTAACGCACGTACGACCTTGATGAGCAGTTGCACGGCACTGAAGGGGGGCGGGGAAAAGGTACAGGAACGGACGAGTTCGTAAACGACTCGGTCTCAGATATATTTACGTTTTAAATATCTGCTGGATCTGTGAGACGTATGGTAGGTGGTTAAGGGTTAGTGGTGCGTAGTAACCTCGAATTCTGTAGCGTAGCCTGGAATCCACATTATGCTGTCCATTCGCAAATAATCGAAAGAATACAGAGAGCTTTCACCAAACACCTTGCATATACTACAAACAGAGAAACCCCAAGATGTCCGTACCAGGAACGTATAAAAAGTTTTAAAATGAACTAAAGATCTGATGTTCTTCTATAAATTAGCAAATAGTCTACTTGACTGTAATGAACTTGTTGCGCGTTTAAATATTGATGTGCCTTACAAATTACCGAGACACCCCATTACTAAGTTTTATCATGTAGGGTCCAGCAAAACGAATATCGGAGTAAATTCACCACTGATAAGAATGAGTAGGTGCATGAATACTTTTCTTGGAACTGTACCGGACGCCGACATACACCACGATTCACAGGGCTCCTTTAGATCCAATATCCTACAGTCTCTAGGTAACTAGACTGATAAGAAGTTTAACTTTGTATTCTTAAGTATACCTATTTTTAGTACAATGTAGTAACGAGATGCCTATTTATTTGTTAAGCAGTACCCATGTTGAACGATAGGTTATTATAATCCTACACTTTAAGATTTATGTATCGAAACTGTCTGTATGTATTTGTCCTTGTGTTTATAGAAATTTAATGTTGCGCATGTTAAAAATGTTGGTTATCCCGTAATTGGCTAGTGTGTAAGCCTGTTACAAATTGTCTAGTTTAGTTATAAATTATTGTACGCACGAGCTGTGGGAAGACCTTAATAAATAAAAAAAAAAAAAAAGTTATCGTATAAACCATTTTAGGTCAGTTTATTACGTTCTCCTAATGGACTGCTAATAATATTTTTCAGTGTCATTAGTGTCCAGTAAGCTGGTGATATTTCGTTCGTGACAAGAATAGATGATATTTATCAGACCATCAAGCTTAATAATTCGTTAGGACCACCTCACAAAACATGAAATGCTTGAGCTAAGTTTTATAATCCAAAACTAACCTTTTTCTCCAGTATCGAATAACATTTTCTAATACGTCTTTTACACATCCATAATATAATTTTTTACTTTAAAACAAATCTATGAAAAAACTTCAAGAGTCAGCTTCAGCTTTTACTAAACTTGATTTGTTCAAGTTTAGTAAAAGCTGTAATTTACAATACGAATTTTAAATGATCGCTTTTTTAACATGACACCACACACCATACGGCACAGAATACAAATTTTAAAATAGTCCCTCGTTAGCAGCAATTGTGTATCCCTTTCGAGACCAAATGTTATTATTTTATCATATTAAATGCAAAATCCACTGGTAACAGCAATGGCTATAAATTTTGGAGCCAAATTAATAAACAACTGTTTATTCAAAGGTTTAATGTTATTAGCCCCGACATGACACTGGGAGTGTACTAATAAGCCCCAACTTTATACTAATGTTTTTTTGCGTGCGGACATCCTTCATGGATGATATGCTGAACATTTACTGACTAAAACCACACGGGTGTTTACCACACCACTGCTCACGGTCGGGAGTTTCGGATAAGCCCGCGGAAGGATGCCCCAGAATTTCCGACAGACTTAAGTTACCACTGCGGCATTTGGGGACTTGTTCGGGTCTTATCCCACTTCTAACAAACATACATATACTCACGTCTTTATACCCGAAGGGCTAGACAGAGGCATAGTATACGCCCACATTTCACCTTATAGTTTTATGTCCCACGTAATAGGTGGTGCCCCAATTGCCGTGTTGAAATGGACAGGCGCAGTTCGTCGCGACCCGTAGTTGTTATTTTTCGAGCCGCCCATATGGTCTTCAACTTGGCTTAACGATTGTTTTTCTTCTTGACGCAATGGATATTTTTGCGAAAGTGTTCCCTTAGTCGACACCCTCGGGATGTATTGGGGTGGCAACATTTTGTACTCTTACCCGTCGCAACACGGGACCCCATCGCTATACTTCTTGGGGCTTTGAAATCTCGTAGACTCTTTATGCATCAGCTAGCTCTAGGTTATCATATCATGGAAATATCATCAACATATTAGCTGTAGGTACATACCTATATTCTTGAGAAGTTTTAGATTAATCGGAATTCTGGGAAGTGAGCGAATGATCTTCGAAATCAATACCTTCTTGATCACATCGGCTTTCGAAAAGATCTGTCTCGAAATTATTAGCTCCGTTCGGCAGCTGTGATGTCTCAGACATACCGATAGACAAACAGGTTAAATTTATAGCATCCTTCGTTTTCGCCGAGGGTTAAAGGCCTCAGCTATGCAAATACTGTACAAAAATAATATTTATTATGATTATGGCGCAAAGCAAATAGTAAATTATTATTGCCAGTAGACTCGTATTAATGCTGAGCACATATTTGTGCTGAGGTTGTCCAATTAACATGGCTTGGAATATTAAACAGCTATGAATAGAAGTGTTTAGCAGACTATCATTTAAAAGCAGACTTGGATAACTTCATTAGTTTTACAGTTTCAAAAAGGAAAAATCGTCACGCCGCGCCGACTGCAATTTAATGAAATAGGTATATTGTAGCTCTGTCAGTAAAAAATCTATTTGTAAAAATATTTTTATGTAGAAGCTTATATTTGAATCCATTTAATATTGGTAGGCTGAACTTGATTAATCGGTTTCCATCGGGTTTCTGTTTTCCACTAAAAAGTATTTTGATAACTGCTACCAGAAGATCATTTAAATTACGATCCCTTGATCTGTAAACTGATGCTTCAAGTTTAATATAATCAGATACTGAGCTCACTGTAAAACACTTTGTGTAGTAGCTGTAGCACGTTTCACAAGTTCCTTATCGTTTGTTTGAAACTTAAATTGACGAGACGCTACTTTATGTATCACGCACTTCTACAAAGTTTTGGCTTTGCCTCCAAGTAATATTAAAATATGTTTGTCTATCGTCAACGACATTGTTGAAAGTTATTTTCAGTCAGAGAACAATGACATTGCCAAGAAGATCTTTGTTCTAAAACAAGAAATTAGTTTGTGCTTGTAATACTTTGTTAATATACCTACAGGGTGGAAATTAAAGACGGTAGTTGGAGGGAAAATACCCTTAATATTGATAATGGCAAGTTTTGCTGAAAGGAAACATTCCTTTATTTTTAAAAGTAAGTAAAACTGCATTTAAAGATTTTTAAAAAATCCACTGTTTGAGTCGGGAATCGAACCTGGGAGATGTGAAAAAAAACATCTTGTATTTTATGATACCCACCAAAACAGTCTTTAATAAGGATCAATTTCTTTTAAACAACATAGTATCTTAAATTAAAGGAATATCAAGTAAAATGTGTTTTTATTGTAAAGCTTACTCACTATCTGAAGAAAAAAACCGGCCAAGTGCGAGTTGGACTCGCCCATGAAGGGTTTCGTAGAAAATAAAGGAATGTTTCCTTTCAGCAAAACTTGCCGTTATCAATATTAAGGGTATTTTCCCTCCAACTACCGTCTTTAAATTCCACCCTGTATAGTCTGTCTCTAGCCGTCTGCACCGACGACACTTTCATTCTCTTTACAGGAAGCTTGCAAATTACCTAAGTAATTAGGTCATTCTGCAATTAAAGCTTCTGTGGTAGGGTGGAGAATGAAGTTCTTATAATTTGAACCACTACAAGACTTAAGAGTTCTACATAAAATTAACAACCGCCCGCGACTCATGATTTTACCCATACTTATACGACGGGAATCTTCTTACCTACCGACTATTCCATAATACACCTATGCTTTCGGTGACCACTTCCTCCCTAGCGTTTTTATATAATTTCGTAGAAATATAGGTCGTTGAGCCGCCTGGCGCTAAATTACGTTTACCGAGCACTTTGGTCTCCAGAGAACAAAAAACGTAAAAGTGACCGTCGAGAGCAAAGCTCATCTTGGACTGTTATAATTACAAGTAAATAATGTATTTAGGAATCGTTTTCTAACAGTTTACGATACATCAAATTAATCTCGTGTCATTTGCATTACAAAATCATACTTTTCGTTCTCAAACGTTACTTAAATTAATACTTAGTAGTAATAATTATGTTCTTATTGCACTTAGGTTAAAATAGTATTAAATATCTACAAATTGTAAATTTGTAATGTTAAGCTATATTAACAAAAAGAAATTGTATACATGACAGTGATGAATGGAGACTCCTAACTCAGGCATTATTAGTTTGCCTATCTGGAGTTTCCAAAATCACTCTGATGTAAAATGTTTTTGGGTCAATAAACTTTTATTTAGTTATTATTTATTTAAATTTACTGTTTTATCATTATTAATTAGAGATGCATGCAGAAATCTAGATACTCACATTTTTTAAATTTCTCCTCAACTCCTTCCCAGCTTTCCACCAGGTGATGTTCGCTTGTGGTCTGGAGCCCACCGTCTTGCACTCGACTACGTAGTGTCTGTCCGCAGACAACTGAAGCCGCTTGTTCAAAATTTGGATGCTCAGTGGCCTTACTGCAACAAACTGGATTGATTTGCGGAAGGTAGTGAAGAAATTGTTGCTGCTTTAGCAAATTTTTTTGATGTATTTTTAATTTTACTAATGTTTTGCATGTAGCTGACTCTTACTGACTTCCCTATTGACGCTCAGAGGATTTTCACTTTCGGAGACGATCGAATCGAAACATTTTCCTATTAATGGCGTATTTTTTTCATACTTACAATTAATATCCAGTATAACAAGTTTAGACTCGGGAGGCGCGAGGTTGGTGTTGGACGCCTGACAGATGAGCCTGGAGTTGAGGTGCTCCCGGCCTATGTTGGGAAACGTCAGCGTGTTGGTTGTGACGCCGTCTGGCCTCTGTTCGAACGAGTCGTCTATGACGGTGTTCTCGTGGTACCACGTGAGGCGGGGGCGAGGATCTCCTGGGGGAAAATTAAGTATGAATTTACATTCGGTAGAAGTACGTATAACTTTTTTTGTTTGAAGTAGGAAATAAAAATACGAGAGAGAGACATAAAGGTTATCTCTTTTTCCGTTTCATAAAATCCAGGACCTACACGTACTAAACAATAACAGTAGATGTTTATTATTTGATGACATGATTATAACGTTTTCTTTTTTACTTTATACCTAGCTTCACAAAAAATACCTCTGTCAAAAAAAATTACTGAGTAATTTGTAACTTCTCTTTATAGCAAGGACAACAGTATTCATATACCTACATATTATTATTTACGACAGGTCTAGAAACGGAAATATAAATCCTAACCATTAAAGGCGAAATAACTGAATTTGTTTGAGGTCTAAAACAAAGATTGATAAACTTTTATACAGAAATTGATGAACTATTGGTACGACTCTAAGTCTATTTTATATCGTAGACAAACCAGACATAAAGCTAGTTTTGTTATACAAAGAAACTCTTTGTAGCGCTGTGATAGACGTATGTCTCTTGAACCAACTTCGTATCGTAAGTACCTCATCTGTCATCCTTGCTTCCTCCGACTTAAACTTCCTACTTTACTTTCTATATCATTAACTTTCATTCGTCTCATATTTCAAGTAAGACATTTATCATTCCAATTAATTCCGTTCAATGCTCATAGAGGCATCTTAACGTTAGACTTCGAAGTATTAAAATTTATGAGATCTGAGATGAGCGTGAAAAGAATCACGTATATATTATATTTGATCTAAATCTATGTAAAATATCGTTATAACATAGTCAACATTGAATCTGAAAAATTGTAGACACAGGAAATCACTTCGCTTGCTGCAAAAAGACAGATTTAATTGAACTTTATTTTTAAGAGCAACAAAATACAACTAAGCTTGATTTGGGCACGTTTACATCAAAATAAATTAAATAAAAATAAAAAGTAAATTTATACACAAACGATCTTGTTATAGATGATAAATCAGTGCTCTTTTTTACATTAAACAATAAATCAAAATTAATCACGATTATAGGACATTTTCACGAATTACCAGCAACACTAAACCAAATTATAAGATTGTTTCATTCTCAGTAAAATTATTAGTTGACCTACTTCAGAAGATTGAGGAAAAATCATCCGCATAATCTCATCTTATAAATATAAAGTATAGGAAAAAAGCTGAATAAAAAGGCTTTCACAGGTTTCTTGAAAAAGTAATGTAATAAAATAGAACATTTTTGTGAGCTATCGGCGTCGATGTAAAGTGTATTGTAAAATTACGCAGTAGTACTGTTTTTTAGGCTATTTCGGTTTTTTTATGATCATGACAGCTCTGCGTATAGTTGGTTAAGTTAAACATATATGCTCACATAGCGTCGCTGTGCTTGCAAAAGTCGCTATGTGTTTTTAACCTACTTTTCAGGAGGAAGTAAAAACCGATTTACTCAAAATGTAATTGTGATAGAGAAAGTAAATAATTTTATTATAATGTAAATATTATATTTACGTGGTGGAAGATGACTTTTAGAAAGATAACGTTAAAAACGAAAATACAAAAAAATATATACTGTGAATCTGACACATAGCTAAAATTGTTTGGGTCACAAATATCGCCATGTGTTGTTTAGCACATAGCGGGAACAACTTAAACATAATTTCCGTTGTTTAATTTACACATAGCTGTTTAATAAAAGGTGTCAATTGAAAATAATATCAAATTTTTGTTAGAAACTATGGCAAACATGGCGTTCTCTGCCATAAAACTCTGCTGCCTTGATGTGTGAGGATGTGTTGTACGCAATAAAGGCGGCAATAGACTGGTCGGCGTAGAAGAAGCACTGGTTGTCGGTGATTCCAGAACGATCTCTTAAAAACCTCACGTAACGCCCAACAGCCTACGGTTGGGAGCCCGGGTAAGTCCTCAAAAGGATGTCCCTGGACTCCCAACAGACCTACGGCTACAATAGCGGCCTCGCCTAAGAGGGGTTCGGGTGCTATCCCGCGTCGTTGGGGGTTTTTTCGGAAGATGAACAGCCCGCTCACAGTCCTCAGGCCCCTGGTCATGGAGACCGATAGTCTTGAGCGAAGATACGTCAGCGGCGCCTTCTCTACCGACTGCAGAACTCGGGTGGGAGGGTTCTCTAACGTTCCCTACCCACCGCCTCGTTCATGAGAAAGCCTGTTCGCAGAAAGCGGCAGCGCAGTCCCACTTACTCCCACTGGAGATCATGGCTCGCACTATGGTCTCCAGAGAGAGAGTGTTCACGTCCAGATCTGCCTCGAGGTGGTTACCACCCTAGAAGGACGTGGTTTCCACGACGACCGCGGCGAGAGGTCTTGGATTTCCTTTTCCTTTCGATGGTGCACCAAAATCCATGGCTACATATAGCCGGAAAGGAGACTACGAAAAGGCGTGCTGTTCCAATTATTCACCTCTACCAACTCCTTTATAGCAACCAAAGAATATTGCTATTTTTTAAGAAACCCGCGTAGGTATGCAAATATACGCTGAAAAGGAATGAGGGCTCGGATTTTTTGAGCAAGAAATTGTAGACTGAAACTTGAAAGGGTATAAGAGAAAATCAGGCTTAAGTAAAGAAGATTGGGATTTTATGAGGTATTAAAAAATAGGCATGAGTCAAGAGACAGGTTCTCGTGGCAGGTCTGGGCGTGGACATTCTCTCGCTAGAGACTATGGTGTGAGCTATCATCTCCAGCGGGATCAATTAGGAATCTGTCAGCAGGTCATGCTAGTGAAAGAGGCGGCGGGGAGGTAGTAGGAGATGACTCTCCTGCCCGAGGTCCGTAGTCAGCGACAAGGGGCCGTAGACTTGTCTTCGTCTAAGACTATCGGCCTCCGTGACTGGAGGCCTAAGGACGACAGGGAGCTGCCCACCGTCCTTACAGAAGCAGGACCAAGAAAACCGCGAGACGTGAGAATTTAACGCATGCCACACGCCCTAAGAAGTGGGACAACATCCGAACAACCCGTAAGAACGCGCGGTTGTTCCCCATCCAGCACCGCACTCGCACGTTTAGGCCGCAGTGGTAGCCAGGGTCTGTCGGGAATCCTGCGACATCCTTTAGAGGGCTTACCCGGAGCTCTTGGCCGTAGTCAGGGCAGGACAACGTATGGTTTTTGTCGGTAAGAGTTCGGCATGTCGATGAGGGATTTCCATAAGTATAAAAATATATATTTTTGAGATCAAAAACCTATGCCACAAATAAAAAGTTTTGAAGTCTTTCAAGTTCATTTAGGAGCACTTGGGTGGCCCTTAAATATATTAGCAACCGTTGAATTAGCTAGTAATGGGCTGAATGAGAGTCTGGGATATCTTAGTTCTGAATAATAAGTTCTAAATGAATTTCAGAGCATTTAAGGTAAAGGCATGTGACCTTCGGGGATCGATGCACTATCCAATCGGACCCAGTTACCAACACGTTCTAATTCCTTATTCATGTTGGATAAGCCGGATCTAAATCAACGATAACATGCTATACCTGTAGGTCGTCAGCATAGATATTTTAATTGCAAACGTAAACACATAGCGGGCGCAATTCCGCGCATTTGACCATATTTTGGTTAAGGTGAACTTTTTAGCTATGTGATTTGAAGCACATAATTATTTTGAGGGCGCAAAAAAGTATTGATCTCACATAGCTATTTTTTGAAACTCAGTTAATATTAGGTTTTTTAAAGTTTCGGTTTTAGCACCTTGTGCGCCTTGAAATAAGGATCGAAATGGCATCAAAATCCAAAATTCGAAAAAAATCACATAGCGACTTTTGCAAGCGCAGCGACGATAGGCAAAACAAAACGAGTACTGCTTTTGCGGAGAGCACTCTAGGGTTTTTGTTGCGTTATTAACTTGTCAAAGAGTTCGAAAATCGAGTTATTAAAAAAATTATGAAAGAAAATACTGGTTGCAATTAGTTCAATATGCTCGTAAATGAATGAAATGAAAAAAAAAGTCCAGAAAGTTCTAAAATTAAAAAGATAAAAATAAAAGATTTATATACCTTCTTCGTTACGGTATATAAATAAATAAGAGACAGGTTTTAATCTATTCTATTCTCTGTAGATTCTTAACTCAAACAATTTGATTAATAGAATAGAATGAAATACAAGATTCGCGATGAAGGCTCAATGAATAATTCAAGGCCTGAAATTAATACCCTGAATATAAATAGATGAACGGTTGTTAGATAAGAAAAACAATCGTAAATATTGAATTGCTGTCTGAATGAGAAATTTAGTTGCGATATTGATACTTGAATGTAAGAAATAATATTTAAATGAATTCATTCGCCAGTGGAATATAGTAATGGAATAAGTATAGTAATAAAGCAAAGAGTGAGTGTGACTCGTATACGAAAGGTTGCGTATCAAAAACGGCAAAAAAGGTTCAGGTCGAGTTCAGGGTTTTGATATACGAGTATGAGAGCCCCAATATCTTTATTTCCATTTTAAGTACTTTTGCCACAGGCGATTGTAGAAATCTGATGATATAATTATACAGTATGGTGATGGACAGTGGGGTTTCGTTAATAAGGTCTCATTTTTATCCTTTGAGTATAGAACCCAAATAACTAGTAACCTAGTTTCTAGAGTTTTCTGAAAAAAATAGCAGTTAGCAGCAGCTCCATTATACTACCGAAAACTTATTGAACTATTGAAATTTTTGATCAGATCTTTTATTCTAAAATCAAGAGCTTGTCAATCAAACATAAAGATGAATGTTTGTCACTGACTCACGGAAAAAAAATCCGATTGAACTGAAATTCCAACTGGCAATTAGGAATCTTTTATTAGAAATAATATAATTAAGACTGTCTCTGTGGCGCATTCGGTGTAACCGCCTGTCGCGCTGAGACCTGGGTTTGATTCCCGGGTTGGTCGAAATATCTGTGTCCACAAATGTTTGTTTCGGAGTTTGGGTGTTTTCTATGTATACTATGTACATGTATTTAGAAATATAAGTACGGCTATTAGTCGTTTAAATCCCATAGCACAAGCATATAGCTTATTTTGGACTCGACGATGTTGTGTGAGAATGTTCAACAATATTTATTTATAATTGGTTTAGTCCCACCTCCAAAACACTCACAGACGAGCTCCAAGCTGTCTCCCTCATTGTACGGCTCCAGCAGCCGCGTGAGGCTGCGTGTTTTCACGTCCATGATGGTAGGTTTGTTTGGTGGAGCTGGGGACAAGAAACAAGTTTCACAAAATATCCCTGTGTGCAAGTGTATTGGGCACCTTTGTGCCGGGTATGATCGGGGGTGGAATGTTCAGTAGGCAATAGTTTAGCAGTTTGGTTATTTTAGTACATTACTGCCGTGGTCTGTAATTACTACTTTGCTGGTCGCCATGATAATGGCCGAGAGCGTAGCGTAGCGCAGCTCCAGGCCGACACAGCGCGGTCAGCGTGCAGCACTTGATGGACGAGCTGAGATTAAGGCTGAGACCGTAGGTCGAGGCCTTTACTTGCAAGCTGGAAGGCCTAGAGCGTAGCTAGGCTAGCTCGAGGCAATCATAGCGTGACCAGCGAAGCAGTCATTGTGGGCCAAGACTTGTATAGTGCACCACTAGAAATGCAAGTACATAACCTAAATAAAACCAGCAAGTAATTTAAATGAAATAAATATTAATTAATTATTTCGAACTAGCTGATGCCCGCAGCTTCGCCTGCGTGAAATTTTGTTCCTAGACAATAACAAATCTCTGTAGGCACCAAATTTCAGCCAGATCCGTTCAGCCGTTACAGAGTGAAAAAGTAACAAACATCGACACTCACAAATTTTTTTTTTCTTAGTTACTGCCTCAAGCAATTTAGACAGGCTAAAACTTAAAATTTCAGAAACTCTACGCATGATAAGACGAGCCAAATCTCAAAGCTGGTATACTTTTTGTGACAGTATCGACGAGTCAACTACCCTTTCAGAAATGTGGAGAAGAATGAGACGGACTAAAGGACTTGGACAAAGTAAACTCCTGACCATCTTAAACAAGAACTGTTAGCATCCCTGGCTCCTGACTTTGTGACTGACCCTCCCATAAATTTTACTTCTGTAAATCCTTCGCTTGATATGGATTTTACATTACATGAAATGCTAAATTGTTTTAAACAAAAAGACACTTCTCCAGGACAAGACAACGTGTACTACTCAATGATTTATAACCTCCCTGAAATCGGTAAATAATTCTTACTTTGACTTTACAATCTTATATTTAGGTCTGGATACGTTCCCACTCAATGGAGAGAAATACAAATAATAGCAATACCTAAACATAATAATAATTCAAAGCTCCGCCCCATTGCTTTAATATCCTGTATTTGTAAAATCTTTCATCTCATGTTAGCTAAACGCTTAGAGTGGTTTATCGAAAACATAAGATATTGTCACCAAATAATAATAATAATAATAAATAAAGAGGAATAATAATAATTTATTTATTGGAACGAAGTTCCTTATCGCGCGTTGTGAAAGGGGGCTAGACGGAAAAAATTCTCACGAAAAGTTGTAACGACACTTTTTTGGAACGAAGTTCCTTATTGCTATAGTATGGAGGGTAGGTATATAAGACCAAGTTATGTACAGTACATACACTACTTTATCTAGTCTCATACTATAATACATAAAATAATATAGCAAATAAAACGCTGAATATAACAACAAATTTTTCCATTCCATGAACTCGTGGTAACATTTATTATAGTTGCTCATAGATTTCGCCGGTAACAGGTTCATGGTCATGTTTGACGCAGCTTCCAAAATGTCTGGTGGTGTACGATTACCACTATCCTCGCTTTCAGACATGTTTTACACAAAAACTAATTTATTTTACAAACAAGACCAAACTTTGTTTAATTTAAATGTAAAATGTTGGCGCCAAGGCGCGAACATCGATTGCGCATGCGTGTTTCTTTTTTTTTTCTTTCGAATCGGCGACCGACGCCGGCAGCGTCGTACGTTCGTACGTTTTTTTAAAGTACAGGTTCAACCTTCTAGGTCCAGCTGGAGATTGTATAGGGTATCGTTATGATTAAAAAGTTATTTAATGATATAGGTGTTCATACAAGACCTGTATTGTAATAAAACTATTTTTTGACCTGTGCGTAATGTTTGTCATAAGAGTTTTAATTTAATTTTTATAATCTTTGTATTGTAGTATCAGAGTACATAAAATACATTAGATATTTATGTATTATGTAGCGTAGAAATTTTGTAGAGTGAAGTAAAATGCGTAAAGAATATACCAGGCAGTAAAAGATGCTTCAAAATTGGTCTAACCGTTTTACAGATTAACCAAAACAGACTGACAAACTGATAGACAACATTTAAAAAATGTTTTTTTTTATGTTGAGCTTCTGCCTACTCATTTAGGAGAACAGACAGTTTCTGTAATCCATAACGTACCAAAATATTTAAAAAACTTTGCACCATTTTATTTTGAAGTAGAAATGCTTCGAAGAAGAACTTCGCTTCAACTTTGTTGTGTAAACCGCAAATAAATTATGTACTAAATTTATATGGACCGTGATGTAATTGTTTAATGTAATTGTAAGTTTCTAGAACATTTAGAAAAAGTCCACAAAAAATAACAACGTCTCTAATATCAAAAGAAGCGCTCGTGGCCCCGCGGACTCAGTGTTCTGTAAACGATCACTGCAGTAAGCAACTTTCACTATGGCCGGTCAATGGATGGGTGACCATCCATGTGATCACTTTGTGACATTTATTTGAGCGTTTCCGTGCTTCGGAAGGCACGTTAAGCAGTTGGTCCCGGTTGCCAGTAAAATGGCAGTCGTTAAGTCAAGTTGAAGACTTTATTTCAACAGCAGGCAGTCACAACCTGCGCCTGTTCATTCTACTCAACCATCTATTACGTGGGACAAATTATAAAAAAAAAAGGTGAAATGTGGGCATATAATATGCCTCTGCCTACCCCTTCGGGGATAAAGGCGTGACCATATGCTAATATCAATGAAATCAAAAAGTCTCTTTCCTACCGAGCGATAGAAACTTTTTGATTTCATTACCTACCGAGTGATAAAAGTCGTAGAATACATAAACGATCTATTGTCTCTTCTTACTATAATAACAAAGCTCATTATCTGAATACAGATAAAAAAGCCCTCAAGGGTGAAAGAAAAAGCTCATAAATGAGTATTACTTGGTGATCGGCTAAGCTTTCACGGGAAAATAGGTACGTCATTAGATTCTGAGCCATAGAGTCGACTTGACACTATCAACAATTTTAAATTGAAAGAAAGAAAGAAAGAAAAATAAATTTATTTCACATAGGCATATACAGATGCTCTTGTAAAACGTCCAGAATATAAATCAAAATCTACCACCAGTTCACAACGCGACCCACCTGAGAAGAACTGGCAAGAAACTCAGCGGGTTATTCTTTTTAGAGCTCTATTTACAAAATGAATCTAAAAACTATGCATTTTTACAATTTTTTTGAGAATCCAGTAGAGCAGGTCATTTCCAGGCTTCTCCATCCAACAAATAATCACCAATTGTATAGTAGCCCCTGCAGTACAATTTACTTTTTACAACCTTTTTAAATTTATTAAGGGACATACTTTTAATTTCGTCTGGTAGCCTGTTGTAAAAGCGTATACAGTTACCCATGAAAGAATTGCTGATTTTGTGCAATCTGCTATGATAAACAGCAAGGTTACTTTTATTTCTAGTGTTGACATTGTGTCTATCACTTAACTTAGCGAAACTATGTAAATTTCTTTGTACGTACATCACATTCTCAAAAATATATTGTGATGCTACTGTAAGAATTTTAACCTCTTTGAATTTTTCGCGCAGAGAGACCCTTGGACCTAATCTATATATAGCTCTTATGGTATAATTACTAGTTTTGCCCCACGGCACCGCCTGTGTTATACTCAGAACCCTATAGACACCAATTTAGGCCCCACATGTTCGTATCTGCAACTCGTATTACTGCGCGATTACGAGTATTATTGCACATCTCATTTAGTTAGTAGCTTAATAATACATGGGCATATTTCGGCTTTCTAAAGACGATAAAATTCATGAAATCGGTTCAGTAGTTTTAATGTTTATCGATTTGATTAGAGATTAAAGAACTCTGGCTGCACGCACCAAATAGTGTCACGTTTTGCTGTGCGTGCAAGCGAAGGCATTAATCAAGCGATAGAGAGGGACGATCAGTCTAAGCGTTCTCACGATCTCTCCTCCACTACATATTGCTCGATTATGTTTATGTTTTAGTATGACGTTGCTACGTAAAATTATCGTCCGTAAACCGACTTTACAGACAGTCCCTTCTTTACTCTTTATAAGATAATTATGCATAGATCATTCTCTCATTTTATCATTAATCCCCTGGTAGAGAAAAGTGAAGTTTATCCTACTCTTGTCCTCCAGCAATACTTGTATTTTTTTCGTATCAGGTAAGGGGGAGCTGCGGAAGAATTTATGTGTAGGTACAATGCGGCTGCCCCATATCAAAACCTAGCAAGTGTTCAAAGCAAAATTTTACAGGAGAGCGCTTAAACGTAAATTGGGCTAGCCGTAAAACAATATTTACATAAACCATTTAAAAATGGTTTTATTATATAAAATAAATATAGACGATAATTATAATATTAAAATATTATGATATTTGTGTATATTGCATATTTTATACTCCTTACTAACTTTGATAATGACTTGACAATCAGTTCGGCCTTGTAGAAACCAGTATTTAACCTAGTAAGAGCACTTGCTAAGTTTTAATGTGGTTTATTGAATATTGTTGATAATAGGTCATATAAATTAAAATTCTAGTAAGTCGGGTAGATGTATTAAAAAGAAACTTAGTGAACAGATTTTTTTTCAGAAGTTAATTATGGATTCATTTATAAAGGAATTTAGCAGGTATCTAATTGTCCGTCACTTGTTAGATTGACGGATAAGTCATTCACTGGTAAATCGTTCCGAAGGTCTTTCTGGATTCTGGCATGAGATTTACAAGCTCGGTAATAATTTTTTGTTTTTTTTTCACGTTTAATGCCCCTTGGGATGTCGTTGCTAGCAGGAGGGAGCTTGCAGTTAAACTTTTTCACTTGAAAATCTAAGTCCACCAACTGTACACAGTAAATGGGGTTTTCTTTGCGGTGAATACACATACTTGTGTCTTGGTGGGGTTGAATTGGACAAGATTTTGTTTACCCCAATCGGACACTCTAATAAGAGTTGTCTCGATTTCAGACACAAGTTGTTCACGACTTTCCTCCACTACAGCCCGAGAGATACCGGGACGGCCCATATAACAAGTGGCACACGTACTGTCGTCTGCATAACAATGAATGCCGTCAATAGACAACATGTCATTGATATGCAGCAGAAACAAAGTGGTGGACAACATTCATCCTTGTGGTACTCCAGCGTTTATGGCCATGCATTCAGAATAACTGCCGTAAACAACGGCCCTGATGCTTCTACCAGCCAGAAAGCTGGACACCCATCCGCATAAACTTTCGGGCAGTCCATAGGAGGGTAATTTCGTAAGAAGACCACGGTGCCAGACCCGGTCAAAACCTTTAGAGATGTCGAGGCTCACTGCTAGAGCCTCAACCTTACTCTCGATAGCCGCCGCCCATCGGTATGTGAGGTAAACGAGAAGATTGCCTGTCGAGCGACCGTGACGGAACTACTACCGTACTTTCGGTCACTGAGCAGGTCGTGTTCCTCAAGGTAGGCACCTCAGGAGCTGTGCATTAATTACACGCTCCATCACCTTTGATAATAGGGAGGTGACGGCTATATGCCTGTAATTGGCCGGGTCAGTCTTGTCACCCTTCTTTGGCACAGGATGCGATCTTCTACAACGCCGGGACTTTTGTCATGGTGTTTGAAAGCGTGAAAAGACGTGTAAGTACCGGACACAACTCCGGACCACACTGCTTAAGCATCGCCGCGGGAATGCCGTCTGGCCCACTCGACTTATGAACGTCTAGACATTGAAGTGCCCGCCTGACGTCCCACTGCCTGAATTTTATTTCTGACATAGAAGTGCACACCAGGGGATGTCAGGCGGCAGCGTACCTCCATCGTTCATAGTCGAGTTGGACGCAAAGAGAGAACCCAAAAGGTCAACTTTCTCCTGCGCACTCTGGGCCAGACTACCATCCAGTTTGGGCGTGTCGAAACTTGCTGCCCCCGCCGCGCACTATCCCCTCTGTTCACTTTGTTTGTTGACCATTTTATAAGCCAAGCAAGACGCATCAACCACTTTAAAACCTAGCAAGTGTCAGGGACTTGCTAGGTTTGTTAATGGTCAGATCGACATACTAGGTTTGTAAATGGTTACGAGATTATGGATGGAGTACTTACTAGGTTATGAGTATTCCAATCTCTGGTTATTTGTAAGATTTTCACTCTGATATTTTTTATTTTGTAGGGACTTACTAGTTGATAAAGATTATGTAATAAAAACATTTTCTAAAAAAATGTTCCGTGCTTGGTTTTGATATGGGGCAGCCGAATGTATTGTTTATTATATATTTTGCATTGACAATGCAAATATTTACAGTAATTGCTTGATTTATCAATGTAGGTACAACTCGAACAGCTGAATGCATAATGACTTTTGAAAATCCTAACTGTTGGCATTTATGTTGACAACCATTATGTTGGCATAATCTGCGTAATAAAATCGAGTTACAAGGCGTAAACAAATAACCGTGCATTTTAATTTGAAACGTTTTCATGTGAAAAAGCTCAATTAATTGTGGCTTCGATATATAATTATGTACAGTGAAAGCAGAGGATAAAGTTTATACTTTTGATAACACTTTTTATTAAAGGAAGATTGAATAGCAGTTATTTGATGAAATACAAACAAATAATACGTATTAAAACAACGAATATGGACGAATGAAGGAAGCAAATTGTAGCAATGTTTATACTATATTAATCAATAATGTAGCTGGTAGAGTTGTTTCTTGTTTGTCCTCAACATGAACCGTGACTGCTAGACAGCTGAAATTTTCACAGATGATGTATTTTGTTTCCTTCAATATAATTTTATTGTGTTTAATGACAAAGGGTATTTGCAGATGTCCAATGAAATTTTTAACTTGATATCAATATCAATACATATAATAAAATCGTAACAGGTCGCTGTTTGTACATGGAAGATAAATAAGAAAAAATATTATAGGGGGGCTTTATGAACGCAATAGAACCCAAAACAATGATTTTTAGAATTTTTGTCTGTTTGTCTGTATGTCTGTATATCTGTTTGTCTGTACGGTTGTGCACGCTAATCTCAGTAACCGCTCCACCGATTGCAAAGCGGTTTTTAGGGTTTCGTAGCCAAATGGCAAAAACGGAACCCTTATAGATTCGTCATGTCTGTCTGTCTGTCTGTCTGTCTGTCCGTCCGTGTGTCACAGCCACTTTTCTCCGAAACTATAAGGCCTATGCTATTGAAACTTGGTAACTAGATGTATTCCGTGAACCGCATTTAGATTTTATATAGAACTAGAAAAAAAGCAGTAAATTTTGGGGGTCCCCATACTCAGAACTGAAACTCAATTTTTTTTTTTCATCAAACACATACGTGTGGGGTATTTATAGATAGGTCTTCAAGAATGCTATTAAGGTTCCTAAAATCATTTTTTTGTAAAGTGAATAGTTTGCGCAAGAGATACTGTCAAAGTGAAAAAATGTGTGTCCCCCCCCCCCCCTCTAACTTCTAAAGTAAGAGAATGATAAATCTAAAAAGAATATATGATGTACATTGCCATAAAAACTACCAACGAAAATTAGTTTGAACAAGATAGGGCTGGTAGTTTTTTTTTAAAACGTCATAAACCGCAATGTTCGGTTAGAAAAATCATCAATCAAAGTTACAACGAACTATAAGAACTTTTATATTATGTTACTTGCTGTTACGAAACCCTTCATGGGCGAGTCCAACTCGCACTTGGCCGGTTTTTTTTATTGTGTTGAGGTTTGCTCCAGTTAACATTTAGCGTTTGTTTTATGTAAATCGGTTTAGAAATAAAAGAGTTATAACACTTTAAGAATCAGATATTTTGAAAATTTTAATTGTAGGGGTTTCTTTGAATGTGAGTGAACCTAAACTGGCGTGTTGGCTTAATCATAAAAGAGGAGTTTATGATTAACAAACAGGGCAGTTTCAGACGCTGCTTGATGACTCTGATGAAGAAATACCTTTCCTTTCATACACCTTATGTGACGTAAACGAAGTTGCGGGCTCAGCTAGTACCTAATATATATTTCCTAGAAATTCTGCAATATATACATAGAGTAAAACAATTTAGTCGACACCAGTTTCCAAAGAGAAACAAAAATTTGAGTCCGAAAATCAATCATACTCTCATATTTCAGATTTTTTTCTGGTATTTAGTTGCGTGTTTGTGCTACGTTCATATAACTTAGTCATCAAAAAGTAAAAAAATAGATTATAAAAGTATTACAAGTACTTCGTTATATAAGTTTGTTTGACAGTAAAATATAAGATAGCTACCATTTAATACAAGATATTAAAATAATGTTCCTTTCTATCCACTGTGTTAGCGAGTCGGCATCCATC
Source organism: Miltochrista miniata (assembly GCA_933228765.1). Classification (NCBI taxonomy): domain Eukaryota; kingdom Metazoa; phylum Arthropoda; class Insecta; order Lepidoptera; family Erebidae; genus Miltochrista; species Miltochrista miniata. The sequence continues at coordinate 973,079 of OW121764.1, forward strand.
AACACGGCCATAAATCTCAGCCTTTTATCCCGCCCAAGAACAAGCAACATCGGCTGTAATCACCCGCATAAATGAATAACGGGTTCCGTACACTCTTAGATTTAGCTCCAAAGGCCGAGAAACGACGGGTTATTTCATGTAATGTTGATGGAATAGTGCCGCAAATGAACAAAAAAGAATGTTTTGAAGAATCTCTTGATATCCAAAGTCGAAGTTGTTTGCTTAGAAATAGCGTAAAATAATTCTGTGAGTGAATTTTCTGAAGAACTCATTGCACCAAAATATACCTATTAGAGATAATTATAAAAAGGAATTTCTATGCTAACTCAATCAAAAAAAAAATATCTCGAGCAGGAGTTGAACTTGCGTCTTATGATTTGCCGGATCAGCCCTAACCGTTGTTTTTAACAGGTATAAAAAATAACTAACAGAAGTAGTAAAGTATGAATTATTAAAGTTATTTAAAATACATGTCGTATATTCTATAGTCTTATCGTCTATACGTATATTGTATAGTCACAATATTGTAGTCCAAACCACAATTCTTTTTATAGCAACAAACTGAATATTATGTGAAAAAATATGTATCTGAATTACTGTGTACCAACGATGATGACTGCGGGCGGTCCCTCGTGTACAAAACATTCTTGTTAGGCACTGCGATATTCGGTACTATAACTAAAGAAACGCGACGGTCTCTTCTTTATTTTTCTAATTATGGTTCTGGTAATATATAAATAAAGGTAATAAAATAAAAATAATGCAGTTAAGTATACTCGTAATTACGGCTAGCTTTACTCGTATCTTTTCATTTTTACAGAAAATTTCAGTCTGTAAATTTAAAGTCGTAGAACTTCTATTTACTTATAGTAGGTACAAAAGCTATTAAGTTCGTTATAAATTTTAGGTTCATGTTTTTAAGAAAAAATTTAACAGTCGGATATGAAATAATCAAGAGCAAAATGTACGATGGTCATTAATTAACAACTCGCAAACAACATTCCCGATGGTGTCGCAGTATTTTTGTAGAGGTATCGGCCTTAGTAGTAATTAATAATATATTGTGTGAGTTATCAATAATTGTGTTATGCGGTTTATGTAAGAGATGTTTTTACTTCTTCATTTTCTTCCTGTACAGAATTTATATTAACTGTTGTATAAAGATATTTAGGAAGTTAGATCTAAAAAAGAAGAACCTACAATATATGAAATCAAATATAAACTTGCAGGGATTTCTATTTACCTTCTCATTTATCTACAGTCATAACAAAAAATCTTTTTGTTCTCCTTCATCCTGACTCCGTCAGGTAAATGTATGTACCTAAATAATGCATATCAATCATTTGACTCGTGTATAATCTGTTGACGTTTTAGGGTTTAGTACCCAAAGGATAAAATCGGGACCTTTCATTCATGAGACTTCGCCGTCTGTCTGTCCGTCACGAAGCTGTATCTCAGGAACGGTGATAGCTAGAGAGCTGAAATTTCTACAGATGATGTATTACTGATGCCGCTATAACAAAAATACTAGAATCAGAAAAAAAGGGGGGTATTAAGGGGGGCTCCGATACAACAAATATGATATATTTCGTTTTTTTGGTACGAAACCCGCCGTGCGCGAGTCCAACTCGTACTTGGCCAGTTTATTAATAACAATAAACATCTTTTTTTTTACATACATACATACATAATGGTCACGCCTTTATCCCCGAGGGGGTGGGCAGAGGCATATTATATGCCCACATTTCACCTTTGTATAATTTGTATTTCTTTTTTTTTACCTGAGGCTAAATCCTTCATGGATACTATGCCGGACTCCTACCGACTAAAAACACCTCACGTATCGCCCAAAAGCTTGGGAGCCCCGGGTAAGCTCTCGGCAGGATGTCCCTGGACTTTCAACAGACCTACGGCTACCACTGCGGCCTCGCTTAAATCAACCTCATTGAAAAGTTTTTCAAGAGATCTGTGATAATTATATCCGCAACCTATCCAAGTACAATAAAGCGTCATTAAATGTTTGCCTAAAACTTTGTCCCTCAGTGACATCCGCACTCAAACTTCAATCTTTACCATACACATTATGTTTGACCAAACTTTGTAGCCTCCATTTATAAGAATAAAGCCATCGTTATGAATATTTACAATTGTTCGCGAAATACACCACTTGAGAAGTTCTTTCATTCTCAACACTCTAAAGCAGACTGGAGATAAATTAAAGATTCAAAAAGTACGCCTCGGCACGTCTAATTTTGAATCGTCTTTTTAATATAGCATTATTTTTCTCTAGAATGTCGAGGAGACCCCCGGACCGCTGCCGGAACTAATTTCACTTCAGAGTTATTGAATATGTCTCTAATGGTATTTCGAACGTTTTTAGAAATTGAAAAGTACTTTAATGGCAAATATTTTGATGAAAAATGAAAGCTGTGCGTGTCCTTTTTTACGAGAAAAATACGTTATGGGGTATATGCAAAATTGGTCCTCTTTTCAATCAAAGTTTGTGGATTTGATTTTATAAATGGATGCCTGTGGAAAAATGGACACGCAAATATTATTTCTTACACAAAGACGGCAAGTTAAAGCTGTTTGTTGGTGAATTTTGAAGGTTTTAAAGGTACGAGACGCAGAAAAACTATACTGCCAAAAGAAATAAACTGAAAAGACAAAAGGCGTAACTGCCTTTTTTTATTGTTCACGTGAGGAAAATTCTGTTTGGATGCTATGCCGGACTCCTACCGACTAAAAACCACACGAATCCTAGTTTAAACAATAGTTTAAATAGCATTTTCCTATAATTGACTTGATTTCAACCCAAACTGTATATTATTTTTGAATGTTCCTAAATAAGTCTTTACCTACATTTTGGTCCGAAAACATAAATAACTGTTGATGTTTTCATAGTTGTTCGGTTATGATAATTCCGAAAAAAATTCTGTATTGATTATATTAATTCATTTGCAATAGCAAACAATAAAGTGTCAGTTTTCTTTCAATACAATTTTGGCAACAGTCTTCAAACTTCCGCAACAGCTTGTGTCTTCTAAGCAAACTCAATAATTTTGACATTAATTGAAATGTCAACTTGTCAAGAGTTCTTCGCTACCATGACAAAAACTTAGAAAAAAGTAAAAGGTACCCCACACATAACAGTATAAGAAAAATCGTAGTTATTCTTGAACTGTTTTGCGTCGAGTATTTTGAGGTGGAACACTTTTAAAAGTTTTACAAATTTGAAAAAACGAATTCGTTTCTAAATTATTTTACTGCCTAACTTTGAAGTAGACGATAATAGCTTTTTCTTTAAGAAAATTATAAAAGAAGATTATTGAGAATTTTATTAATAGTTTCATAAAACTAAGTATGATTTTACTATCTTGAAAACTTGCGTATTGAAGACGAGTTGAAAAATATGCAAACGGTAGTAGTAATTACATAATTGGCACAAACTTATATAGTTACCATAAAAGGGTTGGGATTGAATCAATGTGTGTTCACAACTGCAAGCAGATCTTTATAGATAGGCAATCATCACATACTATCTCTGCTTACTTACGCATTATGACTTTGCTTCGACATAACATTATCTTAAAGGCGTTCAATCCATTGATACAAGAAGCTTAATATGTAATACAAATTGAAAGCTTCTTATTGAATCAAGGTTACAACAAGAAGCTTTCAAAGTAAGGATGTATAAAGTTACAAAACGAGTATAAGCTAAATCGACCACCCATTTTAAATAAAACACAGAAATGTGTAAGTCGTCGGAATTGATGTAGATATTGTCGGTCTTTTATATGTTTATCAATTTCTGTTATGGAATAAGCCTGAAAGAAATGATTTTATATATTTATTTACTATTTATTTATAGGTGAATAGGTACCTATGAAAGAATTTGAAGATTTTTGTTACTCAATCACGCTAAAAACTCTTGAACTTATATGAGGTAAAGATAGTTGACACACAGTATTAACACATTATAAGCTACTTTTTATCTTTCCATTTCCCTCAGCAAGAAGATTCTGTGGGAAGCCGGTATAAGAAATCTGATCTATGTGAGTGGAGTCGCAGTTAAGTTTCTTTTCTCTCTCGAGTTTTACAGATGCATCAGTCAATGAAATCAGGCTTGCTTTTTACATTTAAGTGCTGAACGTAAGCCTTTCCTAGATTTCACCACTACACATAGTCCTGCGCCTTCCACATCCGATCTCTCTTCTGTTTCCAGTTTTACTTTTGTCTTTAATTACTCTAGATGAGGTCTTTCCATTCGTTCGGCCTTCACAGGATTTTGACACATAGTTTTAAGTAAGTGTATTATATGAAGCGGGCCTTGGTTGCGTGATGTATTGTACCTATATATCATCTATTCAAATGGTTTATAAAACACTTGAGTAATGAATTTCAGTATGTTTTACGTCACACAGCATTTTGTTGTTTTAATAACTGTATCAGAATTGCTTTGTCAGCCTGTATTGTTTGCTATGAATACATCATAATTAGTTATCGTGTCATGACTATGACAAACGCACCAACAGCTTACAAATAATTCATATTATTTATTGTCCTCAGAGCATTGGCAATGTATTTTTGTGAATGATTTAAACACAGTTTAATTAATTTGGTCTATGTTTTCCTTTTGGCGTTATGACTCTGGGGAAATTTCGACGCCATGTTATGTAAGTTCTAATACATCATCGTAGAAACTGCTCAACTGACGTATGTACAAAGTTTTTTTTAATATACACTTACGATAATATTAATATTATTCGTCCGTGGTATTTCTTTTATGTATGGAAATCCTTCATAGGTGCTACTTTAAACTCTTATCGACTAAAACAACCAAAATTATAACTAAAATAAAACCAATAAAATATCCAAATAGAGAAAATATATTTCCAAGAGTTAAATAATTGAGCCCAAGAACCTTGTGTAGCGCTACACTGTCCAGCGCAACAGTCAATTTATAGTAACAATTAGCGAATGATCACCTGTGTTGGCGACTATAGTTGGTTGAAGTTACGTAATAACTTTTAAATTAATATGTGGTTGAGGTTGCCTATCAGTCAGCTTTTAGTCGGTTTGAGTCCAACATGCAACGTGTTCTAGTTTGTCACAACCAACCCACTAGGCTAAAAATAATGAGAAAAAAGGGTATTTCAGTCTATTAATATCATTAAACATAAGCTTGGGGTCGGAGATGCGGAGGCATGAATCAAACACGGAAGTGGCTAAAAATCTTTTGCTCAGACATGTCCCAAACAATAATTATCGTTATTGCAAGCATTCTCAAATTCATTTGGGAGTTACCGTGACGCGACCAAATAGTGCGGATACACGCACGTACGCACAAAGCAAAATGGCATTCCACAGAAATACAATAAAGGATACTAACAACGTTTTGGTTCCAGATACAAATGTAATTTAATGTAAAATTCCATCACGGTTGATAAAAAGATAGAAAAGAAGATAAAGAGAAAAGATTACCGCTTTGGTTCTTTGTGAAAGGAATTATTTGCTTTAGGGTTGAACCGATTGGTTTGTTCTCGAAGCGTATTTATCTAGATAAGGAAAAGCAGCATTAAGTAATAGAAAGAGGTTATCGGTAGCCTCCATCGCGTTGGCGAAGGTCGATTGTGATTAGGTTACTTTTTATTACCTTACTAGGTTATATCCCGTGACTTACATCCCTTTGTTACATCCCTTTTGTGGAAGTTTGTTTGTCTACAACTTTGCCAAACACCGGCCTCATCCCCAATTAATACCTGCGTTATAATAACCATCAGTAAAGGAGTTCTTCATATTTTACTAGTTAAGTATACTCAAACTCAAACTCACACTCAAAACATTTATTTTGCATAATCCTAATACAAAGGCTCTTGCGACACGTCCATGAATAAAAATCAAAGTTAGTACGACGCGACCTGCTTGAGAAGAACTGGCAGGATACTCAGCGGGTATTTCAGCTCGATTTACAATAAGTAATATAAACTAAAAATCACAAAAAATTGTTTGAGAATCCAGTAGAGCAAGCAGATCATTTTCAGGCTTCCTTGTCAAACAAATAATTGTCAATTGTATGGTAGCCCTTGCAGTATATTGCGTTTTATACACTTTTGAACTAAATTAAGGGCATACTTTTTATTTCATTTGGAAGCTTGTTGTAAAAACGTACACAGTAACCCAAAAATAAAACAATGCAATATACTTCATTAAGTGTGTATAATATTGTAAAACAGTACGAGTACACAAAGCGAATATTAAAAAATAACGTCGGCACAAATTGTCGTTTATTTTCGTGTCATTCCAATATGGTTCATTAAAATAAGGAAAGAAAACAAGAAAACAAAAACCCAGTGAGCTTAATTTACATGTTGTATTCGGTTCAGTTATTACGGAGATAAATTCGGTGCCGTCAATCTCTATGGCTGGGGATACACATAATTTAATTCCGCCGCTTTATGGATAGTCGTGAATTTGAATGTTTTTATTAGGGTTCCGAACCACAAACGCAAAATCGGAACCTCCAGGATCATTCGTGTGTTTCAAATTCACGGCCAATTTCTATACTACCGATTAGTTTGTAATTTTGTACAAATAATATGTGGCGTAAATCATAGATTTGCTGTAATTAGTTTATTAGGCGCTATTAAGCGTAGGTATAATGGTTATACTTAGGTCGGTATAAGGGGTGTGTCCTTAATAGTGTCATAGTAGGGATAGTTGATGGAAGGAAATATGGTGGGATGTAAGCTATATATAGGCGTGCGCATTAGTAGAATAAAAAAAAATCAGGAACTAACTAAATTTTTTAATTTACTTCATACTGTCGAAGAAATTTTACATCAAAGTAAATTATTCTATATAATATATTCCACTGAAATAATCAGTGAGTGGCTTAATAGCCCAAGTATTTATCTAAATTTTTATATGTGAAAACGGAAGCTCTGAATGAGCTTCCAAGTTTATATTTAAAAAAACATTGATTATACCCGTAAGCAACTAATATTGAAAATATAGGAGTAATTATCTATTGTTACGTCATATTATTCCTGAAGGAAGGAAATCCCATCCCTGAAGGAAGAATTCGGATGAGTACCTAGTTTTTTAAGATAGATTTAAGTTTATTTTGTGAAATCGCAATAAAGGCAGTTATTATATGTAATCGTTGCGTTATTGACTTCAGGACAAAATATATACCCTTACCTAAACTACTGAACCGCCTGGGAACTCCTGGGATCACTCTGGACTTCCCAGAAGCGTGTCATGGCGCCCGAACTTAAGTAATTGTCCTGGTAGTCGATAACGTGTGATTAATATCTACAGATTTGTTAGGTCTAGTGACCCTTAAATTAAATTTACAGTTTAATTTGTTGCCCGCTAGCAGGTAGCCTCCCCCGAAATTCGTGCTACTTCAAGGATTAGACGCCCTTGGCCTATGCTAGTCTGGATGCCCGAAATTTGATCATTTTATTTTGCATTTTAAATAATTTTTTTTGGCTAAACGGGTATTCCGAAATTTGAAAATTCTCTAACATCATTTTTATTAACGTAGCTTGTCCCCAAATTTAATTGCAGTTATTTTATTTTATTTGAAACTGTAATAGTAGAATATCTTTTATTATATAATTGTTGGCTTATAATCATATTCATATTTTGTATTGTTCATTGTAAGGAAAAAATTCTACCCTCATTGTTTTTGACAATTCCTTGTAATAAATTTAACGCAAAAAATATACCCACATGAATAAAATTGTTACGAACCTTATTGTAGAAGTAAAATTGTTGTTAATGTTTTAAAGATATTTAATGCAAAACATTCACGGTAGGTTTTGTTTTGTATAATTTGTTTATTGTTTCAGGAAAATCTGAATGATATTGTAGTTCTATGTGAATAGAGAAAGTGATTTGTGTATTAAAAATTGTGAGTGATTCGGTGCTTACCAGAGCCGTTTAATATGGATATCAATAAAATTAGATATTTCTTGCTCAGTAAAAATCAATTAACTTGTGAAGTAGTTATTCGCAGTTATGAGCCGGTTTCTACGGCATTAATAGTATGGGGTTCTTTAAAAAGGGTCGTAAAAGGGTTTTACAGGGTCGGCAGCATGAGTTTGTCGCATATGGTGAGGCAAATGTTCATAGAAAGCGGTGACCGCCAGTCCTTCTGGTGGGCCGTATGTTTGTTTGCCACCTTCATAAAGTTATATATTTTCTATATCGATAGCCACCTTAGTAATATAAAAAAAAAATTGGGGTAGGTAACAAATATTCGTCATTAAAACCATTCCAATAATGCTGTGTAATAGTTAGCAATACGAATATTTAAAATATATAATTACGAAGAATAATTGATTACAATCTGCATAAAATAATTCAATAAATTAACTTCATAACTAAAAATAATTATTTTCTATGTAAATCGTAGTATCATTTTTTTTTCTCCTAAGTATGGGTAGTTGTGAATATCATGTGAATATCGTTAGGGTTCTTACAGACTGCATTTCATATCATAATTCCATAAGCGTAAGGACAGGATACGGTTTTAATGAATAATGTTGAGATTTAGTGTAAAATAAAGCTAAATTCTCTTGTATATAAGAATTGCGTCATCATGTGATTGTATTGATGACACAATAGTGTGTATGAGTGTTTTATGAGCGGGAATTGTATGAGATGTATGAATATATGAAAGGGATGAATATCAGAGTATGAAAGGCACATTATTCAAAAGAATGGGTGAGTCCGGTGAGTTATGAAAGTTGAAATAGTCAGTAGGTAACTTTGCATACAAATAAACTGCATCGCTAGAAGAAAAATTTTTTTTTTTTTCCCCTATTCTAGAACAAAATTAACGTCATTTTATTTTTAGATTTTTATCAAGTTAAATTAAAGTAAGTAGCACAAGAATAGCAATGTCAGGTCAGTTATTTAAAAATGAACGTTAATTTACTTTAGGATGTTGTCGCGGACAGTCAAACATACACGAGAAATTTAAGTCAGTGTGTAAGAGACCTTATGAATAATTGTGAAAATTTATGAGGGTACCTCGAAATATTGTTAAGCTTGAGGTCACATTGTGAATTCATTGTCATGTTATGTGAAAGTTGTGTATTTGCCGTGAGTTTATAAAATTACAAAGTATTAAGAATTACAAAGTTATGAAAGTTTTATGCACATGCATTATGTAATAGTGATGCATACGTTTTGAAAACGTTATTACATATTGGATTTGGATTTCAGTGAAATGTTAAGGTTGGTAAATGTGATTTTTTTTTTGGGTTGTTTATATATTTTTGGTTAGAATTCTGGTAGGATGATTCTGTAGGTGTATTCAGTGCTATATTTCTGTTTCTTGGTTTTTTTGTAGTAAATACTGCCACTCGGAAGCGGTAAGCTTGCCCTCGCAGATTTACGTGGTACTATAGGAAGCTCTTAAAGGCTTGCTTATCATATGCAAATTTATTGCATTCAGTTATATAGACATATACAATGTTATTACATCGTTGTATATGTTGTTATATAAATTTTCTTCTCTGAGACGGTTATAGAAATCTCAGTCTTCAATTTAAGCCATATTCTATATTACATTCAGGCGGTTCGTATTACCTGGATTTCTTAATATTAAGCCTTAAATACGTCTTTTCTTCTATCTATCTTGTGAACACCATCAGAGTTACTCTATTGGAATATTTAAATTATTTATTTTGGGAGACATTATCTAAGTAATACAGTTGTTATAGATTGATTGTTATATACTAATTCAATTTTTTTAAATTGAATTAGTATTCTTAAATTTTGTCTATAGGGACCAAATTTTCTCTTGGGGAGGGGATATTGTGGCGTAAATCATAGATTTGCTGTAATTAGTTTATTAGGCGCTATTAAGCGTAGGTATAATGGTTATACTTAGGTCGGTATAAGGGGTGTGTCCTTAATAGTGTCATAGTAGGGATAGTTGATGGAAGGAGATATGGTGGGATGTAAGCTATATATAGGCGTGCGCATTAGTAGAATAAAAAAAAATCAGGAACTAACTAAATTTTTTAATTTACTTCATACTGTCGAAGAAATTTTACATCAAAGTAAATTATTCTATATAATATATTCCACTGAAATAATCAGTGAGTGGCTTAATAGCCCAAGTATTTATCTAAATTTTTATATGTGAAAACGGAAGCTCTGAATGAGCTTCCAAGTTTATATTTAAAAAAACATTGATTATACCCGTAAGCAACTAATATTGAAAATATAGGAGTAATTATCTATTGTTACGTCATATTATTCCTGAAGGAAGGAAATCCCATCCCTGAAGGAAGAATTCGGATGAGTACCTAGTTTTTTAAGATAGATTTAAGTTTATTTTGTGAAATCGCAATAAAGGCAGTTATTATATGTAATCGTTGCGTTATTGACTTCAGGACAAAATATATACCCTTACCTAAACTACTGAACCGCCTGGGAACTCCTGGGATCACTCTGGACTTCCCAGAAGCGTGTCAAATATTTGTGTGATCCAAATACGGACAAAAATAACGTAAATAAATGAATTTTGATTATAAATAAATATTTGTTGACATTCTCACACAAAATCATCTAGCCCAAATTAAGCTAATATAAGCTTGTGTTATGGGATCTAAATGACTAATAAACATACTTATATTTCTAAATACATACATAACAACTTACCTACAGTACACCCAGGCACAGAACAAATCAATGTGCTCATCACACAAAGAGATTTGTCTTGGGCGGGTATTGAATCCAAGACCTCCGAATACGTAGTCAGGTAATATAAGCACTGGACCACGAGGCCAGTCCATTATTTTAATTATGAAGGTTAATTTAGAAATTATAAAAAGAGTTGTTAATCATTTCGAAATCCCTACTGATATTATAATCGCGGAAGGAACTCTATCAGACTGTCTGTCTGTCTGTTTGTTTGTTACGTTTTCACGCCTACACCTCTGAACCGATTTTTATGAAAATTGGTACCTATAGAGATAATTTGAGCCCAAGGGAAGGACATACTTTTTAACTGACTGCACAAATAGAAGGGTATTAATTTTACGCGATAACGACTTCTACGCGGACGAAGCCGTGGGGAACAGCTAGTTACTAATATGATAGGCCTTGTTCAAACTCAGCTACCTATATTTTTAGCATAAATTCAAAGTAGGAATAAATTAAACTGCTGGTCATTTTCGAAGGTTAAATAAATATTATAATATCATATATGAAAAGGTTTTTATAAAATTCTCAATTAAATATCTTTTCTTCATTGAGTTACTTACTTATTTTTAAAACGATCTCTGTCTCCAAAAGCACTTAAATGTCTAATAATGATAGATTTTAGTAAACCCGTACATATAATAGTACAAAAATAACATGAGGAATAGGTATAAATAGTGATGAGGAACTGCTATTATCTTTGTTAAAATACAAAAATTTAAAATTAGATTGCTAACAGGACCGCGCCGCGTAACGAATGAAAGCTCTTACTACGATGGTTGCAAAAATATTTTTCACTTTAAAGTTACTTAAGAAGAAAGATGAAAATTAACCATTCCCCTTTCTCTTACCGCTGAAACTTATAAAAATTACAGGATAACAGTCCTGCGCTTAAATATTACAGGAAAATTTTACAAAACTCTTGCATTTAACATAAAATAGCTAGTATACAATTTCATGTTTTTATGTAAGTTAGAGATTAGAGTTGCCAAACTTAAAGTATTAAATGGACACTGATAAAATATTTTTGTACAAATTTAATGTGAGGAACCCTCACCGTGCGAGTTCACCTCGCTCGTGCCAGGTTCTTAATAAAAAGTTCTGTTTTTACCTTATGTCCATTTCTCATTTAAATTGTAAACCACTTATTGAAATTAATAAAACTTTTTCTGCGCGAGACCCCGTATCTTATTTAATTTAAATTTAAGCTACACTGAACCCCAGTACAGCGTTTTTGTGTACCTTGGAGTTATACAAAAAATCCCGTACTGACCCGTCAATGGCAAATTGGGTTGTATGTTGACAATAAATATTTTATCCCACAAAATGTCAACTATTTCATTGTTAAAAGGCTTAAAAATTAATATTAAACGGTCAACAAGCAATTAGCGTAGGTCGTCGGTATCTCAGATTACGGACAATTTTCACAAGATAATATAAAAATTAAATCTCTCTTGATGGAAACGTTGCAGATTTTCATAATGATTAGTTACTAAAGTATTTTGGAATTGAGGGCAGGTAATACATCTTTTTTTAGGTTTAGAATTTAGGGCCGGTTCGTGCGACACGCCCGACGCGATGCTAATGTTGAGTATCTACCTATATTTTTATTTTAAAAGCAAAGAAAATGGAAATTTTTAAATGCTTTATGATTAAATTTGCAATGATAGCATTATTGACTATAACATGTTTGTGGCGAATAAGGGTAAACTGTCTCGTTGGTCTATACCAACGAGACGAATTTAATCATAAAGCATTTAAAAATTTCCATTTTCTTTGCTTATTTTTTTTGCTTTGATCTGCAGTTACACATTTCAACCTCTATAGGTTGAAATGTGTAACTGCAGATCAACGAGGTCGTGGGTACGATTTCCACCGGTGATAAAAATTTGTGTGACTGATCACCCAAAAACACAAATTTTTGGGTGATCACCTTCCTTACAGAAGCAAGTACAAGACGACAGCGTGCCGTGAAATCACCAAGAAGCGGAATAACAGCTGAACAACCCCACATAGACGCGGCGGCTAGCACCTGAATCCCCTAGGTGAGGCCGCAGTGGTAGCCAAGATCTGTTGGGAGTCCTCGGGTCATCTTTCCAAGGATTTACCCAGGCCTCCCAACTGTAGGCAGTTGGTAGTGAACATGTGGTTTTTAGTCGGTAAGAGACTGGCTTAGCATCCATGACGATTTTCTTCACGTTAAAAAAAAACCTATGACGAACACTGTAAGTATGTATCCTTACACGGTTCGTCTAATTACTAATTCCGTGAACCGTCAGCTTGGTTACCACTTAAGCGAATAATGTGAAAATCTTATAATCGCCACAAACTTATTTACCTGATAGTTTTAGACTACTTAAATTGCTGCTATCCCAAACTAGACACACACCAACAAGATAAATTATTACAACTTTGAGTATGCTCAGAAGGCCGGAGAAATACGACATGTATCGCACAAACGACAGGTTTGGTCACAATAAATGTCTCCACTCTCTAAGGCTTAAGCGGAAGGTTTGAGACACGGCGATACATTTCACGCTCAGGAAACGAAATAAGTAACGTAAGTAGATTTGTCTTTTACCTGGTTTGCAGTTTCTCAGATTTATAGAGCATTGAAATGATTTAGACTACTGTTATTTTTGTTTGTAGGATCTCTGCGCTGTAAAATTTTGAGATTTCAAAAAGCTCGACCTCTCTCAATGTAATCCACATTTTTTCTAAAAATTCTAACTTCTGTGCAGAAATGGCCCAAATTGAGCATAATATTATGGTGATAATTACTATGACGTAAACATCTACTAGGCACAAATTTTTGAAAACTACCTCTTTGCTATTTAAACTTGTATTATTATTCGGGAAAAAAGGCAACTGGGTGATAATGCCACTAACTCCATAAATGTGGGTAAGCCCCATGATGTTGAATATCAGCTAGTTGTTCTACGAACTTAAAACAAGCTCATTAAAAACTAGTAGAATGAATAAACCGCTATAAGATCATTATTACTAGCTTCTTCACGACAATTCATCACGATTACCTCAGCCATAATCACATCATAAAACCCTCATACATATTGAGAGGCCATAAGGATAAGGGCCCTCGTCTGAGAAATAAGTTGCGTGTAAATCTTGCCTGTCTATAATAAAAGGACGACTTGACAAGTACGAGCACCTGCTTCGACTACGCGCATAATATATATTATCCTTTAGTAGTCATTATGTCAAACCAAGGATGTTTCTCTTTTATAAATTGTTCATTGATGGCATTTTGTGGACCTTGCTGCCGATATTGAATTATATAAGTATACCCGACCAGTGTCGCCCCTTTTGGTTTAGACGAATGACTACACGAAAGAAATTTTGTGATGACTACGGCACGTAGGTGGCATTGTATCGATAGCATTTGTGATAAGATTGTGTCTGTTCTAATATTACTCTATGTTTACTTATCTATCTATCTATTATATATAAAATTCTGTGCGTATGTGTACGCTTCAAAAACTCAAAATGTACTGAATCATTTGAGCTCAAAATTTGACCCGATATACAAAGTAGCCTAAAACCATCACAGAAACCTGTTGGTTTCTGTGATGGTTTTAGGCTACTTTTCACACTTTTATCCTCCCAGTCACAAGAATAAAACAGTTTTAAAAAGTGAATTTACCGATAGAGGGCGCTTCTCTTTTTTTTTTTAATTATATTGTGCCGGCTATGGAGCAAATATTATAAACAGCCTACCTAATATCGATAAAAGAGAACATCGATATACGGCCTCCTTGCATTCAGAGTATCTTTTTTATTAACGTGTGGGATACTCCATCATGGATGCTATGCCGGACTCCAACCGACTAAAAAACCTCACGTAACGTCCAACAGCCTATGGTTGGGGTCCCGGGTAAGCCCTCGGAAGGATGTCCCAGGACAACATTCAGAGTACATACCTATGTAATATTAGTTAAGCATCTTGCACGGAATGCGAGAAGATGCAAGTTCGAATCCTGCTCGAAACCAATTCTTTTTCCATATTTAAAATTTATGATCAGTTAGCATACTAATTGCTTTTCAAAAATAATCTTACCTATGTTAGGAGGTTAGGTTATGTTATTTTTGAAGTTATTTTTGCTATACGCGAGCACGAAGTTTCAAAATCGGAACATTGGTAGCAGAATAGAATTAATGTGTGAATTAGATTTTATGAAATACAAAAAGTGTGAAGGAAATGGCAGAATGCTTGATTTTGATTTCGGCCCAGTTTTCATAATTAGACTTTGTGAAAGGATGTACATACTTACGTACCTACCTATCCTATGTTTGGTTCTCATAGTGCATATAAAAAGTCACAGACAGGGAAACGCTAGTTGTCTATGAAAATGTGTCTATGTCGCTTTACCGACTCTCTTGGACGCACTGGCGAATACATCACTTATGAAACTACCAAGTTGTGTCATTATACAATCTGAAGAAACCAACTACATCAGGGTGCGTTTCTTCAAATCAAGAATGTGTTTTTGACTAGTCACAATTACGATGGTAGACATAATAACATACTTTTCGCACGCATCACTATCGTTAAAATATATTTTTGTGTCTCTGCGGTGGGATATAGAGTTTGACACTTTGAAACAGTTACTAACCTTTCTTTTAACATAAAAAAATAGCAACAGTGGTGTCAAGAATCATAAATAAGAGACTTCTATTTTCCCCGCCATCTAATCTCAGTATATTAGACTGAAGAAATGTTTTGATTCGAAGAAGATACAAATGTTTTACATGTCAAATACAGCCTTCTTTACTTCCAATTCAGAATTTCGTCTAGATGTCTCTTTGTTCTTTACTGTTAGGTACTCTAAATTCATACGAATATTAGAAATGTGAACGACATACAGAAGTAATATTTATGTCATCTTTTACAACGAAACTGAACAAATTGTATAAAGTAAACTTGTCCTGGGAAAATCGAAAATAACAGATTGTCGAACAGAATATTGAATCTTTTTACTCGACTGTCGAAGAAAGGAGAGTAGGTAATAATTGGGCGCGTTATGGAAAAAATTACCGAATGAATTCGGTCATTTTTTCCATAACGCGCCCAAAGCCTAGTAGGTAGCAAAACTAACTTGCAAAACATAACCTAACCTTTAACTTATAAAAAAAAACAAAATAGGAACTCTCTTTTAGTATTAAATGCAAGGAGGCCGTAATCGATCTTCTCTTTTAAAAAATATACAAATATAATACTGGTACTATGTTGCTGGCAAAATATAATTTAAAAAAAAAACGAATAGCGCCATCTTTATGTAAAATCACTTTTTAAAGCTGTCAAGTACTTTTGAGCACAATCGATTCAGTACATTTTGAGTTTTTGCAGTATACACAGAAATAAATCATCTGTGAATATTTCAGCTCTCAAGTTATCACGGTTCCTGAGATACAGCCTCGTGACGGACAGACAGACAGACGGCGAAGTCTCATGAACAGGGTCCCGTTTTTACACTTTGGATACGGAATCCTAATCAGTTTACCCTTTGCCTATGTATAGATGCTTAGCATTAAAAAAGAGTTTAAAAAAGTACATACCTAAGTACGTGACCTAAGCCTGTCTGCCACTTATGAAATAAAAACAATTCAAAAAAAGGTTCACTTCAAAATATTTGATTTTCGTATCGTAACCTTTTCTATCTGAACCATCGCAGAAACTGTTGTATATCGTGTCAAATTTTGAGTTTAATCGATTCACTACATTTTGAGTTTGTGAAGCGTACACATACGCACAGAGCGTATTTATATAAATAGAAGATTTCTCTAGTGTCCAAAATACTCAAGAGTTTTGGATGCGTAATAATAAATGTCCAAAATCTGGTGCACTTTCATACATTATGGTCAGTACGGGCGTGTATGGGTTTAATCAAATGAGTGCTTCCAGGTTCGTGGTAGGTACATCTCAGATCAAGTATAATATTTTAATTATAAACTTTGTAACTGTAACTGCGTCGTGAACGTTGAATCTTGTTCCATAATGAGCACTCGTTAATTATAACACACTGCAGCGACAAAGAGTCATTGTGAAACTTCGCCAGGATACGCCGCTAGAAGGATATGACCCCAATAAGTTGGACCCGGCGTTATTGTGATATTAATTAGTGCTAGGTTGAGAAGGGACATCTTTATGGCTGAATTTCTTGTGAAACTGCTTTACAGACCCCTGCTGTGAGTTCGCACATTCTATAATAATACCCCCACTACCTACAATCCTAATCGTAAGGATCATAAAAAAGTTTTCTAAGTCAGTAGAGATGTGCGTCCTCAGCTTCGACAAACTTTGAACCATCCCTACTTAGTGACTATACTTTCCAAAGTTTCAAACCCAGACTCTTACCAACTTAAACCACTACTATTTACGGCCAGGAGCCCCGGGTAAGCCTTCGGAAGGATATCCCAGGAAGAGCCAAATTCTTTGATCAGTTTAAGGTACGGATTGATGAGCCAATCGATAGATTAACTCAGTTTACAATCACCGTGTATCCAACAATGGGTAAGCAGAAGTATCACACTTCGTCAGTAGTTTTGTTAGTCCCGCGTAAAATAAAATAAAAAATAAAACAAAAATAAAATAAAAAATAAAATAAAATTTATTCCTTTTGAAATTTTTAAAAAAATATTTAGGTTTGTCAAAATTTTTGTGACTCTACCGGGGGTTCGGAAATGCTACAGACTGAGAAGAACACCCCAAGAAACTCAGTCCGGTCCCTCTTATTCGTCTTAGTATCTAATACAGTTTTTTTTTAATGTAGAAAGGAGCAATTCGTGTCATTGCCAGGCAGTCTTGTCTTCTAGAAAGTCTTTAATGCTATAATAAGCTTTCTGGCACAATTTAAGTTTTATTAGTTTTTTAAATTTATTAACTGACAAACCTGTTATGGCTGTCGGCAATGTATTGTACATTCGAATACAATTGCCCGCAAAAGAATTGCTTATTTTATTACGCCTAAATCTAGGTACAGCCAATTTATTCTTATTTCATAAGTTTAGGTTATGGATATCACTATTTTTAATAAATTTACTGTTATTTTTATGAGTATATAATAAGTTTTCATATATGTACTGTGAATACACAGTAAGGATGTCGATATCCTTAAACTTTTCTATTAATGACTCCCGAAACCCCATACCATAGATAGCCCGGACAGCCCTTTTCTGCAACACAAAGATACATTCGATGTCGGCAGCGTTACCCCATAATAGTACGCCATAGGTCATGACACTGTGGAAATAGCTAAAGTAGACAAGACGCGCTGTTCTAATGTCTGTCAGTTGTCGGATCTTTTTAACGGCATAGGCTGCAGAGCTCAGTCTGCCCGAGACTTTCTCGACATGAGGCCCCCACTGCAAGTTGGAGTCTAACTTTATGCCCAGAAAGACAGTTTCATCGACCAATTTTACTTGATCATCCCTAATCTTAATACTGGTGTTAACGAGCCTAACATTTGGCAAGGTGAATCTAATACATTTTGTTTTAGTTTCATTTAACAATAAATTATTAGCGTTAAACCAGTGGACTACCCTAGAGAGGGCATTGTTTACTTCGTCAAGATCGCGTTGTCCACGTTCAACTTTAAATATTAAAGATGTGTCATCAGCAAACAAAACTACCTCGTGATCGTCTCTTATAAGGTGAGGGAGATCATTTATGTACACTAAAAATAGAAAAGGTCCCAGAATTGAACCCTGAGGCACTCCCATTGTTACAGCAGAACCATTTGACTGTTTACCATTTATAACTACTCTCTGTACTCTATCTCTAAGGTAAGAACTAATTAAATTCAAGGCCTTCCCCCGGATTCCATAATGATCAAGTTTTTGAATTAAAGTCTGATGCTGGACGCAATCGAAGGCCTTAGATAAGTCGCAGAATACACCATAAGCATCATACGACTCCTCCCAGGCCTCATATATACACTCTAACAATTTGATTCCAGCATCCGTGGTAGACCGACCGCGCGTGAAACCGAATTGTTTAGTATGGAATAGTTTATTTGTATTAAAATGATTTTGCATTTGATTAAGCATTACCTTTTCAAAGATTTTACTAAACGTGGGTAGTACAGAAATAGGACGAAAATTAGACGGATCTGAGGTGAGGTGAGGTGTAAACAGAGGAGTTATTTTACTAAACTTCATTGAGTCAGGAAACACCCCACTATCAACGCAATTATTAAATATTATTGATAATTCAGGGGCAACCATTTCAATTAACGAATTAACTAAATGTACAGAAATTCCCCAGAGGTCAGCCGTTTTCTTAATATTTAAAGATTTAAAAGTTTTTAATATAGTGTGTATACTAATTTTACTATTTAATTTTTAATACTAATTTTTTTTTTAATTTTTCTATTTTACTGAATTTGAATATTTCATTACAGCAAGGAACATTTGCTTTTAACAAGGATTCTGCTATTGGGGTAGAAGAACCTAGGGTTCTGGTCAAATCTACTGGAATTCGAGAAAAAAAATGTTCAAATTCGTTAGCGACTTCGGCATCTGTTGTAATTATGTTACCATTTACTTTAAGTTTAAAATTATTATCATTTGATTTTGCTTGGCCTCTTTCTGCGTTAATTATTTTCCAAGTAGATTTAACTTTGTCTACACTATTGAGAATTTTATTACTTATATACTTTCTTTTGGCTGCTAAGCAGTCTGCTTTAAACTTTTTTGAATAAGTTTTAACATAATTTAGAAATTCATCTGTTCTATTAAGCTGTCTTTCTGCGTATAGTTCATACAGTTTTTGTCTACTTTTATTATATACTCAGTGGCCCATTCACTGAAGGCTGGCCTATCACCGATTGTGACTTCCTTAGACTTAAATACGGAGTTGAACTCATTGTAAAAGGAATCAAAAAATAAGTGATACATTACATTTGGATCTAAGCCAGTGTCTAAAAATGGAAGTTTATTGCAAAGCCCAACTCGCATACGTTCCAAGCGGTCACTAGTTACTGGTCTACATAATATTTTACGTCTTTTAACTTTTTCTCTTGTGATCTTGAAAGATGCTATTTGCCCAGTATGATCTGATTTTATCTTATTTATAATACTCTTACTTTCTGGCAACATATCACTGTATATATTGTCCAGACAAGTAGCTGTTGTATCACAATATCTAGTAGGCTCTAAAAATAAGTTAGTGAGATTGTGTGATTTAAATAAATTTAAGATATCATTGGTCTGATGCGTATTTATAAGTATATTAACATTAAAATCACCGCACACTATTAGGTGTTTATTAGTTTTTCTAAGTTTAAATAGCACTTTATCCATTACTTCCTCAAACTCACAAAAGGGTGAGACTCCAGGTTTATATACGCATACTACTATGAATTGCTCCAATTCTACGCACGACATTTCAACTGTACACTCTACAGAGAGGGACACAACATCTTTCCGTTCCTTATATTTTAATTTCTTATTTAATAAAATCAACGAACCCCCCCGTGTTGTGTTGACCCTGCAGAACGCACTACCAACCCGGTGACTACTGAAACTGAACATGAGCTCATACTCCTTACGCATATGTTCTGTAAGACAAACAATTTCAATATTTTCTGAGCTCATGAACAGCTCCAATTCAAACTCTTTGACCTGCGTTAATGTTGCAATATTATAATGCACCAGGCTGATGTAATTTACATTTTTTAATTTAGTTTTGTTCGGAGGACAGTTTCCGATAAAATTATGGTTTGCAATTAAATTTAACTCTATTAATTTACAATTTTGGCTAGAGGGTAATTCCTCTGTTGTCCCAGCAGTTAATTTAAATTACTTGGAACAGATTCCAAAGTCCTAAATCTACTCTGCTCAAATAAAGCAGTTTTGTCAGCCAAGTTTTTGGCTACAGAATAAAAATAATTAAATAGCAAACTTGCTATTTGTCTTTTATAATATTTGGGTAGACAATACCTACCCTTGTGATTATTATAGACTATAAACTTGCTATGTGACAAATTTGTGTTAAGTACAGAATTAAAGTCAATTATATTAAATTTATTATTATACTGACTTATTAAATTTAAACGTACATTCATCTTATATCTAAATGAATTTTCCGAATCTGGCACACCTTTTATAAATGGAAGTGTGAACATTACAACTTGTATGACATTTAAGTTTAAGATGTAATTCATGTATAGGGACAAATCATCATTGCTAATTTTCCCCCTGTTTGCACAGAAAATTATTATTTTACTGTTAGCTTCAAATTTATATTCTAATATCTTTTGCATAATACCACTTAATGAAGCACCCGGATAGCAATTATTAATAACCGAGTAATAACTTGAATTTGAGTTTTGTTTTAAAAATGAACTTAGATTGGTACCAATATCATCACTAAATACAATTAATTTAGTACAACTATTACTATTATTTACACTGTCACACAATATATCCACTGATGTACTGGGCGAGCATGTGGTAATGGGAGCTAGGGGCTCAGCGGTAACCGGTTCGCCCTGGGCCTCCACCGGCTCAATTGCTTTAGGGCAGTTAATATTGCATAAGTGGTCATTTAGAAAACAATTAAAGCGCTCAGTGTTATCATTTGATGTTTTGAGTACCTTGTCTATTGTTAAAGAACATTTAGTAAAGTCCTTAAGGGACCATTCATATTTTTTAGTCATATATTGTAGCTCAAATTGCAAACTTTGTATTTTTGACTCTAACTTTTGTGTGTCAGTGCAATATTTTAAATGGCTTTGTTCCAGCTCTAACATTGACAATTTAGCTTGTTCTTTAAATTTTAAACAAGAACCTATATTTTTACACTTCTTGATTAACATTTTATGGAATTTTAATTGCTTTTTTGATTTTTGTATGAACTTTTTAATTTTTAGATATTTTTTTAGTTTATTTCTGCTGCAAAACAAAACCGACTTGTCCCGTTGATATGGACTGTCACCTGTAAGATCTATAGTAGTCAAGTCCAGGTTGTGAGAATTTGCAGAAGGAATAAACTGCGGGATACCACTCATTAACTCACTAAAAAGATTATCAGTTTGTTGGGCAGTAACTTTATCAGCAGCTTCTTCCAGGTGTGAGATCTGTCCCTGGGCATCCCTTAGCTCCTGTTCCAGAAAGGTAGTCCTCCTCAAGGTTTTCTCATACTCGTCACTGCACTCTTGGAACCTATCTACAATTGACTGAAGGTGGTCCCGCTCCGCAACAATGTCATCGTAACTAACATGAAGTCTTGATAATTCGCATTTCAATTTTTTTGTGTTATTCAGAGCGTTTATCAATAGGTTTTCATTTTCCTCTCTTTCCTTTTCCAACTGTACACAGAGCTCCGTTTTAGATTTAAGCTCCAGCAACACCAACTGAAGTTTGGGCTCTTCCTGCTGGCGGCCGAGAGCTCTGCGACTACGGGTATTCATATTATTAATAAGTAAGTGCAATTAAACGCGAATTATATGATGGAGCTCCTTGTACAGTTTATGGTAAGAAGTAACAAGGTTATGTACCGGCAATAAATTATACTTAATATTTTTATGTACTTACGCAAATACACCGACCGTCGTCAACGTCGAGTAAACGCTTATACAAGTATAATAATTCTACTCACGAGAAACAGTCGATTTATTATGTATTTACGTGAAAAAGAAAACATTTAACATTCGAAAAAAACGGGTACCTGACTCGTCACTTTTTACACCAAAATACACGGACAGAACACTTTTATTATATTAATCTGACTATTTTAGGACACTATTAATGCGATGATATTGTAGGTAATATAATAGGATAATGCGGTAATATAATAGGACAAACGTTTTGCTGCCAACGGACATTGAATACAAGAGAAATCTATAAGAATTCACATCTGTAATTCTCATCAGAATTACTTTTCAGTAAATACTACAAAAGTAATAATATTTAAAATATTGAAAGACTGAAATTTCAAAATGATATTCGAACATCTAAATTCTGTGAAAATTAGGTCATGTCGTCTTTCTAACAAACTCAATTATCTAATAACGTAAAGAGGGTCTCATCCCATTACTTTCTCCGATGTAATAAGCTGATAATTATCGATAAAGGTCATTAATAAACCCATCAGGAGGCTTTAAAATAAGCTTATAATAATGCCATCAAAGCAGCTATGAAAATTTAACGTCATTGAAAGTGTTACGAAGATATCCATATCTATACTAATATTATAAAGAGGAAAACTTGATTGTTTGTTTGCATCGAATAGGCTTAGGAACTACTGGACCGATATGGAAATATCTTTCACTGTTGGGAAGCTACACTCTTTGCGGTAAACATAGGTTATTATTTTATTCCTGTATTCCCACGGGAACGCGAACTACGCGGGTGAAACCGCGTGACATCCGCTAGTATTTAATGAAATTTGGTTTATATATGTCGGAGTAGACATGCGGCAGCTGTTTTTAAAAAGCGCAGGCCCGCTGACCTGGAGTAGGTCATCGGGTCTGCTTTATGCTTTATTACACTTATAGATGGATATCTAGTTAAATAACAGTGAAATAAATACTTAGGCGGTATTTATTTCCGAAACACAGTAATCAAAACAAGCAAATGGAACACCAATGAAATAAAATCAAATGAAATGAAAAATCTTTATTCATGTAAGTCACAATCTACATTTACTGCCAGATTCGCAACGCAATAGGTAGAGCTGGAGAAAAAAGAACCTGGCAATAAAACTCCGGCCACTCTTTTAATTTCCATTAGGTTATTACAACATAATTTTTAATCCAAATTAAAACCAACATAGAATCTACTCACAATGTTTTCTCTCCAAATTCCAGCAACAAAAGTGAGCCCTCGGCCACAACCACTGTCTATTTATAAATCCCCGCCACTCAAATTGTTCTCACAAAACACGTGGCTTGATATTTAATGTTTTCTTTTTAAATCAAAGAAATGTGGTTCAATTTATTTTTGAGAAATAAAGTTATTAATTTAATTAGTCAAACAAACTGTTAAATTGAATGAAATCGTTAAAATACAAAGATTAATTCATTCTCAGTAAAATGAACATTGCCGGAACTATAGGAATAACAAAAATCCTGTTTTGATTAAAAACATTTTTAAATGTCGACAATATTCGTATTAATTGTCAATAAGAATTTAACAATAGTCTTTATTGTAGGTTCTTACGAACCTACATAGTCACATAACACTTAGGTAACCTAATTAGTTCAACACTACATCAAGTTATACAAATCAGTGTTAATAAATTCTACAACTATTTCTATTCGAACCTTATATCACAAAATAGTAAGGTATCAGTAAAGTTGCTCATTGTAATGGTTTTAATCTATTTATAATCAAATAGATTTTAATAATTAGTAATTCTCGGTGTGGCGACACGGCCATACTGATCGGCGATGCGTGCTCTGCATCGTGTGGTAAGGTCTAGATCTGCAAAATAAATATTAAAAGCTGAGGCTTGGTAGTTCTACAGTACACGCAAACCAGAAAAACTTGGTTAAGCAAATATAATTCCATTGGTCATAACCTTACATCGTGGTAGCATGTAGAGTGTCACCGCTCATAGTTAATGAAGACGGTGAGCTGGTTATGATGCGCTCACTGAGTGCTACTACTGCGATCCACATCAATCAATGAATCAAATCAGCCTATATCAGTCCACTGCTGGACGTAGGCCTCTCCCAAATGACGCCACAACACACGGTACTGCGCACATGTAAATACATGGCAACAGATTTTTTTTTTTTATACACAGGGAAGGATTTGTAGGGGAGAGGTCGATGCTGTCAAAGACAGGGGCCCTAGGGGATGTTGGTAGGGTCGATGCTGTGCCCTAAGCGGTCTTGTACGCCGTGTTACACAGGGGACCATTATTCTTTCAGGATTGGGATATCCACTTTTAGTGGTTCTTACTGCTCATTCCACATGACAACAGTATTTTTTTTTTTTTTTTTTTTTTTATATACGGGTAAGGATATGTAGGGGAGAGGTCGATGCTGTCAAAGACAGGGGCCCTAGGGGATGTTGGTAGGGTCGATGCTGTGCCCTAAGCGGTCTTGTACGCCGTGTTACACAGGGGACCATTATTCTTTCAGGATTGGGATATCCACTTTTAGTGGTTCTTACTGCTCATTCCACATGACAACAGTATTTTTTTATTTTTTTATTTTTTTTTTATATACGGGTAAGGATATGTAGGGGAGAGGTCGATGCTGTCAAAGACAGGGGCCCTAGGGGATGTTGGTAAGGTCGATGCTGTGCCCTAAGCGGTCTTGTACGCCGTGTTACACAGGGGACCACTATTCTTTCAGGATTGGGATATCCACTTTTTGTGGCTTAATACAAATAATAAATAAATAATATGATTCAGGATAGGGATATTAGTGGCTTATTGGCGACTCCACGCCCCAATAGCATCTTTTCATTTAAATATTTTATTAGCTAATTTGGTGACTCCACGTCCCAATAGCATCATTTGTCTAATAATTCAGCTAGCATTTTAATACCGATTAGACTGAAGAAACTAAAATGAAAATACCTCACCAGATTTTTCAATTTGTGGTTTCTGAGAATCAAGTACTCGCTGGGTGCGGTGCCGTCAGCGTCAGCGCCAATGCGCCAGATGACCTAACCTAAGCTGTAGCTCACCACGAGGTTTTGGGCGCCCCGCTGTTGATTGTGGGGACCTTTAGCGCCCGTCTATGATGTCCTAATGCTTCCTTTAGAAGAGAGCGGCCGTTGTCGAGAACGCTGTAAACTTAAACAAAGATGCCTCTGTAAAAACTATGATTTTTTTTTTTTGCACGATTCCTGTCAAATCTCGCCTTATCTTTAGTAGATGTCTGTGTCGATGTTGTACGTGCCATTCAAGAAGTTTCAAACTAGGTACTTCAGTGGTTGACCAAATTAGGCAATTCCGCTGGTAAACAGTTTTGGCACTGAAATAAGAGGAGCTACGCCTGCAGTTCGGACTTTCTGATGCGGTGTGCGAATTTGAAGTCTCGTAATCCCTTATCATGATAAGACTATTAGCTCTAATGATACCTGTGGCTACTATACAGGGACATCGTTTATAATTACTTGTTTTGGGGCTAGGAAGAGATGAAATACTTGTTTGGGCCACCAAGGTTCAATGCTCGCCTTTGTAGTTTGTATAGCGTAACAGAACTTACATGGTATAGGAGTATTTTTAAAGAGGGAATCCTACATGAATGCCATGCCGGACTCCTACCGACTAAAAACCACACGTTTCCTACCTAATATGCCTACGGTTGGGAGCCCCGGGTAAGCTCTCGGAAGGATGACCCCAGGACTCCAGACAGACCTACAGTTACCACTGCGGCCTCACCTAGCGGTGGGGGAATATGCATAGGGGTCTACTGTGAAGGTTACACGTTCCTGTTCATCTGAAGTGCCTGGCTTACTCGATACGTCGACGTGTAGGTATAGCTTCGAATGGCACGGTCGGTTTGCTAATAGAGCGCAAGTGAACTTGCGTTGATCTAAACATTCGAGGTCCTGAAAAAGATGCAATTGTCCTAATGTTACCGGTGAAAAAAATCTTTAACGGTGCTAATTTTTTCAAAATAGTAACTTCCATAATTTTATGACGAGTCTTAAGGTATTAATTACTAAAGCTTCTTTGGAAAGATTTAGGTACAACAGTCAACCGTTGTGTACCTACTCAAGATTGGGTCTCGCTTTTCAGATACCTATCTTGACATTTTCTTGCAGATAACATCCCTGGACGGTCTCATCTCAGTGGAAACCGTCTATGATAGTATGTACGTAACTATCTCGACGTTGTTTACTGTTTATTCAGATGAATAATCATTAATCAAACTGTTATTCAAGACTTTGCCTGTTAAAGGTATTTCAGTTTAACAATATCGGCATGCTGCATCCGCTCGCCCTTCCTGTATTTATTTCAAATTCAAATTTTTGCGAATATACCATTATGGATGTGAGACAGCAAGTCTTCCTTGTGCTTCGAGGCTTAAAGCGCGTCGCAGTCGGGATACCGTATAATCATCTTGAAATGGCGTCCATACAAGTAATAGTTAAAACGTTTGACCGCTCGTACTACCACCAAAATCTCGAGTTCGCTCGAGTGATACTTATCTAGTTTCTACATCGCATCGGTCGTGTGCATACTAAAAAAAAAAGCCACTATGTGCTGCCGACCCATATTGATTTGAATAAGAAAAAAAAGGCGGTAGGTGTGAAAAAGTTAACACATATTTTATTTTCAAAAGTTTATTTTAAATTATCAATTGTGGAATTCTACAAAGTTTTGTTCTATTATATAACAGTGTACATCATTAGAAAGTAGTACTCACGTTGGTAACACTTAATGTGAGTAAATAACAACAGTTCAAATACCACCTGCCGGTTTACTTCACCACACTACACTGAACTACTTGTGAGTACATCAACAGCTGATCATCCAACATGTCCCAGCTTGAGGAGGTACAGACGGCACAGAAGACGCTTGAAGAAAACTTTTATCGCAAGATGGATGAGCTCCAATCCCAGCTACAAGGCAGTAGTGCTGCTAAAGATACGGTGGCTAAGATTGCTGATGAGTTCCGCACATTCCGTGAGCTCATATTTAATATCCTTGGGCTACTTCGTAAACAGATTGCGGAATGTGCTAGGGCCACAGATGCAGTTGATAGTTGGCAGCGTAGGAATGTCTTAGTTTTCAATGGGATCTCCGAGTCGGACAGGGAAAACTGTAAAACTGCAATACTGGACATACTACACACTAAGCTGGCCTTAAAGGATTTTTCACCGACATCCATTAAGATCTGTCATCGCCTGGGAGCTGCTGGTACTGGTCATGCTAGGCCCATTCTGGTAAGATTTAGTGACGGAAGCTTCAAATCTGTGGTCTGGAATGCAAAGTCTAGACTTAAGGGGTCTCCCATATCAGTTAGGGAGTTCCTAACAAAGATTCGGCAGTCTGTATTTATCAAGGCAAGACTGCATTTTGGAATGCGGTGCTGTTGGACGCAAGATGGAATTGTGATGATTAAAACGCCGGATGGACGTCGTCACAGAATAACAACTTCTGAGGAACTCTCGACGTTAGTCCAGAAGCATCCAAGAACGGCTCAAGCAGTGAGTGTGAGCACAGACACTGTGGGTGCACGCAAAACATAATTCCAACTCTTGAGCATCTTATTAATCTTGATCCTAAGACTTCACGATTTCTTCAAGACGAAAGTGTTTGTCTGGACATAGTGTTTATTTTCAGTTTGATTTGTTTTGTTTAAATTCACAGTTTTTTATTTTGTAATAGGTTGCCTGCTAAACAAGATTTTATTTTACTTCAACTATTAAAATGTATGAATGATGTCAATGTCAAATAACTTCTTGACAGCTTGTCACTTAGGTTAGGGTAGTGACACACTATACTAATGAGCATAGAGGTGCTATGCACGGCAATCGATATTAAAATAGTTTTATTGTAATCGAGTTTGGTCCAGTGGACTCGTAGTCTTATCGTGTAGCTATAAATAGTTGTCTCCCTATTATTGTCACAGTACCTGATCTTGTTCGGCCGGCACCAACTTTATCTATAGTGGTGTGTTTACTGGTGGGTGGTGCAGAGAACTATAAAGAATAGTTTTCTTTAACTTTGCATCGCACAGGTATACTATAATAATCTAATATTTATATTTATCTGTACCTATTTATTTATATTTTATATAAATATTTATTTATTTTTATACTTTTTTTACTTATATAAATTTATATTTATTTTAGTAGGTATTGAATGAGTAACTCATCAGATGAGAATTTGTCATTTTACTCTGCCTATGATAGTGACTCGATAAGTGAGAATGATAATTTTAATTTGGTAACGAGTACATTGGGTGAACAACTCCATAAGTGTTTTGAAACGGAATTGGGTACATCCCTAAATGTGTGTCATATAAATGCTGAAAGCGTGTCTCATCACTATAGTGACCTCCTTGAAACATTTGGTAATTCTCAGTTGCATGCCATTCTCATCTCAGAGAGTTTTCTAAAACCTGAACTCCTCTCTGCATACTATGCACTCCCAGGTTATATTTTAATACGGAATGATAGAGAGGGTAAAGAGAGAGGGGGGGTGGCAATATATCTCCGAAGTGATTTTCCTTACAAGATTGTAGCCTCATCCCCTCCTCAGTACTCGGCCAGTGCGGAGTTTCTTTTTCTTGAGGTTTGGGTTAAGGGGGTAAAGGTCCTTCTAGGTGTCGTTTACTGCCCTCCCACTGTTGACTACTTCACTGATTTGGAATCGGTCTTAGAATCCTTGGGGCCTGATTATGAGCATCACATCATCATGGGCGATTTTAACACTAATCTTCTCATTCCTAAATCTTCTAGAGCTATCAAGCTGCAGCACATTGTTGAGTCGGCTAGTCTCCATGTGTTACCTCTACAGGCTACACACCACAATGTAACTGTACCTGATACATTGCTCGATCTAATCCTTATCTCTTCTCCTTCTCTAGTTCGCTCTCATGGACAACTTCTTGCTCCAGCTTTCTCTCATCATGACTTAATTTATCTGTCCTATGCTCTTAGACCACCGAAATTGAAACCGAAAGTTCTGCACATGCGTTGCTTTGGGCGGGTTAACATTGATTTATTACGTGAGGATGCTGCTGGGATCGATTGGGGATTGTTGGCGGAAGCTGGGACTATCGATGAAAAGGTTATGGAGTTTAATAAGATGGTTGTAGGTCTATATGATACACATGCTCCCATTACGAGGGTTAAATTAAAGCGTCCCCCAGCACCATGGATTACGAGTGAGGTTCGCCTGGCCATGAAGCGTAGGGATCGGGCATTTTCTAAATTTAAAAATAATAGATCTGATATTAACTGGGGTCTATACAAGACTGCTAGGAATCGGTGTAATCAGGTGATACGCAACTCAAAACGCCGACACATCTTTGATAGCATTAATAACTCTTCACCTTCTGATATATGGAGATTTCTGGGCACACTGGGAATTGGGAAAACTAGGCAGTTGGAGTTGCCCAAGAATATTGAATTGGATGCTATGAATAGTCATTTCTCTTTCTCACAACCTATGGCAGATCAAATCAAGAGTCAAACGGTAGACTCTCTTGCTGGTTTTCCTGTTCCCAATTATGCTACTTTTAAATTTTCGCCAGTCTCGGAGGATGAGATCAAAAGGACCATTCTGTCGATAAAGTCGAAAGCAGTTGGCTGTGATAATATTAACCGCCGCATGATTACCACCATCCTAGAACAACTACTTCCTGCTATCTGTAATATTATTAATTTCTCCCTTGATTCTCGTCAATTTCCTAGTCTGTGGCGGAAAGCCTACGTGCGTCCCCTGCCCAAAATCACAAACCCTTCCCTTCCTAAGCACTTTCGTCCCATTTCTATACTTCCCTTTCTATCTAAGGTGTTGGAAGCTTGTGTGCAGCGCCAATTGTCTAGATTTATTCACCGCAACGCCATATTGAGTCCACTTCAATCTGGTTTCAGACCAGGGCATAGCACCACTTCTGCCCTTCTAAAAGTTACTGGGGATTTTAGAGACGGAATGGAAAAAGGAATGGTCACAGTGTTGGTGCTGGTAGATTTTTCCAATGCTTTCAACAGCGTCAATCACGACATTCTCTTGGCTATCCTAGCTTGCATTGGGATCTCATCTGATGAGCTGGAATGGTTTTCCTCTTATCTTCGGGATCGCCAGCAGTCAGTCTGTGTAAATGACACTTCGTCTCGTTGGTGTAACCTGGCTGCTGGGGTCCCTCAGGGCGGCATATTATCTCCTCTATTGTTTTCTATATTTATTAATTTTCTCACCTCTGATCTTCAGTGTGCGTATCACTTGTATGCTGATGACCTGCAGATATATTGTCAAGCTAGTGTTGATAATATCACGGAGGCAATTGATAGTTTAAATCGAGATTTAGTGGCTATAGGGGACTGGTGTGTCAGGTTTGGCCTTACAGTTAACCCAGACAAATGTCAGGGTACAATAATAGGAAGTTCTCGGATGATGAGTAGGCTGGAAGGTGTAAATCTGCCACATTGTATATTTAGAGCCCAGACCATACCAATTACGCAAACTGTCAAGAATCTAGGGTTGTATATTGATTCAGTTCTTGATTGGCGGGCTCAGGTTGCTAGTGTCAGCCAGAAAGTTACTGGAATTCTGCGAGCATTTTATAAACTAAAAAACTTTCTACCTGTTCGTACCAAGGTAACGCTTGTGCAGACGCTAATCTTCCCTATTATTGACTATGGTGATGTGTGCTATTTCGACCTGAATGCAGATCTGCTCAATAAACTTGATCGACTTCTCAATAATTGCATTCGATTCGTTTTCAACCTCAGAAAATATGATCACGTTTCCGCTTATCGGGATGAACTGGGTTGGTTGCCCATACGTCGCCGTCGTAGTCTGCGAGCGGTGACTATGGTCTATACAATCTTAAACTCTCCTAACGCCCCTACTTACTTAACTACTAATTTTCAACTTCTCTGTTCCAATCATGACAGAAACTTACGTTCTTCTAATAATCTTCTTCTTCGCTGTCCTACTCACAGTTCTAATTTCATACGTTCCTCTTTCGTGGTGCAATCTATTTTTTTCTGGAATGCACTTCCTCTTGAAGTTAGGAAGTCCACTAGTCGTGATTCTTTCAAGGAGAAAGTACGGCAGCTCTATAGTGTACCGTAATGAGAACTATAATAGTTCTTATAGTCTACTGTCATAGATGATGATTGGTATTAATATAAGTATATATTTATTTATATATGTATGTCTATGTATCCATGTATTTATGTCTAGGAATATTTTTATAATATATATATATATATATGTGTGTGTAATGTATTGATATGTATGTATATATAGGTAATGTGTTAATATGTATTGAATAATTACTTAAATATTATAATTTAGGAATATTCCATCATTCAATATTTTCCGTGAGATTTTGGAGCACCTACTTAAATCATTATCTCTGCATCACCCAGGTTGACTGGTAGAAAATGCCTAAGGCATTAAGTCCGCCTTGTACTGAGTGCTGAAGTTTTAAATAAATAAATAAATAAATAAATAAGGATTGACCCGAAGTCAAGGCCCAGCCAAGGAAGCAATTCGCTAGGTTCTTTTCCTAGAAATATTCTATGCCATGCTTCCTCATGAACATGGGTCCATTGCCACTTAGCGCCTTAGATAGTCAGTTCATTAAGAGAAGCCACAGCAGGAGCGATATTTGGTATGAACGAGCGGGAGTATTCAGCGCGACAACTGAATAGACGAATTTGTTTAGCATTTATTGTCGGTACCAGAGTTTTTACGCTTAACCTTTTTAGGGCTAGGACGCACTTGACCGTTCTGTACTAAATTTTTAGCATACTCAATTGACCGTTAAAAGAAAAGGCATTATTCTATGAGGATTGGAAATCCTGGTTAACGGAATGATATTAAGACTCTAAGCACAGATTAGTAAATAGTTACTGCTCTAGTGACAGAGCTTGGAGAGAAAACCTACGGTATTTACCACAGATATCAGAAAAATATGTACTGATAACGTCATCTATACAAACCTACGCTATACTACCTTTGTGGTCATTGTCTGAACTCAAGAGGTAATTTTATTTTTCTGGGTGTTTTTAAGTCATCTTCGGTATCAAGGTTACCTTATGCTATCTAATAAAAATAGATTTGAACCTACCAACACGTCTGAAGTAATAATCTTGTGAAATGTGACATTCAATTTCTACGTTAATTCTATTATCTAGAATCTAGACAGACTTAAGATGGTTTTGGTATTGTATGAGATTGACTCACGAATTAACAAGCGCTTAACCCCACTATCAAAGATGGTATTATTAATTACCTTACCTATCCTCACACGCATTGTGTTCAAGCTGGACTAGTTAAGAACAGAGTTCATATTATAGGTTATGTGCTTTTCGCGGCGATAGCAGGTACCAAATGGGTAAACGGCTTTTGATCAAAATGAATTAAATTCAAGTACTATAAGTTTGTTCGTATAACCGTTGCGTTGGCCGGGTTGTTGTCGCATTGGGAACACAAGTTTCTTTCAACCGTACGTTTATCCGAATCTGTTGTAGTAGCTTTAAAACGTCACTCACGAGAGGTATGACCGGACTTACTACAAAAATTACAGTAAGAAGCGTTTCCACTATCAATGGAATATTTTAACAGTTTCGGTGGTGGTTGTGATCAATTCGCGTTTGAACGCTTACATAATATAGAAGAGGTAACATAACCTATCATCGCTGCTACTGCATCGCAATTTCGTAACCACTAAGCTGGCAGACTAGCTTATGGTGGCCTCACCGTGGACGCGGTAACTAGCCAGTTGTCAACCTATGTTAGCGCGGCCCTTCAGCAGTCTAGTTATTTTCATACGTATATCGTAGTCACTTGATAACATAGTTAGTTTGAAACAAACAAAAAAAAAAACCATGATTACATCAATTTGCAGTCGCCAACGCGACGTTACCGCCTAGGTCATATGAGGGTAGAAACACATCGGTACTTAATCATAATTTTCTTTTGTTGTTTCGACAGGCGATCACTCATACATTACTTCACTGTGATCATATTAAAATAAAATTCGGGTGGTACATTACCCCTTTGCTGTTGTAGCTGTGTGACGGTGCTGGTGGAGGACTTACTAGCACCAGGCTCTCGCACAGCCGCGGAACACGCCGGCGCGCCCGTAACCGCGTGCGGCGCGTTGGTAAACTGGTACACAATCTTCGTAGCAAAGATCCTGAAAAATAAATAGTCTCGCACAGTATTTTGTAGGTAGTGATCCCACTTCTGATGTCGGAGTAGACATGCGGCAGCTGTTTTTAAAAAGCGCAGGCCCGCTGACCTGGAGTAGGTCATCGGGTCTGCTTTATGCTTTATTACACTTATAGATGGATATCTAGTTAAATAACAGTGAAATAAATACTTAGGCGGTATTTATTTCCGAAACACAGTAATCAAAACAAGCAAATGGAACACCAATGAAATAAAATCAAATGAAATGAAAAATCTTTATTCATGTAAGTCACAATCTACATTTACTGCCAGATTCGCAACGCAATAGGTAGAGCTGGAGAAAAAAGAACCTGGCAATAAAACTCCGGCCACTCTTTTAATTTCCATTAGGTTATTACAACATAATTTTTAATCCAAATTAAAACCAACATAGAATCTACTCACAATGTTTTCTCTCCAAATTCCAGCAACAAAAGTGAGCCCTCGGCCACAACCACTGTCTATTTATAAATCCCCGCCACTCAAATTGTTCTCACAAAACACGTGGCTTGATATTTAATGTTTTCTTTTTAAATCAAAGAAATGTGGTTCAATTTATTTTTGAGAAATAAAGTTATTAATTTAATTAGTCAAACAAACTGTTAAATTGAATGAAATCGTTAAAATACAAAGATTAATTCATTCTCAGTAAAATGAACATTGCCGGAACTATAGGAATAACAAAAATCCTGTTTTGATTAAAAACATTTTTAAATGTCGACAATATTCGTAATAATTGTCAATAAGAATTTAACAATAGTCTTTATTGTAGGTTCTTACGAACCTACATAGTCACATAACACTTAGGTAACCTAATTAGTTCAACACTACATCAAGTTATACAAATCAGTGTTAATAAATTCTACAACTATTTCTATTCGAACCTTATATCACAAAATAGTAAGGTATCAGTAAAGTTGCTCATTGTAATGGTTTTAATCTATTTATAATCAAATAGATTTTAATAATTAGTAATTCTCGGTGTGGCGACATATATAATCAAATAAGCCACTATTGGTCTTAGGCCTCTCCCGAACTACGCCAAAGTACACAGTACATGGTCCTTCGCCTGCCACATCTAGTCCCTCCATGCTATCTTTTCTAGCTCGTCGAATTTGAAAAGAAATGTAGTCTACGAGCGCTTCTGATATAATTGATAATTATATCACACTATCTCTCAGAAAAGTATTTACAATCTTATTATGATCGAGACTCCTCGACTGGTTGGAGTACTTGTTATGAATTTATCCTATTATTTGTACTGGAGAAGTACTGAATAAGATCGAGGAAAATTTAGTTCAAAAAAAGTTCAACTCACTGAAGCTATGATTAAGGAACTTTGAAAGAATGTGACTTATTTTATTATCAAATTTTATCAAAGCAAACTTGGTCAACTTGTACATTTATAAAACTTTTGATGGAATCGCACTTGTGAATAAGAGATGAGAATTTGTACAAAAACTAATTTCTCTCTACATTCTAAGCGACATCACTTGTTTTGCTACTTGTTGTAATATATTTTTCTTCTACCTCACTTTTTTGTCGTTCATTACGGCTTTTGTTTTTACTAAGGATTATGATAAATTATGAAATTCTTGGCACGAAGCCTCCTTTCATTAATCTTATGCAAAACTTACTCGCGGTAGAATTTGTCACTTTGTCGTTTCATTTATATACAAACACTAAGGATAAAGTCAAAGTTCACTCAAAGAGCTACTTAAAGTTTTTTACTTTCAATTGTGTATAGACTCAATTGCTTTGTGTAGAAAACCATACTAAGTTATTTTCTAATAACTTAACTAGAAACATTTTAAGCTTAAAGTTCGTTTATTACGAGAACGGGTAAGTAATGGATAGCATTAATTACAAATGAACCTTCTGAAATTAATCGTGGGTTATTGTTTTACAATCGTTTTATTTTCATATCTGACTGAAACCTTTTTGTTATCTATATATTCAAAATGTAAAAATATGCCATCAAAAACGAAACTTGTAAAAAAACCAAGTCTGCATCTCAGGTTCTTCTACCTTAAAAAGTAGATTCATGTAATACGAAGTCGGTTATTTAATTTGATCCCTATTTATGGGACCTGCTGTCTTAGGTTTTACGTAATTAGCTAAAATTACAACATCTAATTGTGGTCACAATATTATAGGTAGGTAATAATATTTTCAATATTAAAAATCTTTCATTCAATTCAATTCAATTCAATTTATTTGTTTATACTGTTGATTGTATGATTGTATTACAATTTATTTGCTTTGTAAACATAGGTAGGTACAAAAGGTGTTACATATAATTAGTAATTTCACTATGTTTTGCCATTAAGATAGCGTACAAATCTTATATTAAAAATTTAAAACAAAATTAGCTACACAATAGGGACATTAAACACACAATACAATTATCCTGGTAAACACTTCAAATAATAACGAAGTCAAATATATAGGTAATTCAATTTGGCACATTATTAGATTTATACTTACATCAAAATTACAATAATAATTTTCATGTATGTCAAGTAAAAAAAAATTTTTTACTTGACATACATGAAAATCATTCAATTAAAAAACAACAGAAAATAATAAGTACCACGGCAAAATTCAAATGATTGTGTTCTATTCATAAAAAGAGGTTGAGAGGTTTCTTTGTGTTTCATTGGAGTTTTTAACGCCACATATCACGTCGTCATTGTCTAATGATATGTTCCGAGTTGTGGATATGTTACATAATGGCGTATTATAGCGTTTTATTGTTGAGGAATTGGCACAACATAGATATTACCACAAGCGTTGGAGTCTTTTATAGTTTGGAAATGGGCTATAAATAGGAATAAATCATCCAGTAAACTACACATACTCACTTATAACGGTAAAGTTGACCTTCAAATTCCTCGTGGGACTGTTCTTGAAGTCCACCCTGCATCTGTAGACGCCAGCGTCCGTGGATACTACATTATCTACGAACAGGACAGCTGGGTTGGCTGCTGCTCTGAAGTAGGCTCTTTTCCAGAACCCTGAAGGTGCTGACCAGAGCTTTGGTTGCGAAGCTAGCCGACCACGGACGTCGTAACTGTTGAACAAAGAGGAAGAAAAAAGTGAGCATATTATTTATGTTGTTGATTGATGGCACTTGATGGAACTTGCTGCACATAATTATTGAAATTCGACACTTGTACTGTTTCACAAAATTAATAATTATACCAGACCGGTTTCGCCTTACGGCATTCTCAAAGGTTCAGACGACTAGATACTGTATTGAAATTATTCAAACAAAAACATATTTAGATGACTAGATCCTGTGTCAAAGTGAGAATACCTACAACACGTATATGGACTTTGAGGTTTTGGAGGGTCGCTTCACACCATGATGGAATGCTCCGCGTGGGTGCAGCAGCGCCAGGTCTTCGTGCCAAATCTGGACATGTAGATTCACTTGCTGAAGACCATGATGAGAGCAATGGTCTACCTTATTTTTTTCGAGCAGGTCATACCTACTTGTAAAAGCTGCGGGGAGAGAGCAGGAGAGAAGTCTCCCACGTGTCACGTTCACGCCGCAGACATGTCTTCACCCAGAAATATCAGCCTTTGGGATGGTTTGAAGTTTTTATACTTTTTATTCTACGGTCCAAATGAATTATGGATTCCCCAGGATTGATGAATTATTCATAATCTCGATAATTAAGTCATTCAACATTATTCAAGCCTTATTTTCTTTATAAATTAGGTAATGCAGCATGTATAAAAACATGTATTACGACAGTAATCTAAATCTTTAAAGAAGTTAAGGCGATGTAAACCACTTTGTGGATTACGCTATAAATATCGCAGTCTAGCCCTGAAGATCACCTTGAAGGTCGATACGTGGGCTGACAGTTTTAAACGTTTTATTACGAGTTACTTGGAAATATTATACAATTCAACTACAATTTGAAATATCAGAGTATCTAAGTTCTAGGTTAGAATAGGGATAAATGGAGGTAAAACCTATTCTACGAGTACGTACATGTCTTGCGTTATTACGTAGACGTGAAGTGACAACTTTGTTGTTGTTTATATATTTGTTTTTTTTATTTTATTTGAATGAGAATTGCGACCACGGATAAACGTGAAATTCGACACAGTTAAAGTGCATATCCAGAAGAAGTGCATTACGTTTAAAAAAAACACTGTCGAATTTTGACAACCTAGGTCTTTTGATTCGCAAGAGCGCTTCACATTTTTGGTGACTCTATTGAAAGTATACTCAACAAGAGCCTTGTGCGACGAGCTTTTTCCATTAAACTAGCGGACGTCACGCGGTTTCACCTGTGTAGCTACCGTTACCATGGGAATATGGGAATAAAATATAGCCTATGTTACTCAGAGTAACAGTAACTTTCTAATGCTTAAAGACTTCTTGAAATCGGCACAGTAGTTTTTTGTTTATTCATTACAAACATACAAAAATATAAATTTTTACTCTTTATAATTAGTGTAGGGGTGTGTAGTGGGGCCCTACCAACACCTCCGGGCCCAAGTCAACCTCACGTGCAAGCTCGTGCACCTGCTGAACAACGGACGAGGCTCTGACGTCGGCGGTCCATTTCAACACGGCGATGGGCTCACCACCTGTTACGTGGGACCGAATTGTACACGGTGAAATGTGGGCCGGTATAGGCCTCTGCCTACCCCTTCGGGGATAAAGGCGTGAGTATATGTATGTATGTATGTATATAATTAGTGTATGCAGCAGCACTCACATTATCGATACAAACGCGTTCACGGAGCCACTACTGCACGTGTTCAATGGCTTTCATGAAGCATCAGGCATAAAAAGAGTTAGAAAAAGTCTTAAGAGTTACTTTTTCTAGCCTCCTTTTTTAGGGTTTCGTACCCAAAGGGTAAAAAGGGGATCCTATTAATGAGACTTCGATGTCAGTCTGTCTGCCTGTCTGTCCGTCATGATGCTGTATCTTAGAAACCGTGGTAGCTAGAGAGTTAAAATTTTCATCGATGATGTATTTCTGTGGCCACTATGTCAACAAATACTAACATCAGAATTAAGCGGGCTCCCACTCCCAGAGACCTTATTCTTAGCATTTCATGGATTCCCCGTGCGGGTTCCGGGTCCATGGCGTGGCACAGAGGGGACACCCCGATGGTGGCGTTTTGGACTTGCGATCAATTTGAGTAGGTTTAGGGTACAACAACCGTGATTTTTGCCGTTTTTGAAACTCTTACTCGAGTTGGCGAACGACTCGCACTTGGCTGGTTTTATTTTAAAGTTAATAAAAATACAGAATTTGTGTTGTCAAGAAATTTAACATGCACGTTTTAAGTACTTTAATTTTCAACCGATGCAATTGTGACAGATTATTAATAATTTTCGCAAGTGGTTATATTGTCCGATATTAACTCTATTACAAGCTTTTGCTGGACATTTTTACTTTAATTCAAAGAATTTCACAACGCACGACGGTGTACTTTAATCTAATATATAAAATTCTCGTGTCACAGTTTTCGTTGCCATACTCCTCCGAAACGGCTTGACCGATTCTCATGAAATTTTGTGAGCATATTGAGTAGGTCTGAGAATCGGCCAACATCTATTTTTCATACCCCTAAGTGACGGGAATAACATTTCATGCGGGCGGAGCCGCGGGCATCAGCTAGTTATAGTATAAAATTCTAGTTCTATACATTCCTTACCTGTATAGAGGTTCTCCATCAGACTCTTTGAACCACAGAACCATAGACACGTGGTCTCCTGCCGCCAGCGGCTGAATGTCGCAGGGTAGGGCTGCTTTCTTGCCCATCACGCCCTGCGCGTGAGCCATTGGGACTGTAACAAAGGGAAAATGATACTATCACCAAAATTGATCGTACTTTCTGGTCTAATTCTAATACTGTTAAATGGCGTTTTAAGGCAGTGAAGAATATCAGTTGATGTCGGTACGGTTTTGTAGCTTAGTTGGCAGAGCATTGCCTTAGTTTAAGTCAATGTCACGGGTTCAAGGCACGTCTGAAATAAATTTTTAAGTTATGGTACCTTTCCATTCAAACAAAGATCTTTTTCGCTAACAGCTTGGTCTACTGAGAGTTTCAAAATTAGTCATTGTGGTAGACAGCATAAACTAAGGTCAGCTCTGAAATGGGTGCCCTCTTGAGGCATTTCCGTGCCACGGGAGGCAAGTTAAAATGTTAGTGTTAAACAAGTTGGAAAATGGATGACATTTGCGCTGTTGGCCTTACTACAACATGCAACCGGGATTAGCAGTCAGATGATAATGACGATGTTAAACTTTCATGCATCTACGTCCACGTACCCCCATCCATAACAGAGGGATAAGTATGTAATAAACACATACTGAAACAAAAAAAACTCGGGATACCTGTCGCCATTTATCTACCGTAACTGAGGGGGCTGTCGCAAGCTCTAGGGGACCATTAACCTCTTATAACACAGTGTTACCTTACATTATACGGCCAAAAAAGTAAATACATATTTTAATTTTGCAATATTAAATTACCGCACTCGTGTGGGAGTTTTGTGAAATGACTCTTATAAATTATTTGATAGCGTTGATTATACAGAGCATTAATATAGGTATAACATAAAAGTAACTATGTTTAATGATTGTATATATTTTTATGTTGTCCTTAATAATAATATTAAAGTCACTATGTTTATTATTTTTAATATTTAGGTCGCCAAATTGACGTCGCCACCAGCCTGATGGAAAGTCGTGGCACATCTAGCGATTGGGAGCCACTTCTGACAGTGGTCCTCAAGTTGGCAGCCCTGTGATGTGCCTCTTCACGCTCCTCTTGAAGAACGGCAGGTCGTTCCATGTTTTTATAGTTCGACAGAGGAACGATCTTTTGAAAAGCTCATTTCTGGCGAAGATTCTCTCCACTGTGTGTGAGTGGCATCTTTGCCCGGCACGTGTTGTTCGGGATCGAAAAGGAGAGGGTCGGATCAAGTTAAAGAGCTCTTCAGAACATTCGCCGTGATACATTCGACAGAAGGCAGCCAAGGACGCTATGGTTCTTCCTTGCGCCAACGGATCCACCTATGTGTAATAATGTACGTAATACGTTAGGTACCTACTATAAATGTATTCTGAAAATTAGTAGGTAAGTTAATAAAGTGTAATCGATTGCTTCGTTAAAGTGACAACTCGTAATATCCTAATATCATCCCATCACATCACCATCACCAATATCTTACGTAATGTTTTTCACAAAGTTCTAAAACTATACTGACGTGTTGGGTTGTCTTACAGACGTTCAAACTATGAGTTTGATTAAAATGTCTGTATGTCTGAAAATGTTAATAAAATTTCACAGCCCTGTGTGAAACCTAACTAGCCTTCTTCCTCGTGAACAAAATCACAGTCACATATATAAGTATAAAGTCCAGCTCGAAACGTGGTAGATATTTTGGTGGACACGGCATTCGGCGATGCCTGACAGTCAGCCGCGCGTGAACGCCACAGTCCACAGTCGCACGGTATATCGTGTCGCTAGCAGACCGACCAAACGCCCCGTATCTAGTTACCTAGGGCAGCACGGCCTCCATTGAAGGGGCACATACAGGTATGTATAGGTAATTATGTTGATTCTTGATTCTTTCACCACCAAAGATAAATATTAGTATTACATACAGATAGGCCACAGGCCCTGCTGCGCCACAGCTGTCATTATAGTTGATGGACGTGTTGAGGGAACATTTGCTTAGCATTATTGGTCAAACGCACACAATCAAGCTGGAGTTTCCGCCCTGTGATACCACTACAAAAATAATGGACTGTCACTAGGTACGTTACGTAGTAGTATGTGAAATTGATAGTAGCTAAATGGTCTAAGGTCACTTTGGAACTAACTCAAAACAAATACACTCATTATTTCAGACACACATTTATACTATACTAGCTGATGCTTGCAGCTTCACCTGCAAAGAATTTATTTCAGCCAGATTCGTTAAGTCGTTCTCGGGTGAAAGAGTAACAAACATCCACACACTCACACTCACACTCACAAATTATCGCCTTTATAATTATTCGTAAGTTTTCACGACTTGGGGAAAGTCTCCGTATTACGCCTGCCATTATACCATCAGAGTCATAAGTGGTGTTGCTCTATGCCCGTATCCTAGTTACCCACACTACTTACACTGCGGACCAATCTCAAATGAAATGCTTTAAAACCCTTTATAGCTTTTACGGTGTTCTATCTGTGGAGTTGAAGTTTAATGTAGTAATTACGGTAGGATTACATGCAGTTAGCTAAGAAATTAATGGATGGATAAAGTTAAGTAGAGTAGACCTCGCGAGAAATTTATTGTTTACAAAGTCACCCCGGAAAATAATTTGAAAGAGGGTAAAATAATAATCCTTAGGATAATTTTAAGGTGTTTGAAAAGTACCACTAAGTTGGAGATACACTTGCTAATAATAGTTTGAGTACAACTCGTGTGGGGACGGGGCACCTTGTGGCAACGGGAAAGAATCCAAAATGTCGCTACCCCAAATCACCCCGAATGGTGTCTTAAGAGGCAACTAAGAGAACACTTTTGCAAAATGATCCATTGCGTAGAGAAGGAAAACTTGAAATGAAACCCGGTTGTTAGTAAAATGACAATGGTTGAGCCAAGTTCCCTTCAACTTGGCTCAACCATTGTCATTTTCTAACAACCGGGTTTCATTTGAAAGAGAGTAAAATAATAATCCTAAGGATAATTTTAAGGTATTATAAAGGTACCACTAAGTTGGCGATAAGCACTTTCCATTTAGGTATGGGCGGCTTAAAAAAAATCTACCGCGGATTGCCACGACATGCGCCTGTACATTGCATCACGGCATTAGGCTCCCCACACATTACTTGGGACATAAAAATTATAAGGTGAAATATGGACGTACACAATGCCTCTGTCTACCCCTTCAGGAATAAAGCTCTGCTTTGTCCATAAATTATACTTTTTAAACTTACCTGCAGACTGTTCGGGTAGTAAGTAGATACCTATTGTTTTTCGTAGTATAATTTATAGACGACCTAATTAAGGGTCTTGCTCTCGATCCTAAATGTGGGTTGGACAAGACCAAAAGTTGTTAGCAGACCGATCTTTGGGAAGGTTTACCAGACATGAAATTATTTAATATCTATTTATAATTTCAACTGAGTATGTTTCAAACATTTGGCTTTAAAGTGTTTTCTCCAACCAATTTACCTTTGATATCGCCATTATAGAACATTTTTTTTATACTACTTAGGTGGCAGACAAGCTTACGGCCCACCGGATGGTTGGTAACCGTAGCCTATAGACGTTTGCAACACCAGAGGCGCTACACACGCGTTGCCGACCCGAGCGCAGGTTGTGACGACCCGCAGTTGAAATTTTTCAAGCCGCCCGTAAGGCCTTCAACTTGGCTTAACGACTGTCATTTTACTGACAACCGGGACCAACGGCTTATCGTGCCTTCCGAAGCACGGAAACGCTCGTAAATAAATGTCACAAAGTGGTCCACATGGTGGTCACCCATCCATATCCGGCCATAGTAAATGTTGCTTACTGCAGTGATCGTTTACAGAACACTGAATCTGCGGGGCCACGAGCGCTTCAAAATATATAAAAT
This sequence comes from Miltochrista miniata, assembly GCA_933228765.1. NCBI lineage: Eukaryota > Metazoa > Arthropoda > Insecta > Lepidoptera > Erebidae > Miltochrista > Miltochrista miniata. The sequence continues at coordinate 1,016,270 of OW121764.1, forward strand.
AGCTCGTAATCATTTAATCAGCCTAAACGATCAGTTAACTGAATCAAGACTGTTCACCTTTTTAACCGACTTCAAAAAAAAGGAGGAGGTTCTCAATTCGTCTGTATGTATGTTTTTTATGTATGTCAAGCAATAATTCCGTCAATTTTAGACAGATTTCAAAATTTTTTTTTTTGTTGAATAGGTCAGGATCTGATGAAGGGATCTAGGAGAAAACGAGGGCAACCACCGAAAATTGTAGGGACAACTAGTGCGCATGTTAACTTTTTAATTAGGTGCTTTAATGTTCTACATTTTAATGAAGGTCTGGCGTCGATCTGATGATAGAGTCGAAAGACAGTCGAGGGCATTCCTAAACAATTTACATCAGTTATCTTGTGTTTGGGCTTGATTGATTTGTATTGATGAGAACTTTACACCTAGATTGATAGATCCAACTTCAAAAAAAAAAAGAAAGGTCTCAATGTTTTATGTATGTTCACCGTCAATTATAGACGGATTTCAATTTGTTGAATAGGGTTTACTTCTGAGGTGGTCCTATTATAACCAGGTTAGGATCTGATGATGGGATCCTGGAGAAATCGAGGGCAACCACCGGAAATTATAAGCACAACTAGTGCGTTTGTTAACTTTTTAATTTAGTGCTTTAATGTACTACCATTAATAAAGGTCTGGAGTCGATCTGATGATGGAATCAAAAGAGATTCGAGGGAATTCCTTAATGATTTACAGCAGCTACCTTGTGTTGGGGCTTAATTAATTTGTATTGATGAGAACTTTCACCTAGATAGATATATTTTTCCGTTCACCCGTCACTTAAAATAATGAAAAAAAAAAAAATTAATAAAAAATACAACCGACTTCCAAGAAATCCTGAAAAATAAAATTTACTTAGCACAAAGTAATATGTAGTTGATTTATCAGATTTTATTCAATATAATATTGAAGTTGGTGCCATGAATAATACCTCCCTAAACCTATGAATTTACTCGGCGCCGACTTCAATATGATATTGAATAAAAAATCTGACAAATCAACTACATATTACTTTGTGCTAAGTAAGTTTTATTTTTCAGGATTTCTTGGAAGTCGGTTGTATTTTTTATTGAAAATTTTTTTTAATTGCTACTTACAAGCACTCTTATTCAATGGAATCTTGATTATATTCACAAATAATAGGTACAATTTAATAATCTACATTTTGATTACGGGGAATGGGGTACTTACCTATTTATATTATGAAGATAAAATCGGCGAATATGTGTAAGCTATGTAATGATTCAGTAGACAACAACATAGGTACAACCAAGCCTATATCGCCGAGAGGATAAACATGGTGAGTTACACCTGTAACTATTCCGTAATTAGAATCCAAATCTCTAAGTTTTGTCTTTGGGTAGCTACTAATATTGCAAGTTGAAATAAGTTCTTTTTTCATTATGCAAGAATGGACGAAGCTAGCGACAGTGAGTAGGGGGACGAAACAATGAGAGTAGTATAGATGGTAAAGAAAGCAAAATAAATAAAATTTTACATTCATCGAATATTCAAAGATGATAATACTATTATGCTATATCTTGGTAGTATTGTGAATAGCTATTTGTATTCTTATTGCTTCTCAGTAGCTGTTCTGTATCCTTAACTTCTGCCTTATATACCCTAGTTTACGTTGTTCCGCTGAATACAATTTTCCATTCTAGAGTAGGTACTGTTTAAAGTACCTAACTGAATTGAATATTGGTTGAATATTGTTGATCAAAGGGTTGCATTTATGTTGTGATGGTAGGTACACTAAAATTATTATTGTATTAAATACTTTTTTCTTCTATAGGCTTAAAAGCTGGCTGCTCTCGATTTTGTTTGGTAAGCAGGTAGGTTCCCAGCTTATTGCAGTCACGAATGTTACGTCAGGGTACTCCTACTGAAGATTCATTATCAAATCTGAAGGGGTTTAAACTATCGAAAAGTCGGAAAAGCCGCTATTGCTAATTTGGCTGAAAAAGTCATTTGCAGGAACAGTTAGTAACAAGAAGACGTCAAAACCAAACGACATTAAAATACCTATCACAATTTAATACGTAGAGAGTATTGGGTCTATTAGCAACTTCGGTATTAAGATTGTGATAATGATAACGGTCTTGTTCTGTTCGGAATAACACTTTGGCAAATAATGTAAAATATGGAAGGTACTCGTATTTCGACTCTCCCGTCTTATTTTCTAGCAGTCGAATTGGCCCCGCCTATGCCTGTATCTAAGCTGCATACTACGATTTGTTATTTATTGCAAAATAGAATCGAAGTCTGCGAGTAATAAATTTAATGACAATAATTTATTTGAAGCCAATATTAAATAAACCGGCCAAGTGCGAGTTGGACTCGCCCATGAAGGGTTTTGTAGCAGCAAGTAACATAATATAAAAGTTCTTATAGTTCGTTGTAACTTTGACTAATGTTACACGTTCGCAGTGGTAGTGATTTCATTAACCGGAAATTGCGGTTTATGACGTATTAAAAAAAACTACCAGCTCGATCTCGTTTAAACTAATTTTCGTTGGTAGTTTTTATGGCAGTGTACATCATATATTTTTTTTAGATTTATCATTCTCTTAGTTTAGAAGTTAGAGGGGGGGGGACACACATTTTTCCAGTTTGGAAGTGTCTCTTGCGCAAACTATTCACTTTAGAAAAAAATGATGTTAAAAACCTCCATAGCATTTTTTAAGACCTATCTATAAATACCCCACACGTATGGGTTTGATGAAAAAAAAAATTTAGAGTTTCAGTTCTGAGTATGGGGACCCCCAAAATTTACTGCTTTTTTTCTAGTTTTATATAAGAATCTTAATGCGGTTCACAGAATACATCTAGCTACCAAGTTTCAATAGCATAGGTCTTATAGTTTCGGAGAAAAGTGGCTGTGACACACGGACGGACAGACAGACAGACGGACAGACAGACAGACAGACAGACAGACATGACGAATCTATAAGGGTTCCGTTTTTGCCATTTGGCTACGAAACCCTAAAAAACATAATATAATTTTATGTCAACGATTTATATTCCCAATATAGTTGGTTCACTCCAACATGTCCATCTATCTATCTATCATTGACTGGCCTCGAGGTCCAGTGGTGTACCTGACTACGGCTACGGAGGTCGTGGGTTGAAATCCCACCCAGGACAAATTTCTTTGTGTGATGAGCATATTGATTTGTTCTGTGCCTGGGTGTTAACTTATCCTATAATTATGTTTGTATTTAGAAAAATATAAGTATGTCTATCGGTCGTCTAGATCCCATAGCACAAACTTATAGCCTAATTTGGGCTTAACGATGTTGTGTGAGAATATCCAACAATATTTATTTATTTATCTATCAGCTCTAGAGCGGGATAAACACGATTACAAGGTAAAAAATATCGCCCAAGTGCGATTTGCACACAAAAAATCGAACATAAAAATGTCAAAAAATCACGTTTGCTATTATATTGGAGTTCCCTTAAATAAAAGTTATTTTTGGTATTTAGTACGTGTTCTTATAGCAGCAACAGACATACATCATCTGTGAAAATGTACGTTTGCGACAAGCAACCTGGCGAGAGATAGACGGGTTGACAGATACACCCATAGACGGACAGCGGAGTCTCAGTAACTGGTGGCGTTTTACGCTTTGGATGTGAAACCCTAAAAAGTAGTAACAGCTGTAGTAGGTAGGTACTTTAGTTAGTACTTAGTAGGGACATAGACCTAGTCCAGTTTTAACCCATATATGCCCAGAACTATTTTTGTCTCCGATTTCTTTCATTTTTGGATAAGTGGAAGGGCCCCAATGGATATTGTAAGTGAAAATCGGAGGTGGCACTTAGAGAAATATGTTTTTTTTAATGGGTCAAAAACGACCAATTCAAACGACCAGTCAAATGTGCTTCTTAGTAAATAATGAATGAAGATAACAAAATATTGTTAAATATGTATTTATTTATCGACATATTGAATATAAAAATTAAGAATCATAGGGATCAGCGTATAGGCTGTAGGCAGTAGCCCAATCTGGTGGCAGCAATCCACATTTTGAAACCAAATCTTATTGGTTCCCTTTGATGTGTTGTTTGCAACCATTCCTACCATAATTAGGTAACCATAGATTCATCGATGCTAATCTGATACTAAAGAAATTTGGCATTTAACAGGTCAATCATCGGGCGTACTTTTGCCATCTTATCATTTTCTGGCAGTTATGATATGATATGATATGATATGATAATATTTATTCACATATAAATAGAGTACATTAGGTGTTCACTAGTTACATAGATTACAGATCTTCTATTTAGCCACACAGGCACGTAAGATATACATAAACATTAGTTACAATCATGTCACGCAGTAACATCAGTGATCAGACAATTTATCATGCACAGAAATGAGACACTTGCATGCAATTAATAAACCTAGATACTAGCACATTTCCTTAATTTCATAAAACGCACTCTCTATTAGCCAGGTTTTAAGTTTTTTCTTAAATTGAGTCAGTGGTAGATCCTTAAAGCATTGCGGTAATATATTGTACAATTTTATGCACATAGCATAGCAATTTTTCCGGTACATTACAGTTCTTGGCACAAATTTATGTACCAGCCTATTGGGATTCCTTGTATTTCGTGGGTATATGTCCTTCGCGGTGACAAATAGCGAAGGATTATGTTTTACAAATACACCTATCTCGATAATATACATTGAAGCTAAAGTCAGTATACCAAACTTTTTGAAATAGGGTTTACACGATTGATCAGGAGAAATTCCAGCTATGGCTCTAATACAGCATTTTTGAGAAAGAAAAGCTCTGTTAATGTGTGTAGAATTACCCCACAATAGCAGCCCATATTGTAAAACAGAGCTCACGTAACCGTGGTAGGCCAACATGGTCGTTTCAAGTGTAGAAGTTTGCCTTAATCTACTTAAAACATATACAAATTTATTAATCTTATTACATACTGTATTTATGTGCTCACTCCAGTCAATATGCTCATCTATGGTTATTCCCAAAAATTTTACACTGTTACTTTCATGTATATTAATGCCATTATACATTATTTGTCTATCTATTTTCTTTGTCTGTTTACTATGAAATTGTATAAAGTTAGTTTTTGTCAAGTTTACTGCAAGATTATTAAAATTTAACCAGTCCATAATTCTGGCTAATGTGTTATTAATTTCGTCATCATAATTTGTCAATTCATTACATGTCAATATTACAGAAATGTCATCAGCAAATAAAATACATTCATAATTTGTTATGTCAGGAAGGTCATTGATATATAATAAAAACAACAAAGGTCCAAGCACGGATCCTTGAGGAACCCCGCATTCATTTGTTTTATATGTTGACTTATATTGAATTTTTGTAGAGGCTTTGTCTATATTGCTAATTTCTACGCACTGTTGCCGATTTTTTAAGTATGATTCCAACCAATCGAAAGCAGGCCCACGAATTCCATAGTTTTGCACCTTTTGTAGTAGCAATTTGTGTAATACAAAATCAAATGCCCTAGACATATCAAAGAAAACAACTATGGTAGGGACTCTTTTGTCGACATATGTTGTCACTTTATGGATCAGGTGGAATGCTGCTAGTGTTGTAGATTTCCCCCTTTGGAATCCATTTTGTTCTGGTTTTATTACACTGTACTTATTAAAAAATCTGGTTAATCTGCTATGCATCGCCTTTTCAAATACTTTTGAAAACACGGGAATGAGGGTTATAGGCCTATAATTTGACATATCTTTTTTTTCCCCTTTTTTATAAAGGGGTTTTATAAGTGATTTTTTAAGACGTTCGGGAAATATTCCCTGTTCGAAAGACAGGTTTATAATATATGTTAAAATAGGAGATATAGTTCAGTTCAGTTCAGTTCAGTATTATCTGTCGCGTAAAAATAACGGAAAAACCTCTTCAAATCTTTGCGGAGCATACTTTTTGCCGCAAGGATGTTATGAGTATCCTCATTGCTTCCCCAGTACATGCGGTGGCGTCACGGTAACGGAACATAATCAGACAAAATAATAATAGGAAATAATAATAATAAAAAAAACAAAAAAACAATAAACTTCTTGGTCTGATAGAGAGAAATTCATATTTCCCGATTGAATAGCATATCAAAAACTAAGTGAACAATTTCTTCACGATCAAAAAAAGTTGAAAGTGTTCGATAGGATCACTATTTTGAGACAACGTCAAAACAGCCCTGAGAGTGGTATAGGCCACTCACGATTTGTCCTTAGAAAGATCTTTCTTCATCCACCCGCTTGGCGTTAAATAATTGCTCCTCTCCCCCTTCCTCGGGATCTCCCACTTCCTCCTCTGCACCTTATTTGTTCCAGTGGTAATGGAGGTATAACATGAAGCTCATCATCTTCACTGGACGCGGTTTCCGCAGTAATTTGACGTCTATAAGTAAGACTTGCCGGTGCAAGTAGCTGTCGACGAGATAAGTGATGGAAAAATATTTTTTTTTTTCGTCCCCTGAATCACCATCTGATACCTTGCCATCGCCGGGAGAGTTAATAAATATATCAACACCCAGTATAGCATCGTTGGAGTCCCAATTTTCCAACAGTTCTATGATATCATTCGTGTTAAGCGGTCCCCCAGACCTAATTTACATTAGTTACACTTTTACCCAAGGGCTCAATAGCGACCCATCAGTGTTTTGACAGCTATATCTTTGTAATAAAATAAATATTTTATACCCGCATTTACTGTTATTGAGAAGAAGAACTATCTAATATTATGAAACATTAATTACTTATTAGAAATTTTTGTACGAAAAACTGTGTTACTTACATTTTTATCAGCAGAGTCGGATTTTTTTGTCGGAAAAATCAAATCATGAAAACAACTGTCTCTACTGACAACAAACTCCCACCCAATCCAAGTATTTTCATTTTATTTGGTAGACGGACTTTGATATATTGATAAATCGCACTAGGCATTGAAAATAAGCGTTTTAAAGGGACGAAATAGCTCGTTAACCAAAACCTGTTTTTTAGAACAAAAACGACCCGCTGGGCATATATGGGTTAAGACAACGAGAACCATCTGTTATTTTATGTCATATTCTAATAGTTGCTTTAAAAGATAATTAATTAGGACCAAGCTACTTCGTGCTAACGGAAGACCACTATGAACCCTAAACCAAGACAATTTCGAAGCGAGTTTAAGAGTACAAGACTAGTTATATTTAATCCAAGAGAGTTAGAAAAGATGTTTAACTAACAGAGATCTAATTAAGTTAGCGGGTTAAGGAAATGTACCGTTTTTGTTTGACTTGGAACCCGTAGTTTGATTGAGACATTATTTGTCTTTGTTCAAAGTGTTTTCAATACAAAATGCAGCTTGGTGTTTTATGCTAGCACTAAGCTTGGGTACTTCTTACACATTTTTAAGTAACTTTGAATCTCAGAGTACAATTTTATTGGCTGCCGAGTGGTGGGCAGTCATTTGGAGCTGTTGAAATTAAAATAAGGTGAGAATAAAGCACGTCTTTAGCTCTCATATTAATGCAAAGATCGTCGGATGAGTTTTTTGGTTTACTTTAAAACAGAAACTTTTTATTAAACTTTTAGTATGAACTAGAAACGGCTACGGAGCTTTACAAGAGCTAACTTATAGGTACTTTCCGCGAATGGTAGCTGTATTAAGTTCATAACTTGGCGTTCTTAGTTAACTTTAAGCATGTCCCTGGAGCTCACATCTTGAGGCGTTGTAAAAGTTTACCTGAATTGGAAGATTCTGAAATTATTCTTCTTATCAAAAATGTATTCAAAATGGTTTTTGTTACGGAACTGAAACCGAGGTGGCTGTTTTATTACTGTACCAATGACCTCGAAAGAAATACCACCATTTGAGGCAGTCTTCATTTACCTATGTTGGATATTCTGAAGAAGCTGAATGAGGGTCACCTTCGCTGGTAAAGTTGAAGAGAAGCAGGAGAGATAGACGCATTTGATGTGAAGGAAAATCGCCGACCTTACTAAGAGACATATCGACAACGCGGTCGGGCAGTCGGTTTATAGCGATTTGGCGTTCCTAGTTAACTTTAAACATGTCCCTGTAGCTCACAACTTGTGGTGTTATAAAAGTTTACCTGAATTGGAAGATTCTGAAATTATTCTTCTTATCAAAAATGTATTCAAAATGGTTTTTGTTACGGAACTAAAACAGAGGTGGCTGTTTTATTACCGTACCAATGACCTCAAAAGAAATACGAGTACCAGCATTTGAAGCAGTCTTCATAAACCTATGTTGTATATTCTGAAGAAGCTGAATGAGGGTCGTCGGGTCACCTTTGCTGATAAAGTTCAAGAAAAGCAGGAGAGGTAGACCCATTTGACGTGAAGAAAAATTGCCGACCTTACCAAGAGACATATCGACAACGGTCGGTCGGGCAGTCGGTTTACAGCGATTTTTATTATTTTGACAAATACGTAAATGATTTTCAACACTGCAACAGGATCAGATGGTGAGCCTATTACGTGTGCAAAATATAAATATACCTCTGCCTGCCTCTTTGTAAAATAAGGAGTGACTCGGACTATTATTATGCTATCAAAGCTTTAAGCAAAGGTAAATTAAACCAAATTACTCGCGATGGGAAAAGGCAACTATAAAACTGGTTTTAATTGACTTTTGTTTAAAATCTTTCATGGGCATAAATAAAAGTGTTTTAGTAACGAAACAAATTGGTCGATAATTGATGAATTGATAGAAAACAGTACCATCCTTTTTATACCTACGCTAAAATAAAAGGTATTTTTTTTTCAAAATATTTAGTTTATCACATGGAATTTTTGGTCAGCTCTACATAGTGATGACGCCCGGGGGGGGGGGATCTTTTTCCAATCTATTTTTTTTAATGTAGAAGTTGTGATTTTGTTTTGGTTATTATAGTGTGTAGGACCGGTATTGATTAAAACTAAATTTATGTTTTTAGATTTTTTTATTAATAGTAGGTAGAGCAACAATCATGTCATAATCATTCAGTGGTACGACGAAGAATGATAATTCCTTGTCGTGTCACTGGTGGAACAAGTTGGTGGCACGACGAGGATAAAGGGGACTTCCCTGCTGCGGGCGCCGTTCCACCTTCAACTTCATCATCATCATCATCATGGTCACGCCTTTATCCCCGTAGGGGTAGGCAGAGGCATATTATATGCCCACATTTCACCTTTGTATAATTTGTCCCACGTAATAGGTGGTGAGCCGTATTGCCGTGTTTAAATGGACAGGCGCAGGTTGTGACTGCCTGCTGTTGAAATAAAGCCTTCAACGTAGCTTAACGACTGCCATTTTACTGGCAACCGGGACCAACGGCTTAACGTGCCTTCCGAAACACGGAAACGCTCAAATAAATGTCACAAAGTGATCACATGGATGGTCACCCATCCATGGACCGGCCATAGTGAAAGTTGCTTACTGCAGTGATCGTTTACAGAACACTGAGTCCGCGGGGCCACGAGCGCTTCCCTTCACTTCACACCTTCGCTTACCTTCAACTTACACAAGAAAAATATTTACAGTTTTTATATTTTAAAAATCTTGGATATTTTTAGGGTTCTGTACACAAATTTGTGCCGTTTGTCTGTCGATCTGTTTGCTACCAGGCTGTATTTCATTAACCGTGATAGCTAGACTGTTGATTTTCACAAATGATATAATTTCTGTAGTGATCATAAAACATGTCTTATTACCCGAACTGCCGAAGGAAGGAGGGTAAAGTTTTTCGAGACTATGTATGTATGTCCAATTCTTTGTCCCGTCCTACAGCCTAAACGGCTTGACGGATTTTGACATGCGAGGAGTTTTTAACATTACTCTCTACTATTAAGCAATTATTGTAAAAAGAGTAAACTGCAAATTTCTCTAAATAAAAATTTTCATTAAAACAGTTATTTATTTTCTCATTTCTCAAAAATCAAACTTTTTCTAGCGTTTTAAATACGCTGTGAAACCTATCTATCTAGCGTTTTAGGTCATCTGAACCCGACAAGCAGCGTCACATGTAATTTGTACGAGTTGACAGCGAAATTCAGACCAGCCTTACAAATGGGAGTTGATAAAAAATCTCTCTTGATACAACGAGAACATGATTTATCTAATCAATCGTGCTCCTGAAAATAAAACCGACTTGTGACATGTATGCGAAACATTAAAATAATTTACTCATATTATAGGCATACACATATTATTGCCAACAGTTATAGCACGACGTTGCTTAAACTATCAATGAAATAATTATTGTTGTAGACATTATTGCGCATTGTGTAGCGCGTCTGGTGATGTTTTACCTGCGTCGGCAATATTCTCGTAGATGAAGTAAACGTAATCATTAAACTTGCTAATTAGCGCAGTCCCATGGGAATTGCCTAATTACGAGGAAGATTCTTATCAGCCGAGGGATTTATTATGAAGGGTAATTACACACATTTCAGGTTGTACAATGTAAAATATATCATGAACAAAGAAATGGGTGTCTTGTTGTCACACGGAATACCGTGTATACTGGCATGAAGTACTTGTATATTTCGTAATTAATGGGTGCTGCGAGCGAATTTGTACATTTATGAGCTCGCACTGTATGTCCAAACTGAAAATGGTTTTAGTAGTTTTTTAACATGCTACTTTAGGTGCCTGTGCAATTTGTACTAGTTGAATAACTGATTAGCAGGTTATCTTCAGGTTCAGGTTAACTGATTATCCAATCCGTGCTTTGAGATCCTAGGCAACCATACCTTACTATGTGACTGATGCACGTATAGAATCTTGTCATTCTTAAACGACTGCTAAGGAAAAAAAAAATTGAAATGATGTTGGGAAATAGACTTCGTTGATAAACAATTTTAAAAAGTGACGAACGTGAAGTAAATATATGTCTTTATTCTGTTTTATTGCACTGATATTTATCAATATGCCTATGATTTGCCAAGAACTATAACCATTAATTTCGCCATTAATATTTTCATTTATTTCTGAAATATCTTTTTTTCGCTGGCCTTTGATTCGATTGACGTTGATCCCGATATTAATAAATGTACTAAAGCGTATATACATTGTGATATTAATAATGTTTACGTCAGAAAACTCCGGGGAAATATACGACTATTTGTGCGTTCTACCTCTTACGATCGTTCTTTAGTTATATGTATTTCTATTGCTTACTGAAGAATGAAAATGTTTTATCCAGAGAAAGGGAGAGCAATAAATTGTATTGCTGTTGTAAAAAGTTGTTCTGGTAGTTATTTTGTATGAATATTACTTTGGAAAAATACTTGTGGTGATTATGTTTAGCTACGGAATGCAGGGTAGTCAATGGAAACTCAACACAAACCCTCGATTTGTCATTCGTTAATGATCACAACAATCGAAGGTTATTGCAAGTACCTAATTGTAATGGAAAAGAATGACAAATCGAGTTGCACCAGGGGATTAAGGAATACTCCCCTAAATGAGGCCGCAGTGGTAGGTAGCCGTAAGTTAGGAGCCCTGGGGTCATTCTTCCGAGGGTTTACCCGGGGTTCGCAACCGTAGGCATTAGGTAGGAAATGTATGGTTTTTAGTCGGTAGGAGTCCGGCATAGCATCCCTGTAGGATTTTTTCCACGTTAAAAAGAAAGGGATAAAGGAAAGGAGTAAGTACTTGACCGGCCAAGTTATCAGTATCGTGCAATATTCTGCTTCAAGATGGAAAATCATCATGTACGAAAATATAAGAACGAAAATATAAGAGAGACATCTATATCGTTATATTATGATAGAATTCAGTAATGAAACGCCTTATTCGATTAGTTATACTCATTTGATTAGTTCGTTAAGATCGTTTAACGAACACTGAGCTAGCTGGGAAATGGAAATAATTTTGATAAAACTCTATCAAATTATTATAATTTCTGACTTCTTAAATTCCGTGCGTGGTTTATTTTATGTTACACGAGTAGCTTCCAAATACCGATACGGGAACTATAAGCTGCAGTTAAGAGGTGCAAAGGGGTAATGAATGATTATGATGTTGTTGTATGCAACAGTCAATGCTCAGCCAGTCGTATAATATTTTGCCTAATTTAAACACTTGGTCATTTCGAGCTAGGGTAGAAATAGTACCATATCGTCAAAGCTAGCTAATTATTCAGTATTTTTCTAAAGATATCAAAGATCAGTCTCATAGAGAATTATAATAACCACGATGATAATAAATTAAAACGTTAAAAAAGATCTCATAATAGTTTTACAGATAATTCCGTCAAAAACACGACTTGATCCTAGAAACCTTTTAAAGTTCTCTTTATGACCTCAAAACTTGGCACAAGGTAACCTAGCAATCTAGCAACGCGCCCCAGGGCGAGCTAGAGAAAATTGTAAATAACGTCCAGTTCTGTGCGAATGTTTTCTTTGTAAAATCCAAACATTATGTTATACTTACCTAAGCTTAGAAGGAACGTGAAATTACTGAGAATTTTCTGCTGATGTTACTAGACTATAACTATAATATAAAAGACTACAAACACAATTATGTAACCAATTTTAATTTTACTAGTTAGATAAGTATTGGGTATTTAACTTTAACTAGCGGACCTAACGTGGTTTCACCCGCGTAGTTCTTTTTTTTTTTTTTTTTTTATACCACTAAGGTGGCAGACAAGCATACGGCCCACCAAAAGGACCGGTGGTCACCGCAGCCTATGAACGTTTGCAACACCAGAGGCGCCACACTCGCGCTGCCGACCCTGCAAAAACCTTCTAAGACCCCTTTTGAAGAACCCCATACTGTAGGCGTTTGGGAAAACCGAGGCAGGGAGATCATTCCACAACCTAAGCGTGCGCGGAAGAAAACCCCTATCGGATCTAACCGTGCTGGAACGCTCCGGACGCAGAGTGTGAGGATGAACTCCCTGTCTGTGGCGAGCGGTGCGGTGATAGAACGTAGCCGTGGGCATCATATCAAACAATTCCTCAGAGCACACACCATTGTACAGTCGGTAGAAAGTTCCTGTTACTGTGGGAGTAAAATCAAGCCTATGTTACCCAGGGATAGTGCAGCTTTCCAACAGTGAAAGAATTTTTCAAATCTGTTCAGTAGTTTCGGAGCCTATTCGATTCAAACAAACAATCAAATCATTCCTCTTTATAATATTAGTATAGGTTATAGTAAATAGCTACTCCCAAGTATTATAAAAACAAGTGTTAAGACTAAAATTTTGTATTAATAATACCGACTACGTAAATAAGTGGCAAAAGTGGGTTTGTTCTTGGGTTTATTATTTTTAATTTGATTCCAAAGAGAAAGCTTTGAAATGTATACAACAAAAGCTCAGTCAGACATCAAGGCAAAACGATCTTTGAAAACATATATACATACGTAAATTGCTTACTCCAAAATTATGCCATTATGAATACTGTTAAGAGCAATTAATAATGTGAGCTGGCGTAAATAATCGTCTCTTCTGAAACGTGGCAAAGCGAAATTACATTGAAGACCTACACAAAGAGGACTGGTGTAATAGGCAAGGCGTTGAAATAACGATCAAGGAGTTATTGTTGTGTGTGTGAACTCATTCGACATAACACATAAATCAATACACCACAGTCACTATACAATCCGGACGTACTTATACACAGTGGTGATCAGAGTAGGTACTTTACCCTATGTAATTACGGAAGCTAAGCCCCCGACACTATCTAGTCTCTGTACCCGTTCCCATATCCCAATGGAATGTGTTCCCGGGATGATGTTGGCGATGTTATTCCAAATTCCAAATTCAGTCACATTTTTAACATGCTTCTATTAGCTTCACTTGTAACTATGTATGTAAGAAAATCTTGGAATATTAATTTGACCCACTTCCCGTCCTTCGATCAGGCTGAAAATTTGCACACGCTCTGAGTTCTGATGACAATACATGACTAGCTAAAAAACGTCAATACAAATCCAATATGGCGGCCTCCCCAAAATGGCGGACTGGCTGTTTGAAATCCACCCCCATGATATGGGTATTGAATGAATGGGTTTGCTGTCAGGAATACGAAAAAACAGTCACGTGACTTAAATCCAACAGGACGGACATCCAAGATGGCGGATTGGCTATTTGAAATGAACCCCCATGATACATACATACATACATATGGTCACGCCTCTATCCCCGAAGGGGTAGGCAGAGGCATATTATATGCCCACATTTCACCTTTGTATAATTTGTCCCACGTAATAGGTGGTGAGCCGTATTGCCGTGTTTAAATGGACAGGCGCAGGTTGTGACTGCCTGCCGTTGAAATAAAGCCTTCAACTTAGCTTAACGATTGCCATTTTACTGGCAACCGGGACCAACGGCTTAACGTGCCTTCCGAAGCACGGAAACGCTCAAATAAATGTCACAAAGTGATCACATGGATGGTCACCCATCTATGGACCGGCCATAGTGAAAGCTGCTTACTGCAGTGATCGTTTACAGAACACTGAGTCCGCGGGGCCACGAGCGCCCCATGATATGGGTATTAAATGAAAGGGTTTGCTGAATGGGATACGAAAAAAGTAAAAAATAAAAAAAAATGGGTGCATGTACTTATGTACGCGCGTGAGAAGTTATACTTCTTAAAAAAAAAAATATCAACATTAATATTATAAACTAGCTGACCCTCGCAACTTCGTTTACGTCACATAATGTGTACGAAAAGAGAGGTGATTCTTAATCACACTCTTCAAGCACCGTTTGAAACGGCCCTGTTTGCTTAATCATAAAAGAGCTTAATTATTAAGGCTGTTGTAAAATAATTCAGTCCGCGCCGAAGGCGTGGACTGAATTGTTTTAGAATACTATTGTTTAGAATACGTAATACAACAGCCTTTTATGATTAAGCCAACACGCCCGTTTAGATTTACCCTCTCATTCAAAGGAACCCTTGAATTCTAGGTTTGACGTAAGTTGAGATGCCTCTAATTTCTGATCTACAAAGCCCTCAACCTTGAAACTTGGGATAGAACAATCTTTAAAATACTCCCTTTCCAATACTAAAAAAATATTTGAAATCGCATCACGAATTGAGAAATTACAACTGAAAAACCATTTTATCTTTTATCCCCTCTCCCGCAGTACCCGCGCAAAACTTCGGGATCAAAAGTATCCTAGAACCTTCCTCGGATTATAAGCTCAAAATGTACCAAGTATCATTCAAATCGATCTAGTAGTTTCGGCGTGATACTTATTCGGGATATAGACAGACAGACATGAAAAGTTTAAATTACATTTTCGGCTTCGGTATCGATTAGAGAACGCCCTCCAATTAAAATTTTCAAAGTATCTTCCATGTACAGACTCCCGACCCTCCACTACAGTTTTATTATATGTATAGATCTGACCACGCGTTGAGAACTTACAACTGAAAACCCATTTTGTCTTTCATTCCCTCTACCGGGACAACCGCGCCAAATATCGGAATCAAAAGTATCCTAGAACCTTCCTCGGACTATAAGCTCAGAATGTACCAAGTATCATTCCATTTGGTTCAGTAGTTTCGGCGTGATACTTATTTGGGAAAGATCGTAAAAATAGGTGGATAGTTAGGACATAAAAACATAGAAATTGATGATTTTTATAGTTTTTAATATGTTCAGGCAACTGGGTAAATTATTTTGATTTTTTTACACACAATCGTGTAAACAAATACTTGATTAATCATGAATTTAAAAAAATAATTTTAAGATTTCAGTACAAAAAACGACCAACAGATGGCGCTTATCGATTTAAATTCAAGGTAGCGTTTGGTTTCCTAAAAGTTTATAATATATAAAGATGTCATCTGGCCTACAGTTTACGAATTTATTATAATTATATGTATAGATTATGTATAGATAGATATGAAGATATGAAGACAGTGATCAGAGGTGACGAGCGTACCAACATGCGCGACTAATATCGAGGTTCAATTTCTATTTTGTTGGTAGCTTTTTTTTCGAGACTTTTTTTTTGAGCGGTTAAGCAGACAACTTCATACTGTTAATTTTGTGTCACAGATCTTAAAATTTCACTCTCATCATTTTTTCATAACGCGCCTAAAGAAGTATAACTTCAAAAATTGAGTGCGTGCTAAAAGTGTGTTTTTTAGTTTTTTTAACTATTAATTATTTTCAGATGTTTGATCGGGAGAGAATAACAAACATCAAATTTTCTAGTAGTTTCGGCAGTATTGGCGGTTTTTATTATCAAAGAATTTGTAAAATCTATATTTATTAAAGGTCCTCTCGTTACACATTAAAAAAGAAAACAAATTGCTCATCCAACTACAAACAAGCATATAGAAAGACTAGCTGACCCTCGCAACTTCGTTTACGTCACATAAGGTTTGCGAAAGGAGAGGTACTTCTTTATCCGACTCATCAAGCAGCGTGTGAAACGGCCCTGTTTGCTTAGTCATAAAAGAGCTTAATGATTAAGGCTATTGTAAAATAATTCAGTCCGCGCCGTAGGCGGGTATCTCTTTTATGATTAAGCCAACACGCCCGTTTAGAATTACCCTTACAATCAAAGGAAAACTTGAATTTTAGGTTTTGCGAAAGTTGAGATGCCTCTAATTCCTGAACTACAAAACCCTCAACATTGAAACTTGTGTGAAACAAATCTTAAAGTATTCCCTTTATAACACTGAAAAAAATTTTGGAATCGCATCACACGTTGAGAAATTACAACTGAAAAACCATTTTATCTTTCATCCCCTCTCCCGCAGGAATCACGCAAAATATCGGGATCAAAAGTATCCTAGAACCTTCCTCGGATTATAAGCTCCAAGTGTACCAAGTATCATTCAAATCGGTTCAGTAGTTTCGGCGTGATACTTATTCGGGATACAGACAGACAGACAGACAGACAGACAGACAGACAGACAGACATGAAAAGTTTAAATTACATTTTCGGCTTCAGTATCGATTAGAGAACGCCCTCCAATTAAAATTTTCAAAATATCTTCCATGTACAGACTCTCGACCCTCAACAGTTTTATTATAAGTAATAGATAAACGGATAGAATATTGAATTACAAGTTACCGAAATCTGACAAAGATGAATAAAAAAATTGAGAGCTGGTTTAGTCACGACAGATCTACTTACATAGATACCAAACTCCAGCTCCAACAAAATTAGCAACATGCATCTCAACAAAAGCAAAATTCAACTTGCGTTACCTGAAACTAATACAAATATCCAGGCAGAATTAGTTTCAGGTAACACATCCTATGTGAAACTAGCGACGTTGGAACCAATTATTGCGACAATAATCTTTCAGCATTGCAGATATATTATGTTCTTGGTAACGTTATACTTCAAAGGTAGAGTAACTATTTATACATATAGCTACATAGAGATCTAAGATTTCTAATACTTGGATTATAAGTTTTTATTTGTCAAAAAACCTGTAAACATCACATATTGGATTTGTAGGCATTTGTAAAATATTGTAAAATTGTAGAAGCAGGGTGTGCAAGGTGCCTACTGTAAATTGATCTTTTCAAGAGAGCATTACGATTTCGTTCTAGTGCTCGAATAGAAGAAATATAATTACGTTTCAATATTGTTGATACCTACTCATTTAACCTCGAAGTCATAATATAATTTTGAAAATCTTATGTATGTACAAAGAAATTTACAAAATAACTTTGCTGTTTATGACAGCAGATTGCAAAAATCAGCAATAACAACAGGTTAGTTTTGTCCCAGACACCCATGAAACTTCAGTTACCTCAAAAACGTTTAAAAAAACTGTGAAATGTTTATTAATTCAATAAATCGTTTTACTTTCGTTCGGCTCTTCTAAGAATAAAATATGTTTACATTTTAATCCTTTGAAGTATAAGTACCTACTTAAGTAGCCTAATTGTTTGAAAGACGCCGATGGCGACGGTGAATGTCGAAATTATTCCCTAAATGTTACACAGTAAAAATTTGAGGTGGGTGATTTGAAAATTTAGAATTGTGTTTGACTTAAAGAATTTTAAAATACTCCAAAAGCCAGCTCTTTTACTTTACCACTATATTTATTTATATTATACCTGACTCGCAGGCACAAAAAGGTTACTTGATAACGCCGTAAGGCATAACCCGTCAGGTTGTTTTAAAATCAAAGTAGTGGTTGTATAAGTGATTTAATTTTCATAATGTTCATCTTTAGTTAGGTACTTACTTTTGACTACCTTGGTGTCGCATGCGGGGGGCGCGCAAATCAGGTGGTCGGTTTGGAACGGGGCCCGCGCAGAGGTTTTGGGTTCGATTTCCGGGTGGGTCCAAATAATTGTGAGATTCACAACTGCATGTTTTGGAGCTTGGGTGTTTTCCTGTGTATAATGTGCATGTGTATAGAAGTATATACCTAAGTATGTCTATCAGTCGTCTAGATGCCATAGCATAATTATTGAGCTAATAGTTTAGTTTGGGCGAGATGATGTTGCGTGAGAATGTCCAACAATATTTATTATTATAAACACATTAACAATATATTATATTTTATTATTAGTCTACGATTATGATTTTGTTCTGACACAATTCTTCTTCTTTACTGCTTCTCTTTAAGTCTCAAGTGCGGCCGCACATAGAGTACTGCTGTCACTTCTGGGCGGGGGCACCTGAATACTAGCTTCGTCCTTTTGACTCGGTACAAAGGCGTGCTATGAGAGTTGTCGGCGATCCCATACTTGCAGGTGATGTGGAACCTCTTAGTGACAGGAGAGACTTTGCTTCTCTGTGTGTATTCTACGGGCTGTATAACGGTTTGTGCTCTGAGGAATTGTTTGACATGATGCCTACGGCTACATTCTTTCATCGCACCGCTCGCCACAGACAGGGTGTTCATCCTCACATGTTGCATCCGGAGCGCTCGAGCACGGTTAGATCCGATAGGGGCTTTCTACCGCGCACGCTTATGTTGTGGAATGATCTCCCTGCCTCGGTGACCACCGGTACATCTGGTGGGCCGTATGCTTGTCTGCCACCTTAGTGGTATAAAAAAAAACAATTGAAATATCAACCTAAGGCCCCTGTTCACTGCCATTTGTCACTATCCACTGTGAATACCGTGGTATATACAACGTTACGTAACAAATCATTAAACTTCACTTTCAGATATTATGTTCGCTTATAACCGTCTCCCGGGGCAAAATAACTTTAAACAAAGTTTGTGATCAACTCTAATTTTGGGATATTCTAGAGTTTAAACTAATAATAATTGGATTCCCCGCATGTTTCAAAAGTTTCGACGAACTTCTTTTTTGTTATATTTTTTGGTATACACACTCGTAACTATGTAGCTGAAACTACATGCATAGATTGTTTGGTGTCGTATTTTACGGTGCATTAAAAACATAATGTCATTTCTGCTTCTGCGTAATAGAAGTCTGTTAATTCCTATTAAGTTAAAGTTTACTTTTAAACTGTTAAGAAAATGCCTTTTATATAGACTGTCCTTTACAACTGAAACATAATAATACACAATTAGTCTAGGAACTAAGAGAGACCTTCAAGGCATTGCAACATTATTTTCAAAGCGCTTATTGAACTACTACTTCCATTGAAAAATCATATCGCTCCATTCTACTTTCTTGAGAAAATCATAATGGTTGGAATCCTCCTTTAACTAATATTTTAAGAGTGCCCCACTCAACGTCTTTAGAGAAATCTACGGCCAACATAATTTGTTGCCTTTGTATTTAAAAATAAGTATGGCACATTACAATTGAGATTGATTGAGATGAGAAGTCGTCGAATAAAAGTTTAAAAAAAACCGGCAAGTTAGAGTCTGACTCGCAAGCATAGAAGGTTTCGTGCCAAATAAGAGGAAAAAAATCACGTTTGATAAACGGGACGCACCCTTAATTATAATATTTTTCTGATTTTAGAATTTGTTAGGTATAGCGGCAACAGAAATACATCATCTCTGAAGATTTTAGCGCTGTAGCTATTACAGTTCCTGATATACTGCCTTGTGACAGACACAAACATACAGACGGACAGACAAACGGACAGACGAGTCTCAGAAATAGGGCTCACTTTTTAACCTTTGGGTATGGAACTATATAAATGACTGTGTGTAAGTGGCCTAAAAGAGGTTGTTAATAAGTATAATGTAGCAAATAAACCAATGTAGCAAATATAATAAGTATAATGTACCCTGTATAAATCAATTGCGCACAGGTTTTTGGAGAAAAGATTTTTATATCATAAAATCCATTTTGTTTTCCCTCTAACCTGTCAGTTAAGGACGTCAAAAGGCTCCAAGATGTCGACAGTCTTTTGTGAGGCACGTCAACAAATATTCGCCGCTCTTGTTAGAATATGAAGAAAAAAGATTTCGACTGGAAGCAAATCTTATTTTGTATAGTCACGTTTACGGCGGAAATTTTGTGAAAGAAGCATTATATAATGTAGAAAAGATGGTTGTTAACGTCTTCATAGGACCTGCAGATATAAAATATATTTTTACGAAATGTTTTGCAGAAGTAGACTAGCTTACTACAGTGAAATCAACCTGTTGCTGCATAATTATAGTCGTGTACCTGTCTCAATTATTTTGTGAGAATTTATTGTTCTGGTGGCTAGTTTGTGAGGCTTTGCTTTACTGATGGGTTGGTACAGGGTTATGTTACCAGTTTTTTTTATATTTGCCATGATTTTCTTCGTCAGTCAGCAGATGCTCTGCGTCAGGTGAGACTATAAAATCCTGACAGGGTCCTAAGAAATTGGTCTCAATCGTCAAGATTATGTCTGTTAGAACTTTTAATATATTATATTCGCACCTATTTTAACAATTTTGATATTATTTAGTTAATAGTGTTATTTTTTTATTTTAGGAATATATGACGTCATAGATTGATGTCATGGTTCCACTAGACATACCATTACGAGTAGAAGAGTAGTGCTTATGAAGACTTTGATTTGACTTGATAGGAAATTCCTCTTTTTATGAAAGTCTGTGCAGACGGATATGCATCAAGTCTAAAATTTGAAACTAAAAATAATATTTTACTGATTCTAAAGTATTTTATATTTAGAAAATTCACTTCATGAATCAAGTTGTGTAATAGTAGAGTAATAACCTTATTAGGAACCGAAGAAAGAGTATTTATCGATTGTTAATATATTCTGACAATAAAACAGAACGATTTGAAGTTCAATACCCCGACATTCTCAAGAAAGAGTGCTGGATATCGTCAATGACGGCTCAAGAGTCGCCCGAAAAACAAATAAGTCAGACCGATCGCAACCAACTGTGGTTATAAGAAACCCTGCGGTAGTTGTTTGAACAAATGTCGGCGGGTGTGTGGTGAAAGATAAAAGAGGGAAGCGGGTAGGTACTAAATATTTACTTTACGTCCTAAGCTGTACAAAATTCAGGAAATATAGAAACTATGAATCGACATAATTTAAAGGATTAGCTTTTATTTTAGTCGTGTACATCGGTTATGTAACATTTTTTTATGAAATGCTGTTAGCAGTACATAAAAAGAATTATTTTCTTCACTTTGATAAAATTTGGTACATAGACAAAACCATAGTCTTATAGAATATACTTGTGATATGATGAAAATAAATACCGACTCAGACAAGAATCCTTTCAGTAAAATAACATGGCGGATACAACGATATAATTGCTTTGAAGTTCAATTTAAATAGTAAATCTATGAAATTTTGACGTTCAAATTTAGGTAGTAAATCTCTATCTTCTTCTATACATATAAATAGTTGATCAACATTTACCATGCACGTACCTAATACCGCTTGCGCTCACAAGCAGCACCACACTATAAAGCATTGTTTAGACTAGTGACCCCCGGCATCGCGCGGGAATACATTACCGGACTTGTGAATGGACAATTTCAATGTTGATATTGACATTAAAATAATTATGTTTACACGACGAGATTTCTTGCAGTATTCAGGACATTGTGCCCTTGTTTACACGACGCGAAATTAGAAATTCATTGAGTCTGAGTTCTGAGGTTAGATATTGTTGAATGCCAGGTTTTAAGTAATAGTTGACAGTTCTCAAATTGCATTACTTACCAAAATTTTGTCATATCTACCATTTAAATTTGAAATACATCATCAAAGTTTTATTCCCTTAACTCAAAGTATACACTACCTTATTAATATTCAACAATATAAAAACACGTGCAAAGGAACGTGGCTCATCTTTTATCCGCGTTCCAAAATTTCCAACTTGAAAACATCCCTTACCAGACTTATCGCAGGTACTTAATTCCTTAGCAAGATTTGAAGTCTCTATCTCTTTGGAGGGATCTAAAGGCCCTCCTATTTAAAAGCATCGTTAGATTCTCAAACAGAAGTGAACACAAAGTCTGAATAGCAAGACATCAAATGATATCTCGCAAATTATAATTTCTCAAAGAATTAACTTGAATTGTGAGAATCTTGGATTATTGGGGCAGAATAATTTAAGATATAAAGTTCCACAGACATTGCCGGTAACACATTGATGTATTTATATAATTTCTCAGAAAAAATGCCTTTCATTAAAAAGAACGCCGATGACGTGAAATTTGTTTCCATAAATAATTATATTCCCATGAAAAGATGTTGTTCCAGAATTAATATACAAATACGTGAAAGAAGAAAGGACAAACAAGCATAAGTACTACCGTATTAATAATATTGACATGGTATGAATTTATTGCACTGACAAAAGACATCTTGACCTAGAAACGAAAAATACACACAATTTGTCGTATCTAGAACTATACACCAAGAATAATTACTGAGAAACTTTTGTAGGCTTGCAGACTCAGTGTCTGGTGAGTAAATATTTACTGCAATATATAAGCAACTTTCGCTATGGCTGGTCCTCGGATGGGTGACCGCTTTGTGCCATTTCTATTGCGAGACACGTTAAAACGTCGGTCCCGGTTGTCAGTGATGACAATCTATAAAGACCTCTTAAAATTTCAACGATGGGTGGTCACAACCTGGACCTGTCCGTTCTAACACCTTTCTAATGCCTCTGATTACTTTTTAGGGAATACAGTACTATTATGTATCTAATATACAATTGATTATTGGCACTTGATGGAACTTTTTGTTATACATTATGAAAAAACACAATCACTTGTACT
Source organism: Miltochrista miniata (assembly GCA_933228765.1). Classification (NCBI taxonomy): domain Eukaryota; kingdom Metazoa; phylum Arthropoda; class Insecta; order Lepidoptera; family Erebidae; genus Miltochrista; species Miltochrista miniata. The sequence goes on from OW121764.1 coordinate 1,039,429, forward strand.
ATTCCACTATAATTTTCAATAGCATCGTATTTGCTAGTTATCATCAGAATCTAGTAGACCATTAACAATTGACTAATGATTGCTTCCAATTTCGCCAAGCATATTCGGTTCGGCCATAACATCACTCCACAAACACTTTAACTGCCAATAAAATGTTACAACGTCGTTAACTATTATATGGTTAACTAACCAAACTGACATTTATAGTGAATTTGGATACTTAATTCGCTACATAATTATTACATATCTATACATTTACGTTGTTACTATCTAAACTAAATCTAAATAAGGCCCCCGTGGCATTGTGCCCAAAAGACTAGCAGCATTCCCCCTTTGAATAGCAATACCTAACGCTAATAATATAACCACGATCTACTTGTGTGTTTTGACAGGTAAATAAAGTACTAGCATAATAAGGTACGTTAAAAATAAATACTTACTAAGATGATTATAATCCTTAAAGTAGGTAATCTAATAGGTACAGGTAAAATTTTGTTTCCACAAATAAAATTACATCTTATCTTATCTTATTTGATCTAATCCTATCTTATCATATCTTTTTTTTTTACGTGTGGAAATCCTACATGGATGCTATGCCGGACTCCTACCGACTAAAACCACACGATGCTCTACAACTGTCTACGGCCGAGAGTCACAAGTAAGCCCTCGGAAGGATGCCCCAGGGCTATCTTATCATATCTAAGACTACGATAAAAAAAAACGAAAACTACAAAACTAAAATGCGTCATAAATATTTTTAGCATCGCAGTCCTCATGACTGGGAGCGTCCCCAGAAGACTTACCTCATCTTCTCTGTCCCAAAAAGAAGCCAAATAAATATAGTTAAGTAATCCGTCAAAATTTGTGTAGTTTTGAGTATTCGTGTAAAATTGATTGATTCGTAAACATAAAAGACTGAACAACGTGTACAAGGGTTGGGAAGTTTTAGAACGCCGGCTGTGAAGCGAAGCTTTTCTTGTTCCGCTCCTAACTTCAATAAAGTTTTCACCGCTCTTTACTGCAATACAACTTTGATCAAACCTGGACGCTATCTACAAATTATTAATTATTATTTAGTAATTTTTCACTTGCTAAAATTTTTAGGCAAAGAAAATCCAAAAATTAAGTAAAAGAAACGGTCAAGTGCGAGTCGAAACTGCGGTACACAGCCTAGGTTGACATAATGTTGATGATAAAACCATTATGGTTCGTTAAATACCTACGTCATAAAAAAGACAGAGTCCTTGATGAGTTGATAAAAAAAAGTAGTGAAGAGTTTCAGGCGCGGCGTTTGCTTAACATGGCATTCTTACTTTATGCTGACGTGTATCTGTACTATAAAGCTACAGTTTGTTTGTCTGAGCGCAAGGATCTCAAGATCTACTGGATGAATTTAAAACATTGTTTTACAGTTCAATAATACATTTTTTGGGAGGGTTATAGCAATTACAGCGTAATGCTAAGACTAATTAAAGCAAAGCAGCAACGTAAAATGTTTCAAAAACGGGAAATAATATTACTTTATTGAACTTTACAAGCTACAAACTAGGTAGCGCTCAGGTCAGCTATAAATATAAGATTAATAACTACAGTCATTGTACTAATTAGAATACCGTTATCAAAATACTGAAACCCGCAATTAATGTGACAAGCACAAGGCAAACGATGGGAATTAAAAAGGTTTAATAATGTAAAAATTAGTACATCCATAGTATATTCAAACGTCTTTTAAAGAAGGTTTAGACTACTTTACTTTTTACAACTGACCTAGTATTAAATACTTTAACATGGAATAAGGCCACCTACTTCAAACTATCAAAACTATTGAGAGCCTAATCGCCCAATTATCCGAATCGACCACTTAATAGCTAACAATTTATGACATTTTAATTAGATACCTCCCAATTCGAGCTAATATGCCGTTGTCTAATGTGGACATGGTTTACAATTAACCTAGATCACGTTGATATTAAGCATTGTTAGCGAAAGGACCATAAGTCAATTGGTAGGGTAGGTATACAATGTATACATATTTGTTTTTGAGTAGTCAGATCACTTTACAGGAATAACAACGATGGAAGTGCGGGTAAGAATCTTTTTATGATGAAATGTATTATTACGAAGATGCAGTATGCAACTTTAAAATAATATAATTTTCAACAACTGGTTTCTATGTCATTTCTGACAATAAATAGGGGGATATGTAAGCTATGTCCCTAGACATAACTAGGAGTAACGTGCGGTTTTCAAAAGAAAAAAGTCATACAGGCACGTGCCTGCCTCACTAAATAGTTATACAGTTTGAGTCATACAGTAGTATGACTCAAACTGTATAACTATACTGTTTTAACTTTACTGTATAACTATACAGGTTAAATCAAATCTGCCTCTGTGGCGCAGTCGGTAGTGATACCGCCTGCGGCGCTGAAGGTCGTGGGTTCGATTCCCACTAGAGACAAATATTTGTGTGACCCATAAATGTTTATCTCAAGTGTCTGGGTGTTTCTATGTGTAATATGTATGTATTTAAAAGTATATAAGTATTAATATACGTGGTCTGATTCCCATAACACAAGCAGGTTATTCCTAACTTACTTTGGGATTAGATAGCGTTGGGTGAAATGTCCGTGAATATTTATAAAAAAAAATCTTATTAAAGTCGTTATTATAAGTATTATTTGAGGACAATCGAAACATTCTGTTTTTATTCGTCATTAGCTACTTTCTGACTTCCAGTTAGCTACTCTCCCTTCCTTATCAGTCTTGACAAAAACTCAATCAATAATCTTTGTCAGATTTGGGAACACTTCCTTACTGTCAGTTTACGGTTTCTATCCGCTCATATAGCTACGTAGATCACCAAGTAACCGAGATATTATCCTAACGAGGCCAGCACGCTTTAATCAAACGCCGAAAGTAACAAGAACCGATCTAATTGGGCTAATTCCCTCCAAATGTAAATTGATTAATGTATCATGTGTTACTGTTGGAGGATTTGGACTTTTTAAATAGGCAATAGTCGTTATGACTATTGTTTTTTCGACCTACTTATTTTATATCTTCTGTGGTGTGAGTCACTATAGCAGGGTTTTTGCGGCTATCACCAAGAAAGAGGATTTTTCTCTTTCTTTTTTTGATAAAAAATCCACAATATCCGCGGGTATATTTTTTATAAGAATTCGTTAGTTAAATATTAAATTTTGCTAAACTCGGTACTGATTGGCACAAGAAATTAAATACTAGTTGTAAATAGAAAACTGTCTGAGTGGTACAGGTAACATTGTTAAGTAGGTGTACGCGCCTAATTAGATTAATTTTATAACGATAAAAAAATAATGTAGATAACAAAGATTGAAATTCAAAAGCTGTGAACTGTGTAGTATCTGCTATAAAACAATTTTTTGTTTTATTATTCTCTCCGTTATTACCATTTTTCATGCTCGTAGTGATTGAATAATTACAAAATATTGAATACTGATTATAATGATCTACAGTCTCTATTAGCAATTTTCAAATTCTATGTTTACAAAACATCATAAAAGTCACATTACGTAACAGATGCGCGGAATACAATTTACACCAAAAGTTTCCGCTCGGCGACTTCCTCACACATTCAAACACCCATATACACATAATACGCACACATTAGTACACTTCCGTACCCGGACTTTATAAACGCAACGGTGTTTATTATATAGGGGCATAAAACTTGAGATGGAGTTAGCATTAGATTACGCGTATAATTTCGTTGTCAGCAGTTTGATTTACACACTTCGCGTGAGAAGTGTTTAAGTTAAGGTAAGTAGACTTTTGAAATATTTGTTGCCGGAGTAATACCTAGGCTTTTAATGTATAAATTCTGTTCATTTTAGGCGCGGTATACACTGAAATACGAAATCGCGGTGCGCGCGGACACAACGTAGACGTTTCTATACGTAATGTATGAAACCTTAGACCATATATTATATCACGGGACTAGCCTTTGCGAACCACCGCATACAAAAATATTCTGCTAGTTTTCATAGCGGGTGAAGGGGGAAACACAAAGACATATAAAATTTCATTAAATTCAAAAATGTATTAATCGACAAACGCGTAATGGCTGTTGTGTGTTAATTTTTATTGTACAGTCAACTACAATGAAATGTACTAGTTTAATCATAAGAACTGATGTACTGATGTACAGTGCTTTTTATAAAGCCAAAAGACCAAATGGTGTTGTGGCTTGGCAGAAAACAATGCTTAAGTAAGGCGCATCCTGTGGTTAGATGATCTAAGTATGAAACAGATGCAGAAGAGATATTATGTCCACGCCCGTTCTCGCCCTACATCTTTTCCGTATGCTCCACGCTTTAGGGATCGAACTCAATTAAAAGTAAGCATTGGCGAAATGAATTATCCAGAATATTCCCCTACCTAGTTATTAGCTATGCTCCTCTCCATGGTTGAAAGACAGAATATACCTATAATATTATTTAATTTCCTCTATATGTTGTGAGAGAATAATATTAAGCTAAATTCACTGTTTGGTATCAGTTACACAAATTAATGCATAAATAACTAACGATATGACTTAATCCATATCCTGAGGGGAAAAACTGCTGCGTTTAGCGAATACTTTAGCAATGTGTCTCCACGATATTGTCTGTTATCCTTAATCCAGCTTGCCATAATGACACCACCCGCCTGATGGAAAGCCATGGCGGTATCACAGATTAGAGACCCTTGACAGTGGCCCTCAAGTTGGCCTATGATGTGCCTCTCACCGCTCCTCCAGGAAAATCCGGGTTTGTAAGAGGAGGGAAGCACGAGCCCTGACAGGATAACCTGCCAGGGCTATGGCTTCCCTGCTGGAATACCCCAAGTATTTATTGCTTCGAAAGAAAAACGACCTTTTGAATCGTTCGGTTCCAGCAAAGATTCTATCCACAGTGTAGGAGTCTCCACCTTTGTCTGGCTTGCGTTGTTCGGGATCAAAAAGTGTGGGATTAGGTTGAAGAGCTATTCAGAACACCCGCCGTTTGTAAAGGATTCTCTAAAATATTTACTCGGTTTAGCCTCGGTATTCCTAAAAGACTGTAGAACACTAAACAATAATTATGAAGAAAAGTAAGTTTCTAGAATAAATAAGAAATGTCACACACGCCAAAATGCTAACCGCCTCTACAAGCAATTAAAGTTATAAACAAAGCAACACAGCGGGAAACACGGAGCAATAGAATTTAAAATCAGAATAAACGTACGTCGGAACAAACGGAACGGGTTGTAATTTAGCAGGTTCAGGTGTAAACTTAACCGTACTTGGGGAAACGCTAGCCAGGCGGGAGGTGTGTCAGCAACCCTACAAGTTTGACTAACATGCGGGCGAACCCCGGTGTCGGCAATTTATTTGCGGAATTATGTTGCTTGTGTCTTGTTGATTCTAATAAATGTTGAGTTTACGTGAGTCAAATTTTCATTGAAATGAAATCTCTAAAACTGACCTGATCAAGGATCAAAAATCTGTACAGCGAAGATACTTTGAAAATTTTTGTCTGAATTACTACAAAAGAATCTTTAAGCTCCAGTTTTGCACGCTCCTTTAAGCCTGATGAATACATCCATTTTTGTCTGTGTCTTTTTCTAATAGTGGTAAATGAAGTTTCGTGGGACATCTAGTAACTAATTAAAATGGGTTTAATATTGGTTCATTTCAGAATATTAATTTCATAATATCTCATTCCTGTAGCTCCGCTTGATAAGGTTTCCTCGTAACCGTTTCCCACAAAAACTTATATTCCCGTTATGATACGAATCTATGCCCCGAACTCTATTTTATCTCTGTATCGAATTTCATGAGAATCGGTTCACTGGTTTCGGCGTGAAAGCGTAGCAGTGAGACAGAGTTACTTAAGATTTTATACTTAGTAGAGAAGTAGGGATACTTATTCGAATTAGACAGATGGACGGACCGACAGACGGAAAACAAAGTGATCCTATATAATAAGGGTTCCGTTTATTCATTTTGAGAAAGGATCCCTCAAAAGAAGTTTTAAGTTTAGTACAATATTTGGTAGCATTGTTGTCTTGTTATTTTAGTTTCTGTATAATTACTTGTGTCTATAGGCTAATTAATGGGCTTAGTAGAACTTAAATTCTAATACCTGCCTAACTTTTTTACATAATTCATGAGCAGAACTGTAATTTGATTTCTTTTTAATAAATTAATTTCTTTATTTCAAAAAGATGTAGTCCAAATGTCAAAAGCGATCTCACAAGCTCCCGTTCTATTTTGGAGACCAGAGAACCTAATTGGAAGATTTAAAATGTTAATGACATTGTTAATTAAGAAAGCGTTGACAGAGGGGTGATCAAATTTTATTATAATTTTATTTATTTACTCGGTAAATACTGAGGACCAAAGTTTGAGAAATCTTTCACAATTAATAAATCATTACGACTTTTTTTGAATATTTCATTGTTACTGAGTTATCCATTTTAGGCGCTTGTTTGAATCTATGTATTAATTACAGTGCAATAACAGCGAACTTATAACTCTAAATAAAAAATGGTCATTGTGTGTGTAAGAGACGTCAAGATAGATGTAGATAAGATGGCAAATGCCATGCGCAAGGCAAAGATAGGAAGCAGGTGGAGTTGCAAGCAGACTGAAAGTATTAGCCCTGCGCAAGAGTGAAGTCGTTTTGAGGTTCTTTTTGCCAGTCTGTGTTGACACCTTATAGCCGGTGACAATACATGAACGTGTCTTGAGTCTTTGTTAATTGGGGTTAGATTCGGAAGTTGCAGTAACCAGCGAAGAATTTGTTCAGAGTCGATCGACCGACAAATTTTTTGACAGCTTCGAAGAATTTCAGCTTCATTACTGCCGCGTGTTCGTGAGATAAAGGATTTCGACAGACGGACAAAAAGTGATTTTATAAGGGTTTAATTTTTCTTCTTAAGATACCCTAAAAATGTAGAAAATATTTATGAAACAAAGAAATTGCACTACAGGCAGAAAATAATTTGCTATTTCCAGCTCACTGAACTTTAAAGAGTTGAAAGATATCGAAATACTGTAAAAGTAATTCGAGACAGCAGCTAAAAGTCTTTGTCAAAGTGTAACAATAAAGTCATTGAAATTTAAAGTAAATATAAAAAACCGGTAGAAAGCGTTCCGTTCCAAAAAATCAGGTTTGATGTATGGGAAATCAGAAGCAAAGTTGTACTTATATTTTTCTGATTTTAGTATTTTGTCGTTATAGCGGTAACAGAATACGAATACATCAATCTGTGAGAAAAAATTCTGTTTTCAAGCGGTCACGGTTCCTGCGATACAGCCTCGTTGCATAATAGACAGACGGACTGACGAACAATGAAGTCTCAGTAATAGGGTCCCAATTTTACCCTTTGGGTACGGGACCCTTAAAAGTATTTTATTCGCGACCCAGTCATACATGAAACTCAAAAACATTCAACTAGTTTAGGTTTTGTGAATTTATAAAGGGACGCGCCTTTATTTTGCTGTACAGTCTTGGTTTTCGGTAAAGAGACACGGCTAGTCGGCTACGTTCTATCATCGCACCGCTCGCCACAGAATGGGAGTACATCCTTACATTCTACGTTCGGAGCGTTTGAGCACAGTTAGATCCGTTTTTTCTTCCACGCACGTTTAGGTTGTGGAATGATCTCCCTGCCTTGGTTTTCGCAATTACCTACAGTATAGGGTTCTTCAAAAGGGCTCTTAGAAGGTTTTTACAGGGTCGGCAGCGCGAGTGTGGCGCCTGTAGTGTTGCAAAAGTTCATAGGCTGCGGTGACCACCAGTCCCTCTGGTGGGTCGTATGCTTGTCTGCCACGTTAGTGGTATATAAAAAAGAGAGTTTTATTCTTTTAGAGAAAGCGTAATAAAAATATCATTCATCCTGTTCAAGCCACAATATCTTGTAAACATCATAAAAACACACTATTTGTATTCCCGTAGGCGTCGCGTGTCGCCCGGGTATCGAGCAAGGTCTGAATTGACGAGGGCATACCAGCCTTGTTATTGGCGAAGTCTAATTTATTTTCTACAAATTGGATAATATTAAATTTTCTATGGCTTGAGAATACTGATGTGAGAATGTAACAGAATGTTTACAAAGCTCTTTGGAATTGTCTTTTCTTAGGTGTAATGTTCGAATGTAAACTACAATTAAATAATGTTATTTTAAACTATTCGGGACTTCACGCGTAATAATATTACCTACTTACTTGCGCCGACGTTTCAAACGACATGCGGTAACAAGTAAATTGTGTACCTCTATAGCGATCCTGATGATATGTATACGTAATCGACTATAACAGTAAAATTCAATTTCAAAATAAAAAAGAGGTTTAATAACACCTCGTAAAATTTATAAAATATAACTTGAAGTTTTGATGCATTTGACTAAAAGTCATCATTATAATACTTAATTCAACAATAGCAAGTAATACATTACCCCAAATGCAAAAAAAAATATGTTGAAGAGAGAATTTCTAAACTAATAAAATTTGTGTTTAAACTACATATTTTCGCTAATAAAAATACATATATATTACTAGCGGACGTCACGCGGTTTCACCCGCGTAGTTCCCGTTCCCGTGGGAATAGGGAAATAAAATCAAGCCTATTTATTTCCCTATTCCAAATATATCACCGCAAAGAGTGTAGCTTTCCAACCATAGACTTATAACACATAGACTGAGAGTCGCTCAATTATACGTACGCGCCTGCGAAGCCGAACCAATATTAATGTAGGTGTAAACTACTCGTCTTTATACTCGGTGACACACACACAAGCTTACAGAAAATGTTGCCAGGAAATAAAATTTACCCTATAAATGGGAAAAAAATAAAATTGTTTGTATACATTTAATTTAACATTTAACTCTATTTATCTATATGCTATACTCTTCGCGGGGTAGGCAGAATGGTCTCCCATATTTTATTAATATGTAGTTTTAAAAAAAGCTAAATTAAACACTAACCCCCATATTCATAATCGTTTATTAAACCTATTTTAGTTAAAACACACTTTAAGTCTATTGCTGTCTCTAACCATACTCTGTCATTGGTTAGAGATAGCAATATACTTAAAGTGTGTTTTAACTAAAATAGGTTTAATAAACGATTATGAATAAGGGGGTAAGTGTAAAACGACTTACCTACTAACCAGTATAATAAACAGTTTAAGTTTTCACTAGTAGGCATACCTATATATACTTCTAGAGTTCCGTAGACAAAAGGTAAATAAGGAACCCTATTTATGAGGTTCAGCCGTCCGTCTCGCTGTCTGTCTGTCTATTTCGAGGTTCCATCTCAGAAACCGTAATAGCCATAGAGCTGAAATTTTCCGAGATGATGTATTTCTGCTGCCACTATACCAACAAATTCTAAAATCAGTAATAATTTGTATTTCAAACTGTTGTAGTAAGTAATATATTATTACTACCGGCCTCCCTGACCGAGGGCCTGAGGAGGACGAGTTGGCTACTCGACGTTTTTCCAGAAGCATTCATGGTGGTGGAATAGTAACTAACTCTACCCCCTTCCCCAAGTGGCGGGATAGCACCCGAACCCTCTAAGCGAGGCCAAGGTGGTTGCCTAAGTCTGCCGGGAGCCCTGGGACATCCTTCCGAAGGCTTACCTTACTTATTAAATTAATAAACTTGTTTTAATTACAATATTTTACTAAATTATGTGGTACCCACCCACAAAATTTTGCAAATAAAATTGTTTAAGTAGATATGAAGCGCTTGTGGCCCCGCGTACTCAGTGATCTATAAACGATCTGATCTGTAAACGATCACTGCAGTAAGCAACTTTCACTATGGCCAGTCCTTGGATGGGTGACCATCCATGTGACCACTTTGTGACATTTATTTGAGCGTTTCTGTGCTTCAGATGGCCGTTAAGCTGTTGTTTCCGGTTTCCAGTAAAATGGCAGTCATGAAGCAAAGTTGAAGGCCTTTTGAGGCGGCTTGAAAAAATTCAACAGCAGGCAGTCACAACCTGCGTCATCTCAACATGGCATTACGGCTCAGCCCCTATTACGTGGAACAAATTCTAAAAAGGTGAAATGTGGGCGTATACAATGCCTCTGCCTACCCCTTCGGGTGTAAAGGCGTAAGCATATGTATGTATGTGATAAGAGTATTTTTATAACAATAACAGTTCCTAAAACCGATATTAAAGCAAATAAGAGAAAATGTGGGAAAATTTTATTCTCATTGCTTGCAACATCGTCTATGAAAATGACGTCACTAAAATGTACGATTTTTGTTTCTTTAAATGAGGTGTTTTTAACCAAAATGTAACATATTTTGCAGTACTAACCTATGCAATGTGATCTTTAGGCGTTTGGAATAATTTTCAGATGAATTGTGGCATCCTTTCACTGCAGAATACGTCATTTTTAGACGAAAATTACGCGAGCTCTTTGCACTGACACTAGATGCCCGGTACTAAAGCGCCGATTGATGTAGGCAGCTGGTATCAGCTGCCTTGAAATGGCTTAACGTCGCTCGCGCGTATTGGGTTTCTTTGCGTTATAATTCTATGTTTCCAACAATGAAAGATTTTTTAAAATCGGTCCCGTAGTTCAGGAGCCTATTCGTTACAAACAAACAAACAATAAAACAAATTTTTCCTCTTTATAATATTAGTATAGATTAAACACTCATTTCTGACTATTCCGTCAACCATGTAAAGACGAAAAAAAAGGTGTAAGTTCACAATGTTATAAAAAGTAAAACTGATCATTCGAATTTAGTAGACTGAAAATAATTTACTGCCTACTGCCAACTCAATGGACTTGAAAGACTAGTAAATGGCACAAAAGCTTTACGCGAAACTGGCTAAAAGTCGGTGCCAACGCGCGATAGCTATGAAATAGCACTTTAAGTGTAACAATAAAAGCATTCAAAATATAGTAAATAGTATTTTATTGGTGACTTAGCCATACTTGAAGTTATACAGATTCATGGCAGCGGTATTAACAGTTCAATATTAAGAGTCCATACGGCGCTAAATGAATTATTTATCTGTATCTTGATCTCAAGACTCGTGAGGTCTAATATATTACTAGACGATGCTCGCGGCTTCGCCCGCATGAAATTCGGTACCCGTACCTCTTCCCGTGGGAACATATTTCCGGGATGAATAGCCTATGTGTTATTCCAGACTATAAGCTATGTCTGTACCTGTAATTTCAGCCCAATCCGTTAAGCCGTTAGAGCGTGATTGAGTAACAAACATGCAAACATTCAAACATCTTCACAAACTTTCACATTTATAATATTAGTAAAAAGTAGGATAGTAGGATTAAGATCAACTCATGAACTGAAAGTAGTAAAAAGTATTATTTGTTGAAAATACCTCGATTTTGTAAAATTTTAACCTGAATCCCATAGCATTTAAGTTTTTTTGAAATATAAATTTTATTTGATAAGGAAGACATAGTAAAATCTTCTTTTACTCAAACCACTTTTAACCTAATTCTTTTGTATTTAATTTATTTCGTTAAAAACGCACAAAAACCGATCGCATATCTCTCTTTCTTGTACGCTAAAATGAATATCTTTTATCTCCTTTCAACCGATTAACGTTATCCGGACTCTTAATAGAAAACAACCCGTTCAGCGTTTTGTTCAAATACGGCGAAATCGGCGTGACTGTTGCCGCTGCATTTGATGCAGTGAATTTTATTGTCCGACGAAAGAATGCAATAAACGATGTTGATGAATATCGTGATCACTTCACGGTATTTTCTATACCGTTTTATAATAAATATTTTTGTGAATCGAGGTTCCAAACTATGATACTTTTTTTGGGTGAGGCGACATGTCGCCCGCTCGAAATCTCACCTTTTTATAATCACGCCATTTATCCCCGAAGCGGTAGGCGGAGCATATTATAGGCCCAAATTTCACCTTTTAGATTTTTGTCCCACGTAATAGGTGGTGAGCCTTATTGCCGTGATGATAAAGACAGGCGCCGGTTGTGACTGCCCGCTGTTGAAAATTTTCAAACCGCCCAAAAAGGCCATCATTTTGCCTTTACGACTGCCATTTTACTGGCAACCGGGACCAACAGCTTATCGTGCCTTCCGAAGCACGGAAACGCTCATCAATAAATGTCACAAAGTGGTCATGAGGTGGTTACCCATCCATAACCGGTCATAGTAAATGTTACTTACTACTGTTACAGGGATCGTTTACAGAACACTGAGTCCGCAGCGCCACGAGCGCTTCTGAAATCTCATCCGGCAGGCAATTTATACCTTTTGATCAGATGTTGAAGTCGCACTCGCCCAAACGTATTTTTAATAGGCTAGTTACACTACGAGTATAAAACCACCAGGAGTCTATTGGCCCACTGAGGTAAATACTTACACCTTTTTTGATTTTGGGCTTTCCAGAAATGATGATATTTTTTTTACTTATTTCTGTTCTAAAATATAACAGGTTTGAGTACCCTTGCCTTTTCATATCTATGCAAACTGAAGCATTTTCAAGAACATTGATGTCTACAAACGTTTCATCTGCGAGGGACTGTCAACTCAAAATGTCGCGTCGGAAGGAACATTTCACAAGCGTTATTATTTGAGTAAAACAGAAACACGCTCAAATCATTTTGTCGGTTCACTGAATGAGAATATTTGGTAACCAATTTAAAAAAGTTTGATTATTGAACGGAAGGCAAAAAAATATTCTGGAGTATTTCAAAAGTTTGTAAAGAAACATGAGATTATATGAAACTGAGTTTTAGATAGATTAATTTCTGAAGGGCAAAGTAAGACTATAACAGAAATAAACATTAATTTGAAGGAGAATCAAAAACCCATTATGCCTTTTTTCTCTGCATCACAGTCAGTAACACTCACGTCACACAAACGCTAACACTCGCTCCCGAAAGACTGTCAATATATTCAGGTTGCATAGCAATTCTTTAACAGCATTCTATCGCTCTGCGATCTTCTCAAAGAATTGTGAGCTCTTGGGCCACATGAGTAGGACTCCTGTTTCGATCTCAAATGGCTAAAACACAACATAACCTCTGCGTTTAGGGTACTAAGGGTCTCCGCAGAAGCGGCGTCAAAACACAGTAACGTTTGTAACTGGAAGTTATACAAAAGTTCATCCATCTGAGAACTGATCGTAGAACCAAACACTTAACACAGATCTTTTCCAGAACATTGAGCAAACCTGGAAACGAGCGAAATTTTTGATTCTATGAAATTAGCGACGTGATAAACCGTAGACAGCGAAAATACGAAAAGCTTTCAAAATGTCGCGTCGCGTCGTCGTGATGAAAAGTAAATGAGATACGTAAATTAAAGATTAACTGTAACTCTCTCGGGGTCAGGCGCCAGACGTGTCAAGATATTTTTGTACGCGTTTTAAATTATTTAGATAGAATAAAAATGATCATCCTGTTTAAACCGCAGGATAATACGGCGACTGTATAATAACTGTTGTATGTGGGATGTGTCGTATACATCACGTCACGCCCTCTATACCCGAAGGGGTAGACAGAGGTCAAATTTTGTCCCACGTAATAGGTGGTGAGCCCTAATTGCCGTGTCATTTTATGGACATCATTGATGTGTCGCATAGAATGATTTTCGAGTGTTTTCCATAAAAAAATCCGGTAACATCAACTTTCGAACAAAAAAAAATCGTTATCAAACTTGGTCCATTCGTTGGGCGCCTATGATACCACAGACAGACATACACACATAGTATACACAGAGTATACTTTAAAGTATACTAAAAAAATAAGACCCCAAAGTCTTTGTCTTGCAGAGACGAATATCCTAACGTTTTGTCCTAATTGGAAATTAGTGAAATTCAGAACGGTTACTTAGTGTACCTATGTGTGTATGAGATGTAGTTACATAATTATACGGGGAAATATACATAATTATAGTATAATACAGGCCATAATATTGATTAATATTCATGTGAGTGTAACTGAATACCTACTGAAAATTACAACATGAAGCAGTATTAATTACTTACAAACGGTTATATTTATCATGGTCCCAATACCGCTTTTAAATAATGCCGTTAGCATTTTCCATTATATACTAAATAATTTAAATAGGATTGAAATTTAATTTATATAAAAGCTTGTACGGTTAATAGGATATCATCAGAATCATAGGTATCTGCGGTGTGTTATTCACTTTCGTAAACGTACATAGAGAATCTATCTATACATTTCGATATAGTGAACATATTCGTGAATGTAAAGTGAGAGAAAATACTAACTATAACTAACTGTTCGTGGGATACTGTGAACGAAACTATGATAGATAACAGCGATTAATTCAAAACCGGCTAATGTTTTTAAATAGTATTGCTATGCTATAGTGATTAAGAGCCTACTAGACGCCAAATTGTTAAAAGAAGATAGAAGATTATACATTTTAGCGCTTTTAACGAAATAAATTAAGTATAAAGAACTATAACCAATATGAAAAAAATGCTTTAGTGAAAATAAAGATTTTTTTTATTGTCCTTCTTATAAATATTTTCTATTATAAAAACAAGTTATAACATACGAGATCTAGCTTAAAATTTCACGAAATCGAGGTATTTTCAACACAAAAATCTATCGAGGATTTTATCAGTAATCGTGTTTCGAGCCTAGAGCGTTTTTAGTTCATGAACTGAAGTTGTCTGTGTTCAAATTTTAATTCAGCAGACCTTACGAGTCCTGAGATCTAGATCAAAGTACAAATAGTCTATTTGGCGTCATATGAACTCTTAAGTAGGTACTAAGTATAGTTTTCATTATCCTCATGAGAGGCTATCAAACCATATCTCGGCATAATCAGTTTTTTATCAGGTTTAAACAGGTCATATTAATATTGTGTGCCATCTTAGTAGTATCAGGTTTAACCAGGTCATATTACTATTGTGTGCCATCTTAGTAGTTAGTAGTATATAAATGAGAGCCTAAAACACTACACACTGATAGCTATGTACCTAATCGATCAAAACTCACAAAGAAGTCAAATGTTACGATTGTATTTTTTTTCTTCTGAAGTGTAAATTTTCAGTAAGCTTTTTTACCACCTCAGTGGTTAAAAATAAACAAATTGATGGACTCATTTGATTTTCAAGTTTTTAAGTAAGGAGGATATTTATCTAAAGCTACAATTTATCCAACTATCGCTTCTTTACCTAAAAAGCAAAACTTAACCCAACCAATAAGTTTAACATAAAATCGGAACGCTATCCAGATAAAAATAATTTTGGATGCTTATTATAGCCCCAGACATCATTTTATGTCTCTATATGTAGGTCAGCGTATAAAGGACGATTTAAAATCTTATTACGTCCGTCCGCACACAGCTTTATCTTAATAGTGAAATAATATAGGAAGCTTGTTCCGATAACTTTCTGTACCATATTATAATCGCATTTTAAAATGTTTGTTTTGTTTATAGATCTTCGACGTATTGGATGCGATGCAACTACTACGGGTGCAATAAGTGTTACAAATAGTGATGATTCCTCCATATTCATTTATAGAATTATGGCCTTTTTCCGTAAAAAGTCTGTAAGCACGGGCAGTACGAGTACTCGACGGACTATTGCTTGTACGAATATCATGACCTAGTTTATGTTTCTTAAAAATATTATGTCCTCCAAAGGCCAAGCCTTAAATATGACTATTTTTCTTAAGAATCTGCGTGAAAATGCAAGCAATATTGATTGCATGTTTGTCTTTCATTATTGAACAAAATCTCAAACCTATAAACTTATTCTGCTCTCATCTTGAAATATTAAATTTCAAAGATCAACACGCCTTTGATATACAAGCCTCTTCGCGACGAGTGACTGCGGCTCCTTGTGCTTGTTGTATTGCCTGTACAATGGTTTGTGCTCTAAGGAATTGTTTGATATGATGCCCACGGTTACGTTCCATCATCGCACCGCTCACAAAAAGTTTATGGTCTTTTTACGCAAACCATGTTCATCTGAAAATTAATCAAAATATCCATTGAAATGCATGAAAGTACTTGTAAAATAAGCTCAAAGTCAGTATGTAGCATAAAATTGAGGGTATATCGCTCGGCGAATTGTTTGCTAATACCGAAAAACCCACAGAGTTCGGTACGGCAGCGTAAAATGTGAGGAAGTTCTGTTCGCGGTTTGTGGGAAATACCGGTAACAATATTAAATGAGATTATGATTTAGCTAGGCGGTTTACTTATTTATTAATGGTTTTTCAGTCCATACAAAAATTTACTAATTATAAATGCGAAAGTTTTGTGAGTCTGGGTGCTTGTTACTATCGGCGCGCCTACACGTTTGAACGACAACGAATTTGGTTATAATTTCGTAAAAGGATAGAGTAAGTATAATATCTATCTATAAGGATAGAGAAACAATGATAATTTGGCGTAACACATTAGCTAGGTACTTTTTATCCCTGGAATACGTTCCCATGGGTAGTGGGAATGGGAAACGAATTCTATGCGGTAAAAGTCGCTGCCGGATCTGCAACATTCACACATCCATACATATTCACAAACTTTCGCATTTTTAACATTAGTAAGACTGAATTTGCTGAGGGTGAACAAAAATACCAGAGTCTGTATGACTGAATAAAAGGAAAATGATTCCTCACGCTAACGAAGCTGCGGGCGTTTCCCTACTATCTTGATACATCTTTGTTCTTAATACTGTAAAGCACTGAAAGTTGAAGCGGGTTACGCAGAAATTTAATTTAATAATTATGAGAATACCTATAACTGCCGCAAAATTATGTTATCATTAATTTGAACTTGTTAGTCTTAGTGAAAATTTTTTGTTGATTTGTCAGATATATTAGCTACGAGAAGTAGTCAAATGATTTTTCAAATTATTAGAAAGTCATTTTTTTTAAGTAACATAAGCTCTGTATGTATGTATGTATCCAAGGAAGAGGAGTTCTAATAACAATAAGTATGAAAAAAGATTATACTGTTAATGAGATAAACTAGCTCTTGGCCCACCTGATGGTTGGTTACCGTAGCCTTACACGCCAACACCAGAGGCGCTACACACGCGCTGTCGACCTACGCTCAGGCTGAGATGACCCACTGTCGACATTTTTCATGTCGCCCATAAAACTGGGGGCCGTATGCTTGTCTGCCACTCTAGTGGTATAAAAAATAAAAATAAAAAAAACCTGCAACTTGGTTTAACGACGGTCATGTTACTGTGGTAACCGGTACCAACAACGGTTTGACATGCCCTAATTACGTAAGCTACAGCCGGAGGCTCGAAAAAAAACCAAAGTACTTTATAATTAATTTAATAAAAATCAAAATTACAATTATAATTAACTAATTTTAATTAAGTGAAACCTATTCGATGCGAGAATATGGAATGACAATTAAATGACTTAAATCTATAAAATCGATTCGCTGCGTTGGCGATGGGTTCTTGGGCGGATGTCGTCGGTGCTGTTGCACTGGTGCTGACTCGACGGTAATGCAGCTGCATATTTGATGTATCGGCGATTTCATCATACTAGCAATAAATTGCATGTTTGCTGCGTCGTCAATACCCATTAGGGTTCCGTACTTAACACGTCCACCCGTAGAACAGCAACTATTTTGTCATGTTAAGGGAAAATGTTGCTGGAGCCTCCTTGGGTTTCTTGATCACCTCTTCATACTTATGTATCTTGAGAGATTGCTGCTTCTCTTTGTTTTCTGAACTAATATTCCAGCATCTGTACTTGCGACTTACAATGACTATGATAATGATAGTCGCACATATTACAAGAGTATAAAGGGGTATCGTTGTGTGATATAATATAGAAGATGGAGCTTTTTCTATCTCAATCGGTTTTTCTAATAAAATTTGGTTCTGGATGCTGTGAAGTTCTTCTAAATTCACCGATTTGGACCCAATGTGAGCGAGAACATCAGTCTTGTTCAATTCATCATAGGGAATCTTCGATAACTTTAGTGGTTGACCTTTGATCACGTTTCCGTCGTTGATTACAGTGAATCCTGGCGTTTTGATATAGCAATTCATCGGGATAGTGACGAGATAACTTCCGTGTAGCGTATTGAAATCTCTTCTCCCACAGGTCAATTGTACTTTGGTAGGTTTTGGTAGCGAAAGTACGTAGTGTTGGTCGTCCAATTTCTCTATTGCTTCTGTAGTTAGTGAGATTCTTGTCAATTGGCAGGTGTCTTTCAGATTTTGGTGGTTGATGAGTTCCTGTATACAGTCTGCTTCAGTCCGGACTTGATGGCTTATCTTCTTTTCACAGAGATATATGGTGCTGTACTTCGGGCATTCAGCCTCTATGTACACGAATGATTTCTCGGTAGTTGCTATATAAGGAGTAGGAGGTACAAGAGCTAGTTGGTTTTCATTGGGAACAATGGATAACTTATAGAGATCGTATATCTCCTGGGAAACAATAGGGAAATTATAAACTATTACTATTCTTTTTTTCTACAAAATATGAACCTGGCTTGATTAAATCATAGTATTCTCGTAATTCTAAATCTATTATCTGATCTGGGTTGTATAAAGATTTTAATTTTGTAATCATGGATCTTAAAACTTCTATATCTATCATAGAGTGGTGTGTACTGGATGCATGAATGAACGCTAAAATATTTTCTATTCTAATTATCTCTAACATTATATCTTCTACATTATTAGTTATTATACTTAAAGTTTGAGCACATTTCGTAAATCTTACTAAGTTATAATCTTTAAGAGCGTCTTTTTCTAAAAGTAATTCTAAAGATGCATTAATCTTTGCTTGATTCGATACTAGTTGTTCTAAAACAGTATTATGTTGAGACATCCATTCCTTACACAAACTTATATGACTATTAAATTCTGAAACTATCTTATTATCATTTTTCTCCAAAGTCCTGATGGCTTCATCGTATTTCAAGGCATCTTGATAATCTAAATTGCCAGTGACACTCTTTATCACCGACCCTAAACTATCTATTAATCCTCTTTTAACCCTTACAGGTTCTAATGATTTTATCCTATCTAATACCTTATTAAGTTTATTAGCAAGGTATTCGATTTGATGTTCATAAATAGTATATGCTCCTTGGCTAAGTTTAGTTTTGAACATTCCAAGTTGAGATTGTACAGATTCTATCTTGTCTTCGATGTCTGTCAGCTGTATAAATTGTATAAAGGAATGGTAATGTGTTGTCAATCTGGTTGGTCCTAGTTTGTATGGTAAGAGTCCTGGTCCGTCAGCTAATGTCTCAAGTCTGATGTCTTGAGGGTGAATTGCCGGTATTGTCAGAAGTAGTGGTATCCTGTAACAATTGGTTTCCTTTAGGTACTCGTTTCAGCCGCTTTTGCAATAGGGCCTCGCTTTTTCGAGGTATAAATGTGGATTGGCAGGTCGGCTAGAACCGTATCCTGTGTGTATCGTGGTGCTACTTTCTGTCGGCTCGCGAGAGGATTTTTAACGAAAACTTGTTGCTGCGGTACATATTCTACTTCAGGTTCACGAGATCTATTCCTATTTTCAATAAGAGCAGTCCGATTTGCAAGGGAAGTTTCATTGATTAGATCATATACCTGTTTCATCTGTTCTCTATGATTCTGCGCGTATTGCTGTAAGATGTGTTCAGTAAAGTCAATGTTAACTGGGTCTCTTGGGTCAAAGTGTCCATTCAATAAGTCAAAAGGTCTACATTTGGTAAAACTGTGAATAGAGCTGTTGTATGCTATGATAGCGTATGGTACAAGATTAACCACTGGTTCATCTTTATGCTTTAACTTTAAGATTCTAATGTGCTCTAAAAGGGTAGAGTGAAGGCGTTCTATATTGCCATTATCGTTAGGGCTATGGGGTAAGATTTTATGATGAATAATTTTGTGAATACGGGTAAATTCTGAAAATAGTTGGTTAGTGAATTCTGTACCGTTATCGGTAACTATAGTCATGGGAATTCCATGGTGTGTGCAGAATCGGAGAAATGCTTGCAAAATGCTAATAGCAGTTCCATCTCGTAAATGGTAAGCTTGACCATACTTTGAGAATACATCGACGAAAGTCAGAAACTTTTCGTTCTGGACTGTAA
Organism: Miltochrista miniata; assembly: GCA_933228765.1. Taxonomy (NCBI): domain Eukaryota; kingdom Metazoa; phylum Arthropoda; class Insecta; order Lepidoptera; family Erebidae; genus Miltochrista; species Miltochrista miniata. The sequence continues at coordinate 1,059,517 of OW121764.1, forward strand.
AGAGGTCCATATGTATAGTCTCGAGAGGTTTTGTTGCTGGAGGAACAATGTTAAATTGGGGTCTTATTGGATTTCGGTCGTATTTGGCCTGACCACAGATGGTACATTCATTTATAAATTTTGTGACTTGTTCCTTCATTTTCGGCCAGAAGTATTTTCGGGACAGGGCTAAGTAACATTCGGTGATTCCACGGTGATTGGTCTTTCCTTCATGGTAGTGTCTAATGATGTCTTGTTGTCTGAGGTATTCTTTAACATTTTCGAGTTCGGTCTTGGTCAAAACTAGATTAAGAGAGGAACTTCTAAAATTATCTTGAATGATGGGTATTATAGAGTACATGCCTACGGGAGGTGTAATCAATATGCCAGTTTTTACCTTTGGATTGACGTATTCTTTAATAGAATTTATAACGTCAGTTTGAAGGGTTCTCTCAGAAAGTTGAATTGCTATCCGTGTGTGGGTTTCAAATGGTTTTGTCACAGTCGGTTTTCGTTTTAAGTCTCCTACTATTGTAAAATGAATTTGTCTGTGAAATTTGTTAAGGGGGTCGTCAGTTATAGGGACTTCTAATATAGGCTTTTCGTGACTAGTGTGTACAGTATCAGTTGAAGAATTTGGTGGTTCAACTGGTGGCTCAGAAGGACTATTAATAATAGACATAGCCTGTTCGCTGCTGGTATGTACGCTGCTAGTCAATGAGTTGGGTCCTCTTGGGGGTGCTTGACTAGTATGGGCGGTGTTAGTAGACGAACTTGGCTTTCGAGGAAGTGCAACTGAGGGGTTGTTAATCATTGAACTCATTTCCTTTAAATTCTCAATTAAAGCATTAATCTCGTCGGTCTCTTCATTATGTATCTCTACTCGGGAAAGGGCATCAGCATTAGTGTTACACTTTCCTTTCTTGTAGATCACCGTAAAGTCATATTCACTCAGTTTGAGTCGCCATCGTGTCAGTCGTGAATTTGGTTCCTTTAAGTTCATCATCCACTGTAATGGCTTATGGTCAGTAATCACTTTAAATTTTCGTCCAAATAAGTATGGTCTAAAGTATTTAGTCGCCCAGACTATGGCAAGTAATTCCTTCTCAATCGTACTATAATTCATCTCACTTTCATTAAGTGTACGAGAAGCATAACAAACGGGTTTGTCTGAACCTATAGGTCCTTGAGAAAGAATCGCTCCAATAGCGACATTTGAAGCATCTGTAGTAAGGTTGAAGTCCTTACTGAAATCTGGGTATTGTAATATGGGATCATTTGTGAGCAAAGCTTTACACTTACTAAAGGCGTTGACGTACTCAGGGCTATGGATTACTTTATTACCTTTCTTGAGGCAAACAGTGAGAGGTTTGGTAAGTCTCGCAAAATCGGGAATGAATTTTCGGTAGTAACCGAGAAGTCCTAGAAATTGTTTAATTTCTTTGGGTGTGTTTGGTATGGGATATTTCTCTATGGCAGATATTTTATCAGGATTTGGTTTGATGCCGTCTCTACTGATAATATGTCCTAGATAGGCTGTTTCTAGCTTCAAAAACTCAGACTTGTCCATCTGGATTTTAAAGTTGGACTCTCTTAGTCGTTGGAACACTTTTTCTAAGTTAATCATGTGCTCCTGTAGGGATGTACTATAGACAATGATGTCATCTAAGTATACCAGACAGATATTATTCTGGAGACCTCTTAGAACGTTGTCCATGACCCTCTGAAATGATGACGGAGAGTTCTTCAAGCCCATTGGCATCCGAAGGTACTCAAAATGGCCATGTTCTACGTTAAAAGCCGTTTTAGAAATATCCTGGGGGTCCATTTCTACCTGGTAGAAACCACTAGCCAAGTCTAGAGTCGTAAAGTATTGACTTTTTCCTAATTTGTCAAGTACGTCATTGATGTTAGGTATCGGGTATTTGTCGTCAATGGTCTTCTCGTTTAACTTACGAAAGTCAACCACAAGACGCCATTTTTGCTTACCAGAAGCATCGGCTTTCTTAGGCACGATCCAGATGGGTGAACTCCATGCAGAGTCAGATGGACGTATAATGCCTTGTTTTAACATTTTTTCTATCTGGTCCCTAACCTCTTGTCGATGGATAAAAGGGTATCTATAACTCTTGGTGAAAACTGGGACTTCATCAGTTGTTCTTATTCTGTGTTTAATTTTGTTGGTAAAAGTTAATGTTTCGCCATCGAGATAAAATACGTCTGCATAGCGAGTGCATAACGTTAAAAGATTTGCCTTCTCTTCTTCATTAAGATGGTCAGTGCGTAACCGTGATAATACGTCATTAACACGATTGGTGTTCTCAGTTGGCATGCAATTGATATTAAATATTTCTGCGCATGCTGGCTGATCTAGAGAGAATATTATGTCATTAGGTGTAGGGTTCTCTACCTCTACGTAGCCACGACTATTTTTAACAGAAGTAAGGCACTCGTGAATAACGCAATTACAGAAGATTTGATCTGAAATTAAAACATCGCCATCCGGGGCGTTAATTGGTATCTTAACTACTTTAGATTTTCCACCCGGGATGATGTCCTCATATAAATTGACGTTACGGGAGTTATAAACTTTAATTTCATTTATTGCAGAATGAGTGACTAATTTAAAATCTTTTAGATCTATTTTAGCCTGCCATTTTGATAAAAGATCTAAGCCTATAAGTCCGTCGAAATAGTCATGAAAGCGGTAAATAAAAAGTTTAATGCTGTCCATTATTTTAAACTCTTCAAAACACGGTAACGTTATAGAGTAGTCATTTCTGCTAACTCCATGCACGTTCGTGACCTCAAAGGGATCATAGTTGAGAGGATAGTTACTGAAAAATGTTTGTACAGCCTCTGGACTTATAAAAGACTGATTAGCGCCGGTGTCAATGAGAAATTTCAAAGGGGGTTGAGATATCTCTATATAGGGCAGTTGACGTTGAGTTTGTAAATTAACGTCTATCCTTGCTCTTTTGACATCTCCTCTATCTGAAAATCCTGGCTCTGGTTAGCATGACTGGGGCCTGGTTGTGACTCTGGTTCAATTGTAGATGGATTACCGTAAGTCATGTCCTGGTAAGTCATACACGTAGAGTCATAGTCGTAAGAGTTGCTGTAATAGTCAGTGGGTTCCATATAATAATTATAATCGGGTTCACAATACTCCGCAGAATAATAAGAATCAGGGAAATTAAATTCGTTCATATTTACCTCCCGCGTCTTAAAATAATTATTCGGTGGTGGGTTACCAGATTTTTGCCAATTGTGTCCTGATATATTAGGTAAAGGTTTGGGGGTAAAATGCTGAACTCCACTCATAGGTTTCGGTCCATGATTCGGCTGGTAGTTCGGCCTAGGGGGCAACCTAAAATTATTGCTATGTGGGTGATAATTAGGTGGTGGTGAGCGGAACATTTGCTGCGTTTTAGAAGGGAAACGATTCTGGGTTTGGTTAGGCATGTTGAATTTAAATGCTTGGGACTGAGGATGTTGGCTGCGCTGAGCTACTGGTGCTGGCCAGTTGGGTACTGGACGTGGAACACCCGGTGTGAAAAACGGTACTGTAGGGGGTAAAGCTAACTTAGAGGCATTGTGAGCCTTCGGAAGATCGTTGCGGTTCTGCAAATACATAATATTCAACTCCTCCTGCACGTACTCTAACGCTTTCTCTATAGTTTCGGGACGCATGCAGCGTATACGCGAACCTAAAGGTTCCTTTAATCCACGCACAAACGCTTGCATTGTTACCTTTTTGTAAAGTGTAAAGTAAAAATCTGGTAACCCACCACCGGGGTTACCAGATTTTTGCCAATTGTGTCCTGATATATTAGGTAAAGGTTTGGGGGTAAAATGCTGAACTCCACTCATAGGTTTCGGTCCATGATTCGGCTGGTAGTTCGGCCTAGGGGGCAACCTAAAATTATTGCTATGTGGGTGATAATTAGGTGGTGGTGAGCGGAACATTTGCTGCGTTTTAGAAGGGAAACGATTCTGGGTTTGGTTAGGCATGTTGAATTTAAATGCTTGGGACTGAGGATGTTGGCTGCGCTGAGCTACTGGTGCTGGCCAGTTGGGTACTGGACGTGGAACACCCGGTGTGAAAAACGGTACTGTAGGGGGTAAAGCTAACTTAGAGGCATTGTGAGCCTTCGGAAGATCGTTGCGGTTCTGCAAATACATAATATTCAACTCCTCCTGCACGTACTCTAACGCTTTCTCTATAGTTTCGGGACGCATGCAGCGTATACGCGAACCTAAAGGTTCCTTTAATCCACGCACAAACGCTTGCATTGTTACCTTTTTGTAAAGTGTTCGTTTGGCGTCAATAGTCGTCTGTAAGGTCTCATGTAAAGTCACATAAGTCATGATTGTACTGAACAAAGTCTGGCATTGGTCATAGAATTCCTGCTGAGACTTTGTTCCTTGCATTGCTAAAGAAAGGTCATTATACAAAGCAGTTTCGTCCCTTTGATCCGAAAAATTATTGATCAAAGCTGCTCTGATACCGGCCCAAGTTTCAGGGATACCATTCGCATTGATTGTAGAAGCGGCGGACCCTGTAATCTTGTTTAAAATGCCGTTCAATAAGCATAAATTACCTAACTCACTACCTGGCTCGGGGCTGGCGTATTGAGTTACAATTCGGTCACAAATATTAATAAATCTAGTAAGGACGTTATGGTTACCATCAAATTCAGGCACCAGGCGTAAGGCCTTATAAATTATATCAGGGTTGTAAGCCATTTCTAATTCTAAATTACTCGAATTAAAATCTAATTCACTGCCTAACTCTCTATTACTATCAATTACGTGCCGGCGACCCTGTCTCGATGCAGGACCGCGGGAATAGGATTTTTCGGGGCGAAAAATCTTGGAAGGGGCTTAGGAATAGGTAGGAAGCAACACGAGAACAATTCAAGTGTACTTACATATAATATTTCATCTCTGGTCTTCTTTCGTGAATCGAGGTCTGGATTCTCGACTCGGCTTGCAGCTACTGAAGATTCTTGATACTCGTAGTACGGTGGTTAAAACCGCCCGGGCGATTTCGCGAACGCGATGAATACTGATATTAGATATTCCCGAAAGCTCGCGAACCGGCCCGCGAGTATCCTACCAAGACTGCGCCAATTACGTAAGCTACAGCCGGAGGCTCGAAAAAAAACCAAAGTACTTTATAATTAATTTAATAAAAATCAAAATTACAATTATAATTAACTAATTTTAATTAAGTGAAACCTATTCGATGCGAGAATATGGAATGACAATTAAATGACTTAAATCTATAAAATCGATTCGCTGCGTTGGCGATGGGTTCTTGGGCGGATGTCGTCGGTGCTGTTGCACTGGTGCTGACTCGACGGTAATGCAGCTGCATATTTGATGTATCGGCGATTTCATCATACTAGCAATAAATTGCATGTTTGCTGCGTCGTCAATACCCATTAGGGTTCCGTACTTAACACCCTCCAAAGCACAGGAACGCCCGCAGATAAATATCACAAAGTGGTCACGTGGTGGTCACCTATCCAAGGACCGGCCACAGTGAAAGTTGCATACTGCAGAGATCGCTTTTAAAACACTGTGTTCGCTGGACTTTCGCTTTTTATATTGTGTTTAACCCTTAGCCACCTACCATAACTTTTTGTCACACAACCAGCTACCATACGTCTATGAGACCCCTGAGTAAAATGGTTCTTTAAAGTAATATCTTGTTTATTGAAGTATATTTTTTAGTAAAAAATCAACTTAGGAAAGTATTAAACTCTTTAGTAAAGGTCCAAGAGAATCATTTTTATAGGCATTTTGTCTTAATTACTATTAATCAACAATATCTGCTTAAAAACTAAGTCATTTGCTAAATGAGATCTATAAAAAATAATGACATGGATATGAACTTCTTTTATAATTTTTTACTGATTCAATAATCAACAATTGCAAAAAAAAGAAAATGGTGAAAATTAAATTAAATAGAAAAAAAATTACAAGCCCTAAACTTATAGTTTTTCACGACAATTATTGCACAGCTTATTAGAAAATTCTCGGCAAATTGGTGATTTGCATTCGAAACTGATGTATTGTGGTTTGCACGGCACTGAGGGACACGGGGAAAAGGTACAGGAACGGACGAGTTCGCAAACGACTCGGTCGCCGATATATTTACGTTTTAAATATCTGCTGCGTCTGTGAGACGTATGGTAGGTGGTTAAGGGTTAAAAGCGTTAAAATTAGACTGACATACAAATGGAGAGCGGAGTGATGGGAGGGTAAGTGATAGCTTTGGGTACAACTGGGACCAACATTCCAGCTTCATTTTGATTATGAGACCGATTCTTGACTTACGCAACTTACTCCATAGACCCTGTTGATAAATTACTCTGGATTCACTGTGTAAATTTGTGTTTCGTTCAATCTCTTGAGAATTAATGTTCAACTCCATTTGAACAGAAATTGATTGATTGATTCTGATTAATTCGATACTACCGAAATGTAGCTTTGTATTAGCGGAAATATCTTGATATAACAATAATAAAAACATATCTATAGTTCAATATACTTGTTATGTAAATCTTAAGAGTTTAACTAATTGTATTTTATGAGAAATAAATACATTATTATACTTTTTGTTTGTTGTATTCAAAATAAATAAAGAACGTTTGTAGTAAAGAACGCTTCAAGCCTACTTTCCTCGTCCACGCAAACTTGGAAATATCTGCGTAAATCTGGATTTCTCAATAATAGTTCCTATTTTTATGGGTAAGCGCACGTTTAATGTGACTATAGTCAAGTCAATGTTGTATAAGATATTAGATGTTCAATTTTATTAGTGTATTCCTAATCTTGTACATGTGTAATAGTTTAATGCTCCCATGTATCTTGAACCCCGAGAGATATATTATTATACATTACTGTTCCCAAGTTCGTCCCAAGAAGTTAAAGTAATGAATTTTTAACTAGCCACGTCTGGGATCTGACAAACTCTGCGCTAAAACATTCTACAATAATTATGCGGAGTATGAATGTGGTTACATATAAAATATAGTATCTTTACTAGATTGAAAAGTGTTGTGCGGGCACCCTATGCCTCTCCAATAATAGGGACTTTTTGAAAATGACTCGCACACACAAAGTCATCTAAAAATTAATTTTAAGTGTATGTACGCATTTAAATTCTAATCGAGTCCACAAAATCGGGGAATTCTTTTTTCTTTGTCTTTATTATTAGCCAACAAAAATTTTGAACATTATTGTTTTACCTCAGCCAATTTCATGCAAGTACAGATAGCTTAGATTTTGCAATAATAAATGGACTAGGTACCATCATAATATTGTATCCCAGGAACCAATTAATGCGGGAAACGAGTACCTACCGGAAAAGAACACCACAAGCAGAGCCGCGGGTACTAGCTAGCTTGCAATAAAACTTGTGATTGGGCCTTAGGTAATGTTGTTTTAAATCCCTGGTCAGACATTACATAATGTATGATATATTTTTGCCCAGACAGTTGAACGGCCGACTGATGTCTACCCCCGTTTGCGTATAACCTCAGTTGTTTGTAATATGTAGCTCTCCATAGTAGCAAAACTCATGTAAATGATACTCGTGTCTAAGAAATAACGATTGAAAAAGAGGGGACAATAATAATTTTAACCTCCAAAATTGGCCATATTAAAAGTAAATTTTATTTTATCTATAGGTTATTCAAGTAAGTATAATTAAAACAAATAATTGTAAAGTAAAACGTAATTAACTACTGTGGTGACAATTACTGTGCTGACCTAATTAAGGATGTATTGATACGGACAAGCACTGGCTGTGCCTAACTGCTGTAAATAAAGGTTGAAGTGTGGTGAGCTCCACGCACCACTCACAACCGGAATTTCCCGCCCATCTTAGGCTTTTTAGTTATAACCAACTTTTTGTAGTACGAGTACGCTGCGTTGCACTATTGCAAATAAGTACTTTCTTTTTTTATCCTACTACGAAACATCGGTGTTCGATTTCTAAAAGACTGTCGCGCGTGCTGATTTAAAATACTATTCGAGCTTATGCAATGGTATATTTTAGACCGGACTTTTTTAAACTATTACGGTGACAAGGTTACGGTCCACCTGATGGACTATAGAAACCGTAGCCTATGAACGTTTGCAACACCAGAGACGCTACGCCCGCGCTGCCGACCCTGCAAGAACCTTCTAAGACCTTAAAGAATTCCACACTTTAGTTTGGTGTTTGGAGAAACCGAGGCAGAGAGATCATTCCATAACCCAAGCATGCGCGGAAGAAAGCCCTTATCAGACCTTACCGACCTTACCGTTAACGAAAACTCCGGACGCAAGATTCTTATAAAACAATTAAAGATAGTAAAAATCTTTTCTTTGCCCATTATTCATTTGCTCATTTTACAAAACTGTAAAATTCTATTGTGGCTTGATGCTAAATACCAAATGTGGAACCGCAGAATACATTCAGAATGTATGCGGTTGCAACGTAACCCGGCTCATAAATAATTGTCCATCCTTTGTTCTGTTTCATCCTAAAATTCTATTCTACGCAGAAAAATTCTGTTGGATTCCGTGACATTTTAAGACTAATAGGACCATGTCAGCTTAAATTTACATTCCAATTCTTTCATCATTCGTTTAAGAGCTATAGTACTACTTATACACACACTGAATGGCGCGTAAATATATACACAAACTTTCAACACATCGGTTAATTAACTTAGGTAGGAATTTAAAATTTGCGCTGGGAGTCAATTAATAAGGAATCTAAAACTTCTTAAGATTTTTGTGACTGTAACCTCGACCTACAATGTAATGTACAAGATGTTTTAACTACCAAAATTTCAATTTCAAAATACCAATCAAAGAGTTATTCTTTGTTTCCTTTTATTTACACTCGAGTTTCATTAGCGGTTAGGTAAACAGAAACCTTGCCATAAAAACCAGTTTCATAAACAGAAGCTGTAAACAATTTTCAAAAGACCTCGTTGACCCTTGACGAGATTAGAGAACTACTACTCTAAGGTCTCACCAGGAGGTAAGTCTCCGTGAGTTTGTTTTTGGCTCTTAACAAAACAGTAATTGTTCAATTACTAGAATCGCTAAAATGCTGTCGAGTTTTATGAAATTTGCAATGATTTTTAATTGATTTTAAATAAATAAATAAATAATAAATAAAATAAATAAATAAAATATCTTTTTTTCAGGCAATAATCCCATACAATTTTTCACGCTCTCAAATTAAATAAATGAAAATTAAAATAAAATTAATAAAATTCAAATAACATTAAATTAGATAAGCATACAATTAATATTTTTTTGAAATTACATTATGAAAATAAATAAAATTAAAAATTAAAATAAATGTCATTATTGTAAAAACTATTAAAATACATGTCAATTATTGTTTACATTTAAACGTTCTTAGCTGAAATATTGACAGCCATATACAAAGAACTGATTAGCTTCGTATATAGCCCTCAATATTTCATTGTCAGATTCATGTAATCGTTCCATATATGAGGCCCTTGCTTTCCTCATCACAGCATAGAAGTCGTCCACTCTGTTCTCCGCGAACATACCTGATGCACTACATCGCCATGGTAACCCCAGCATACATCTAAACGCGTTGTTATATTGTACCCGTAAGGTGTTGTAAGCACGCTGGGTGTAGTCGTACCACAGTTGGCATGTGTACATTGACCGGCAGTAGGCGTTGAACAGAGTGACCCGTGCCTGCCTAGAGCATTTTACAAAGCGTCTCGCCAGCATATTGCTTTTCGCAGCTATAGCCCTACGTTGCCTGTCCATATCATCATCGTCCTTAAGCTTTTCCGTCAGTATGTGTCCCAGATATTTAAATTTCTTTACTACCCCAAGTACAGAGCCACACAAAGATATGTCAGGACTAAGCACTGGCCTATTGTCATGTTTAAAAATCATAACCTCTGTTTTTTTCACGTTATATACTAGCCCGTACCTGTGTGCGTAATTCTCACATATCTTAAGTAACTTTTGCAACCCCTTGACAGAGGGGCTGAGCAGCACCATGTCGTCAGCGTAACTAAGGTTATTTATACATACATTATTAATGGAACAGCCTACGTTGGCACTGCTCAGCTCCTCCAACAATTCGTTTACGTACAAATTAAAGAGAAACGGAGATGTCAACCCGCCTTGTCTGACCCCAGCACCAAGTGAGTATTCATCTGATAGGGTGTTTCCCCACCTAACGGCGTTGGACTGCCCCTTATACCAACATTTCATAATGCTAACTAAGTCGTAAGGTATTCCCACACTAGTCATTTTCTCCCACAATTTATCGTAAATTATACAGTCGAAGGCGCGATTTAAATCTAGGAAGCATGCGTATACATTGGTTTTGCGGTCCAGATAATATTTTACAGTTTTCTTTAGAGAGAAAATAACACTATCAGTAGACAGCCTGCTACGGAATCCAAACTGTGTGCTGTGTATTTTTACATTTTTCATTAAAGTAGGCTGAATTACTCTCTCAAATATTTTTGACAGAACAGTAGCTAACGATATTGGCCTGTAATTCGATATATCTGATATATCACCTTTTTTATTTTTAACTAATGGTACTACTACAGTTTTCATAAAATTGTGAGGAAGATATCCATGTAATAAACATTGATTAAACAATATTGTCAATTTGTCAACCAATTGGGGGCCCGCTCTAATAATGTGTTCTAATGCCAAGCCGTCGTGTCCCGGCGACTTGCCTCGTTTCATTTTTACAATGCACTCTCGCACCAAATCAGCTGTTACAGTGAAGGCCGCAGACGTGACCGCGCCGCTACTAGGTTGCGCAGGCATCCCCGACACACGACGGCCTTAAATTGCAATGCAAATGCCTCCGCGATTCGCTTGGGATTGTCAATGTTGTTTACAGTAACTGCCCGACTTTGCTTATGCTTCAAACTATTAGTTGACTTCCAAAAGCCCTGAAAATCGCCAGAGGCTCTTTGCCTCGCAATTGCATCCATTTTTAGTTGCTCTTGGCGTTGCTGACACCACTTTAATTTATTTTTGAAGGCTTTTCTACACTTACACATATTTTCGTATAAAATACCTTCCTTTGGCCTACCGTGCAGGGACCAAACACGAAACGCTTCACGCGCACTAGAATGCAATGTTTTAACGTGTTCGTTCCAACCCGCTGTGTGTTTATACGTTCTATACTTTTTTACTTTATACGAACTAACAGCTGCTTTTGTCAAAGCTTGCACTATTGCATGATAGTAATTATCTATTGCCCTGTAACATATCTGGTCCCTACACTCTAGTCCAACACAGTTACACATAAAAAAGTCAGAATGTACATAATGTAGATATTCGTCGCTCAACTCCGAATACCTAAACAGTTGTGACTCAGATCTATTATTGAGAGAAATATTATTTACGGCATGATTATGAACCAATACTTTCTTTCTAATTATACTCCAATTACATTCTATAACTACTGGAAAGTGGTCTGACCACTGACAATCGTTCAATATGTACACTTTACGAATGGTATCCCAACCAGAGCCTGTCACGACACAGTGGTCCAGCCAACTGTTAGTGCCAAACACGTCACTTAGAAACGTATAATTGTCTAAAGACTCACCCAGATACTGAAAGTCCGCGCAAATCATATTATTTTCCTCACAATACCTTAGTAAGTTCCGTCCAAATAAACGCCTAAAGTCCGCATTGTAATCGCCCAAAACATACACACACTCTTCGTCACAGTCTTCTGACGTGTAAAGGCAATACACTGTATACTAGAATACAGTGTTTTGCCTTAACAACGCTTATTCGGCATATTTTAGGGTCTACTTTAAGTGAAACTTTTTTAATTTGTGTTACGACCTTTATTTATGAAGATATTCCATATTAAAAAACCATGTAAGTTTCAAAAAATCTACCTTCATCAAACCATAAAACTGTATTATTTAAAACATTGTTTTGCCATACATTCAACGCAAGGGAATGAGCGACCTTGTCAAGACAAGACACTGTATAATAAATTGACCGACCTTATGGATGCGCGCGTGAACCTATTGTTATCGCTCTTACTCATCTTACGCATACGATGTTAGAGCAGGACCGCAAGCGCTGCACCCGGCCGTTTTCGCCGATCACGTGTATTTGTTTTGATATAGATATTCTTTCTTTTGAGAGCTTCCACTCTGTACGTTGCGTAAATGGTTAAAGTTGCGTGAAAATTTTGTATCACAAAAATGCTCCCCTTTAAAAGTTACAAAAAAATGTCGTCAATAGCATATGCCTATCTTTTAAAGTTCACTTACAATAACCCCCTCTTAATAAGTTTTACAGTATGAGCGACGCGACGGGAGTAGGTAAACGTGGTCTGCAGTGGTAGCCAATCAACTGAACGATAAAAACCGGCCAAGTGCGAGTCGGACACTAATGAGTTCCGTACCAAAAAAAGAACGGGTGGAAGTAAATGCAACGGGAAACATATATCACTTTTTTTTTTCATTGTGAGGGAAAATCCTCGTAGGATGCTATGCCGGACTCTTACCGACTAAAAAACCTCACGTAACGCCCAACAGCCTATGGTTGAGAGCCCCGGGTAAGCCCTCAGGAAGGATGTCCCGTTACTCCCAACAGACCTACGGCCGCCACTGCGGCCTCGCCCAGGGGGTGGTTCGGGTGCAATCCCGCGTCTATGGGGGGTTTCGGGTGTGACCCCGCTTCTAAGGGTGGGCGTGCGTGAGTTGCTCACGTCACGCAGCCGTCATGGGCCTGCTTCTGTAAGGATGGTGAGCGGCCCTCTCACCGTTCTCCGACCCCCGGTCATGGAGGCCGATAGTCCTCGGCGAAGACACGTCGGCGGCGCCCAGGGCGCCGACTGCGGAACTCGGGTGGGAGAGTTCTCTCCCGCACCCGGCCCGCCGCCTCCTTCGCGAGCATGACCTGCTCGCAGAAAGAGGCGGCGCAGTCCCACTTACTCCCGCTGGAGAGCATGGCTCGCACCATGGCCTCGAGCGAGAGAGTGTCCACGCCCAGACCCACTACGAGGACCTGGCGCTGTTGTGCCCATGCCGTGCACTCCACCAGAGTGTGGAGCGCCGTGTCTCTTTGCTGCGGCCGTGGTTTCCCGGGGTTTTCGCCACAGATACCTACCGAAGCTACCGTGCCCAGCAAGCATCTGTGTCAACCGGTAGGAGAGAGCACCGTGTCTTCTCTCCAACCACTCGTCCATGACCGGTCTGACGGCCGCGATTGTGGCGAATCCCCCCTTTGGTTGCTCAAGTCGCACCTTCCATGTCTCCACGGTTTCCTGGTAGAGCAGGGTTCGCTGGGCATCGATTTTTTCGAGACGCAGGCCTTTGGCCCCGCTCCAGCGCCTTCTGAACAGTGACGCAAGAGCTCTCGCTTCCAGGTCCCACGGAGGGGTCCCGGCTAGGAGACATGCCGCCTCACCGGAGATCGTGCGGTATCCTCTTATCACTCTGACGGCCATGAATCTCTGCGAGCTCAGCAGTCTAGCCACATTGCTGGCCGTCAGGGTCTCCGCCCATACGGGAGCTCCGTATAGGGCCATGCTTCGCACGATCCCCAGGTACAGTCTCCTGTGGGGAGCGTTGGGTCCCCTGATGTTGGGCATCAGCCGCGCCAGTGCGGCTGATGCTCCCCTCAGTTTTGGGACCAAACTTCGGAAGTGATGTCCGAAGTTCCACCGGCCATCGAGTACGAGCCCCAAATACTTCATCGAGGGCTCGATGCCGATGCTGACGCCCCCCACCTGTAGGCTGGATCCCGCAGGTGGCCCCATCCGAGGTCCATGGAAGCACAGAGCCTCGGATTTATGAAGGGCGACCTCGAGACCCAGCCGCCGAATCCGACCCACGACTTGAGCCACCCCTGCCGTGTCCTTTAGTGCTGCGTCACGGTGCGTTGCTCCCCGCGCCGTAACGAGGGTGTCGTCGGCGTAACACGTTACGCCGACCCCCTGAGCAACGGACCAAACATATATCACTTTACATATTAATACCACACCTCTCTCCTTCTCGATCTCATGTGATGCAAACGAAGTTGTGCGGGTCAGCTCTAATGAATCTATGCGACGCGACGGTAATAAATGCAAAGGGAAACATTATATCACCTTAAATATCAATACTACATCTCTCTCTTTCTCGCTCATGTGACGCAAACGAAATTGTGCGGGTCAGCTCTAATGTATATAAGCGACGCGACGGGACTAGGCGCGACGAGAGGAAATGCGACGGGAAACATTATATCACTCAAAATATTAATACCATACCTCTCTTTTTCCAACTCTCATGTGCCGCAAACGAAGTTGCGCAGGTCAGCTAGTGCTAATATAAATTTTGTATTTTAAAGATTTGTTAATTTTATAACGTTTTTATTTTATATGTTGATCTCAAATTGTGACTATGAAAATGAGAGACTTATTAGCCTGAGTAAACTATTTCGTTTTGTATTTCAAAGGTCTTATGGTTCATTGACCATAAATAAAAGTAAATAATTGAAATAACTTTTTAATTGTTTCATTTAATTCACTACCCCTACTAGAACAGGTTTCACTTACTGAATCTTAATAAACGGTTTCTGCAGAAAACTGTATTCAATAGTACATTATTATAACTAATGTTAAATTCTTAGGATTATTCAGGCAAAACACTGTATTATTATTTACAGTATTATGCCTTACACGCGCTTAAAAAATTAATATTAGTCTGTTATAACAACTGTCTTTTTTGTATTTTCTAGAAAACTATTATTTTTTACTGTCAAGTTCTTTATATGGCTATAACAACAATAAAAAAACCTACAAAATGATCTAAATTTTATTTATTTTCATAATTTTAATAGCTTTAAATTACAAAAAGACTGTTCAACAGACATTTTGGCGTTTTTCTCAAATTGGTATTTCGGAATAAACAGTGTATTGCCTTGACACGTCAGTCTTGTATTATTGAGTTTATTACGCCTAAACACTCCGTGAATTCAGGTAGATTATCATTACATTCTGTCGGCATATAGACAGACATGACGACCGCGCTTCTATCTGCCAGCTGGATACGTACAGCCATGACTCGGCTGGAGTCACACCGTATAGGAGTAACATTTGGAAATATACTTCTTCTCCACATAATAGTCAAACCGCCATACGGCCTTCCACGAAGTGGTCCCTGACTGGTGTCAACTGCGGATTTTCCGTAGTATAAAAAATTCGAATCAATTCCACTATGAAAATCTATATCATCTGGTATCAGCCATGTCTCCTGCAAGGCTATAATATCATACTTCGTACATAACTTTTGTATATGTGCCAGTGAACGTTTAATGTTCTTGCAATTAAACGTCACCATTTTAATGTTGGTCTCAGTACTATTGTGATCCATTATTTTTGTGAGATTTAAACGTTCTAAATACAATACCATTTGGCCAAAAATCTTCTTTTAAAATTATCTCAAGACTTTTCTTTTCAACCGTTACTTTAAAGGATTTAAAACTAGTGGGTACCTTCGGTTTTAAAATCTCAATGCCATGCACTTTTTGGCCGTTTTCCTTAATATATTCCTCTATATCAGCTTCACTGCAGTCCTCTCGAAAGCGGGATACGTAAATACTGACCATGTGTTCTGCAGCCATGAGTTTTTCGCTAAGTTTGGTTCCTCTTCTATTTCTAACTACAGGCCTTTGTGACACCAATTCAGGTCTTAAAATTTCTTGTGATGTCATACGTGGTCGTTTACGTTTGTAGGAGACTGTTTGGAATCCTTCATTGTCATCTAGGCTGCTTTCATCGTCGTGCGGGCGCTTTTGTGCTTGACCGTTACTTTTCCGCGTCATACTACCCCCCGATATGGATGGTGACGCAGCGGGTGTAGGTGTACATAAAAGGGCTTTCTTAAAAGTTTTAAAATTTTTTCGTTGTTTTTCTATTTCTGTCACTCTTGTTTCCAAGGAAGTCGTCTGGGTTCCCGAGGTGTCTTTTATGATGTCGTTCGAAATTTCGAAAGGAAGTGAAAATGTGGGCTTCATAGAAAGCCACGAAAACTTGATGGATACTTAATATAATTATATCAAGCTGTGACGTGCACCCTTCTCTACGGGTACCCTGTAAATGGTAAACAACACAAACGACATGATACTTTGTCCCTTATAAATTTGAGAGTCCGAAAAGAAACAATAACAAGTCCATAAACACACGCAACATCTAGAAAACCAAACAGAAAACGTGCTCTATCTAAGACAAAGTGGTAAGCTAAGGATTCTAGGAAATAAATTTGCAGATAAAAGTTCAAAACCGTTGTGGTAATGCAAAGAAAAGGTTTGGGTTGAGATTGTTTTCATGCGGAATAACACTCTAAACCTGCATGCATTGTTTTGAATTGAAAAGGAGCGCCTGAGAGAATATTATATGAAAGAGTGTTTTACTGTAATAATCACGGTAGATTGGGTAAAATAATGCCAAAAGAGCAGCATTGTTATGCGTCTGCAAAGGTTTTTCAAACGAACAATATATGCTACGGCGTTTTACAATACCTATGTAAGTATATCTCGGGAAAAGCCAGTCAACCAAAATTACATTTTTATGAGGAAACATAAACTTTTACAACAGTATATCCAACAGCAGTAACATCGCTGTCTCGCGGGTAGGCTTTTATCAAATAATAACAGACATACGTTTTTATTTCAAGGATTGACTGTGATATGTTAAGACGAACTAGGCCAAGTGCTATTTTAGGACCCATTAAAAGTTATTCGGGATTTACTAATCAAAGAGAGACATATAGCCTCCGTAGCTCAATATTCTGTAACATACATTCACACATACATAAAGTTTGACGAATGGTCTCGCTTTTATCCCTAAAGGGCTTACCCCTTCAGAGGTATATTATTATATGTAAACAATCGTTACGTTAAGCATCTTACGTTCAGATAAATCGATAAGAGGGGTGATCGTTTGTGGCTTTGCAATTTAAGAGCGTTTCCGTGCTTCGCAAGGACATTGTGTCATTATTCCCGGTTTTCAAAAACATTGTAGTGTGCCAAGTTGATTACATTACGATTCTATCAATCGTGAGACGGTGGCACCTCTGACCTGCAGGTGCTTTTCGGGATATGAAAGAAGAGTGTGGAAGCTTTTTAAGGGTTCCTTAGCCAAACGGCAAAAACGGGACCCTTATAGATTCGTCATGTCTGTCTGTCTGTCTGTCTGTTCGTCCGTATGTCACAGCCACTTTTCTCCGAAACTGTAAGGCCTACGGTATTGAAACTTGGTAAATAGATGTATTCTGTAAACTGCATTAAGATATTCATATTAAACTAGAAAAAAAACAGTAAAATTTGGGGGTCCCCATACTAAGAACTGAAACGATTTTTTTTTTTTCATCAAACCATACGCGTAGTGTATCTATAGATAGCGTATAGATCATGAAACAATAACAATACGTAAATAACTGAAAACTGACTGCAAACTAATCAAACCAGATTCGACAATTTCAGTATACTTACCTGTAAAATTAATAAAACTTATATCATAACTCTGTTGTAAATTCCCCCACTTTGTATTATAACACACGGAACTTTGTATTATAACTTCTTACTAATATAACGTACATATCTATACATTATGAAGTAAACTTCCTAGTTATATAAGTTACACCTCCAGTTACGAAATATTTCAATGTCTCTTCTCTCCTCATACTCCAAGCTTCATTGTAAGTGGAGACAAATTGAAGATATGTCATCCTTCTTCATCACACACACAATATTATTGTTGAGTGTTTTGATATAGCGCAGGGACCGCTTTTACTCAAATTCAAACATGTTTGGGGTTTGGAAAACATGGCAAGATATATTATATAACAATAAGAAAATTATTCCTCTACTAGATCGTCAACAGTTCCGGCCGAGTGAAATTCTCTTTCCAAATCTGATATAACCAAACCAAATGTGAGTATAACGGAGTATAAGCTGTCCCTGTACTGATTTGTTTAGCTGTTGGAGCGTGTGAGAGTAACAAACATCTGACATTCGCACCCTCAAATTTTCGCATTTAAGTATAATACTAATAATAAGATTTCAAAGTGTCTCGTAGAAAATAGGAGTGGAATTCGAAAAGTGGTCTGGATTTTGGTCTCTTGAATTCATCCTGCGTATTTCTTAAAGTGTCACCAATCTCTCATTTCTCCGGAACAAAGTGTGACAAAAGTAATTCAGCGTACTGATAACAAGTTTTAAACGAAGACTAAGGACAGTTTAGTTCAGTTATGAGCAAATCATGATCTACATTGTTATTTAAATTCCTTTAAGAATCTCTATTATGGAGACTCTGCTGTCCGTCTGTTTGTACGACTGTCTGTCACTACGCTGCCGCGCTGTATCTCACAGCATTTTTTCTGCGTATGTTTGTTTGTTTGTTTATTTATTCATCAACAATTTACATCGTATTTGAAATCAGTTACACAATACACATTTTATCGTTCACAACAGCAATTGTAGCACAATACAAAATAATCAAATATCTCAAAACAATAAAAACAGAACACAATCATCACAACAAGAAACAATATAAAAATGTCCCAAACAGCATTATCTTAAAATTTCCTTTTCAAAATGTCAAATAACAAATGTCAGTATCATATTACATTATTAAAATCCATATAGTAGAACAAAAATTGGGAATCAAATAAGAATAAATTAGTCATAATAAAGAATAAAAATCAGAAATCAATTAAAAATATTTTAGTCAAGTCTTAATCTATTTGCAGTGTTCTTATATAACAGTTCCATCATCACCCATTGACACAAACTCTGACACAGAATAAATACATTTTTCTAATAAGAGGGTCTTTAGCCTCGATTTAAATGAGTTAGTATTGTACACATCATCCTTCAAATATTTTGGCAACTTATTAAATAACTTTACACATTGGTAGGCCGAACAATGCTTAGTAATATTTAATTGCGGAGTGATTTGAGTTTTAATGACGTTTCTACGGGTACGCTCTCTCAATGTTTTTTCATCTCGTGTTTCATACAAGTGAATATATTTAGAGAGGCGTATCAAAAGAACCAATACATATAAACCAGGAACCGTAAGTATGCCTAACCTTTTAAAAAAAGGTCTACACGACTCCCATTGAGGTATCCTTACAATAGTTCTGATGGCACGTTTCTGCAGTATAAACGCCTTTTGCACATTGTATTCATAGCTGTTTCCCCAAAACAAAATGCTATACCTAATTTTAGATTCAACTAAGGCATGATATACAAGTTTTAGTTGATTCACGCTGATTTCATCTCTTAACGTTCTAAGTGCATAACATGCTGACGAAATCGATGAATCAATTGCTACCAACTCTTTTTTCCAATTAAGCTGCGAGTCTAAAGTGTAGTCTTTACTCTATTGATATCTTTAATTTATTTCTTTTTATTACTTAACAGTAGATAAAAAAGTTATTTTATACTCTGTCAGCCCTAATTAAAATACTTGTGAAGCCGTCAACTTACATTCCATGACATCTTCATTACAACTTCTATATTTTTATCACAGAATAACAGCTGGTGCGAGATTTTTCTGTTCCCAAGCTCGTACACCACGCGTCACGTCTTGACAATAAACTTTTCTGAATACAAAGCGTTCACGGCGATATTTGGAGTTCAGACCGCACCCGACACCTCAGTTTGCGCCCTTCATGGGATTACAAAAGATATGACTGCGGTTAGCCCAGCCTTTTTATACGGATAGCTCGCATGTCATCCGACACAAGGGCGCATTTACATATTATTTGGTAGAATTATCATTTACAAAACTTTTGGGTTTCGGTAACGATAATAAAACTGTTGTGACAGTTGAATTATAGGCTGAAATTGTTTGTCGCTAGTAATTATAAGTAGGTACTTACTGTTTAATATTTTAGAAAATGTTTCTTAGTATTAAAGTATATTGAACTTCAGATAATTTCTCATGACAGATATAGCATTCTGTAGTTAATTGTTTTAGACATAGAAAATGTCAATTACAGTTTTATTCTCTAATTGATTATTTTTCATACGGAAGGCGTTTGAAATTACTCACTTTTAGATTTTATCTGTTCCTACCATTCAATAAAAGTAAATTCTATCTAGAAAGACGCTAGGATAAAGAAGAAGCATAGTCCCTGTTTCTAAAATACTAAAAGTGTATTACGATTCAGAAACAGTGATATTATTGCCAAAACTTTCGCAAAGCTAAGGAAAAAATATTTTGGATTATATGTCACTTAAAAACGTTCATTTTAAGTTACTTTAACAATGCAATATAGTTTTTTTAAACCCTTTACGATTCTATTTCATTCAATTTTAATTAATACTGTCGTGTAAGCAGATGAGTTAATACAAAAAGACATTGCGTTTGCAGAAACGGAGCCAACTGAATACAAATTACACTCAAAGCGAAGGTATCAACACAACGTTTTGAAAACCATTTTGAATGAGGTACAAAAATACTTGAAATTGAATCGACAAAGATTTTTAAACAATTTAAGTTCTAAAATTCTACTATCTAGCCAGGTATTGAATAACACAAACAAAAACATTTTTTTGAATACGAAATAAGTAATTATATATTTTTGAAATTTAGTTTTTCAGCCCATTTCATTTGTACCAGACACGCTAACTTTATAATAGTATTTATTTAGTTAAAATTATGCCAATTAGCAATAACTTATATTTTCTGCATTCTGGACATATTCGGTTTAAAAAAATGGGTTAAGTTGTTTGTCCCAAATGTGAGTATGTGGCAAAGTAGACGGCATCGTTTCATGATGCCAGATCACACGACTGGTGGAGATAAGACACTTAATTGTTATTTTATTTGTGAGTGGAAGCAATAAGTGGTATTTTTCTCATGTGGGAATACCTCATGGCTGCTATGCTGGACTCTTACTAACAAAACCACTCGTAGCCTACGGTCGGGAGCCCCGGGTAAGCCCTCAGAAGGATGTCCCAAGATTCATGACAGACTTTGGCTACCACTGCGGTCTCACCTAGGTTCGGGTAGTATCCCACGTCTTTGGAGGTTGTTTGGGTGATATCCGAGTAAGTGGTAATGGAATTGACATTGTCGCGTTTGTGTACTGAAATCAATATCACATCATTAATATTTAAAAAATATTAAAAGGATCAAAATCTGATAAAAGTGATTATCATTTACTCATGGCGAAAATTTGCTCCATCGTCAGACTTGTAATCTTCAAACCATAGTGTAAACAATCCAACCAAACATCAAATCTTTTGATCGTAACAGAATCAGTTTGATCGTAAACAGTGTACCTACAAACATTTTTCTTTACATAATTGCTGCTAATTGGATCCTTCAAATGCTTTGTCTTTATATAATTCTAATTTTGAAGACAAATAAGAACTTTAATAATTCTTTTTTTTTTGTAAAGCCTCTAGAAATTACACATCATCAAAAATATACAGGGCGTCTCACGGCTATGGCACATGGAGGGGAAGGAAAGTACCTTAAATATTGTAGATGGAAAATTTTATTGAAAGAAGACATTATTTCATTTAAAAAAACAATTTAAACTGCATTCATAGATTTTTAAAAAACTACATGGTTGAGCTGGGAATCAAACCCGCTACACGAGAAAAACTAATTATTATGTAGCTTTATCATACCGATCGAAAGGCTTCATCAAAGATTATTTTTTGCTAATTAACATAATGTCAGAAATAAAAGAAAGACCATTTTTTTTGCATTTTTAATACAAAAACCTCTTACTGTTGAATACGAAGTCGCACTCTTTTGATTATTTTACTCCTTGTCGATGTTTTGGTTTTGCTCTGGTGGATATTTATAATAATACATCCAAGATCTGTTTGTAGCTCGTGGACATTTTCGTTTCTTGTAAACTACATTTAATTACATGTCATAACCCCATAAAAAATCAAACGTTGTCCTTTTATTTCTGACACTATATTCCTTAGCAAAAAGTAATCCTTATGATGAAGCCTTTCGATTGGTATGATAAAGCTACAGGGTAATTAATTTTTTCGTGTAGCGGGTTCGATTCCGGCTCAACCATGTAATTATTTAAAAATCTATGAATGCAGTTTAAATTCTAAATATCTTCTTTCAGTAAAATGTTCCATCTACAATATTTAAGGTACTTTCCCTCCATGTGGCATAGCCGTGGGACACCCTGTATAGTAATTAGGTACTATGTACTGTACATAAGTTTTCAATTTGTACCCCTATATAATATTCTTTTTCATTCCTTCTATTCGAAAAGTATCACTTTGCACCACGATAACGGGGCGCAAAATAGCTCTTTTCTGTTAAGAGCTTTTTAGCGGGTGGCAAAGAGATTTGAATTTGGAACTTGAAAATTTCATAGAAATGGAACGAAAATTGTATGAATTACTGGCTGGTAAGTGTTGGCTGCACAGCGCGGTGTCCTGAGCTAACTTAAAAAAAAAATAAGAGCGCCATTTATATATTCGTGTTCGTCATTATTAATGTTCTTGTAATCAGTAAACATAATTATTTTATTGTATTCTGCAAATATAATAAGTTCTACGTCAAGTTATGAACGTGACAATCCATGAACTCCTGGGAACAATAACTATAGAAGGTAACTACGTCGTACAAAACTTATTTTTTCTCATAGAAACGGAATGAAAAGTAGAGTATATTACTCGAGGGCAAAATATTTTTCCCTCGGGCGGTTTACTTTGAATCCCTCACTGCGCTCAGGATTCTACGTTAGAATCCCTCGCAATGCTCGGGATTCTATTCTAGAATCCTTCGCTTCGCTCGTGATTCAAAATAGCGCCCTCGCCGTAAAAATACTATTTTGCCCCCTTGTTATACAATCTACTATTTCATTTCTCATACTCGGAAAATAGTGTTTTCTTGATCTGACTATTGGGTGGAAAATGCTGTTTCCCTCCCTAGGGAGGGAAAAACTCATACAAATTAATTTCCCACCCAAGGGCCGGAATGAACTTTAAAAATAGAACTGCTGACAGGTTACCTGTGATAGTGAAGAGATATGTGTAAAAAAATAAAATAAAAAAAAATGCTGCGGCCATGCGACTTTCCAAACAGCCAGTGTGAACTTAGCAAAAATTTCTTCCGGCCCCATACACGTACAATAATATTGATCAATATAGCAATAAATTCACCGTGTATGGGTAATATTGAGGTTTGAACAGACTATATTCGGATGGAAATAAATATTGTGGCAATATTATTGAGTCAATAATATTGTACGTGTATGGGGCCGGTAATAATCTCTGCAACAATTAGGTACGCGGTGAGTTCCATATTTAAAATTTAAAAAGTCGACATAATGTACATAGTTGTTATTTATCTGTAACAGAATTCAAAACAATTGGTAATAATCTTTTATGGTAAGGTTTGAATCTTATTATTAGTTTTATTTTCCTCGTATTTGAAATGAAAAGTAGAGTGTTTAACTCGGGTAAAAGAATCAATTCCGACTCGGACTATAGCCGCCCTCGCTGCGCTCGGGCGTCTAAATACCTCGGGAATTGATTCTTTCCACCCTCGGTTAACAATCTACTATTACTTTGTACCAACTTGGTCATACAGACCACTGTGTGCCTAACGTTTACTGAAATTACACTAATTACCTACTTAGTACTTACAGATGCAAAAGTTTTAAAAACGTTAAATCGTTTTGAATTCTTTCAAAGTAAACTGTAATCGTTTGTAAAAGAATGTCACTGCTTATTATAGTAGTGACCTTTTTTAATCTTAATAATACCGAGACGCATAAAAACAGCGCTTTTTCCTGCCCACGCTGCTCAGAATAGTAAACTAACAGCGTAGAGGCGCCACGTTCTAAATAATAAAAAACGGTTCAATAAAAACTTGAATTATAAGTTGTTTTCCTAAGGTTCATAGATTATTCGCGTTACATTAATATTTGTCGGTACTAAAGTCGGCTCAAGATAAAACATCTCCTTTTATTGGTTGTCCTTAAAATGTCTGTGTTTTGGGGTTCCTAATCCTAAAAAGATAATAACAGAGCAGAAACTGTAAATATGCGGATAAATCACAGTGAACCTTTCATGCGGTTGTCAATGTTGAGGTCTTGCGAAGAGACCATAAGCTTAATTATTTCAACAGTAATCTTTGTTTTGTTGAAGATTTCTTAGACGTGTAAAAAATTCAAATGACTAAGTTAGCAATCAAAAGTTACGGTTTCATTTATTTTTTACAAAATCTTACAGCCTACTTCAAAGTTTAACTTTTGTCGAAGTGCCGCTTGTCATTCAGATGTCCCAAATATCTAGCCAAATATATATGAGAATAAAGACAGGCCTTCAAACAAACAAAAAGATTTTTCCGAACTTGTTCATAAATAAAGAAGTTTCACTGTCGCGGAATAAAATGGTGATCGTTTTAAGATTTATTTACTATCCTGGGACATCCTTCCGAGGGCTTACCTGGGGCGAAGGCAGTAGGAGGGCACGTGTGGTTTTAGTATAGCATCGATGAGAAATTTCCACACTTAAGAAAAGAGCCCCTTTGTTCACAAAATTTTCATAGAGATGAGAGTTTTATCAACTATGGGGCTTTTTTATAATCTCTCTAAATTAGCCCCATAAATAAATAGTAACTATAAAACAGCATACATTAAAACGATTCCTTGAACTGCCAGAATATTTGGCAACTTATGAAAATCGATATCGTTTATACAACCAGTCATTAAATAATCTCTTCAACTAAATGGATAAAATGTTAGATACAATCTAAAATACAGCTGCGTTGAACTTAGACGTGAAAATTTGGAATAGGAATAGCACAATTTTAACAGTACTGAAATTATAATGTTGAATGTAGCTAATTTGACATTGTAACCACGCATGAGAATACGAACCCTTTGACTCAGCTATTTAAATACGGTATTAAAATAACCATAGTTTACTCGTCCTATTACTAGTGTCATCAGTTGCTCTTCCTCTGAATAAAAACTCACTTTTACGTGCCTCTTGTGAAAAGACCTGAGTCAAACAGGTTATAAAATAAAACAAAGTTACGTTTGAGACGATTTCATTGTTCTTATATACATTTCGGTAACT
This sequence comes from Miltochrista miniata, assembly GCA_933228765.1. Taxonomy (NCBI): domain Eukaryota; kingdom Metazoa; phylum Arthropoda; class Insecta; order Lepidoptera; family Erebidae; genus Miltochrista; species Miltochrista miniata. The sequence goes on from OW121764.1 coordinate 1,084,624, forward strand.
TTCACACAACTTTTATATCATTGCGCATTATATTGTCACTCGTGTATTTCCCGCAGGAGTTTTTTTGTTAAGGTAAAAAAGTTCATACCTTTGTGACAATGAAATTTTTATTACTTACAAATTGAGTTTCAATTACGTGGCTGCTGTATTACCAACCTGTAGTTATAATATTATTTATAAAGAGATTACATAAACCATTCTCTACCTGCTGAATAATAAACATAATATAAAAACGAGTCTGTGTGTAACCATCTTTATCGTTAAAGTTAACTGAGGATATTCGGGATTTCGATGGCAATATAAAAAATGAAATGTTGTTTACCCCGTTCCTAACATTATGCGCTCTTTTTTTGGACTATAGAAGAGCTTGCAGAGTAGGATAGGAAGGTGGATACCCGAGTCCAAAGTGAGAATTCTACTACTTCGAACCCTTGCTCATTAACCATCTGACGAGTCCAAATTTGACTACTGCCTTATAAGTTTTAAATTTAAAGTAGACTTCTATGTGGTACAATTACATAAAATCACTCAAGTAACCGCGAGGGGGTAGACAGAGGTAAATTTCGTACCTAAATTTTTTCAATGGCTTTCTGGTCCCACGTAATGGGCGGAAAACCTATTACCGTTACTGGGCACTATAAAGTGTAGCTATTCTGTTAGTTGGACCGAAATTCCAACAGCTAATAGGTATAGATGTTACACATCCACAGAGTCATTCTCTGGATTACAAATATGTCTTCTATACTAATAATATAAAAAGAAAAGATTTGATTGTTTGTTTATTTGCATTTGCATAGCATAGGCACGCTTTTATCGCTGAAATGGTAGGCGAAGGAGCATGCTCCCACATTTCTTAATGTTTTCTTCTGTTGCCTTGCTAAAATAGACAGGCGAAAGTTGTGACAAGCCAGTATTAAAAATTTTCAAGTCGCCAACGAGGCCTTTACTTGGCATAACAACAGTCATGTTTCTGACAACCAGGACTAACGGCTTAAAGTGCTTACCATAACACGAAAAATCTCGCGAATGAAATGTCACGAAGTGATCACGTGACGGTAACCCATGCTAGTACTAGTCATAACAAAAATCGTAGTGCTGTGACTCTGTAAAATAATAAAACTACGAATTCAACTTCCTATACAGAGACACTACACACAGAAAATAAAAAAAGGTAGTCGGTAGAGATCAAACGCAACGTATTTTGTTTCGCATAATCAAGTTCTGAAATCTAGGAACATTACGTCTTGGATCTCAACGACACGGTTACGACTAGTAGTATTTACGACTATCCAATTTACGACTGGTCGATACGGATAGATTCGATACTTGAAGCGTGAATAGGATTGTTGTTGTATCGTGAAAGTATCGTTATGTGTTTCATATAAGATTTAAAATACGCTTAAATTGAACACTTTAGCTTGCAAATCCAGTAAGTAACTATGCCGAAGTTTTTAAGCATATAATTCTAGTAGTTATTTCCAAAGATACCTTATATTGGATTGCTTATTCCACATTTGAGAATTAATTAAAACGAAAAAAAAAGACATCTATAAAATTGGTAATTTGATCACATGAAAATAGCGCTGGCTAGATCATTAAAAGCTAAGCTCTAGTTGCTCTTATCAGCTAGTAAGTACGTAGTTGACCCAGAACACTTCTGAGCGCACAGATATCTAAAAAAACACAAATAGAAAACTGAACAAACCACTGAACTAATTCGATTCAATTGTATAAAATCTGTATCCACTGAAAAAGGGATTTCTGAAAACAGTTCTTTGAAAACAAATAACGGTTTTGTCAAGAGCAAAGCCGCGAGGTAAATCTAGTCAACGAACAATAATAAATTATACAATACTAAAGAGACTGATAAACTGTGTTTAATGAAGTCTTTTGAGGAAAGAAATAAACCCTACAGTTCCATAAAAAAATTGAAGTTTTTTTAATGGAATTTGTGACAGAAATGTGTTGCCTAAATGTGCGCTAGCGTAGGTGACGTTTTACAACCAAGACCTTTGGAACCTACGCATCAGCTTGCAGGTACGTAGGTACACCTTCTACCATTGCAAAGGTATACCTGCAGGCTCATGAAAAGCGGTGATGTGGATGTGATGACATAGATGCCCCCAAAGTGTTCAGGAAGTTTTCGACTACAGCCAATCAAAGTAGATCCTGCTTGACTGGTTATATTCATCACTCTCGCTTGCGGGAAGCGAGAGTGATGAATATAACCAGTACTTTACGTTAAGATGATCCTTTTATATTGCAGCATAATTGCCTAAGATTCTCTAAAGGTCTATGACAAAATACTCAAAACGCCTTAACTTCTAAAGAATTGTTTTATGTCGCAAAGGGAATTAAAGGGATATCTTCAGGATGTCGTGAAATGACAGAGATAACGTAAAGAACAATTTTTAAAGGAAAAATTCCTTTTAAGGATTAACTTAAAGCGACGAGCGTTTCAGAGAACAGTAGACTATTGTATTTGTTGGTTTATAATGGTGTTGAAGTAAAACTGTAATAATAAGTAGGTGGTTTAAAATATAGAACATCTATTTTTTTTAAGATGGGTAGGTCGACCAATTTGACACCACTATGAGCCTGTTTTGCATAATTTTAATCGGGATAAATTACAGTCTGGAATAATAAATAGGCTACTAATTATGCCTGCAACATGTTCCCATAACTTTCAGGAACGAATACAGAATAAGGTCGCATTGTTGATTAAGGTTTGGCAAAATTACCAAAATAAAAAAGAAATTTTAACACCAATATACTTTCCCTCGTTTGATTTTAAGTCCATACTCGTATTCTTTTTTAAAATGATAAATAGCTACATCCTATTTTGCCGCTTTGCTATTCTGTCTGTGTCACAAAAGTCGAAATATTTTTTGTCAAACAGAGCATGAAATGAAAGTCTGGGATAAAATGTATAAATTTTGTAGTAGCACTATTACAATTATAGTTAGGACATTCTACCAGTAACTAAAATTCTACACTTACCAACCTCCTTAACCTCCTAACCCCTGGCGTACTTTACATAGTACATCAAAACAAAAAAAATCTGACGAGATAGCTAATTAAAAAATTGCATTTTTTTCTGCTATAGCATGGTATGTGAACGTCTCTTTTAAAAAAAAATACTACCACCTTCACCAGATTGACAAATTTCTTTCTAAGAAACACTTTCAACGCAGGTGTACGCGTTTTAGTTCGAAACATAGTAAGTAATTCACATTGATTCATTCTTTAGGATAATATTTTTAGATTGCACTGTGTTTTCTATTTTATTATGAAGTATATGATAATATTGACGATGTATTTTGGTTTTGGTTTCAATAGTTTTTTCACTACAAGGTCAAATATTTTGATGTCCTACATATAGTACAACAGGGGTCAAGTTACTGTTTTTTAACTGTTTTGATGTACTATGCATAATACATCAGGTGCCAATGGTGTGATTGATGTTCATATTTTTTAGCTTAATTTTGACAATATTAGACGAAACCGAGCATGATTTTTCAGATGATTCTGACTATGACCCCCTACATATCAAGAGTATAATATTTCTAGTTCATTATCATTATCAGATGTCGAAGAATATATTGAATCAGCTCCTCCATTATCAGTACCAGTCCCTTCGCCTTCATGGTCGCCTTCATGGCTCCTAAGCTCTTTAACAGAAACGTAAACTTAGCCATTTTTATGTTATGGTAGATATTTCTCCACTAGAAAACTGCTTGATGAATAACATATTAAATTAAATTGCGTGAAGTGAGGAGTTCACGCTCGCCACAAATTATCATGAAAAGTCAAACTGTGTTATTGTGCTAACATTACTTTGAAGATTCTGATTACTAAGAAATTATTTCCGTAAATTTATGTTCATAGTTTCATTCTTTTTTGTATTTTTTTAACGATTTAACTTATTTTATAGCAATATACAAGCATTTTTTGAAATAAAAACTAAAATTTTCTTTCCTTTTTTACACTATTTCACAACTAAAGTACTACAGATAGAACATCATATTAAATATTTAAGCTTAACAGACACCGAATGTACTATGTATAGTACATCAAGAAAACCCACTTTTCCAAGCTTACGATTTTTTTCAATAATTTTCCCATGGTTTTCATACCATACCTAACATCTCCACTAAGTTTTATAAGAATCGGAAGGATTTTATACCTTCAGAAGTAAAGAGGAGAAAAATAGACAATACAGTTGTAACGTTGTGAAACAACGGGGGCAAATATTGATTAACATTAGGGGTTTAGAATCGAAAATTAGATCAACATATGAAAGCGCCATCTACCGAGTAAGTGTCGAAACGGCGGAAACCTTACTCGTATTTAAAAAGCGGTCTTGACGATTGAGTAGTTTCGAGTGGTGCCGCTAGAGGCGCTGTACAAACATATATAAACAACCGCGCGCGAATTTCAAAGGGCATTACTAAAATAATCTAAATATACTAGTCGCGAAGGCGCAGGTGCATCAGAGTTTAATTTCATGTAAAGTGAAGAAATATAGTAAGGAGCCAAGTACTCCCAAAGTGATCAGCGATTTAGCTGCGAGCGTCAATAACCCCATCATTGGGTGAGTCAAATTAATTATAACGAATCTAGATTTTTAAAACAGTGAAAATTAACGGCTGTTGGTCAACCCTGTTATGGGAGGGTAGATTACAGGGGTGTGGAAAAAAGGTCTCTGTAAAATTAGTAGATAACCAAACATTGTAAGGCAACCGACTCTCAAATGGTTTAACGGGGATCGGCTGTCTTAGCAATGGGCGGGAAAAAGGGTTCCCGCTAACCCGTCTTCTGGAAAATTCCAGGGTTCACCCTACGGGTTCGAAGAAACTATCTACCCTACGGATTGGGAAGATCCACCCTTCGGGTGCCACGAAGGTGAAGACGCACCCTTCGATTCTACGAGCGATCATCCACCCTACGGTTTGAAAACACCGTGCCAGCCGAACTTGTGGACGGCACGGCTACCTGGCGGACTGCATCAACATCCTGGAGCCACCAAGATAAGTCGAACCCTGAAGGACTATCGGAAATCGCGAAAACCCTTGCTGCCCGATATTGCCACAACCCACGACCCCCAAGTGCTAAAATCTGATTCCAATAAATTATTAATTTTTCATGTGTTAAATTCTATCTTGTTATTTCTCTCTCCTTTCCTGAAAGCATAGCGTTTCAGTGGCGCCCATATCGTGGTTTCGGGTAGCGAGAAAGCGATTTCCGACGGGAGTCGGGAGGTCATAATTATAAGATATTTTAATCTGTGTAAAATAGTCTTAAGAGTGCCCGTTAGCGGGGTAGTTTCCCTCCAAATTATTACAACTACCCAGGAATTTGGCTCTCCTGACCTCTGCTGCCAACTTGTTCTTTCCGGCTTATTTTGTGTGTTTTTTAGTTATTTTAGACAGATTTCGGCAAACTCAAGAACAAGGCAAAATTTGAATTTTTTCTCAACGTAAATTGTAATTTTTCCAAATTTTAACGGTCCCCAAATTTATTTTTCACACCCTCTATAGGTATTTATTTTATGGTGGAAATTTTTTTAATGAAATTTAAAGAAAGTTTTTTTTTTCAATTTTAAATAGTACTTTGTCAAAGTCTGAAGTAAAACTTCTAATTTGAAACGCTTACATTAATTTTCGTAAGTGAATTGTATTGCCTATATTCATCGTAAAAAGTAGTCACAGTAAATCACCACCACAAATTTTATTTTTTTACGGCGTCAAACCGCCTCAATTTGTGTATTATTTTGTTGTATTTCCTATATGTGAATTTACAGCGAGACCAACAGCCGATAATCACACTTTTGGGGAACAATCCCTATTGAAATTTCACTCTAGTAAAACGGTAGAACAAAGATTTTACGAATTTCACTTCACGTAAATTATAAAAGATTTATTACTGCTTCACTTTTCGAATTACGTCGAATTCTGATACACTGAAATACAACTGTAAGAAAATACATTCCAAACGTAGATCACGCAGTGAAAACATTCTTGCCATAACAATTGTAAACTTATAACTTTGATTCGGGTTCTGAATAAACAACGGCAGATGTTGCTTTCATAACGGTTACGAGTAAGTTGAATTACTAGCTCGATAGTAAAAAAAATATTTTTTTTCCATATAAACAGTGGGTGGAAGTGAATAAAATACACTCCGGACACCAACAGTCTCATACAAAATATTTCCAGAAGCGTCCAAGTACGAATCGGTTTTTCAAACAATTCGAAATATTCAAGGGTTCCGTAGTGGTGAGGAACAATTTACATAAAAGGTTGGTTACTACTATATAGTTTATTTCAAGAACCGTCCAAGTGCGTATCGTCTTTGACACAGTTCATAATAATTAAGGGTTCCGTAGTAGTAAGGAACGAGTAAAAAAAAAAATTAGTGGTACGAGTTACAATACAATTAACTCTTAGTACGTTCGTGGGAATAGTTACATTTTAATAAAAATATTATTAACGTCAAAAATTATATTAATCGATTACGGTCAAACATTTAGCTAACTTCATCAACCCATCATCATACACCTCACTTTCACTACTTACTGCTTCGGATTAGATTACATTCAAACACAGACAGACAGACAGACAAGAATATCTAGTAGGGTCCAAATTATTATTTGAGTGAAGGAACACTAAAAGGTAATATTTCCAAACTTAAGATTTCCTAAAGCAAATACTAAGTTTTATAAAGGTTCAATTTAAAATTTAGTTCAACGAACCCTAAAAAGTAGAAATTATTTTTTCGTTATTCTGCGGGTGTATCGAAAAATATTCACATTCCTTAACATTCAAGAACGTAAACAGACAACGATAAGGGCCGTCGTTCACTACAACAGAATTCGTTAGCGAATATAGCGAACATTCGTTGTTTACATGAAATTAACTTTTCATATAAAATAAGTAGCAGATAAATACACTATACATTGGTAAATAATCATCATCACTAAAGATTCCCGGCAATAGTAATTGAAATAGTCAGTACAATGGCATTCAAATCAAATTTCACATCACTTCCAAAGGCGGAACTTGCATATGAAGTTAAGATCCGGGGAGAGGAACCTGGTTCAACGGTGGCAGCCCTCAGGCAAAAAATTAAAAAACTAAAGATAACCACGGACGAAGAGGACTTACAGGTCTCCCCTTTGGATTTGGAGGAAGACTTAGTAGGGTTGTACTCCTCGCTGGCCGTGTTGGAGAAGAACGTGGCGTCCCTTCAGGACAAGTACAAACTGTCATTATTGGCTAGCTCCAAAGCCTTATGTGCTCACATGGAGTCTAGGTTTGCTAGAATCATTCCCCCAGAGGAGTCAGATCTAAAAGAAAGATACGACGACTTTCATCTCACTTTCAAAACTACATACAAGAGATTGAAAGCCATATCCGAAAGTTATTCGCATGCATCAAACACCAGCGAATTTGATGATGCGGACGAGAGCATTGCTGCCCCTACCAATGAAGCGCAGGAGGCAGACACCCTCGCGGACATTAAAGAGAAAGCAAATAGCAACAACCGGAAAGAGAGTCACTTTCCAAGTTTTCCCGTAAAATATGAGCGATGCTCTCTTACGGAACTTTCCAAATTCAGATACGACGGTAATTCGCAGGTACACTCTTTCATCGAACGGGTGGAAGATTTCAAACAAGCCCGAGAAATCGACGACAAGAGATTGTTAACAGCAGCCTCTGAATTATTCACCGGCAACGCTAGGCATTGGTACCGCAGTAATCGCGATAAATTTGCGTGCTGGCAAGATCTAACGAATGCGCTAATACAGGATTTCGGAGTCAGTAACTACGAAAACCGGCTATGGCAGGAGATTCGACAACGCACTCAAGGAAACGGAGAAGGAATAGTGGTGTACCTGGCCATCATGGATGGAATGTTTGCTCGTCTAAGCAACAAGGTGTCGGAAACGGAAAAACTACACATTATCTTACACAACATCAGACCCGTCTACGACAACATCCTAGCAACCAATGGAGACATAGTCTCGTTGGAACAAGTAAAAAACTTATGCAAAAAACATGAGGACATGGTGGCACGCAGAGCGTTCTTTACAGAGCCTCCAACAGCATCTGAAGGGATGGTAGCAGCGGAATTCGCATTTACAAATAGAAGGACCGCGAGCAAAACCTCAACATCTACAAGGCAAAGTTACATCAACTTCAACAGAAACGGCAGTAACTTCCCAAGCAGCAGAACTGCGAACAATGCCTACGGGAACAGTAACGCTTACAGCACAGGTTACAGCCGCGACAGTCGTAACTTCAGATCGCAAAACACTGTGGCGGCGACAACATCGGACGACACACGGCCACGTTCGAAGTGTGGTTCCAGGTATCATTTGACTATGGCATGCCGAAATACGAATGAGTCGTATGGTTACAAAGGTGGGACAAAAGAAGTTAGGTCTACAAGATGCAAAAACGAAATTACAAGTCAGAAGGAATCTTGTATACTCTCCCCATTACCTACAAATGACCCCAGGCCTTACGCCAAAATAACAATTATGTCAAACCCACAGTTAGAAGCATATGGATTGTTGGACACAGGAGCCGCAATCACAATTTTAGGTAACAACTCGCACAGAGTGTTACAAAATTTAGGATATAAGATAGAGGAAGACATAAGTACAACGGTTACAACGGCCGGCGGACACACAACCGTAGTACAAGGAAAGGTACATTTACCCATCAAATTCGAAGATAAAACTCACATAATTACGGCGTATATAGTGCCTAACATAACCACTAACCTAATTTTAGGTATAGATTTCTGGCTCAGATTTAACCTATGTCCCAAGTACTTCGGACATGTACCCATAGTAGTGGACGATGACCCTAAACTGTCATTAATATCCGAAGAGCAAAACAAACTGTATGACTGGCGTAGCCTCACGCAACAACAACGCTTAATAGCAGAAAAAATGATATCGAAATGTGCCGAAATATCATATGAGAAAGTAGGGCTAGGCAGAACACATCTGATAGAACACACAATAGATACGGGAGACAGCAAGCCAATCAAACAACGTACCTATAGAATGTCCCCTGAGAAAACACGCATAGTATCAGAACAAATAGACGAGATGCTAAAGGCTGACGTCATCGAGCCTAGTCAGAGCCCATGGTCAAGCCCCGTACTAATCGTGAATAAAAAAGACGGCAAGCCCCGTTTCTGCCTGGACAGTCGCAAGCTCAATGCAGTCACAAAAAAGGACGCATACAGCCTGCCATACATATCAGAGATATTAGACAACTTGAGAGAAGTGAAGTATCTAACAACACTGGATCTCTCCAAAGCCTTCTGGCAAATTCCTTTAGCACCAAAAGACCGGGAAAAAACAGCCTTCTTCATCCCAGGACGAGGAGCATACCATTACAAGGTCTTACCATTTGGACTAAGCAACTCAAGCAGCTCACAACAAAGACTAATGGACAATCTATTTGGGCCACAGTTTCAAAACAAGGTGTTCTGTTACATAGATGACATAGTGATAGCGTCATCTACATTCGAAGAACATGTGTCACTCATTTCAAGAGTTCAACAAATATTAAAAAGGGCAAATCTAACCATCAATCTAGAAAAATCTAACTTTTTCAAAGACAGGCTAAAGTTCCTAGGGTACATCGTGGATGGTCTGGGTCTCAGAACAGATCCGGAGAAAGTCAACTCAATCCTGAAATTCCCGGTACCAACAACAAAGAAGGACGTTAAGAGGTTCTTAGGCACTGCGTCATGGTACAGACGGTTTATACCCAACTTCAGTACGATTGCTGCACCTCTTAACAAACTGACCACAACAAAGAAAGGAGCCCCGGCATTTCATTGGAACACAGAGGCGGAAAGAGCGTTCATGGAACTAAAAGCACATTTAATAAAAAGCCCGGTACTAAAATGTCCAAAATACGATGAACCATTTCAGGTACACACAGACGCAAGCAACTTTGGCATTGGTGCCATGTTAACACAACTACACGAGGGAGTAGAACACCCTATAGCATATATGAGTCGGTCACTGAGCGGGCCGGAAAAGAATTATAGTGTAACAGAACGAGAATGCTTGGCGGTGATAGCCGCATTAGAACATTGGAGATGCTACCTAGACAATGGTCACAAGTTCACGGTGTATACTGACCATTCGGCACTAAAATGGTTCATTTCATTAAACAATCCAACCGGCCGGTTAGCTCGTTGGGGCATACGGCTTAGCTGCTTCAACTTCGAGTTAAAGCACAGGAAGGGCAAAGATAACATAATACCAGACGCATTGTCACGAGCTGTACCAGTATCTACCATATCCACGAAACAATGCAAAGTCACCGACAGCAAGGACGAATGGTTCATTAAAATATGCAACGGCGTGACTAGCTTACCGCAGGCATACCCCAACTTCAAAATAGAGAACGACGTACTATACAGACGAACTGACATAAAGGACTTTGTAAACAATGAGTTCGAGTGGAAAACGGTAGTACCACCCGAAGCGAGAAACGCAGTATTTCGAGAAAACCATGACTCACCTACAGCCGGACACTTCGGTATTTTTAAAACATACCATAAAATAAAGTTACGGTATTACTGGCCGGGGCTATATAAGGACACGGTAAGCTATGTGTCATCTTGTGAAAAGTGCAAAGCACACAAACATGACACTCAAGCATCCATAGGTAAGATGGGCCGTCCCAAACAGTGCTCTCGCCCGTTTCAGACAATTTCGACTGATCTAGTAGGACCCTTACCGGTCTCTAAAAAACAACACGTATACATTCTCGTCGTCACGTGTTGTTTCTCTAAATATTGTTTAATATTCCCACTACGCAGAGCTACCGCAGAACCAATAGCCAAAATACTAGAGGACAATGTTTTCATGGTGCACGGCATACCACAAACGGTATTAATAGATAACGGTGTCCAATTCATGAGCAAAGAGTTGAACACATTATTTACGAAATATAAAATTCCCAACATCAACTTCACACCTAAATACACACCCCAAGTAAATACCGTAGAACGGTACAATAAAACTATAATGACAGCCATATCAATATTTACCAATAATGACCATCGATCATGGGACATACATATCCCAAAAATCCAATTTGCGATCAACAACTCGATCAACGCGTCCACCGGTTACACACCAGCATATTTGGTTCATGGTAGGGAACTGGTAACATGCGGGTCACATTAAGTAACAAGTAACCAGAATATTGATGTTAAAATCCCCACACAAAACAACCTTCTTTTTCGAATAGCAAAATCGGCCAAGTAGCAGATCGAATAAGGTAAAGAATTTCTGTATGTCCTCATTATTTGATTTGGGTGGTCTATAGATGCATATTATTTGTAAACTATGTTCTGTCAACTCTATGCCTGAACACTCCATAATATTCTCATGTGAATAGCTTTTAATGTCATAGATTGGAATAAATTCAAGTGAGGTATGCACCAATATACATGACCCACCTCGACGATTTTTTCTGAAAAAAGCAGAACCCAGAATGTAGTTAGGAATCCTTAAATTGTTTTTATCACTAGTCACCATGTTGTGTTCTGTAATACATAAAACCCCAAGAAAACCCAATTTTTCCTTATCGGTCTCTAAGCACACCAATAGCTTATTAGATTTATTGATCAAGCCATCAATATTTTGATGAATTATTTTAATTTGTTTATACATGAAAAAGCTCATTTGGTGGTTAAATTGAATTATGCTCAGTATTGGGATTTTGGGACATATCTTGTGTACGGTTGGTATTGCAATCTAGTTGGGATTCCGTTTGGGTACTACTATCTATACAAATAGGGGTATGGCGTTCCACATACTTACTTTTATGGTTCAAGTACTCAATATGTTTTATTTTGTAGTCAATGTGTAGAATTTCTTTTAGCAACAATCGGCACTTATGTAAAACTCGGCTTATTGGTGTGTAAGCATGAATACTTAAGTCCGTAAACTTAACATGGTCAAATCTAGAAGATATAAATCTTATTTCATAGTTAAATTTATCCTCATTCAAATATCTATTATAAGGAACATTACAAACTACAATATTGCAATTATTTAAATCAGTTAGAAAGTTTTGAAGGCAAAATAGTGATTTATATGGTTTTTTATCATGTAAACCTCCCATAATGATAACATAATCTCTCTTAGTCAATTTACTCAGTTCCACTTTAGACATAGAGAGTAATTGGTCCAAAGTTGCCCCAGACTTCCATACACAGCTGATCAGATATTCATCACCAATCAATTTTTGAAGAGTAGGTCGCATTTTAAATCCTTGGTCATCGGCAAGTATAAGAATTTTCCTTCTTGAGTCTTTAATGTCTATGGTTGAAGGCGGTGTATCAGAATGATGATCATTATTATTAGGCTTTATATTGTTAATTGAAACCTCATGACAGACCGTTGTGTTGTATACATGTTGCACGCTATTCAATATACTATTACAAGGCAATGACTCTATACACTCTACAGGACTGATATTACTTTTAAGGACAGAATCCTGAACAGGTGAAGCACAAGCAGACAACGATGAATGCAATGATTTCTTCTTCAGTAATGAAATTGGAGTTTTGTGGTTAATTTTTTTGCTAGGAGTACTTAAATTCTTATATGTAGATATCAGTTGTAATGATGAGTGAAGGTCACCTTTTAGGCGGAAATTTTCACTATTTAAATTTTCTATTTCATTGTGTGCTATTTCAAGATCATTGCTAAGTTTTTGTATCTTACAGTTTAATTCTTTAATAATTTGACTATAATGCGAAGCATCCGGCTAGCCATAGTAGCATCAAATATTAATGAATTGTCATGAAGGCTTGTAATGTCATCTAAAGAAACAGTCCTACAGGGTTTTCGCTGCGTCACATTGATTGAATCCATTTTTGTACTTACATAAATGTCAAGTAAGGGTAGATAATCCAATAGGTAGCACAAACCTTTAATAATTTTTTTATAGACATACCCGTGACTACAACGAGCTCCTTAAATTCTTGCCCAGTTAAAGCTCAACGAATGCTTAGGGGCAGCGTGGACCACTGTAGAGTCTCATTTAGATTTAAATATGTGAATCCCAACAATATCGTTAAAGTATTTAAGTCGCTTAACTCAAAAAATACAGCAGACTTGTGGGGTTTTTCTGTGAAATTAATGCAGTCAATTATTTTAATTATATCTCCTCATCTAGCTGCAATATTTAATATATGTGTTGATAAAGGCGTGTTTCCAGATTTAATGAAACACAGTAAAGTGATACCTCTTTTTAAAGCCGGATCCAAAACAGACCCTGGTAACTTTAGACCTATTTCAATACTGCCTGCCATTAGCAAAATTTTTGAGAAAATTATACTGCAGCAATTACAATCACATTTTAGTTCAAATATGTTACTACACAACGAGCAGTATGGGTTTACAAGAGGTCGTTCTACTACTGACGCAGGAGTGACACTTATAAAACATATATTCAGCGCTTGGGAAAATCGACAGGATGCTATCGGGGTATTCTGCGATCTGTCCAAGGCTTTCGACTGCGTTGATCATAACACTTTATTACGAAAAATAGATCATTATGGTATAAGGGACTCTGCAATGGATCTTGTTGCCTCCTATCTTAAAGATCGAATGCAATATGTTGACATTAATGGAAGTCGGTCCTCTGGAGCTTCTGTAGCTATGGGTGTGCCGCAAGGATCAATTCTAGGACCTTTTTTATTTTTAATTTACATCAACGATTTACCTTTCTATGTACAGAACTTGTGCGATGTTGTTCTATTTGCTGATGATACATCACTTATTTTTAAAGTTGATCGCAATCCAAGTACTTTTGACAACGTAAATAGTGCACTAGCCCAAGTTGTAGATTGGTTCACAACCAATAATCTGCTATTGAACGCTAAAAAGACAAAATGTATTAGATTTACCATGCCCAATGTCAAAAATTATGAAACAAATATAACATTGAACAGTGACACCCTTCATCTTGTAGAATCAACCGTATTCTTGGGGATCACTTTAGATAGTAAATTACAGTGGACTGCCCAAATATCGTGTCTAGCAGCAAAACTCAGTTCGGCGGCTTTTGCCGTTACCAAGATCAGACAGCTCACTGATGTCCAAACAGCCAGGCTGGTTTATTTTAGTTATTTTCATAGCGTCATGTCTTACGGCATTTTGCTGTGGGGCAAGGCAGCAGATATACAAATAATTTTTGTACTTCAGAAAAGAGCTATACGTGCAATTTATAAATTAAATGCTCGAGAATCGCTTAAAGAGAAGTTTAAAGAAATAGGAATTTTAACGGTTGCATCGCAATACATATTTGAGAACATCATGTCTGTTAAAAAGAACATACATCTATATCTTAAGAACAGTGACGTACATTCAATAAATACTAGAAATAAGCATAAATTGATTGGAAAGGTTTTCCGATTACATAAGGTACACGACTCATTCGAAGGACTTGGTGTACGCCTATTCAATAAAATTCCTTTAAATATTATGAACCTTCCTTTATATAGATTCAAAAGGGAAATCAAGACACATCTTATAAAAAGGGCATACTATACTATTGATGACTATTTTAATGATACAGAGACATGGACATGAGTTGCTTGCTCCTCACTTAATTAGGCGCGATTGTAAATGTCGCTTGTGTAGACAAAATTGTTGATCTTTATTGCATGACAAACGAATGTACTAAGACTATTTGAAAAGAGTGGCCGTGAGTTTTCTTGCCAGGTTCTTCCTCACAGGCTCTACCTATTGCTTTGCGAATCTGGCAGTAAATGTAAATGTAGAAGCAAAAATTTTGACGTTCATAAGTGTTACTTTGTAACCTAAATGAATAAAGATATTTTCATTTCATTTCATTTCATTTCATTTCATTTCAATAAAAATTTCAATTTCTGATATCTTATTTTATTCCCAAAATCACTCCTATTATATTATTTCTATTTGAGACTGCTTGTTAACCGTATTATGATAACATTCAGTTCACTTTTATTGCTAAATCTGCATTTTCACTTTTAAAATTCGTTAGTCCATAACTCGTCAATTTATCTATTATATTCATTAGATTTATTCTTACGAACAATATCACATATATGGCACTGTTATTATACTTGATTGCACAACTTTTTAGGCACATTATTATTATATTTTCATAAATAAACAATTTTAAATTACGGAGGCAATGTCAACAGCGCGAGTGTTGCCACTCGAAAAAAAAAAGTTGTTGTTGGAGTAAGTTACTTCCTTAGCAACAATGGAACCCCAGTGGCTGAATGGTCTCTAGATCTCGACACTGCTGCTGTTCAAGATAACGGTGTCGTCCAGATTTGATCGTCACTTTAGGTATATATCACATGCCACCTCTATGTAAGTGTCACTTTGTTCGAGTAACAGGTTATACTATCATAATGGCACATAAAATAAAACCATTGGAATAGTGTACAGAACAATTTCACGATACGCGCTCTGTTATTAAACCAACGTGAGACACGACCCCGTGACCAGCCTTAACCCTACAGAGCACCCAGTGCCACATACGGTACAACCACTTTTTTCCTTCCTACAGATTTAATCAATACTCCTAGTGACATCTGTTGATTATTTATAGATACACTACAAGAGTAGTAACGATATAAGATAAGACTTTTCGCATAGATGTCTTTACTTTTGCCGAGCGGTCAGTAAAAGTCAAAACTTTGAGGTATAATGTCACATTCGCTGTTTGCGTAATTACAAAAATTCTTTAAAAATAATATTTAAACGATTTTCACCCGGAAAAAATATTACGATACGTGAAAAGTCTATATTGAACCGAGGTTAGCAATATTTTGTCATTATTTTAGTATTTGTATCGTAAAATTGTATTTTTATGGATGTACCACATAAAGTGCCGTGAGCTTTAGCTATCATTTTCATGTATGTATGAACTACAAATGTGCTTACGAATTCTTAGGTTTTTTATCAAACAATGTCACGTAGATTGTTATATGATTGTTAGATGAAGAAGGCCATTTGGAAGCTGAGAGTGATTATGACATCGCCAAAATTCAGTCTACCGTCAATCACTTAGCGAATTCATTTTGCAATATGGACGCTTCACCAAGTTTGTCCCCAGTTAACGTAGATGTTCGTGAACTAACTCCTAAGCCCAGTACATCAGATGCAACTTCAGAATCTACTTTAGGTACCACAAGACAATCACGTAATACTAGACGGTTATCTTCTCTCATATTTGCCAGTCACACTAGAAGCCTGAGCTCTGTATCTGTCATCAAAAGAAAGAACGGAAATTAAAAAAAGAAAGCTTTTCAATCAACACTTCCTCCGTTCTCTGGAGACATAAATTTAGAGTCACCAAATATCGAATTTGAGAATCAGCGGGTGGTGTCGACTTTCTGGATTCGTTCTTAGGTAAATACAGCATAAAAATTCGGACTAGAAAATGGTATTTGAGACTATTAACCATCTTCTTGATGTTATTTTTATAAATAGCTGGTTCCTGTACAGGAGAGCACAAGCAAACAGAAACTCCACTCAAGCTACGAGACTTCAAATATATATTAGACTACAAGACCTTGGAAAAGATCTATGTATGCTGGGGTTCATCGCTTACGAAGAAAAGAGGTAGACCATCAAGTCTACCCGATGAAATTGAAATGAAGAGAGAGAAGCCAAATCTATCTTGCCTCCGGTTGACATAAGACGTGATGGATACTGTAATTTTCCAGTTTGGGGTGAAAAAAGGCAATGGTGTAAACATCCTAGTTACAAAGGAAAATCCTACGTATCTTATGAAAAATGCTCAGTTGAACTATGCCTGAATAAGGATAAAAATTGTTTTAGGCAGTTCCTTCAATAGAAGCTGTAAATTCATGTTGTTATATTTTTGCTTTTTTACTATCGTAAAAATCTATCTATATATATAAAAATCAATGCCACTTTTCGTTGTAATTTTATAACTCAAGAACGGGCTCACCTATCTAGACGAAATGTTTAGGCTTTGTTCGGACTGTTTAGTAGATGGTTTATGTGAAGTTTGCACAAAATCGGTCGAGCGGTTCTTCATTTATCACGCAAACGAAGTTGCGCGGGTCAGCTAGTAGTTTATAATTATACCTTACATTGCACGCCCATCACACATGTACACGCCCCACACACATTTATCACACTTTTTTTATACACACATACCACACACAGACACACACACATTTATATAAAAAATGTACACTCACACAGGCACACGTAAGGCACAGGCATACGCGCTAATTCATAAGCTGAACTATTCCTAAAATGTTCTAATTGATTACCATAAAAATAGAGTTAGAGCTCAGTGTACCACATGTGGAACCGAAATAAAATTTCGATTATTTACCAAAATATTTGATTTTCATCATTTTCATTGCTTTTCCCCAACATCTGAACACTTACCACATGACATATATATAATTTAATCAGTCAATAAAAAAAAAACCCTGTTAACCCTGTTTTACGATGCAAGAAACACGTGCCTTACTGTTACAGCCTTCCGTTCAAAGAATTTTAAACCTTATAATTTGTTTACAAAAGGTTAAGGATCGTTTAATTTGAAGCCACGTAGTACTTAATGTATTTAAAGTGATCATTTGTCAATGTGGATCAGAATTAAGTGAATACTTTAACTGCCCTTCTAATTATCTACGGCTATTTAAATTCTCTGTTTAGAGATTTTACGGCAGTATCATTGGCCTGTTATAGGTAAAAGGTACAAAAAATTCTTTGCCGTCTGCTACTTCGTAAACTTGAAATATCTCGGAAAAGTTTATCAAAATAAGTCCAACCATCATTAAAGCACCGGATGCTATCAGGACATAGCATCCGGTGCAAGCCGTATGCAAAATCATCTCTCTTAATTTTCTTTTCCCGTAACAGTTTTATCATGAGTAGGTACAGATGAAAATCCCAGTGGATTGCTGGCTCTAATTAACATCCAATGATATTATGAAAATATTCGTTTCAATTTTATATCCATTCTTCAATACGATTATTTAGTCGTATTTTGCTTCTAAAGCATTAAATGATTTTAAAGTTTTAAATGGCTAGTTTTAAATAATTGGTCACTACTTATTCAAAACTAGCCGCTATAATAAATTTCATGACCCGTGAAAGCGAATTGTCATGTAGAACGTTTGTTTTTTACAAGAATACCAATGCACGGACAGTAGAGTGTGCCGACAAGAAATATGCTCCGCAGAGGGTTTCCGAACCGTAACCAGTTGTCACAGACAGGATATAAGAGTTTTATACGAAAATTCAGTCAACTACTAGCGAACTGGAATGAGTTTTTTGAACTATTCATATAAAAGCGATTGCTTCTTGACATCACAAAGGTTTAGCAGGCTTACATTACACTTTATTAAATAAGAAGTCTTTAAAATTATAACCTGGTAAGTGTTGCTATCCTAATATCAGTCTGAGGTCGTAAAACTCGTATGTCTTGATGTTTTATGTTTGCTTTTTAGCTGCTCTTTACTATCTACGTGATAGTAAAATGTCCGCCAAGCCCGTTCAGATACAAAAATGAAGGTCAAAGATTTAAACTATTTATATATATACTATTTTTTTAGTTTTTAAGTGATTTTATTGCAAGCAAAGGGTATTCGTCAAGATGTTTAGTGTCAGATATATGTAACTCTACCATACTGCATTTTGAATCTGTATACTAAGTTATTTGTTACTTACAATGAATTCAATAGTATTTTCCATATTACGAGTACCTCTGTAGCTTTCTTATTATTATGTTATGTGATGATTGTGTGTTTTTGTATTTCAATGGTTGTTAATAGTAAAAATAATTTATGGAATAAATTATTTTTTTATAAAAAGGGGAGGTGTAGTGTGGGGCTCGCGTCACCTTATATAATGTAACTGCACACATTATTTAGGACATTATATTACACCAATAATAATGGCATCGAACAGATGTCTCTAATTTACCCTACGTCACTCCATTACAGCACCTAGCTTAAGCGTTCTAGCATGGTTAGATCCGATAGGGGTTTTCTTCCGCGCACGCTTAGGTTGTGGAATGATCTCCCTGCCTCGGTTTTCCCAAACGCCTACAGCATGGAGTTCTTCAAGAGAGGTCTTATAAGGTTTTTACAGGGTCGGCAGCACGAGTGTGGCGCCTCTGGTGTTGCAAACGTTCATAGGCTGAGGTGACCACCAGTCCTTCTGGTGGGCCGTATGCTTGTCTGCTACCATAGTGGTATAAAAAAAGCTCATATACAGTCCTTTCTCCTTGCGTTGAGTTTAGATTACATTTACATGGGAGAGATAAAATAATCCAGACTTCAGAGGCTGGGATCCAGACGTAACCACTGTCTACTGACCTAATAAGATGAAAATAAGGTATCAATAGTCGGCATCGTCCTAACAGTCTGCTTATTAATCATGGTGGCTTACATACATTGATATAGTTACGCCTTTGTCTCCGTAGGAGATAGGCAGAAGCATATTACTGCCCCCGTTGTTATACTTACAGTAAGTCGTATTAACGGTAGTTATAAACAACGGGGGCAAATTAGACGGCCGCATTTCACAATCGGTTTTTGTGCCACGTGACAAGCGGTGAGTTGCCGTGTTGAGATGAACAGACAAACAGAATATAAGGCATTCAGCTTGGCCTAAAGAATGGTCCAACCGGGACTAACGACTCATTTCATTCATTTCAAAACGCTTTATTGTGACATAAAAATTAGCTTACAGAAGTGTAAATAAAAGTACTTACATTATATACACTGATCACAAATATAGGACACTTTATCAGGCTGAGAACACCTCTAAAAGTTTTACAAACTATAAAGATTCCACTTATTTACTTTAATACGATTACATTATGTATTAAACTACAAAACATACTACTAATTACGAAGTATTTAGTTAAATTCTGCGTTCATTTCATGAACGGGACTAACGACTAAACGTGCCTTCATAAGCACATAAACGCTCGCAAATAGAAGCTATCTGAGGACATCGCTTACAGAACACTGACAGTTTTTTTGAAAACTAGGAAGATTTAGCAAAACTAGGCATCTGATTTAACGACAGTCCGGCAATTACTTATCTCCAATAATCTTCTCCAGTCACATGAAGGTTTCTACTGATTGTATAACTGGGAGAGTACCTATACCTACTAACAAGTTCTTTTCATATTTTCAGTTAGGTTCAAAATTGAAGTTTGAAACAATTTTATTGTACTTTTCGAGAGCAAAGAAAATATGGATGACGTGAATAATATAAAAAGATGAAATATGAACTGAAAGATACATGCAAGCTTTCCACTGTACACAACGTATACAGTATAAGTTTATTGTGAATAGCGTGAAGTTGATAGTCATTTAAGTGAAGTGTTTTCAAGTTAACTTGCGAACGTCCGTCCGTTACAATTCCTTTTCAACAAGTTATCTTCAAGAAATAAGATAGGTAAATTTATTTTTTTAGTTTATTTATTCAGTTGATTATCAGCATTATTTAAAAAATATCGATATATGTAGTTATCTACGCCACCACAGCAAGTAAAGTATAGAAAGGTGGATAAGATCTATTCATTTATGCAGTAGGAAAGTATCCCGGTGAACTAAAATAAAAACCTACACAGAAAAGTTAAAAAACAATAATTATTATTCACTAGTTGACGCACGCGGCTTCGCCCGCGTTATATTTGGTTGCCGTTCCCGCTTCCGTTGGCACATTTTCCATGATAAAAGGTAGTTTATGTGTTAATTCGGACTATACTCTAACGTGTTAGAGAGGGGCAGTCGGGTGAGAACGATATCACGGCTTCTGGTTACAATTATTTTACGTCATAATAGAAAGACTTGAAAACTGGAAATCATTCTCATACAGAGAAAGCAGAAAATATCATTCTGCAATAGGTATTTACGATATGTTTACATTCTACATTCGTACATTTAAGTGAGTAATAAATTAAAAGAAAACGAAAAATAAGCTCAAAGCAAAATCAGTTCTCTAGTTAAATAATGCATTTCTCAAGTTTTGTAAAATAAAAAATAAAATAAAATTTATTCTCTTTAAAATTTAAAAAAAATTGATTAGAATAGTCAAAACTATTATTGTCGTGACTTAACGAGGGTTCGGAAATGTTACAGACTGAGAAGAACACGCCTAGAAACTCAGTCCGGCGTTCTACAAAAATTGTCTTAAAATCTAATACAGGTTTTTTCATGTAGAAAGGAGCAATTCATGTCACTGTCAGGCAGCCTTGTCTTCTAGAAAATCTTCTCGCTCAGGTTGTAGTTGAGCGCGTGGAGCTGAGTCTGAGGTGAGGCCTGTGCAACTAAGAGTGTTTGTTACTTCTGACCTAGAGGCGAGTGGGCATTGGACGGTAAAACGAGCATGGTATAATGTGTAAGAAGAACTAAAGTTAGTTTATATTTATATACACACAGATATACCTATATTTGGATATAAATAAGTAAATTACATTGACTCAGTTAGTGTAATCTGGTCGGAGATTAAGCCAAGAATCATAAACGTTATTGCTTAGAATTATTTTTTTCGGAGAAATATCAAATAATACACATTATGTGGGTACTACTACTACTGATACATTGTGTATTAAATATCACGCCGATAGAACATTCTGATTTGGATAAGCACCAGTAGCGTAATATTAAAATCGGAAAATAAAATGTCCCAATATTTCTTTATCCAGATTAACAGTCATAAATCCACCGCGTCCAAACCACGCACCGCAACAGATAATACATCACTTGTATGTACTGACGTACAAACAAACTCGTGTTTTATGTGTCAGTGAGTCAATAAAGATAATTTTTATGCTGTAAGTCAAAAGTCAACCCAATTTGTCAAAAGAGTCTTTGAAAAATATCCTTACTATCGTAGCGGGGGAGAGAAAACAGGCGATATATCAGAGGCACATGCTGTATAATACACCGCGCCCGCGCCCCCACTAGCCGTAGAGTTACGATATGAGCTACATGAGTAATGTGCAAATTAGTCGTTTTATGAACGCAGTTGGCACCTGCGAGCCTGTTGACTTTATATCTGATGTGCCTATGTGTACGAATATGTACCTGTATCTCTTTCATCGTAGCATTCAGTTTCGGTGGGATCCAGTCCCTATCAAAGATGTCTGAGTCCACTTGGATCGAATGTTAGGAGTTCCTTGTTGAGGCTGGATTGTGCCCCGAAAATCTAGATATGCCTGTTATACAACAGATTTTTAAATCTAACAAGTCTTCTCTCTCTAAAGCATAAGAAATCCAAGTCCATTTATTTATTTATAATGTCGCTACATACATACATACATATGGTCACGCATTTATCCCCGAAGGGGTAGGCAGAGGCATATTATATGCACACATTTCACCTTTGTATAGCTATTTTATCTAAATTTATGCGAACCCTAAACTGTTACTCTTCTATTCAGCTGTGTCAACACTTATGAGACAGCCAAGGTCTCATAAATCATGCTCATAATACTCGAACCGAAATTATACTAACGTAAATCATAAAAAATGGCTGGAGCGGTCAACGACGCGCGATAGCCGGCTATAGGCCCGCATCAATCAACCTTACCGTCCGCCTAAGGAGCGCCCGCCACTGCGCTGGGACCTAGGACACACCTCCGCTCCGGATTATCTTCCATTTAAAACATGAAGAGGATTATCTAGTCTTCACCAGTATTGCTGAAATGCTAAGAGCTTTGAATAATGGTGGCCAGATTTGCATGAAATTTGGACCGTGATTGCGCTTGGAACAATATGAAAGTAAAATCTACGTTTCGTTAAGACATGTCGACCGTAAAAATAAGAGCGTTAAAATTGATGTTTGAGTTGATTTGAGTTTTAACTGTTTTTGCAAACAGAATACATATGGTGATATATTTTTATCGTTTATCAAGTGTCGTTTTAACGTGTATCAGTCAGTGTATAACCAGGAGGCTGCTTGAAAGATTAATGCATGTTACAGCACCGGAAATAGTACCTACGTGGTAGTATTTTGCTGTTTTGTTTCTGCTTTTACTCTTAAGTAGATGTTATCTTTTACCATCATCTCTATCTACTTAAGAGATGATGTTTACAAAAAGTAGATATTGTCAACTTTAGAGTAAAGCAGAAAAACAATAGCAAATATGTACACGTAGGTACAATTCCAGTGCGGTAACACACATTAATCTTTCAAGCAGCACGGAGAAACCTTAACCTCATAAAGCGTGAGTCGTAGTGTAAACAATTCCAGTGTACGTCGTCCCTTATATCAGCTATAAATTTCATTATACGTCCGTTAATACTTACTTGGCAACTTTCTTCTCTCGTGTACTGCCTACTGAAAGCCTAACTTTGCAAACTGACCTTTTCATCCATCACTTTTTGTTGATCCACGAAATATTTTAGTAGTCGGTACGTAGCACAAGCAACACGACTGGTACCTTTTTGAGTTTACATCGTTAGCATACATCCAGAAAGGATCGACAAAGAAACTTCATGTTTAAGTTTAATGTTACCTACGATGCTATTACTGAAACACAGACGATAGGTACCTGTTTTTACGTTCTATTTACATAGATTATCTGGAAAGAACTATTTGGCATGAAAATGGTATGAAATGTCGGAGAAAAAGGTCACGATTCGACGTATTTCGTTGTATTTCACCTAAATTCATGGCAATGGGGCGCACCACATGTTATTACGAGGGATAAAAGTAACTGGTGAAAATATGAGCTTTTCGCTAAGCAAAATGTAGGTGTTATATTATATGCTTCGGCGCACTCAGATCTAATCTATTATATAAAAATAAGTCGGGTTTTCCTTCCTGACGCTATAACTCCAGAACGCACGAACCGATTTCCACGGTTTTGCATTCGTTGGAAAGGTCTCGGGCTCCGTGAGGTTTATAGCAAAGAAAATTCAGCAAAATTTCACATACAGCGCCATCGCGGGCGAAGCTGCGGGCATCAGCTAGTTATGTATATAAAACGTTTTGACAATCAATCATAATAAACATCCGCAAGTTACTGCTACTTTGATGCTTCCCCGTTGAGTGTTTCTAAACGAAATAAAGTTTGTACCTACAGCTTTAAATATTTGTGAAAAATCTTCTTTAGAACTACATAAAGTAGACATAGAGAAAACGAGAACATTGACAATAATGCATGCATTCTCTTAGCACGATAAATCAATAGAACCTTACCTAATTTGTTAATACCTACATAAAATACCTTTTAGCACGACCATAACATTATGTATGACACATTCACACACATACATATGAAAATGTAAACTTGTTTACAGCTCCAATCAGTTCCTGATATTGGCAGCAGGCCGCAAACTCAGTGCACCGCTACAATCGTCATACATATTCCTGTACAGAGATAAACTCATTGGTATAAAAGTAATTTAAATGTGCATTTTATACTTTTATTTTCGAACTGATGCTCCTGTAAAGTCGTCGCAGTTTTTGAGGGATTTTTGGGGTTGGATGGGACAATGCCATCTACACACAATCGTTTCATTTCTCTGGGCTACTAAACAGAAGGGATTTTAAAACAATAAAAAAATATTTAATGCTGTTTTTAATTACTGTTATGATTGTAATGCGTGAGTCTGTGGTCCCGTTTACCTCGCTCATTAGGCAGTAGGTATAAGATCCACCGCCTCCTACAGGCCGCTGATAGAATACTGATGACCCTCGCTAACAGCCATCTTATTCACTGTGTTTATCCGTGGAGGAAATGCGAAAACTGTCGGCATTAGACAGCCAGCCCTTTGGGCACGTCCTTGAGGTAGTGAGGATAAGAATTCGTAAGTGGCCGATCTTGATTATGCCGTCTCTTGTAATGAAAATGACCTTACAAATACTAAACGTATTTGCTACTACCAGTTCTGTATAATACGAGTATTATTTACTAAATAGGCGGTGAGTGGACGAATTACCAAGGGTCCGAAGAGTAAATAATACACCAGGTTACTATGAACACTAACTGTATATTTGCAATCGTAAAAAGATTCACACCAAACAATATAAAATATTATAATAGACGCGATAGTGCGGAACAAAACCATAGCGACATATAAAACTTAGGTACAGCGCCATCTATCGAGTCACAATGTAAACGTAACACACGAACCATTATAACTTATACACAAAAGATATGGCATTTAACTGTTTGTTATAGTGTGTAGATATTTCATCTGAACATTCCGCCCACCAAGGACACGTTGCAGAATGTCCTTCTTATAAATCCGCCCACCATGCCATAAACCGAACCCCAAAAAAAATAAGGAACAATAAGCTAACCCTAATGCTTAACCTAAAACTTAACTAAATCGTAACAGGTAGTACGCATAATTTAGAAGCAGCTCTCTTTATCAAAGAATCCTTTGTGCGTATTGTAACTACTCTCGTTACATTATCTGATCCTGGATGCTTTTGTTCCACCTTGCCTACCAACCACTTGCCAGGAGGCAAATCGTCCTCTTTAATCAAAACGACGTCACCAACTGATGGTTCTGGGGTTTGTTGGGTCCACTTATGTCGTTGCAGGAACTGATGCAAATAGTCTTGCGACCAACGGCGCCAAAAGTCCTGCATCATTCGTTGATAGAGTTGCCACCGTCGTAGGTTGTGAACATTGTCCTGTATATACACTCGAGAGCAATGAATCCGGGTCACTTAAAGAATCCTAAAAATCTCGGAAACTAAAAATGCTAGGTTAATGCAATAAATTGTATTTAATAGACAATGTAATACTCCTTAAATGAAGGTATTAAAACTTCTTAGTTATTGTAAAGTTATATCATAAAAAAATCAAATTTGAAAAAGGGCCACTTTCGAAGATGGAACTACGAAATTACAGCATTTGGTGTTGCTTTTGTTTGTAATCTGTCATTTATGTGGGTACATAAACCATGTTGATAGTGCTCTATATTCATTAATCAAGCTGAAATTATGTCGCTTACGCCTGAAGAATGCACCAGAATATTTACAATGCTGGAAACCGGCCGGAGTCAGCGCGATACAGCCAGGACTGTCGGTGTGTCGCTGTCAACAGTACAAAGAGTTCTCCGACGTTACGAATAAACTGGTTCTAACCTACGCAGACCAGGAACGGGCAGAACCAGGTGTACCACAGCACGAGAAGACCGATACTTGGTGAACACCATGCTTCGAAATCGCTTTCTCACAGGAACTGAACTCACCAATCAGTTTCGACGCCTCGGAGGAAGTAACCCAAGTGCATGGACAGTAAGACGTCGGCTTGCTGAATCTAACTTAAAACCCCTTAGACCTGCAAACGGCCCTAAACTGGAGCGTGGGCATCGTATTTCGAGACTAAGGTATGCCCAGAGCCACGTAAATTGGAGTATTGAAGATTGGTCAAAAGTTATGTTCTCCGACGAATCAAAATTTATGCTCTACAAGCACGATGGAAGACACAGAGTGTATCGAAGACCAGGGGAAAGATTCAAGCAAGCATGCATCGAAGAAAAAGTAGCCTACGGTGGTGGGTCTGTACTTGTGTGGGCCGGAATTTCTTCTGAAAGTCGCACAGAGCTGGTGATCATAGAAAACGGCTCTTTAACTAGCGTAAGATATGTGGAAGAAATCCTCAATGATCACGTTGGTCCATTTATGGTCAATTTAGGTGAGGATGCTATATTTATGCATGACAATGCCCGACCTCATACAGGTAGGATTGTGAATGACTACCTTCAAGAGATGAACATTACTCGTATGGAGTGGCCAGCGCGCAGCCCGGATATCAACCCGATCGAGCATGCTTGGGACGAGCTAGGCAGATGCGTAAAACAACGAAACCCTCCCCCAATCACGCTTCGTGAGCTCAAAATTGCTCTCACAGAGGAATGGGAGAATATTCCCCAAAATCGTATAAGGAACTTGGTGTACAGCATGCCAAACCGCGTAAACGCAGTAATGGAAGCACGAGGAGGCAATACGAAGTAATAAAATTCAAGAAAATCGTAATAAAGTTCAAAAATTTCATGTTTCCTATTTTTGTTTTAAGGAGAGATCAGCAGTTTTTTCTTTATGTAATTTTGTGTTAATAAAATGTATGGTGACTCATATTTTTTTTACTTTCATTTAAGGAGTATTACATTGTCTATTAAATACAATTTATTGCATTAACCTATCATTTTTAGTTTCCGAGATTTTTAACATTCTTTAAGTGACCCGGATTCATTGCTCTCGAGTGTAATTAGAATCGGGCACTACGACTAGTGGTTCACCCACCAGAAAATGACCAGGAGTAAGTACTACCGTCTCAGCCTCACTCGGAACATACGATAGTGGTCTCGAGTTTAGACATGCTTCAATTTGAGTCAAAACTGTGGATATTTCCTCAAAGGTTAGAGTTGAGTTACCAATAACCCTCTTGAGGTGATATTTCGTGGATTTAATCCCTGATTCCCACAGCCCCCCGAAAGATGGTGCCCTGGGTGGAATAAAGTGCCACTCAGTCCCGTTGTTGACGAAATAGTCGGCTACCTCCGACTTGTAATCAGATTTCTCTTGATTAAACAAAAATTGGAGCTCCCGTGCTGCACCTACAAAATTGGACCCATTGTCGCTGTAAAGGTGAGCACAACGACCACGCCTTGCTACGAATCTCCTAAAGGCAGCCAGAAAGCCTTGAGTGGATAAATCGCTAACTGCCTCCAGGTGAACTGCTCTCGTGGACATGCAAACGAATAATGCGATGTATCCCTTATAAGACTTGTGGCCTCTGCCCTTTGACACCCTAATGTTTATCGGGCCTGCATAATCCACCCCACTAGCGAGAAATGGTTTACTCGGTGTTACACGGGGTGCAGGCAGTTGTCCCATGAGTTGTGTTCGTGCTTTAGCGGAATATCTCATACAAGTTACGCAGCTTCGACAGTAACCCTTAACCAAAATTTTAACACCCATTACCCAATACTTGGTCCGCAAGTACGTAATCATTAATTGTGGACCTCCATGCATCGTCTTCTGATGAGCTTCCGCAATCAGGAGTTTGGTC
This sequence comes from Miltochrista miniata, assembly GCA_933228765.1. Classification (NCBI taxonomy): domain Eukaryota; kingdom Metazoa; phylum Arthropoda; class Insecta; order Lepidoptera; family Erebidae; genus Miltochrista; species Miltochrista miniata. The sequence continues at coordinate 1,112,724 of OW121764.1, forward strand.
AAGAAAGAGTCCTTGCCTATAAGTATTGGATGTTTTGCCTCATAATGTAACTGTGACATTTCCAATCTTCCTCCAACCCGAATAATGCCAGCCGAATCTAAAAATACATTTAAACTTTTCAACTTACTATTTTTCCCATTTAATGTATTGCTATTCTTTAGTAAGTCCTCCAATTCTGCTGCAAATGCTTGTTCCTGGCTTTTCTTGAAACAAACCGTTTGAGCTTGTTCAATCTTAAGTGCCGACAAAAACCGTGACTCGTGGGCAACCGTAGAAGACTTTCTCTTATTCAAGAATCGACGGCAGTACGCGATCACCCGAACCAGAGTTGAAAAAGAAGAAAATCGTTGCCAGAAATCATCCATTGTAACCGTATGGACTCGAACTTGTTCCAGGTTGGTAATTCCATGCTTAGCCTTTTTAAATTCTATCACCCTTTGTTGTAGAAATTCAGGACCCTTTAACCACACAGTCAGTGTTGGTAAATCTACAGGGGAAATACCTCGGGATGCGCAATCCGCAGGGTTTTCTTTCGATGACACATGCGACCAGTGGTGTGAGTCCAACGTAGTGAGAATATCCGACACCCTATTCGCCACAAAGGTTTTCCACCGACTAGGATGGTCATTGAGCCAAGCTAACACTACCTCACTATCGGTGAACGCATGTACATTAGCCATTTTCACTCCTAAAACTTCCGCAACCTCCGTCAGTAACTTAGCTAACAGGACTGCTCCGCATAGTTCGAGACGAGGGATCGAGACCTGTTTTATGGGAGCTACTTTAGTCTTAGAAGTTACCAACGAGACACGAATATTTCCTTTCTCGTCCACAACTCGGAGATATACAACGGCAGCATAGGCAAATTTGGAAGCGTCGGAAAATCCATACAACTCTACGTCTACAGTATTTAGACTAGTGAACAGCCATCGCGGGATTTTAATATTCATCAAAGACGCCAAATTGTTTCGGTAAGTAACCCATTCATTTTCTAAATTACTTGGAACTTCCTGATCCCAATCTATGCCCGCCAACCATATCTTTTGAATTAGCATCTTAGCTAATATAATGCTGGGCGCTAACCACCCCATGGGATCAAAAAGTCGTGAAATGTCCGATATTATTTTTTTTTTGTTGCAGGACCTGTCAGCGGAGCTAAGTTAACCGAATACTGGAAGAAGTCAATACGTGGGTTCCAGGTAAGGCCGAGTATCTTAGTAGTATCATCAATCCTAATAGTTAATTTTTCAGCTTCTGATTGACTATCCTGTTTGATCTGATCCAACAACTCTTGGCTATTACTTATCCATTTTTGCAACTCAAATCCCCCTCTGGCTAGTACCATTTTTATATTTTCGTAAATATTATAACCCTGCTCTACAGTTTCAGCTCCTGTCATCAAATCGTCCATATAAAAATCGTTACGAATGATTTTCGCAATTTCTGGAGCATTTTTACATTCATCAGAAGCTATCTGCTGCAAAGCGCGTACCGCTAAGTATGGAGCCGAAGCTGTGCCGAACGTCACGGTCATCAATTCGTACTCTTCTATGGGTTTATTAGGGTCATCTCGCCATAGAATACGTTGAAAAGTCTTCGAATCTTGCCTATTTACTAAAACCTGCCTATACATTTTTATTATATCGGCGACAAGACAGACCTTATGTCTTCTCCAGCGCATAACGGTATATGACGAAGTTCCGCTTGCAAGGGAGGGCCAACCAACAGATTGTCGTTGAGTGACTTTCCATTAGTTCCCTTGCAGGAAGCATCAAATACGACCCGGACCTTGGTCGTCTCCTTGTCTTCCCGGACCACAGCATGGTGAGGTAAGTAGACAACGTGTTCCTGTTTACGTTCTTGCTCTGTTAGTTTCACCATGTGTTTAAGCTCCAAATATTCTCGAATGACTTTACAGTAATCTGTCCTCAACTTGTCATTCTTTTGCAATTTGTACTCTAAGCTTTTTAATCTCTTTTCAGCAATGCGTCGTGAATCACCATAACGACAATCGGGATCAGTATCACGAAACGGTAACCGGACAATATAACGTCCTTCCTCATCCCGTTTGGTGAACTACGAACAACTTTTCACACTTAATTTCGTCATCAGATAGAAATCTTTTATTTACCGAAGGCTCCGCTTCTAGCTCCCAAAACCGTTTCAATTCATCATCTTCTGTGACACAAGAATGCATGACCGAAATGTGAGAGTGAACATGTGATGAATTATCTAACTCACAGGATCCAGACAGTATCCATCCGAAGGCCGTATTCTGAGCCAAAAGCGATCCGGTGGGACTTCTTTTAATGCCTTCTTGGATGACTTGACTGAACAATTCAGCACCTAATAAAATGTCTATTTTATTAGGCCTGTAATATTCAGGATCAGCCAAATCATCCAAAGTCAGGCTGGCCCATTCTATCCTTGTTGCCTTCGCAACAGGAAGAAGGGTTGTCACTGACTTGAGCACAAAAGCACTTACCTCAAATTGGTGGCTCGGATCAAATCTGGACCTTATCCTCAAAGTAACTGTGCATTTTGAGGTCACACTTTTGTCACAGCCCACACCTGTGATGGTGGTTTTTACTGAAGTCTTTTTTAAACCTAAATAATTAACCATAGACTCCGTTATAAAAGATCCCTGTGACCCTTGGTCCAACAAAGCTCTTAACAGTCTATAACTGCCGTCTTTCGACTCGGCTTGCACCACAGCCGTAGTTAATAGAACAGTTTCACAACTGTTCCCTGTCGAAAGACATGACACCAATGGCTTCTTGGACCCCTCCGCTTGCGCGGCGCTATCAACATCGGAATCGACCGACGAAGATTCCTGGCGAATCGATTTATGGTCATCCCCTTCAGACCCAGAAACACTAGTTGGATGTAAAAGGAAATTATGACGGCGCTTACAGACGTGGCACCGCACTGTGGTTTTACATTGCTTGGCAGTGTGGTTGTTATTCAGACAGACAAAACACAACTTTTTTTCCATAGCGAAATTACGTCTCACTTCATTAGACTCCTTGCTAAACTTTTTACACGAAGTTATCTTATGAGCTGCCGAACAATATTGACATAACAACGCTACATTTTTATCTTTCAGTACATGAAATGATTTGGTAACCTTTTTATCTACGTTAAATTTCTCTCTTGGACCTAAATTTTCTAAACCCCGGTATCTACCTATCAAAAATTCTGAAAACTGACTAAAGGTGGGTAAGTCATCGCTAGATTCCGATGATATTTTCAATTCCCATGCCTTTCTTGTATCTTTATCCAATTTTGCACTAATAATATGAATAATCAGAATGTCCCACGATGAAACATCCACACCTATATTTTTAATAGCCTCCAAACAATCCGATGTTGTACTAATTAAGTTCTTGATTTCCACAGCCGACTCAGATACCAAACTTCTTTGATTCAAAAGTCTTTTTAATATCCCATTAGACAAAAACCTTTTATTGTTGTACATTTGATCTAATTTTTCCCAAGCAGACTTATAACTGTCTGAAGTCACCTTAAAATTTCTCAACAATTGTTCGGCTTCACCTGTCAAGTGCCCCCTAAGGTAATAAAACTTTTGTGCGTCGTCGAGAGACCTATTTTCATGCACTAGCCCTAAAAACAAGTCCCTAAACGTCTGCCACTCGGTATACTTGCCCGAAAATACTGGAATCTTAATTTCAGGTAACTTCACACGACTCTTTTTCTCTTCTGATTGAGAAGGTGTGCTAAGCTTGGTATTTGACTCAGCCGGTTGCAATTTGTTTAACAATAACTTTAAATCACTCTTCAACTGTACATATAAATCTTCGACTACATTGTACAATCCATTCTTGTAGTAATCAGACTCCCTAAGCTCAGATCTCTTGACTTCAGTAAATATCCGAGCATGAGTATCTGTAAATAATACCCATTGCTTTTCCAAAGTTTCTAACCTCGTCTCCACATACTGAAATGTCAAACGATCCTTGGGAGTTTTCTTAAAGTTAGTTTGCACCCTAAGTATGTTAGCTTTAATATCTTCCTGCAAATCAGTAAACGACTCCATATTTGCAAGTTAAAACTTATGCAAGAAAATAAATAAGCAATAAACAATTAAAAAAACACAACCGATGATATAACACAAGAATACAAATAATTGTTGGACAAGGGAATATTCAACAATTGTTATCAATGAGCATAATATAATAATTAACAAATTAGAATTTAATAACAACCTAGATATAGTTTATCAGAATACTAAGTCCCAAAAATTAATCAAACTTCAACTTTAACTATACCAGATTCAACCACAACTACAAATTTTACAAGTCTTATCAAGATCAAAATAATTTCACCGTGAAGATAAATTTTCTAAGTCCAAGTAAATTTCGGAAAAAAATACAAGTGTTTTTAACTTTCAAATTCTAGGTGAAATCGGGCGTGGATTCCCCGTCTAAACCAGAATTCATTTAAAACTATTACAAGTCCTAACTATTTATTAACTAAAGACTATTTCTATGTTAAAACTACAAAGTTCATTCACTGCAGCTAAGTTTCTTTAATCTTGAATTTAAGGTTCAAATTCGAAGCAATTTCACTATTAGTAGATTTCTTCTAGTTGACATAATTATATAAAACAATAAAATGTACTCACAGTTTTTCACAGCACTCACTGACACAAGTTAGACGCGTAGCTCGTTGTATGCCGCCCTCTAGCGGATGCTCCACGTAGCCGCACACGCCCCTCCTCAGCTTACACTTCGTCCTCCGGGTATCTTCCCAGTTCCACGCTCGACTAGGCGCAGCACGTAGCGCCCTCTGCCTGCGGGATGTGTTCTGGCAGCGATCCACTAACCAGTAGAAGTGTAGCTCGGTAGCCTTCACTACCAGCGCTAGATGTGTCTGCTATATGTAGTAGCAGTCACCCGACTCGTAAGGACCATGGACGAATTACCAAGGGTCCGAAGAGTAAATAATACACCAGGTTACTATGAACACTAACTGTATATTTGCAATCGTAAAAAGATTCACACCAAACAATATAAAATATTATAATAGACGCGATAGTGCGGAACAAAACCATAGCGACATATAAAACTTAGGTACAGCGCCATCTATCGAGTCACAATGTAAACGTAACACACGAACCATTATAACTTATACACAAAAGATAGGGCATTTAACTGTTTGTTATAGTGTGTAGATATTTCATCTGAACAGTGAGCAAAATAAAACATTTTGTATCTCTAATTTCTTTCTATTGCGTGTGGTAATCACCACACATGTATAAATTTATTCCTCACTGTTCAACACTTACTCACGTTTCTTCTAGCAGCTAATAAAAGTGAACCGTGTTCTCTAAACCACATCACACATATCACATCCATCTGGACCAAAATTTATCAAAAAGAGTCAAACGATACGATCACAGCCAACAAAAGGGATAGTATGATACAAAGATTAGGTACTTGTACCTCAGGCTGAGAATATTTTATTAACCTATTTCGAACTTTCACATCACACTGACCCCACTTAGAGCTTTTCAATTTTGTAGATGAACGATCATCTTTCTCTACAAGGTAATATTAGTTTTCAAATTACTCTCTTGTGGACTATCCATACTAATATTATCCATACTAATATTATAAAGCTGAAGAGTTTGTTTGTTTGTTTGTTTGTTTGTTTGTTTGTTTGTTTGTTTGTTTGAACGCTAGGATCTCAGGGACTACTGGTTCGATTTCAAAACTTCTATTACAGTTTGATAGTCCACTTATTGAGGATGGCTATAGGCTATGTAACATCACGCTAAGGTGAATAGGAGCGGAGCAGCAACGAAGAATGTTTCGAAAACGGGAAATTATTTTTACGGACTGAGAGCTTCCGAGGCGTACGCTGCCTAAATGGTTATAGTCCGAGAGCCAGTAACAGATATATATGACCAAGTTCCTCTCAAGTGAAAATTAGTAAAATACATCAGAAAATCCAACCATGAAGTCTCGTGAACGTCAGCTGCGGCTCGGTGGGGGGGAGGAGCAGTTATAACCTCCCACGCTCGAAGAAAAAAAAATACATTCACTCATATCCTCTCATATAAAAATTTACCTGATGATAGCTTATATGTAACTATTGATAAATATATACGTCAGCTGGCTGTATCTCGGTGGAAAAATCGTCAGCTGATACTTTGAAGGTATTACGTAGAAGTTAGCCAGAAGCATTTACTGACTATTTAAATGCATCAGCTGACAAGGTTTCCCTCGACTTACTGCTAGCTGATTTTTTTTATTTATCACAGAAACATATTTAAAATCAACTCACAAATTTTCATGTGGGAGGAAATGACGTCTCTTTAATTATTCGGCATAGCACTCCAATATGAGTGTTGAGGTGAAACAAATATTTCGTATAAATATTTTTTAAACTTATACGTGTATATTCAAATAATTTTAATTCTATTCCAATATTTAAATAATCTATTTGCTTAGTATAAAGTAACTAGTTACTTGATAAAAAAAAATATTATAAAAAAAATATGAAAAATTACAATAAGAATGACAATGTTATTTAATGCACCTAGGCAAATAGACCTCTAAGGCGACAGAGGGCAACACCGGTGAGAGCGGCTAGGGGTGTCGAGCGATGCGTCGCCAGTTATGCCCTAGAAAATGACAGTTCCACCCCCGAGTGTAAAGCTCTGGCTTAATCTTAATGCGGTTTACAAAATACGTCTACTTACCAAGTTTCAACAGCATAGGCCTTATAGTTACGGCGAAAAGTGGCTGTGACATACGGACGGATAGACAGTTTTTGCCATTTGGCTACGGAACATTAAAAACGGGCCCTATTCATGAGAATTCGCCGTCCGTCTGTCTGTCTGTCTGTCTGTCTGTCTGTCTGTCTGTCCGTCACGAGGCTATACCTCATGAACGGTGATAGCTAGAGAGATGAAATTTTCACAGATTATGTGTTTCTGTTGCCGCTATAATAACAAATTCTATAAAAACCAAAACTCCCATACATTTAAACGTATTTTTTGTCGGTTTTCGGTATGGAGCGCAGTTGGCCGGTATTTTGGACTGTTTAGTTAATTTAAAAATAAATATAACAATATTTTTCATAACAATAATAAACAGAACGTAATTTATCGTAGGCGGTAAAGATGAATGGCATAACGACACATCCCTTGTCAAGTGGTACTGATAGCTTTCAACGTCATACTGCCAACTGTCATACGCACCTTGTTACAGCGAAGCGACTATAGTCCCCTTTTTTTCTACTTCTAAACATGTTTTCCAGTGACCTCAACAAAAAGGTACCCCGAGCATGCGTACAACTAGCCCCCTTCAAGCGTACCTTAATACTGTCTATGCTATGCTAGCGTGTATTGTTTGAATCTTTAAAAATAAGAAGAATAATTCAAGAGACGTCATTTCCTCCCACATGAAAATTTGTAAGCTGATTTTAAATATGTTTCTGTGATAAATAAAAGAATCAGCTAGCAGTAAGTCGAGGGAAACCTAGTCAGCTGATGCATTTAAATTGTCAGTAAATGCTTCTGGCTAACTTCTACGTAACGACCTTCAAAGTATCAGCTGACGATTTTTCCACCGAGATACAGCCAGCTGACGTATATATTTATCAATAGTTACATATAAGCTATAATCAGGTAAATTTTTAAATGAGAGGATATGACTGAAAGTGAAGATTTTTTTTTCCATGATCGAGACATCAGCTGACGTACAATACACTATGTTATAGCCAGCTGATTATTTTTTTTTGTTGAGATATTGGGTGTGCTATAATTTGATAAATTTTTAGCCGAGAGGAAATGAGTGAATGTATTTTTTTTTTCTTCGAGCGTGGGAGGTTATAACTGCTCCTCCCCCCCACCGTGCCGCAGCTGACGGTCATAAGGCTTCATGATACTATTGTCTGATGCGTATCACCAATTATCTCTCGAGAAGAAATAATTAACCAAATTTTCACCTGGCTCTGGGACTATTAAAGTTACGTAAAAGTTGTGTGTTAAAAAATTGTTGCTCTTAAAAAGTTCTATAAAAAAGTCCGCGACAGCATATGTCTATCTATAGAGGTTCGCTCACAATAACCTAATTTGTCTTTCTTTTAAGGTTAGCTCAGAATATTATCAAACTGAAGAGTTTGTTTGTGCTAAGATCTCAGAAACTACTGGTTGCATTTCAAAAATAATTTCACAGTTTTATTGTCCATTTATTGAGGATGGCTAATGGCTATATAACATTACGCTAAGATAAATAGGAGCGGAGCAGCCATGAATAATGTTTTTAGAACGGGGAAAATTTATTTCGTTTGGAAGCTTCCATTGCGTAAATGGTTAAAGTTACGTAAAAATTTTGTACTACAATTTTTTTCCTTTTAAACAGTTACAAAAAATAGTCCTGAACAGCATATGAGTAGTTGGGAATTAGGGTTTCTGGATCAGAGGAGATCCATAAACCACTAATTCCCAACCATTCAACTATTCAATCTAGTATTCTAATAATGATCCATCATGATAGACTTTCTGGATCCCTTAACACCCAATCCCATCTATTCAGTCAGTATGTAAGTAGTGTATTATTTTGTGCCATTCTAGACCACTTTTATCGTTCCTACGACTCACTTCGTTCGTCTTCGTCACAAAAGTGATCTAGCGTGCCCAATATCATAAAATGACTTACCGTTCACTCCGTATAACGCGTTTATGACTTTCGATTGAAATTCGATTTATTACAGTCGCATTTTCACCACCTTCCGTTCCTTTATAACCTACAGGTTTTCTGTAACCAGTTTGGTTCGACTACTTGTAGTTATAAATATTTATGTTATAAATTCATCTTTTCATTACGAGTCGATCAGTATTGCATAGCAAACATGAAATTCGTTAAACAAACACAATCGTTGCAGGTCAATACAATCTGTGACGATTTAACAAAAAATAAGTTACGCCATGGAGAATTATTACCGAATACAGTACGCTGCATCATATGCGGACCATCAAATTGTGGAAAAACTAACTTATTAATTGGTCTTCTATTGCACGAAAATGGATTGACATTTCAGAATGTTTATGTATATTCTAAAACGCTACTTCAACCAAAGTACATCTTTTTAGAAAAGGTTTTACGACGAGTACCAGGTATCACTCTCCAGACATACCAAGCAAATGATGACGTTTTAAAGGTTGCAGATGCAAAACCTAATTCTGTGATTATTTTTGATGATGTAGCATGTGAAAATCAAAGTAATATGCGTGATTATTTTGCCATGGGAAGACATAAATTAATTGACAGTTTTTATTTAAATCAAACTTACACCAAAATACCTAAACAACTTGTAAGAGATAATGCTAACTTAATTGTGCTTTTTAAGCAAGATGAAGTTAATTTGAAACATGTTTACGAAGAACATGTTAACACCGATATGTCATGGTTGAAATTTCGAGAAATGTGTTCCCTAATATGGAAAGAGCCTTTTGATTATGTGGTAATTAATAAAGATTGTTCTAGAAACAACGGTTGCTATAGAAAAACGTTTGACACTTTTGTATTATTAGATGATATTTGAATATTTAAGTAGACTGCAGTCACTTTATTGTTATTCTGTAATTGGTTCTTATTCGATTACCACATATTTTACATAATGGATAAATCATTGAAAAAACAAATTGTTGATGCGACAGAAGCTGTCAAGAAAAAAATACGTAAAATGAAGGATTTTGAAGATAGTAATAAGTATGCTCTTGATACAGTTTTTAAACCTGTTACAGACTCTCTCAATTTAATAGCCAACACTAATAACCACTTAGCTCTAACAAAAAAGGAGGAAAAAGTAGAACCCCAAGTACCACAAGACCAAGATATGAAAGAAACAGATGATAGCAGTATTGCTAGTAATGAATCGGAACCCTCATCGGACTCTTCATTTCAGTCATTAGTCGGTACTAATCCAGATGCATCATCTTGGTCGTTATCTTCACAAGTACTATCAGATGTACCATTTGGTATAAGAAATGAACGTGGAAAGTTAATGTTGGGTTCCTCTAACATAACTATTGGGGATAAAGTTATTACTGTAGCCGGACGCAAGTACGAAAGTACACCTGGGTTGCGAGAGTTACTGTTAAAAAAAGACATTGATCTGAGCTTGGTTAATGAGCATGACAAGCAAAATTATAAGGCAATGTTACTTGTAACGAATGCACATCGTCGTGATTTCGATTCAAAAAAACCAATTAAAAGTAATAAAGGACAAAAATATTTGCAAGTTATTAAACCACTTTTCGATCAAGAAAGTAGAAGTCCAAGTTGTAGACAGAAAGTAGGAAAAGGATTACCTTTAACAAAAATGTGGAAAAAAAACACAGATTTTGTATATTGGGATGATCCCAATGAATTGGTTGATAGATTAAAGTTATTAATTGCTTCTCGAGATGCTGGTAACACAGGACTAGATAATGAAATAATATCTATCATTGAAGAACTACGTGAAAGCAAAATTATTAAATAAATAAATCAACTAATATTATATGTGTGTCATTTTACTATACACCGTTCAACATAACACACCTTTAATATGAATGTAGACAAATTTGGACATTATATTCATAAGCGAATGCGTATATCGGAAATACTTGATTTTAATGATAACGCATTAATAAAATCTGATTATGGAGATTATGACTTGAAGACATCGAGGCTAAAAGGTGTCAAACCTCCACAAGACGCAGACGATGCAGTAAATAAAGCCTATGTAGATGAATTGAAAGGTGTACTAATCAATGACTTACGAAAATTGCAAAGTTCTATTCCAAATAGTGTTCAAAACCACATAGAGAAAGCTTTAAAAACAAAGCAGTTGATGGACTAGTTCAAGACGCAATTCAATCTATATTAAAAGATCGAAAAACATAGACCTTAAATTTTGTTAAAATGACAAAACAACAAATCGTCAATGAAATACATAAAGCAGCACGAAAAAATTTTCCTCGACGATCTGTAATTTTAAAAGGTATTGATGATTTGTGGCAAGCAGATTTAGCTGATATGCAAAACCTAAAAACCTTTAATAAAGGATATAACTATATTTTAATAGTTATTGACTGCTTCTCAAAGTACGTTTGGGTGGAACCATTAAAAACTAAATCCAAACATGATGTCTCTCATGCATTTGAAAAATTACTTTCTACTAATCACAGGATACCAACTCATCTGCAAACTGATATGGGTACTGAGTTCTATAATTCTACATTTCAAAAGCTTTTACAGAACTATAATATTAATCACTACTCTACATTTTCAACCAAAAAGGCTTCAATTGTAGAACGAGTTATTAAAACTATTAAAAATAAATTGTACAAATACTTTAGCTTGAACGGACACTATAAGTGGATAGATGGTGGCTTGAACGATGTTGTGAAGACATATAACAACACAAAACATCGTACTATTAAATTTGCACCTGTTAATGTCAATAAGTTTAATGAAACGGACATTAAAAATAATATTACGAATTTCATGATAAAGGCAACCCAAAAATCTCGTCCAAAGTTTATAATTGGTGACAAAGTTCGAATTAGTAAGTACAAACATATATTTGAGAAAGGATACACTCCTAACTGGTCAACAGAATTATTTATTATAAAAAAGATAAATAACACTGTACCAATAACGTATCGCATTGAAGATAATCAGAAACAAGTCATATTGGGAACTTTTTACGAACAAGAGCTTCAAAAGTCGTCCTGCCCTGGTGTCTATTTGATAGAAAAAGTATTAAAAAAGAAAGGAAACAAACTGTTTGTAAAATGGTTGGGTTTAAATAACAAAGAGAACAGTTGGATTGATAAGACTGCAATAGTAGAATAAGTTAATTATATAAGTGGTATATAATTTAAAAGTATATTCATTATAAATAATAAATAAATAAATATTCACGGACATTTCACACAACGCTATCTGATCCCAAAGTAAGCTAGGAATAACCTGCTTGTGTTATGGGTATCAGACCACGGATATTAATACTTATATACTTTTAAATACATACATATTATACATAGAAACACCCAGACTCTTGAGACAAACATTTATGGGTCACACAAATATTTGTCTCCGGTGGGAATCGAACCCACGACCTCCAGCGCCGCAGGCGGTATCACTACCGACCGCGCCACAGAGGCAGTCGAATTATTCTTTGGACGATGCAAGGTGGTGGACTAATAAACAGTATCATTAATCATTTACCATTCGAACTACACATACCCGGTTATAACTATTGTGGACCAGGAACAAAGCTTTCAAAACGATTACTACGTGGTGATAAAGGTGTAAACAAGTTAGACGAAGCTTGTATGCATCACGATATCGCATACGCAAACTACACGGACCTACCTAACCGTCAAAAAGCTGACTTACGTCTTATAGATATGGCTAAACAAAGACTTAAAGCAAAAGATGCTCGAACAGGGGAAAAGATTAGTTCGTGGATAGTAAACAAAGTTATGAAAGCTAAATTGAAGTCTGGTGCTGGTGTTAAGACTTTTAATAACTTTGTTAGAAAAATAAAAAGAAAAATCAAAAAACTCTCACCTAAAGATAATAAGTCATTAATAAATATAGCTTATATGGTTGCCAGAAAATTAGTTCCATGCATTCCAAAAGTTCGAGTACCTCGAATGATACCTATACCAAAAACTGGAGGCATTCTACCTTTAATCCCAATTTTTGCTGGTTTATCTGCTTTAGGAGCATTAGCTGGTGGTGCAGCTGGTATTGCAAAAACTGTGAATGATTATAAACACGGTCAGAAAAAATTACAAGAAACTGAACGTCATAATAAAACTATGGAGGCTATAGCAATAGGTAAAGGTCTATACATTAAACCACATAAGCAAGGTCAGGGATTGTTTATAAATCCATCAAAAAACTAATTGATCAGCTACCAAATCGCGCTTTAACTAATATCGATATTCAGAAGTATGGCTATTGTATTCCCTACTTTCGAGGAGTTTATATGAAGGATCAATTACCAAAAATACCTAAACGAATTGAATGTGCTATAGTTAACCTAGATAATTCGAGAAATGATGGAACGCATTGGGTAGCTTATGTTAAAATAAACAATTATTGTGACTATTTTGATAGCTTTGGTGATTTAAAACCGCCAAGAGAATTGATGCTATATTTTAAGAACTGTGATGTTCATTATAACTATAATAGATATCAACAATTCAACACAATAGTTTGTGGACATATGTGTTTAAGTTATTTGCAAACTTTTTGGAATAAATACTATAAATTTTATATCACTCTTTCATTTCCATCATTTGGAAGATGTCACTCACCTTATCGATAACTGGAAACTCATCAGTATTATCTACCTATTATCCAAACACGTTGCCATTAGTTGGGGAGTATGAATGTGCATTATTACATTTCTCTACATATAATTCTATTCCAAATTTTGATAATACAAACAATAAATTATATTATGGTTCTAAAAATGTTCTTGAGATACCTGAAGGAACTTATGAATTGCAAGATATTGGTGACTATTTAAAAACTGAGATAAAAGATGCATCCATAAAACTCCATTGTAATAACAACACCTTAAAAACTATGTTATTTTGTACATCAACTATAGATTTTACTAAAGAAGGTACATTCGGAAGTTTATTGGGATTTGAAAAACAGATCTTAGAAGCAAATAAATATCATGTATCAGAGTTTCCAGTTAACATTTTGCCTACGACTGTCATAAGGATTGAATGTGACATAGTTAGCGGTTCTTATATAAACGGTCAATCCAGTCACATCTTGCACGAATTTGCACTTAATGTTCCACCTGGATACAGGATTATAGAAATTCCTAAAAACGCAATCTACTTTCCAATAAACCAAACCAATATAAGCTGCATACAGATACGGCTGTTAGATATAAATAATAACTTAATAAATTTGCGAGGTGAAGAAGTGCAGTTGTATCTACATATCAGAAGAAAACAATGATAGATTATAATAAATATGTGGTTCGTCCAACTAAAAATAACAGTCCTACTCAAACTATCAAACCAATAAGAGGTCGCTCCAAAAAGGTCATAAAATTGAATAACAATAATAAAGCATTTCTTAAAGCGATTGGTTTGTTAAAATGAATATACTAGATGTTTTATCCACTCCTGCATACAACAACTCTGTGGAAGGAATTGAATTTCACTCTTACAAGCCTTACGTAACAAGTTTCAATAGAAGCGATGAAATCAGGATACCTATTAATCAACAAGACTTGTATATATTACCATCAGCAAGCACTTTGTTTTTGGAAGGAACTGTTGTTGTAAACAAGGGTGGAAATTCGAAAGAGAGAGTCAGTAGCGTTCATTTCACAAACAATAGTTTACTTTACTTGTTTCAAGATATAAGGTATGAGATAAATGGAGTGGAAATAGATAAAATAAAAAACGCTGGTATAACTACCACAATGAAATCATTAATATCAATGAACGAAAACGAGGCTAAAGTATCTAATGCTTGGGGTTGGAATATCGATGGCATAAATAGTACAAATGGGGGTAACTTTTCTGCTTCTATACCCCTCTGTAACATTCTTGGTTTTGCAGAAGATTTCAAGAAAGTAGTGATAAACAGCAAACATGAATTAATATTGTTGCGAAGTAATACTAATCTGAACGCCCTAAAACTTAACGATGGTGAAACGGTAGAAGATATTATTATAAATAAAATAATATGGCGTGTACCACATGTCAAAGTATCCGATAAAGAAAAAATAAATATGTTAAAACTGTTAGAAAAAGATCGAGCACTCCAGATGATATTCAGGAATTGGGATTTATATGAATATCCAGCTCTACCAAAAACTACTAAACATACTTGGTCCATAAAAACATCATCGCAAATAGAGAAACCAAGATTTGTTATTATTGGTCTGCAAACAAATAGAAAAAATAATTCAAAATTGGATATGTCTCAGTTTGATCACTGTAACGTTCGTGATGTTAGAGTATACCTAAATTCAACCTACTTCCCTTACGAAAATTTAAATTCAAGTTTCTCAAATAACAGAATTGCTTTAATATATGAACAATACACCAGATTCCAACACTCGTATTACGGAGGTCGTCGCGGTGAACCGTTATTAAGTGAGAAACAATTTAAAAATATTGCTCCGTTATTTGTCGTAGATTGTTCTAGACAACCAGATAATCTTAAGTCAGGACCTGTTGTCGATGTCAGAGTGGAAATTGAAAGTGACATTGATATACCAGATCAAACTTCAGCATATTGTCTTATATTGAACGACTGTATAATCGAGTATAAACCGTTAAGTAGCACCGTGAGAAAGATATCATGAACAAAAATACTATTATAGTAGATGTTCAAGGTTTTAAAGATCTTTATAATAACTTCATAGTCAAGGAATTAGCTATAGCTACGTTGGAATATACTCACATATTCTTAATAAAACCTCCTTATCCGTTCTCCTCGCTGACTGATGAAGAAAAAAGACGCATTTGGTGGATTGAAAGGAATAGAGGTTACCGCTGGAGCGAAGGATATATTGATTACAGAGAATTTTCTAAAATAATCAAACCCTATTTGAAGGAAAAAAAGGTTCTTGTTAAAGGTAGTGAGAAAATAAAGTGGGTTCAAGAGCTATGTGGTCATAATAATGTTTCTGACATATGTGAAAATAAAAGTGTTCCTAATTTAGAAACTCTTAGTGATCTTTACTGTAAAGATCTATCTTTGTATAATTGTTTTGCTCATAAGAACTATTGTGCTTTAAGGAATGTATTGTGTATTAAGCGATGGTGTTTAAAAAATAACTTTTGTATTTCATAATTTTAATTAACTTAATAAATGTTTTATTTCTATAGTGTGTTTGTTTTTCATACTATTTCCTACCCAAGGTGAAATTAAAATGAAAAATAAAAAACAATGATTGAACATAATACCATTTATTAAATGTCTAATATACATAAATCATTGCGTATCCATATAAATTTACACAATCATATGCCATCACAGTGACCCCAAGAGAATGTATCTATTTGATTTGGTCGAACTAGTCGTTTATCATCTAATCTATTTAACATTACTTTATTAACTTCCTGCGAATAAATTACATGTTTGTTTGATTTAATCATTTGCATTTTACATTTTAAAGTAATGTTCTGAAATAAAACTCTCTTATAGTCAGTCATTCTCAAATTCTTAGTAATGGGCTTTGATACACCTTTAGCTTTATTAATGCATGCTTTTATTGACTCAATACAATAAAGTTTTGCTCTCAAGCCAACAAACTCAGTGATTACATCACCACCCAACTCATCTTTAAATAAGCCAGGAATCTTATCATGTAACTTAGGTATATGAAAAATAAAAAACAATGATTGAACATAATACCATTTATTAAATGTCTAATATATACATTGATCATTGCGTATCCATATAAATTTACACAATCATATGCCATCACAGTGACCCCAAGAGAATGTATCTATTTGATTTGGTCGAACTAGTCGTTTATCATCTAATCTATTTAACATTACTTTATTCACTTCCTGCGAATAAATTACATGTTTGTTTGATTTAATCATTTGCATTTTACATTTTAAAGTAATGTTCTGAAATAAAACTCTCTTATAGTCAGTCATTCTCAAATTCTTAGTAATGGGCTTTGATACACCTTTAGCTTTATTAATGCATGCTTTTATTGACTCAATACAATAAAGTTTTGCTCTCAAGCCAACAAACTCAGTGATTACATCACCACCCAACTCATCTTTAAATAAGCCGGGAATCTTATCATGTAACTTAGGTATACAATAAGGATTATTAATGTCAAAGTTACTGGTATCAAATTGTATTATATTATCTTTCATATCTTTATAAAAATCGTGCGTATGTATTAAGTACAATAAACTATCAGTGTCTGTATAGCACAATTTGGCTTTTTTACCATACTTGTTTTTAATAAAATCGTAATGGAAATTATATACATGTTGTTTAGCATATTCGAGTACAGTAAACCCAATATAAATCGGTCTATCTAAAATAAGTTTTTCGGGATTCATTTGAACTGCAAGAAAATCATCACTGAACACACAAACGCTTTTTAAATTTGGTTTTGCTATCAGTTTTTCTGCACCTACTTTTTTATTTGTCCTATTATTATCATCATTCCAGCTATTCACCAATTTTACGTCAAGCTGTTTTCGTTTATTTTCGATTGTTTTACCAAATATCGAATTGTTCAAAAGCTTGAAGAAGTCTCTTTCAAACGATGTGGTAGCTGTTTGTCGCAATTGAGTATTTAAGTCTATATAGTCCTTCAAAAAGTTTTCTTGTTTAAATTTAAGTATACGATGAATTTTTCTTAAAATAAGTCCATTTTTTAGACATTCTTTTAAATACACATAATGTGTAATATAGTTGTATTTGTCATATAAATTTGCAATGAGCTTCTCTGTCTTTCCTCCTATGGGTATGAATTTTTCTGGAGCGAAAGGCAAATCGTTGTGTAATTTATGTAAATAATTAGGGTACGCGACATCAACTTCTAAAATGTAACCATATTCAGCATCATCAGGGATATTAGATAAGCAAAAATTATTTATTTCAGAAGTTGACATAAATTCAAAATCTGATATTGGTAATTTTTTCATCATAGCATATCCATAAAGATTATTACAGTCGAGATATATCAAATATGTCGATGGTTTAGAATCATCGAAATTAGGTGTGTAAATATTATTTGCTTGAGCATACCGATGAGAGCACTGTGCTAATCCACCGCGTATTCCTTTTTCAATCATGTTATACATTTCTAGATCATGAATTAACTCTAATTGTACACCAGTGTAAAGGAGCATAGCATCCCAACTTAAGCCGGGTGAACTTACATAATATGCAGGATCTAGATTATAATGTTGAAGACATATTTTTCTAAAGTTTTCAAATATATCGCATAATAATAGCACATCAGACTTTAAATATAAATCAGTATATTCACCAAGACTATTAATGGCAAATGTATTCCAAATGGTCTGTGCATGTGAATACTCGTTATCAGTAATATGCTTCATTTGCAAACTATTATAAAAACAACATTTTGTGGGCAGTTGTACGTCATTATATTTCTTCCATGAATCAATATATTCATAAGGATATATTCCTTTTCTTCTAATTAATTCAAATTTAGAGTCATCGGGAAAATGGACTCGTAAATTTATAAAATCACTATCTATTAAACTTTTACTTAGATTATCGAGACTGGTATTGAGGAATTGGAATGAATCTATGAATTTAATTTGCAAAGGCTTCTGTTTATCCGTTTTAATGATTTTTGTAATAGATAAGTATTTTTCTTTTGTTTTTGGAATTACCATTATTTCACCTTCATAAACTGATAGTTCTTTAATAAATATGTGTGAGTCATATCCGGATAAGTTATGAAAAATTACAGGTATGAATGAACAGACTTTATACATTAAATTACATTGCGAATGAGCTGCACCTCTGTATTCTCCTGTAATATGATCGTGATCACATACTTTGTCACTAAATAATAGATTTTTACAAATATGACAGGTAGTTGCATCACGATAATTATGCATTTGTTCAGGAGTCATTGGTTTCATAGCTTTTTCTGTTATTAAAATATCATGTATTAACTTGGTTTCTTCAATTAATTTCTGAACAAACACTTGCACACAATTAGGTCCTCGATAAGTAACAAATTTATTTAGGCTACTATCATGATAACAACAAACATAAAATGCAAAACATGAAGGTCGATGCAATTTATGTTTTATGGTATTTTTGTTGGCATTTGTTTCATTAAAATTATAAAGTAGACTTTCAAAATCAGCAATTATATTACAAAGTTGATTTTTTGTTGTCTTTCGAAATGTTTAAACTGTAATTTGGTGTGTTTGTCTGGTAATAATGTCATAATTATTGAACATGCATGGGTGTTGAACTTTATTTGGCTAGTAAAAAATTGTAGGCATGTTTCACATAAATACATCGAACCTTTACTTCGTGATACTTGACGTCTCACTAAACGTAAAAGGCTTTTTATTAAACAATAATGCGCTTTCTTATTTTTCTCAAAATACAATAAATTAATATGTTTATCTTTCTTTAAATTTGTTACATAGAGTGGGCCAGTTACTCTATGATATTCATCTAATCCATAGATATTAATACTTAAATATTTGTTATTAATTTCAAACAACTTGATGTCCTTAGAGGATGGTGGGAATGACATCCCATTTACATTAAATACTAAACTAAAATGTGGGTAAGAGCTTGTTCTACAAACATTATTTTTTGTTGGATATAATGCTGCTAAGATGCTCCATAAAAAACAATATTCATCATTATTTTTGATATTTATACAACTCTTTGTATTTTTAATAACTGCTGGCAAGTCTATATAAGAACCACCCCTCATCGGGGAATATTTATTAATATTAATTTCTAAATGACTAATGGATGTAAATGACCATCCAGATTCACAGTGCTCGAATTCGGTTAATTTCGTTTTAAAAATCTCTTTTAAATTCAGATAAATATTATTCAAATCAGTACTTTTATACAAAACTTCATATTTTGTATTAAATGACTTCAGCTGCTGCTGCTGTTCACCATATTTAGGTAAAACAAAGTATGCAAACAACTCAAAGTTTACTTTAATACAAGTATGTTTAATAAGCGATAACTCAATTACTTTGTATACATCATCTCGCTTGTCATCTAAGAACGCCTCTAGGAAGAGGTACTCGTCTTCTTTCGATGGGTTTAAGCGATATGTCATTATTCTGTTCTTAAAGGCTGTAGCTATTATGTCTATATGTTCAAATTTCGATTTTATTAAACAGTTAGATTTATGAATTTTAGTTCGTTTATGATATCTGTATTCATGAATCGGTATTCCAATTTTACATTTATCACAATTAATATAACTGCCTGATGAATAAGAGGTGAGTGGTAGCACTGAAAAGAGAAACAATGCATGGTCTGATTCATATACATAGTAGTCTTATGCTAGGGATTAAATACAGTTTAATGTGTATAGCAATAGGTATATAATGATTAATGAATAATCAGATTTCTCTTTACCTATTTACTGATAAGAGTTTATAAACGTGGCTGCACAATTTTTAAATTCATTCCCTGTCTCTTTCACAAATTCACTTAAATGCTTCCTGGACTTTGAATCTAAACTTGTTTTATTTTTAACAGTTATTATAGCGTGTCTCCATCGGTTCATTGGTGGCACTCGTTCAATTTCCTCACAATCATAAATTTTTAATTCAATGAAAAAGTTTCCAGATTTTCCTTCATCTATTTGACGCGAGAATCCATTAGCCAACCTACGTGTTAGATATGAATAAATAGGTGCAGGATTTTTACCAGTGGGGGTGCTGCAATCATCGCTATCGGCTCCGAAGAGATCGCGGATCGTAGCCCTCGACTTCTGTTTCTTACTGGTTGGTTGACTAGTTGATGGCTGACTGCCTGTAGCTGAACTGCTCACAGGCTGGCTGGTTGATGCTTTTTCTGCAAACTTTCGCTTCTTATTCTTGGTCTTCACCGGGATGTTAACTTCTAACTCGTCTGAAGACGGGAATAATTGGTCAGCCATTTGTTTGGACCTGAAAACAAAGACATTCATATAAATAACTTATAACAATAATTTGTAGTATCTATCAATAAAATATGAAATATTTGAATAACAGGTTGATAGAATTTAGATACTATGTATATCATGAATGATTGCAAATTAGAATGAATTAATAGTGGAACGATTGAATAGTGGAACGATTGAATAGTGGAACGATTGAATAGTGGAACGATTGAATAGTGGAACGATTGAATAGTTGAACGATTGAATAATAGGATTGCTGAATGATAGCACGAGTGCTTTTTAATCACGTATTAATAAATAATATAATAGTGACTTACATTTTGTAGGTACAGGATCCGATAGGCAGGTATACGTAAGCTCGTTGTGGTAATCACTTCAGCTCCGGTAGAGTATCTGCGGCATAGCTTTGAGAGGCAGTCTCTTAAATAATGGTAAATCTACGTCATATCATCCCGAATATGGTAACGGGCACGTGTTTCTAAAATGCTATGTCAGATCCCTGCATCCAAATACGATTGTCTTTTAAACAATATAGAATTACTTACTCCGCATATTATCCCGAATATGGTGCTGGCCACGTGTTGCTAAAATGCTGTGTCAAGAATACTGCACCCAAATAGATTTGTGTTTTATACAATATTGAATTACTTACCTCTGCTACACATCGCTGCGGTTAGGGTTGATTCTCACTATGACTGTTCAAGTTCAATAGTTTGTATTCAACTTTGTTTCAGAGTAGGTAAATCATTTGAAAACGAATTTATATTTATTTTGTTTAGCCATTCAGTTCAAACTTACTACATTAGGTACATAAACTCTTCAATTAAAGCTATCTAAACTGCATAAATTATAAACTAAATTAATATAGCGATAAAAGAAAAACGCTGAATTAAAATTTACGTTGAACTGTAAAACTAACATGTGACCATATGTACTTACCGCGAGAGCAAAATTCGTAATTATATAATATACGCCAATGCTCCTAGTGTGTAGTTTACCTTATATTTTAAGCAACACCTCAAAGAGATGATTTAATGTTAATATTATATTGCGTAAGTAGTATGCGACTGCCATTGAGGTGTTTGGTTCGATTCACGGATCGGAACAAATGTTAATGTGATCCATGAATGTATATTTTCTTAATTTTGGTCTTTCCTATGTATATTATCTATGTACCTATGTATTGAGAAATATATAAGTTTGTTTATCAGTTGTCTAGATCGCATAGCACAAGCTTATAGCTTGCTAGTAGACAATAAAATATTATTATCCTCTCTTCTGTTTGTCGAAAATATGCTTAGAAAAATGTTAGTGTTGATTGGTTTTCTTAAAATTAGGAGATATAATAAATGCCGATAAACTTGTGTTTAATGATAGTATGTGACACGGGTTCAAATTCTGATAAATATTAAGAAGTCAACGAATAAAAACCGCTGACATAGCTATATTGTGAATGAGGACATACTAATAATGTACCGCGACTAAGCTTGTTATATTTTCTCAGCGAGTTGTATGGAAAAAAACAATGAATAAAAGTACAATCATACATAATATATTTATAATATTGACTTCGTTAACATGTCGCGACGCGATGTTGGGTGGTATCAATTTCATCCATTTATGGCGACATTCCAACATCTATACTTCTCAAACAAATATATTGTTATGCTTACATTTAATGTTATTCCATCATTTGCTATAGTCTTGAACAGTGCGTTATAAGTGCAGCATAATGTCGGTAAGTTAAGATATTATCTTTCTTTAATAGATAGTTAAATGTTGGCTAATACTAACCATCCAACAGAAACTGGTAACTGTAGAAAATGGATGCTAGCAATACAAGGGTTGGTAACTCTCACGTTGAAGATGGATCGCTATTAGTGTTTTAAGATTAATAGGTACCAAAATTAGAAGTATTCTAGCGAGATAATCTAAATATTATGTGTTAGAAATAAGTCCAAGCTGGTAGTGTAATTACTGTGATACGAATACGCAAGGTCTTGATCACAAGTCTGACGCCTTAACCGCTAGACGAGTGTGGTAGTAGCCGTAGTATTTCGTATTACAATTGTACATAATCAGATGGTTTTTCAGTACAAGGTAATTTAAGTAAACGTTTCTTTACAGGACAGTGAAGAATTATTCAATTTTATACCAGCCAACCAACCACCACAAAAATCTATGCAAAAAACGTTGGGTCTTACACATAAGAGACCAAATTCGGAGCAGAAAATGTATCAATTTATAAAAAAACCGGTGACACGAGGAATAAAAGTAATAAAAATTGAGATATATGATGTGCACAGTGCCCCCAAATTAGGAGAACTGTTATGTGAGTGTGATGCGGATGTTTGTGCGCAACATGTGGTTAAAACTGTTTTATATGATGATATATACAATTGTGCCAGGCAACTAATAAATAAAATTCAGGACGAAATTGATCCAAAACCATAATAATAAGTACTTACCTACTAATATCTAGTAATTTATTGTTATGGCTTTGGATATATTTGGATGAAGATTTATTTTGTACTTAAATACTAAATAAATATATTTGTATATTCTAATAATCAAGAATTAATAATAATAAACGTTCTATAAAATATATGTCTTTTTATTTCACTCAATATGTGTAACTACAATGTAACTAAACGCATACTTTAGTACTTATACAGGTATGAAGCTGAGAGAGGTAATCTGAGCGCATACCATTCTCGATAGTTCAATCACATAATCCATTGAGTTATATCACCTATATTGCTATAGATAACTTAAAGACTAATTTTATCTTCGAAACTTGAAGTGATTTAATGATCGATTTATTCATTAAACGATCTGTTCAATGTTTTTGGCTTTCACATTATTTCAAATAGTAATTGATATTAGAATACTAGGCTGAATGATTGAATGGTAAAGGTTTTACGGTATGGACTCGAATAATTAGAATAGATAATAGTCTAGGTTTTGTAGACCTAACCCGAGCTTGAATGAGAATCATAGAACCCATACATACTGACTGAATAGATGGGATTGGGCGTTGACGGATCCAGAAAGTCTATCATGCATGACAGATAATTATTTGAATACTAGATTGAATAGTTGAATGGTTGAATGGTTGGGAATTAGCGAACCCATACATACTGACTGAATAGATGGGATTGGGCGTTGACGGATCCAGAAAGTCTATCATGCATGACAGATAAATATTTGAATACTAGATTGAATAGTTGAATGGTTGAATGGTTGGGAATTAGCGAACCCATACATACTGACTGAATAGATGGGATTGGGCGTTGACGGATCCAGAAAGTCTATCATGCATGACAGATAATTATTTGAATACTAGATTGAATAGTTGAATGGTTGGGAATTAGCGGTTTATGGATCTCCTCTGATCCAGAAACCCTAATTCCCAACTACTCATATGCCTATCTTTTATTGTTCACTTACAATAGCCTTCTAAATATTTTTTTAAATATGAGCGAATATGAGCGGCAACTCGACTGTAGTCGATTCAGTCAACTGAAAGATAATACCGGCCAAGTGCGAGTCGGACTCGCACACGATGAGTTCCGTACCAAAAACCGGACAAAAATAAATGCGACGGGAAACATTATATCACTTCAACAAAGTTGTGCGGGACAACTCTAATGGTAATGAATTTAAGCGACGTGACGCGACGGGAAAAATTATATCACTTTAAATATTAATCCTACCACACCTCTCTAATAAATATAAGACACGCGACGGGAGTATTACTTAAAATATTAATACTATACCACTCTCTTTCTCACTCTCATGTGACGCAAACGAAGTTGCACGGGTCAGCTAGTACTATAATAAAATGACAGAAAAGTCAAAACTGTACATTGGAAATATCTTACTAATATTATAAATGCGAAAGTTTGTGAGTTTGGATGTTTGTTACTCTTTCACGCTCAAACCGCTGAACGGATCGGGCTGAAATTTGGTACAGAGATACATTATAGTCTGGAATAACACATAGGCTACCTTTTATCCCGGGAATAACTTCCCGCGGGAACAAATTTTACGCGGGCGAAGCTGCGGGCATCAGCTAGTTACTAGAATATTTTGGAAAAGTACTTGAGTCAAGTGTTTGGAATATTATGATGATGAGTTTCGCTTGAAATTATAGTGCTTACTCGTGCAAATAAATAAAGTTTTAAACTTATGACACATATTTACTAGGTCAGTAGGCGTTAAGTTTTATGAGATCTACAAGTACTTACACGGTTTTAAGGCTTCCGTATTCGACCTTGACAAATCCTAAGGCAATTTGAAGGATTGCAGCGTACGCTTTTGCTGGATTTCATTAAATTCTAAAACATTATATTACTGTTATAAAATCTGACGTGTTTTAAGAAAAAATCTAGTCGTAAAATATAGGTCATAAAATAGATATAGGTCTTTAGAACACTAAAGACCTATATCTATTATATGACCTAATACAGAGTTTAAGTAAGCCTTCTTTCACATAGTCTACATATGTTGTACGTATTATTTTTATGTTTGCACTATTCTTTTCGATGTAGACAACGACCCCGATGTAAGAGCACCTTTGCATTCTGTTAACAAGTGAATTAGAAGCTACTTCGCTGCTATATGCGGTACTCGATATATTAAGGTAAATCTCATTTGAACTTCATTAGCCTCAACAAGTTAAGCCATGTACCGTCAGACACGTGTTTGTTCGGTAAAGCTTTTCTTTATTGAGCAATAATTGGCTACTTTTCTTTACCAATATGGACATTAATCCTGGATTACCAAGGAAAAAAAATGTAGAATAATGAGCTCGTGTTGAATAAATGAGAAAAAAAAAACAAATATATTTCTGCCTTACCTACACAGAATTTTCACACATGTTGCCTCAAATGAACGAAGCAGTACCTAACTTATTACAAACTTCACACCGAGCAAACAGACAAATTAACATAGCGTTATGGGACTATTATTACTCGTACTTGGTGAAATGGGACTACATAATAATCCATGTAATCACTGTTTATTGTCATCGTTACTAATATAAAGTTACATGTTTTTGATTTTATATACAAATATACGAAGAAAAATACTGCTTTCTATCTGAACATAGTGAAAGGTCTCGTTAAGTACGAGTATGTTAGCTTACATGAAAATATTGAAGCTGCCAACTTGGCCTACTTAGTGCACGAAGGAAACGTTCATCATATTTGAATTATCACATCAACTCTACTGACTATTACCACCATGTTTTCCGTCAACAGAAATATATACAGGGTTACAGGAAAAGTCGTGCTAGATCCGTTAAGGGCGTGGAGTACCCATTATTTCTGACTAATTTCACTATGAAACACCCTACCCTAAACTTAACCCTGTTCGAGATATTCGACTTTTAATATTTTTATTGAAAATTGCCGATTTTTAGGTTACAAAATTTTTAATTTTTATTTTGGGCGCCTTATTTATTATTTTTGTTGCATTTTGACATGTGTAATAAGATGCTCCAAAACGTCAATCATTGAAATAGTGCATAAATTAATTGAACATGTCGTAGAAGACAAGTGAAAGTTAAGAAAATAAAAAAAATAGTAACAAGTTTATTTTTCTCTAAGGGATATGTAAAAAAAATATTACGGCAGTCGTTCGGCAGATGTTTTTTTACAATACTACATTGCTATACGTCGTTAGTAGTCATTGAAAAAAACTTAGTTTCAAAAGCGACAGTGGAGAAGAAAATTAATACTTAGCCCTAAAAAGTAAAATAAAACAATAGGAAAAGATGAAATGTCATTTATTAAACAAGGTTTTTACACAACTTTTTCATACTCTACAGTTCATGTTCAACATGGCCGCCTCGGTTATGAATACATTTTCGCATCCTCCTACGGAGACCAGTCTTTACTACTCCAGTGGTCAATGTTGTCCTCATTTGATTGACTGCGTCCACAATCCTTTCTCTTAATTCTTCCACAGACGAAACTGGATTTGGCGGTTTTAGTGTCACGCGTGTGTTTTTTAGTCGGTAGGAGTCCGACATAGCATCCATGTAGGATTTTTCACACGCTTAGAAAAAAAAAAAGGGTTTGTATTACAATTCGTAGAAAAAAAAAGTAGTTGGGACGCTTCAGGTAGCAGTTCTAATGGTCCCGCGCCTATTGTGCGAGCGAGACAAGTGACAATTTATGCAAGTGTGAATGAAAGAACATAGTGACCGGTTGGGGTTGGGAATACAACACGTGATATTGTTTTGGTTGTTAGTCTGCTTTTGTGCTTCGTACATAGTAGATGTGATATCGTTTTGCTCTTTTTCTCGACTTGGCTGTGATTCTGGACCATTTCTTCTTATTTGTGACTACTGTGCTTGTTAACCGGACTCTGATTTGTACTTGTGATACGGAAGTGTTGAAGATGACGTCCTATACACCTGAGGAATATGCGGATATGCTTATTTGTTACGGATACTGTGATTGTGTGTCTGCACAAAAAATAATAAATAAGGCGCCCAAAATAAAAATAAAAAATTTTGTAACCTAAAAATCGGCAATTTTCAATAAAAATATTAAAAGTCGAATATCTCGAACAGGGTTAAGTTTAGGGTAGGGTGTTTCATAGTAAAATTAGTCAGAAATAATGGGTACTCCACGCCCTTAACGGATCTAGCACGACTTTTCCTGTAACCCTGTATAGCCTTAGAACGGCCATAATATTTCATATTTATCGTACATTCGGCAAATTCTCTCGAAGATGTATGCACGTGGCGATATATGGGCTCTCCAACCATGAATATTGCCGCCGACCGCATTATCCATTGACAAATGTCTTCACATAAACTAAAATTTATGCAAAGAGCGTCTTCGATGGGTGGAAAAATATTTATTTGTACAACTTATATCAAATACTTGGATATAACGAGTTGTAGCGGGTGATTCATACTACACCGTTTTGGGTCGGCTCGGGCTCGGGGCGAATCCGAGAGGGGACTTTTATCAAATAAGTGTACAGAAATTTCTCGGTTAGCTATCGTGGTAAGAAATACCTGAGATCCAAGTAATTGATCCTATCATATCGTAAAATTACTAAGCTTTCGTAGAAGCAACTCAAATTTCATGAACTCGTACCTACCTATATATTAAGAGAGTACATTGTACTAACATGTTATGCTCGTATCCATTAGCGTCTAAACCATGGCGTTGTACGAACCACACTAGGACCCTCTGTGGTAGTTTGATTGTGTATACGGTTCGTTAGAACAAGTTTTTGTAATTTTGTAAGTGCGCTTTTACCGAAAGCTCCAGAATCCAGCCCTGGTAAATTGTTAAGAAAACATTTTGCCCTTTATTTACACACAACTTCCATGTTTTTCTTCGTGAAAGCTCCGCGTGAATTGATAACGTGCTAATTTTTATATGTGTATTTTTGTTGTGTCATAAATCGGGGAGGGTAAAGTATGGAGGCTTTATATCATTTGTTTGTTATCCTGTATTTGGTTTGAATAAGTGTTACATTATGTCTGTGGATATAAAAAAGTTCAAGTAGAGAGTGTGTTTAGTAGAACTGAGTATGCGACCGTTGTGTTGGAAATAAAGATTGAGAGGCCGGAACGATTTTCACACAGTTAATGTTATTAATAAATGTATTTGATTGTAACTTTGTTGGAAACTAGATGATGCTCGCGGCTTCGCCCTCGTGAAATTAGATACTCGTTCCCGCTTCCTGAATATATTACCGGGATGAAGCCTATGTGTCATCAATACATCATCAATACATATAATAAAATCGTAACAGGTCGCTGTCTGTACATGGAAGATAGGGGGGCTTTATGAACGCAATAGAACCCAAAATAATGACTTTTAGAATTTTTGTCTGTTTGTATATCTGTTTGTCTGTACGTTTGTGCACACTATTCTCAGTAACCGCTTAACCGATTGCAATGCATTTTATTGTGTTGAGGTTTACTCCGCTTAACATTTAGCGTTGATTTCATGTCAATCGGTTTATAAATAAAAAAGTTACAACACTTAAGAATCAGATATTTTGAAAATTTTAATTGTACGGGTTTCTTTGAATGTGGGTGTAAATCTAAACTGGCATGTTGGCTTAATCATTAAAAGAGCTTAAAAATTAAGTCTATTTTAAAACAATTCAGTCCACGCCGGGCAGTTTCACACGCTGCTTGATGAGTCTGATGAAGAAATACCTCTCCTTTCATACACTTTATGTGACGTAAACGAAGTTGCGGGGTCAGCTTGTTTAAGACTATAAACTATGTACAAAATTTTAGCCCAGTTCGTTTAGCCGTTAAAGAGGGATTGAGTAACAAACATTCAAACATCTTCACAAACTTTCACATTTATGATATTAGTAGGATATTTTATCAGTTGTCTAAATCTCATAGCATGAGGTTCTATTAGCTTGGTTTGGGTTACACCGCGCTGTATAAGTATGCTCCATAAAATTTTATTTTATTGATGCATAAAATTCACGCCGTTTACAAAGAGTTGGCACCGTCATTTCAGGGTTCATTCCCATACGTTAGTAATCTCTTCACAATCACTTTTACAGTTATTTTATATACCACTAAGACGGCAAACTCAGTTCCTTACGAACTAATGAAAATAGGTCACCCTTTACCTAAGCCCATGGACAATTGTAATACGGTAAAAAGACATTGTAATAAAAACACATGTGGTTTAACTGGTTCTGTAGAAAGCATCTATATAAGCCTCTCCATCGTCGTACTTGTCCGTAACTATTTGACCTTGGTCGTACACTTTCTGGAGGTCAGGGGGCAGTGTGACCTTGTTAATCCATAACGTCCACTTAGTTCTGCTTGGGCCCCAATACGGATAGCATTTTCCTCGACGTGTGATCATCCATTCTGTAAACAAATTTTGTATTTAAAGTAAAAATTTGCCGTTTTCTTTCAAGCCGGTGCACTTTACTCATTAAATTTGCGTCCGGGCGTTCGAGCGCAGTAAGGTCCGACAAGGATGGGCTTTCTTCCGCGCACGCTTCGATTGTGGGATGCCTCAGATTTACTAAACGCCTGCAGTATGGGGTTCCTCAAAAAGGGGCGGGGGGGACACTTGGAAGGTTTTACAGAGTCGACAGCGCAAGTGTAGCATCTCTGGTATTGCAAACGTTAATGGGCTGCGGTGTGCACTTTCCATCGGGTGGGCCGTGTGCTTGTCTGCTACCTTAGTGGAATAAAAAAACATATGGCAAGGACGCAATTGTTCGGTCTCTTATCATTAATTAAAAGATATACCAACGTACCCCAGATTACAGAAATATCTCAATATTAGCATCCCATACTGTAGCAGGTTTCCTATGAATTGATAATGTATTTGATCTGCAGTGTGTACTTACTTACCCTTTTCAATCTTGCAGTTCACGGCGAACATTTCGCAGGGATTCGCGAAGGTTCGGTACATAAAATTCTGGTTTCGGGCACATATTACACCGTAACTGAAATACCAATAATAAATATAATAAATATTTACAATAATAGTTAATAATAGGAGGAGCAAACGAGTTTTGGAGTGGAGACCACGACTTGGTACACGTGGGGTCCCCCCGCTAGATGGACCGATGACATGAAAAAGGTCGCAGGCTGGGACTGGATGCAGAAGGCGCAGGACCGTGTGTTGTGGCGTGAACTGGGAGAGGCATACGTCCAGCAGTGGACTGATATAGGCTGATTTGATTGATTGATTGATTTACATTAAATAATCATAATAATAAATATTTGTGGACATCTCACACAACATCATCTAGCCTAGCCCAAAGTAAGCTAATATAAGCTTGTGCTATGGGATCTAGACCACTGATAGACATACCTACTTATATATTTGTAAATTCGTACATATTATAGATAGAAAACACCTAAACTCCAAAACAAACATTTGTGGATCACACAAATATTTGGACCAACCCAGGAATCGAACCCAGGACCTCCAGCGCGGCAGGTGGTTACACTACCGACTGCACCACAGAGGCAGTCTAAATATACCAAACCACCAAACTAATACCCACAGTAAAGTACCCACAGTATTTAATCTGTCGTGAAGTTTAGATTATGTATCCATATTATCGAAAGGAAATCCCTAGAACTCTAACCAGTCTCAAACATTAGCTCTGAAGACCGTTGCAAATTTTTCTGTGCTCAATGTACCCGTCCTTATCGCTCTGGACTTCATTAAGCCACCAGCGCGTGAGCGTCCACAAGAAAAACATATTTAATAAATACCTACTTTTTCGGGGATGAAGACGTGACTACTTCTATTATGTATGGAATGTTTTGAGATAGTGTAAACCTACGTTAAACGAAACTTAGTTATCCCCGTGACGTAATGTCCGTGATGTACTTTGTACTCCCGTTACTCCATTTTAAGAGGTGACTTTTAAAATTATTTTTTACTTTACTTTATAACCGTTAGCATACCTTAGATTACTGAGAATGTTCATTTCTTCATTCGAGCTCTCGACTACACTGCTATTATGTAAAAGTAGTAGGTCTACTGCAAAAAATAATATTAAAGATACGTTGTATTGGAAGCACACGTGGCCCGCGGACTCAGTGTTCTGTGAACGATCACTGCAAATCAAATCAAATCAAATAATTTATTTGCATAGAACAGGTACAGTACAGGTGTTATAAGTTTTAAAAGGTTGTGCGCTGTCCTATAACTTCAATGGAGCGTGCAAATGTTATAAAGCATTACAATATGCAAAAATTACAGCTAAGAGAGAAAAAAAATTAATACATACAAAACAGCAGATTTTTGTGCATGCAATCATTAACAAACAATTATTGGCCAGATTGATATTTTATTAATACTCTTAATAATTTATATTTCAATAAGTATTATCATGTCAGGAAATTTATAATGTCAGAATTAAAAGTAAGCTACTTTCACTGTAGCCCGTCCTTGGATGCCTGACCATCCATGTAACCACTTTGTAACATTTATTTGAGCGTTTACGTGCTTCGGAAGGCACGTTTAGCCGTTGGTCCCGGTTGCCAGTAAAATGACAGTAGTTAAGCCAAGTTAAAGGCCTTCTACGGGATTTGAAAAATTTCAACAGCAGGCAGTCACCACCTGCACCTTTCCATCGCAATACGGCAATACAGCTCACCACCTATTACGTGGAACACATTCTAAAAAGGTATGCATATAATATACCTCTGCCTACCCCTTTGGGGATAAAGGCCATTATGTAAGTATCTATGAATCCCTTTACTAGGAATAGTTTTATTCAATCTTAGATTAACGACTTTATTTGTGGTTTATTAAGATGCAAAGATTTTGACAGTATCTACCTATCTCTTTGAATTTGAGGACTGATATGATAACCGACCCTAGACCTGATAAGAACTTTGAATAAACTTACTTGTAACGACCATTATCACATTAAAGAACATATTGTTCATCTCTGTAACCCATCATAATGATAGTTGATTAAGCTCACTCACACAATGTACCACTGTGTGATTTAAAATATCGTATTCTCGTAATACGAATAAAAACAATATCGAAAATCCCCCTCTTCGCACACATATATATGTTGACATTGTACTACAAGTTAATTATAATTCACTTTTACGATCGAGCCAGTATAGCCATAAAATTTGCCTATCTTCGAGGTTCATTATAAATTTGGAAATAAAAATTGTTTTCTTTTTCATAATATGTTGTTTGTGGGGTGACCAGTATGTTATAACGAGTCAAATTGGTCTTTATTCCATTATTCCTAGTTCTCTGACGCTCAACGTTTATTAACACCGCATAATTAACCTTTTAGTTAGCATCAAGAGGTGTTCTAGAAGCAGAAACTTAAAGTTGTACATTTTAGAGTACCTCGTACAAGTTCTGTTTGATTTCATCAACAATTGCGTATAGTTGACGGACACACGGTACACAACTACCAAATTGTAAAACTATGTGTCGGTACTACCTGACGCATTGAAAGAGTAAGACACAGCCAGCAACATTCTTCAGGTGAGCTTTATTGTCATCTGAGCTACTTAGCGTGGCGAAGGCACATCTAGGTAGGGCCACTAGGCACTCCTTTACAAATAAAGTTAAAAACAACGTCTTTTGAATAACAATAAAGTGCTGAACCCAAAAGCGTAGTTTCGCTGTCATATCACGGGTTGTTGAAGTTACTTTTACTTTAAGGTGATGCGATTGTTACTTAAACTCCGGGTAGGTCTCGGGGGGCTTACACGGTTTCCGAGTATAAAATGGAGAAAGCTGGAGGTGTCAAGTCAAATCCAAAGACGATCTGAATACGAAAGTAACCTCTCCATTAATGCGTAATTTTCGCGTTGAATGAATTATAAAAGACATTCTTTTGTTCTTAAAAATGTAAAGCAGCTTTTTAAAAAAAGCTCTGCAAATCCCCTGTCGGACCTCTGCGTAATTCAATTACATTAATTCACGGCTGATGACTGAATTTTGAATAAGAAATTATTGAAATGGCAACAGGTAAGTTGATTTACAGACAATACTCCAAAGTAGGCTTTTTTAGTTCCACGACTCGTTATCGAAGATGAAATGGAATCTGAGGATTTCCAACATTCAATTTGGAGAGTGTCGATCCTTAATGATAGATTATGGAATGATTAATCTCTTTTTGAAATGGAAATATGAAAAAGTACGACGTAATGGGAACGAAGAATTTCCCTGCAGATGATCTGTTTGATCTTGATTTTGATTATTCAAAGAATTTATCTTAATGTGTGCGTGAAAAAAATACTTCTCTGTAATTTTATCCAAAATTCTTGTTTGCATCGTTATTAAAATCTTCACTTATTAGTGTTCTGAAATAAACTACACAGACTTAGGAAGGCGGAAAAATGTGTTCGGCTAAAATATTGAGCTGCTTTTAAACCATTTAATACAAGTGCCATTTGTCTGAGCTGGCGACTTCAACGTTGATGCATAATGAGCTCGCGAATAAAGACTAGCGATGACTGCCACTAACCGTAAACTCATTTCACTATGCCGTATATATTCCGTTTTAGCGCACTGACTTTAGATAAAGGTTCATTGAGTTCGCCGCTGACCGCCGCGCGCGACGCACGATGGCCGCGATGCCATCTCGGTCGTCCCCGAAGGTTACTACTCGATGTAACTCGGTAATCACTATAAACGGTAGTATGGATATGCAGTGTACCAAGTGCAGTGTTGTGATAAATGAACTATTAGCCTTTATCACCAACAAAGTTGATGTTCTGCCGGAGACGGCGATTGTGGAAATATGTTTGACGGCGTATTCTGTGACTGAGATAGAAGCAGCTCGGGTAGTCGCCTACAAACTACTAGCACCGCAGAAAAAATATTTAAGAAGAAAAGAAGGGAGTGAACAAAAGAGTATCCAGGAAATTCTTAAAATGGTCAAGGAATTCGAACCCGACAGTTTACCTGTTTTCGTGGCGAAAGACTTAAACAAAATACCCCCCGTCTCGTTTAATTATATCGACTCGACATCATTTCTTAAGGAAATAGCAATTTTACGGAGTGACGTAGCTAGTATCAAGGCCGGCAAACCAATGAACAGTGACAATCTCTCTTCGAAAAGCGAGATCGATGGCTTAAGATCGGAGATGGAAGAAGTCAAATGTATTTTGAAACAGTTACAAAGTTATAACACTCGATTCTCACACGCTTCAAGCGATTCTATTGACAATGGCGTAACTACAAGTAACTCCCAGTGTACTAACAACAATAGTACTTCGCAAACATTTGCCTCAGTAACGCATACGCGAGGTAAAAATGTTAGTAAGAAGCGGTCAAAGGTGCCGGCGCCGGCGGCGTCGGACTCGGGTGGTACGTTAGCACAACAGCGCACTCACACATGCGATGCCGCTGATAACGATTCCCGTCGGTCAGCTGAGACTGTGCAGTCGCATACACCGTCGTACCGAGACATACACACTAAGACAAGCTCAGATCGGTATGAGGACACGAATCGCGGTGTAGTACAGAATAGTGTCAAGCCGGACGATAGTTTTACTGTCGTACGACACAGAAAGCGTATGAAAGCTAATTTAACCGGCACTGCTAAGTGCTCGAATAAACTGCAGTTAGCGGAATTATCATCTGTTAATTATATATCACGATTAAAGAAAACTACTACTATTGATGATGTGAATGATTATGTTATGGACAGAGGCGAGAAATGTAGCAAAATTGAATTATTAACGCAGAGACATGAAACTGATTTTTGTTCTTACAAACTGTCTATACCCAGGCATAAATTAAACCTCTTCCTTAGTAACGACTTTTGGCCAGAAGGTATCAAATTCAGATTATTCCGTGATTAAATGGCGAGAGGTATTCACCCTTCACTTAATTAATATGGATAGTACAACCTCTAGAGTAACTATATCATCCTTCAATTGCAAGGGTATTAAAAGATCCGTACAGACCGTTCGGGAGCTGATTTCGAGCTCACACATAATAGTGCTGCAGGAGACGTGGTTGTTTGAACATGATCTAAACTTTGTTAGTAGTATCAATGAAGCCTATGGTTGTGTGGCAAAGAGTTCCATGGACAGCACTATTCTTCACCGAGGGAGGCCCTATGGGGGTCTTGCCATACTCTGGGACAGGGCCCGATTCCCCTACGTATTTCCAGTGGAATGTGCAAGTAAGAGGATTCAGGCTATACGTGTAAGTGTTGGAACTAGTAATTTTTTAGTAATAAATGTTTATTTGCCATGTGACGATATTAAGAATTTAGTAGAATTTACAGACTGTCTAGCGGAGGTTAACGCAATCATTGAGGAGGCTGACGTTCAGGTTGCCTATATTTTGGGCGACTTTAACGCTCACCCGACTGCATCGTTTGGGTCTCAGTTACTTAAATTCTGTGATGATATGTTATGGGAGTGGGTGGATCTTAACATATTAGGAATAAATTCTGATACATACACTTTTCAATGTGAAGTAACTGGTAGTAGGAGATGGCTGGACCATTGCATCACAACCAAAGCTGCATTGGCAACCATTGTTGGCGTTCATGTTAAACATGACGTCAGATGGTCAGACCATCATCCTCTCAGTTTGGAATGTAACATCTCGGGGGTTGTAAGTGGCCCGGCCGTCTCCTGTGACCATGACAAGCTAAGGTTCGTAAGATGGGATGAGAGAAGCACCCGCCAAATTAATAAGTATGGTGAATATTGTTATAATAGTTTGGACGCGTTTCCTGAGCCTACTATTTGTAATTGTGATGTCACAACCACTTGTAGTCATGTAATGGAATACTATAAATATATTGATAGTTATTACGGACTTATAGTCAATGTATTGAGTCAAGCAGCAATGGTGAGTTCGCGTCCATGTGGGCAGAGCCGATATAAACAGGTATCCGGTTGGAACCTCTACGTCAAAGACAGCCATGACAAAGCTAGGTTATATTATAAGTGCTGGGTGGTGGCTGGTAGGCCCGCTACAGGCGTTGAGTATGACAATATGCGTAATAGTAGGATTGACTTTAAAAACAAAATTAAGTGGTGTCAAAAAAATGAAGAAAACATTAAAATGAATTTACTAGCCTTACATAGAAAGAGTAAAAACTTTACAAAATTTTGGAGTGCTACAAAAAAGTTAAACGGAAAACAGAAGTTACCTGTTTCCGTCGAGGGCCTGCAGGAGCCAATTGATATAGCTGAGTTGTTTGCTAAGAGATTTAACATAAAACCATTACCCGCTCGGTGTGTGTTGAATGCTGAGCCCCACTGCCATAACAATGAAATAGTTGAATTTACACGTAATGATATTATCAAGGTCATCATGAGTATGAAACGTGGTAAAACACCTGGTCATGATGGGCTTAGTATTGAGCACATACTCTGGGCGGGTGATAAAATTTACGATCATTTGTGTCGGCTATTTAATCTCTGTATCAGGGTTGCCTTTTTGCCGGAAGCCTTGATGCAAACCTTGGTTGTTCCTATAATAAAGAATAAGACAGGTGATCTTAGCTCTGCCTCAAATTACCGTCCTATATCGTTGGGAACAACTATAGGTAAAATACTGGAGCGCCTTTTGCAGCCAGAGTTGCTGAAAAACATAAAGATAGATGATGCGCAGTTTGGTTTCCGCCCCGGCCTTTCAACTGACACTGCTATTGTTAGTCTCAAGAGTGCTGTTAGCCACTATACATCACGGAACACAACAGTATATGCGTGTTTTCTAGACCTCAGCTGCGCATTTGACCTGGTTAATTATGAAACCCTGTGGGCTAAGTTATCAGCGTCCCAGGTGTCCAGCAGAGTGGTAGACTTGTTGAGGTACTGGTACGGAAACCAAACTAACGCTGTAAAATGGGGCGACACGACTTCTAGTAATTATAGACTAGAGTGCAGGGTACGTCAAGGAGGGGTGACCTCTCCGGACCTATTTAACCTATATGTGAACGGCTTGATCGAGGAGCTGAGGAGCACTAAGGTCGGATGCCATATTGGAAATGTGTGTTTCAATAATTTGAGCTATGCAGATGACATGGTGCTCCTCTGTCCCTCGATCAAGGGTATCAGAAGGCTGCTTTCAATCTGTGAGCATTATGCGAATGCTCACGGATTGAAGTATAACGTCTCTAAAACAGAGATGATGGTGTTTACAGCGGGTTCGGGTCCGGATAGGATACCCAATGTGTATCTGAATGGTGAGGCGATTACGGTTGTAAAGCGCTTTAAATACTTGGGTCATTTGCTGACGGAACGTCTCCATGATGATGCCGATATTGAAAGGGAAAGAAGGGCTCTCGCCATCAGAAGCAACATGCTTGCTCGTCGGTTTGCCAAATGCAGTACTGATGTTAAGAACACCCTATTTAAGGCCTATTGCTTGTGCATGTACACGTGTCAGTTATGGACTGCATTTACACGGAAGGCGATTAATACGATAAGAGTTCAGTATAATGATGCATACCGGGCTCTTATGAGGTTACCGCGATGTTGCAGTGCATCAAGCATGTTTGCGGAAGCAAGGGTTCCTGACTTTTTTGCTATAATGAGGGCGAGAGTGGCTTCCTTTTGGAACAGGCTGAGACGTTCCCAAAACGAAATTCTTGTGGCAGTCTCCGAGGACATTAGGAGCCCGATATTTAGATACTGGGTTTCTGTTCATATGGACGCGAATAAAAAATAATGTCAAGTATTTAATACCTGAATTTGTATGTTAATTTTTAATTATTTATTTATTTAATATCATTTGTATTGACTAGCACCCCTATACAGTGTCATTTATTCTAATCTTTAATTACTTATTCTTTATTGTTTATTTTTTTTGTATTTGTATTGACTAGCACCCCTATACAGTGTGTCATTAGTATGTAAGTTAAGAATTTTGTGAATATGAGTTCGAATTGCCTGAAATAAATCATTTTTATTTTTATTTATTTATTATTACTTTCTAGCAAAATATACATATTATGTTGTTCAAGAAATATTATGCTTTTAAAAAGTCAATTTATAAACTAAAATAAACGGTGAAATGTGGGTGCCTCTGCTTATCCCTTCGGGGATGAAAGCTTGATGTATATATGTACAAGGCCAGGCTACATAAAACCGTTTAATAAGAACATAAATTGAGCCCCCCAGCATCCCTCCCGTATCGCGTGTCAGGCATTCATGGGCATCGTGGAATCCTGTTGTCGTATATAAATCAAAATCGGAATACTTCCAATCGCTTCAATACCAACATACAATCTTACCATAATTCTTACATACTACAAAAAGCAATCTTATTGTAAAAGGATAAGGTTGAAATATATTTTGTGAATTATTTGACAGAGATGGTTGGATTGGAAACAATTTCTTCAAGGGAATCGAATTGTTTACAATACGATTACTAAAATGGCGCTTACATCACGTGGTCGAGATACAGAAGCCATACATATTGATGTATGATGGGTGGGCACTATAGATTTAAATTCGCTAAAATACAGGTAAGTACCGTAAAAAATATCACTGATACTTAGTGATAAAAACCACACACTAAATATCTTTCTTATCCGTTTAACTCTTTTGTCATCAACAGGGCTCAAGTCCATCTAACCTGGAAGTAGTGCATCTGCTGATGGATGAGAATTCGGCGCGTCAGAGCTTTTGTGAGTTTGAAAGGCTGTTACATAAGGGCATTGCATTCTATGCTTCTCCATCGCATCTACGGTTTCAGTGAGTTCGGAATCATCCGTACTTACCTAAGGTTAGCACGGCGACATATCTAAGATATCAATGTGTATCCGTACATATCTACTGATTTCCGTTCTGAAACTTTTCATAGAAACATTTTCATTTATTTTATTTTTTATTTTATTTTATCAAACAAACAAACATCCTCACCACCCAAACGCATATACCGTCTCCGTTCCGTCGTGGGTAACAACAAAAACTGTCCCAAAAATACTTCGACAGCAGAAAGAACTGTACTCACTCGTATCTCCAGGCGCAAATCTCTTGTATTTCAAACGTTTCCCGATATTACATACGGTTCCCGACAAAACTTCAATTATAGACGGATCAACTGTCTTTAAAGATTCGCGAATATTATTCATTTTCCAGATGATTGCTCACTCGCGCGCGATTAACTTCCCTCGATTCTCGTTACTAGTGTGTGCCCAGATGGCAGCACTAGGCTCGAAAGTCATTGGTGCGAGTAAATTGTATATTTTCAAGGACGATGAATCAGGTAAAGTATGTCATGCCTGTCGTTTACCTAATAGGTCTGAATAAAATATCTATAATCACATTATTCACGTGTTACAAAGTTAGTACACGGGATGTGTGTTTTATACAAACTTAACCGATAAGCAAGCTGAGCTTTTATTTTGTAAAAGTTCATAAAATTTCTTTAATAAATTGTATATCAAAACAAAGTACACTTATAAAAACTTGCTAATATTGATCTTGGATACCTAAAACAAATTTAAAGTTTCGATTATTAGCTTCTATACTTCCGCCAAAACTTTGTGAAATCCCTTTTAAGAGTATAGAAAGTGTGCTACCTGACCTTGTTGACAGAAAGCATATTTCTGCCGATAACAACACCCAATCTCAGCTCGAATCTAAAGAGCAATAAAACTTCTAAATGGAACCAATCAAAAGAAAACCACACAGATTACTTTTTAGATTAGATTTATATGGCTGTTGAGGAGTGACGTCACACGATCACGAAGCGTCGTCGCATCAGTCGGGTATAGACAGAAGTATGTTACTTAAAGACGAGTTTTATAACTTTTTAATGGCAATGAAATAAGTTTTTACTAGCTGTGTTCAATGACTTCGCCCGTGACTTACTTACAACTTACGATCTATAATCATTTCTGGGAGGATGAACTCGCTATATGAACTGAGGATAGACTACTCATGCCAGAAATTGTCAATTTAATTCTTAATATTAAAGTGAGCATAAGAATAACAAAATCAATTCTGTACGACTTAATTCTCTTATTTTTGTCACTGTAATATAAATTCCGCTAAAAGTGTGATTAGTCTACAATGATAAATGTATTAGATCTTTGATTATTTCCAACCTTCTTTTATGATTCAAAATTTAAAACAGCTTGTTCCTACCCGACTGCAAAGTATTCTCATCTCATATTATTACTAATAATAACATACGAACATATTTCCATGTGTGTAACGACTACGCTCTAAACCCTGATCCAGTTTGAAATTAATTTGAAAACTGACACCATAGATTAAAACAGACCCTTCTTTTATCTGGGATACAAACGGGAATACTACTCTACACCAGGGGCGCCGCGGGTATTCGGTATTAACATAAAATAAAAGTGAACCTGATATAAATTGGTAATAAACGACTCGATACTGTGGCACCACTGAACGGAATAGTACACATTACTCAGTACAAGTACTTTAAGTAATCGCTAAATGTCTCTGTTATGGGTGTTTAAATATGGACTACATTTGAATAACTAAAAAAGTCGCCAGTCCGTTATTGCTTTTGCCGTAAATTTTAAAAAGCTCCCTAAATCTATCTGAAGCGGTATCCTCCGCACTGCGGGCAGCTGTTTTAGTGTTCCTAGCCTGTTTATCTTACGTACGTTACGTTACGTTAGGATTATTAGTTAGTGCTCGACTGGTGGCTTACTGATATAATGTACCGAAATACCTTTTATCTAAGATGATGGAGCGTGTAATTAATACACAGCTCCTGAGGTACCTAGAGGAACACGACCTGCTCAGTGACCGGCAGTACGGTTTCCGTCACGGTCGCTCGACGGGCGATCTTCTGGTGTGCCTTACACACCGATGGGCGACGGCTATCGAGAGTAAGGGCGAGGCTCTAGCAGTAAGCCTTGACATCTCTAAGGCCTTTGACCGGGTCTGGCACCGTGGTCTTCTTACGAAATTGCCCTCATATGGACTGCCCGAGAGATTATGCGGATGGGTGTCTAGCTTCCTGGCCGGTAGAAGCATCAAGGCCGTCGTTGACGGCAGCTGTTCAGACTGCATGGCCATAAACGCTGGAGTACCGCAAGGCTCAGTGTTGTCCCCTACTCTGTTTCTGCTGCATATCAATGACATGTTGTCTATTGACGGCATTCATTGTTATGCGGACGACAGTACGGGAGACACTTGTTACACGGGCCGCCCCGGTATCTCTCGGGACACAGTGAAGGAAAATCGTGAACAGCTTGTGTCTGAAATCGAGGCTTCTCTTACTAGAGTGTCCGATTGGGGTGGACAAAATCTTGTCCAGTTCAACCCTTCCAAGACACAAGCGTGTTTTTTCACCGCTAAGCAAACCCCAATTACTGTAGCGCCGCAATTTCAGGGCACATCTCTTTCCATCTCCAAAAGTATAGGGATCCTTGGCGTTGAAATCTCCAGTGACGTTCAGTTCCGTAGCCATTTGGAGGACAAGGCTAAGCTGGCGTCCAAGAAGCTAGGTGTGCTCAACAGGGCGCGGCGGTACTTCACTGCTGCGCAAACACTGCTTCTGTATAAGTCGCAAGTGCGGCCGCACATGGAGTACTGCTGTCACCTTTGGGCGGGGGCACCTGAATATCAGCTTCGTCCATTTGACTCGGTGCAAAGACGTGCTATAAGAGTTGTCAACGATCCTATACTTACAAGTGGTGTGGAACCTCTTCGCGACAGGAGAGACTTCGCCTCCTTATGCGTGTTCTACCGACTGTACAATGGTGTGTGCTCTGAGGAATTGTTTGATATGATGCCCACGGCTACGTTCTATCACCGCACCGCTCGCCACAGACAGGGAGTTCATCCTCACACTCTGCGTCCGGAGCGTTCCAGCACGGTTAGATCCGATAGGGGTTTTCTTCCGCGCACGCTTAGGTTGTGGAATGATCTCCCTGCCTCGGTTTTCCCAAACGCCTACAGTATGGGGTTCTTCAAAAGGGGTCTTAGAAGGTTTTTGCAGGGTCGGCAGCGCGAATGTGGCGCCTCTGGTGTTGCAAACGTTCATAGGCTGCGGTGACCACCGGTCCTTCTGGTGGGCCGTATGCTTGTCTGCCACCTTAGTGGTATAAAAAAAAAAAAAAAAAAAAACCTACTTCGAATAATCTTATTGATAAAATAGATGTGAAAGTAAGTGAAGATGTTTTACAACCTCTATCGGCAGAATTTTTACCAAAGCCAACAGAATTGCCCATAGTTCAAGTGGCAATGGGTAAAACATTTATTGCCCGTAGAACTGATCGCCTGTTTCACGGAAAGATATTCGAGTGATTACGACATAGAAAGACATAAAATGTACCGTGAAGAAAGCTCTGGAACTGATGACCTCGGAACGATCGCGGCGTTGCAGCGTTGGCGTTGTGACGATTTTGAAAGTGTGTGTGTGAGAGTTCTATCGTCAGCTGTGGAAGTCAATCTCCTAAAATCGTGACGATGATACATACATATAATTATATCTATATATTGTCACAGCTTTATACCCGAAGGGGTAGACAGAGGCATGGGTGGTGAGTCTATTGCCGGGTTGACAGGCGCAGGTCGTTACAACCCACTGATGTAACTTTTTTGGCTTGACGTTTGTCATTGTACTGACGATAGGATTTCATTTCGAGTTTTCCTTCTCTTCGCAACTTGCAACACCCTTGGGATTAATTAGGGTGGCGACATTTTGTGCTCTTTCTCGTTACCACATGGGGCCCCATCGCCACACGGGGTACATCATGACGATGATGATGCACTAAATATATTTTACTAAGGCAACAAACACTATTGTGCGATAAATTAAATCCCATAAATCGGAGGGTGTGCCTCCGGCCTAATGCGGCAATAAAACAGTGGGAGGGTTAAACAATCGCAATAGAAGTTGCATTACCTTTGAGCCTGAATCCATTTCAGCTTTTATGTGTACTCCTGAAAACAGTTAGTTGTATAAAAAGTGCTGCTGGATTTTCATTTTGTTGGCATTTAGTTGTGTTTTCAATAGTAAACTTGTTTGAAATATGGTTTTGTTGCATGTTTTACAACTTCATTGTGAGT
This sequence comes from Miltochrista miniata, assembly GCA_933228765.1. Lineage (NCBI taxonomy): Eukaryota > Metazoa > Arthropoda > Insecta > Lepidoptera > Erebidae > Miltochrista > Miltochrista miniata. The sequence continues at coordinate 1,155,910 of OW121764.1, forward strand.
AATTAATAACAACATGAACATTAAAAAATAAATGGGGCATTTCTTTTCACGTGAAATGTTATTGGCAATACATGTTGTACATTACCTATACCTGTGCATGTCACTTATCTGTGCAATATTCTTACAAGTGCGTACTTGTAAGAATATTGCAAAGATAAGTGCTGGAAGACACAACATTTATTGGAACCTCCTTAAGGGTGGAATTCTGATAATCTGCTTACCAAGATTATTGTACTCTGCTAAGTGTAAGGGTTTCGGCTGGGTCCTGATAGATCAGTGAGGTTCTCGTCAATCCTATCAATATAGAATCATGACCTATGGTATTTAACTGTCTTGTCAAATTTGTGTTTCAGACTGTGAGAGTGGCCCCCAATCGCTGACTGACACCACACGGTGCGTAAGAGCTGCCTACCCTCCTATCAGCCCTCGGAAGGGTGTCCCAGGATTCACAACAGACATAGGTAGGTACTGTTATGTGTTATTTTTAAACTATCGCGGTTTTCTACACTCATACTTATAGAATTCGGGACTTCACGCGAAACACATTTACTTACATTTTCACACCGACGTCGGTGTTAAAATGTAAGTAAATGCGTTTCGCGTGAAGTCCCGAATTCTATAAGCATGAGTACTGTTATGTGTTTTACTTAATGCAGGTACTGCGGAAGTATTATACATTTTCCAGAGCGTTCCCGCGGGGCCCCGTAGGCATCATTTGCACGGGAGTGAATAAAGAGCAAATTTTCCGAAGGAAATGATCAGTCCAGTGAACATGAGCCGCGATCGATCGCCGCTGAACGAGTATTAAAGGTTGCCCTGTAATCAGTGCGCTTCGCTAAATTAGTGGTTGGATTATATAATTATAGTTTTAGGGAGTTTACTGGTGTAATATTTTAAGGTAATCCGATATTCTGTGATACGTTGAAATCCTACTTATCCTACTAATACTAATATTACAAATGTAAAGTTTGTGAAGTTGTTTGCATGTTTAGATGTTTGTATGTTTGTTACTCAATCACGCTCTAACGGCTGAACGGATTGGGCTGAAATTTGGTGCAGGAATAGCTTATAATCTGGAATAACACATAGGCTTTTCATCCCGTGAAAATATTCCCACGGGAAGCGGGAACGGGTACCGATTTACATGCGGGCGAAGCCGCGAGCATCATCTAGTATTATATTGAAATGCGGCTTATAAACAGTGGGTTGTCACAACGTCAGTTTGAACACGGTAATAGCACGTAATAGGCTCAACATCTATTTGGGACAAAACAAATGGTACGTGGCATGCATTTACTGCCAGGTACTTGGTGTATGGCAGCAAACGCATGCAGTCCTGTGGATGCCTTCGTGTGTATGCAAAACACGTGTCGACTTTTTAGTCACGTTGTTAAGCGAAAAAGTGCTCATTGCCAACAATCTGGAGGGTGCAGGTATTTTCCTATCCTACATCCAAATTTCCTTTCCTGAGGAGATCAGATCGTCAGCCCTTACTTACAGTTGTTTATGGTTACGGTTTGTTGTGGTTTTTATCCATAGCCGATGCCGTTAGGATTGACGAATCCAGGGTGTGAGGTGGGTGCCTCTTCTTCCCCTCCTTTACTATCGTTCTAAGATGGATTTCCGCCATGTAACGCGTGATTCCAATAGTTAAACAGAGACGGACTTCGTTATAGCGATATTCGTGTTTCAAATTCATCAATAATTAAGTGTAACTGTAGTACCCCTTTGTGCCCTCTGCTACACCGCAACAAGAGCTTGTTAAGGAACAAGCTGGTTTACTTGTGTAGACCTTTTATTTACTTTTGTACAAACTTCTCAGCAAGTTAGGCGGAGCGACGATAGAATAGTAATTGAAAGGGCTCCCTGCGGTCGTTTCCTCGTCTGTTCAAATAATTAAGAATCAACGGAGTACGTATCCTATAGGATCTACAAGAAATGTTTATAAGAGGTTGGTGCTTGTAATTAGTACTTTGTTTACAACGTACAAGTTATTTTGGTCTAACATACAAATAACCATGCTATATTATTCACACGGACACAATTCATTAGTTGTATTTGATTCCACGGAATAAGTAACGTGCGTATTGTCGTGTTGCAACGGAAAGTTAAAAGTTGTGAATGCCTGCTATAGAAATATCTACATTATCAACTCGACTAAAGATTGGCAGCAGGATTAACTACTTAACGTGCATTCTGAAGCACGTTATTGGTTATATGACAAACGATTACTCATCTCAGTGCTGATCAAATTTACCCCTCTTGACGTAGTGATCGTTTGCCAAGCATCCGCATTTTGCTCTTGTAGCAGCGGAGCTAAGAGAGCAAAATACCAATTTTAAAGTAATAAGTATTTTCAACATTTCTTCAACAAAATATAACTTTAAATCCTAAACCAAACCTCCATGGAGCTATCACTTACGAAACTATTACGTGAGGCGTCGACCAGCGTTCCTATCGCAGCTACAATGCGGTACAACAAACGGCGGACAAAAAATAAGGCGGTGCTGATATTTACGACCAGAAAGCAGAGAGAGAGAGAGAGAGAGAGCGAGTTTCGATAGTTTCACCCATCTAAAAACTGGTTGAAACGTTAAATGCTTGACGTAGTGAACGTTCTCAGAATACTGAGCAAAGGGAGCTCTTACAAATTAACTGAAAATTTTAGCAGAAAGAAATTAACCAAAACAGTTATACAAAATTGCTGAATTGCATTCCTGCTGAAAAGGGTAATCTCTCAGAGTATTGAACTTTTGTTAGCCTATTTGTACTGAATACTTCTGATACAATTAGAGATTGTATCAGAAGTATCGCCTCGGATTGTAGTAGTAGCGCCTCTGGTGTTACAAACGTTCATAGGCTGCGGTGACCACCAGTCCTTCTGGTGGGCCGTTGTTTGTCTGCCATCATAGTGGTGTAAAAGCAAATGACGGTGGCTGATGTCGAGTTCACAACACTACGCCTTTATACCGGTTTTATAAGTATGCTATTGTGTAGGCCTAATTTGCTGATGTAGAAATGGAAGAAGAGAGACGATGATTCAAAAAAAAAAAATGCAGAAATTATCAAAAGTTCAAAATCTCGCTTTTAACTTTGGGTTAAACTACTACTTATAAGTTACTGAAATTCTTAATACATAAATAACAAAATAAAATCAGATACTTTTTGAATCTGATGCAGTTTCGCAGTAAGATGCGTGCTCGAAATATAACACCGTCGAAAGGAGGTTCAGCACAGTGTAGTACAGCGTAGCAAAGCTTTTGAACCGTTCCGCTCTCTGGTAATGAATTAATTAAATCGTAGCATTTTCGTAGCACAAGCTACGCCTGCCGTAGACAAGGGCTACGAGCAGGGTTGCCTAGACTGGCAGCAGTGGTCTGTTAAATTAATTTTCTATTATTAGCATTAAGGCGGCGCTAGTCAGTCGCTCGAACTCGGTCAAATAAGCATGCTGTTTCACCTCACATCGCATAGTGAGAGCGAGAAGCTGCGATAATGCATTCATTCAAAGGTCCTTTGGTAGGAAGGGTGTTATGAAAAAAGTGCTTCATGTATCAACTTAGAATAAAGTTTTCTGAACTCTTTGAGAAATGAACTTTGTCGGAACGGATTTCTATTCCTTTAACTGTTTATTTACCCGGAAACTTGTCTAAAAGTTTGGCAGAAAAATTGAATTTTTAATGACTTCTATCTTTTTAATAGTTTTTTAATTCTCATTTTGGAACGGTACAGACACAGTTTATGATGAGACAAAACAGAAAATGTTTGAATTTGTATGTAGGATATCAAACAATTCAGTAATACCCTCCCGAAGTTTGTATGGACAAAATAGCGACTTGCGCAACCTTAACTTTGTTAATCTTAAAATTAAGAAAAGATCCGGTTCAAAGTAGGCTCAAAGTATTTTGATTATTTATTTCAGTTTTCTAACTAGAATGTTGTTTTAGACATGTACATTGTACAGGTGAACATAAGTATGACAAATTAATTCAATTTACATTAAATATGGCGTCTAAAAATAAGACAGTCTTTTTTTATACGCTTACCACACCACCTCATTAAGGCGGTTATTAAAATTAAACTTTCTTAGTCCAATTTAATGAAGATTTTGAGACAGCCCTGAGCGGGAAGTGTTCAACAAAATATTATGTTTGATTTCAGTAACTTACTCAAGTGTTAATTTTAGCGAAAAATTTGTTTTGCTGCGTTAGCTATGCTGTGAATTGAATTACTAACGGGTTGGTCTCTTTGGAGATAAAATATGTGTAATATTGTTATTAGGTATATATTATCTGACTTCTCTCACTGGAGACCTTGGAGCGAGCCATGATCTCCAGTTGGAGTAAGTGGGACACCGCTGTGTCTTTCAGCGAGCAGGTCATGCTCGTGAAAGATGCGGCTGGGAGAGAGCGGGAGAGAACTCTCCCACCCGAGTTCCGCAGTCCGAGGCGGGGCTTCATGACCGGGGGCCTGAGGACGGTGAGGCTTCCTTCCAGAAGCAGGCCCAAGATGACAGTGTGACGTGCGGGATTCCCGTACGCCACACGCCCCAAGAAGTTTAAATATGGTATGTTTTATCTAGATTGGGGAATTAATTTGCAATTGTTTGCCAGATTGATATTATCAAAGACAGTGTAGTTAGAATTCACTTTTTACTATACGGTGCTACAAACACACCGACATACACATACACATATTTGCATCGTAAGTTAAAAGCGCGTGCAACAAACTCACATAGTTTACGCGCGGGATAGAGTTGCTTTGACAAACGCTCATTAGACGCAGTCAGGCGACGTCATTAGCCGGCACTCGACACCGCCCCGTGGTACATCTCTCGCCATTACATTACGGCACCACGCCATAAACTGCTAGTGCTTGTTGTGCATACAGTTAGTTTAGTTTCAGTGTGTCGCTGATATATCTATACGTAGAGGTTTAGGTGACATGTCACCCGCTCAAAATCTCGCCAGCGGGAGAGATCCATTCGATCAGATGTTGAGCCCCCACTCATCTGACTGTATTTTTGCGACTAGGCCAGTTATACCTCTGTAACACTTCTAGAAATCCAATGGCCCATTGAGGTGTAAATATTTGACGAGCAAAACAAAAGGTTTTCAGGGTTTTTACTTTTTAGACATGTAACCCTAACTCATGATGCATTTTCGGCTATGAATTCCTAAAATAAATCTCTAGATAAAAAAATCCGCTTCTATAGAAAGCGACAGTGACATTCAATGAACAAACAGTGATCCTTTGAAAACGACATAACACATGCCCTTTAATATCAGCAATAGAAAGAGCCCAACACCTAACATATTCATACTGCGTGTCACTCCATCGGAGACAATCATATTTGACAATCTTCACTACCAAAGTAGTCTTTAACTCGGTTGAATAGAGTCGAAACTTGAACCTCCAAACGTGCTTAAGAATTGAATATGTAAGGTGAACCATTCGATATTCGTGATTTGTGAGAGCATATTTGCGGTAGTGACACGTTTGTCCCTCGGAATACAAAATAATGCAAAAATGTCGGCACATCGAGAGCAGGGATGTTGTATATCGACAGCTCATTCGTCCAGACCCGTGAATTCATTTTCACAATGTTGTATTACTATATTCAGTGAGGATCCAGTTTAAATGTGCGGGGTCTCGTAGAGTTGAAGGGCTAGAGAACGGAGGTCTCCAGTGACAACCATGTACGAGAAAACGCAGCGTTTGTAAATTAAAAGTGACAGTAGGCTAATGTCGACTGTCACGTTTATTGATAACTTTTATCTTTTTTTTTATGTAAGTATTGCTTTATTTATGTTTTATTAGCGGTAAAGGATCGAGGTTCACATAGAAGCCTGATCATATTCATGTTTATGAGAAGATATTTAGATGCCGGGAGGACATAGTTCAGTACGCACAGTTGATTGACATAAAATGTTGTTTAGCAATGGGAACATATTTCCTCATAGTATATTTAACTGTGATTGCAATAATTTTATCTATCGGAATCATTAAGTCTCACAGACACACACAGACACAACAACCGAGCACACGTTCTACAACAGCAGTGTTATAACAGCACTATATCATTCTTATGAGCAAACTTCGTCCGCATTACGTCCTAAGCTCCTGGACATTCCCGGGAGACAATGCATGAAATATAGCTTCTTTTTGTTACACAAACACCCCCGTAATCAGTTCGTCGAAGATCAATGAGCTCTGTGGATGAGAGACTGGTGTCATTATTGAAGAAACGTCTTTTGTTTGCTCATTCAGCGCCACTCAGCACCGGCTCTTCGAGAATTGAGATCCCAACAAATGTTCCGGTATTTTTCTGCTTCTGTAAATGTTTTGTATCTTCTAACTTGCAAATTGTTGACGCGTATATTTTATGAGCGTAAGTCGAAAGAAATCAATTATAACTTTTTAATGCCTACTCTGGCTGGTCAAGATAGAGGTGGATTAAGGAAATCTTTTTTTTCTTATAAGAAAAAAAGTGTAAAGAATTTTTGCCGAGAATCATTTGACACCTTCGAGCGACGGTAGTAAATGTGGTTTCTATACGGAGAAGTTTAGTATGTAATGGATACAAATCTGTAAAGAAGACAAATTAATAACCGCAAACCTTTAACGATCAACATTAAATTTCTGAAACTAAAACCAAACGAGTCAAAGAGGGATGCCATGAAATATATTGCACTAACGGATGACATCCACTTATGACTCACCTGAGATGGAGAGTGGTCACGAGAGTCGTCATCGACGTTTACTACACCAATCCATAACTATTTACGAAACTAACTATGATTTTATTTGTTAGAGAAAGACCTATATTTATTAGCTTATAACGTGCAGACACTATATTTGTAAAAACAAGCTAGAATAGTTTAGATACTAAGAAAATACATTCATAATTATACCATACGTAGACTACTATGTTCATTACTCTTCCTTATGACTTTGTTCCAGTCGGATAAAAACGAGTTAAGTAAAAAAAAGCTTACTAAGATTATTATTCTTTAAGTAAGCCATTGAAGCAACATTTCTTTTACGACAACGTTTTAATAAACGAGTTGTAGGCAGTCAGCTGAACAATAAATCGTCGGTGCTTAGGAAATGGGCGGTCCTATAGAAATGTGTTGACATTTCGGTGAAAAAAAGGGTTGCCAGCCCAGTGTTTTTTGTTAATTGTACTCTGTCAGAGTACAATTAATGGTTAATTCGGATAGATCTTTTTAGACGTAGCGGATTTACTTAATATACTGAGTGCTTCAATCGGAGAGAAAAAAGAAATCTTACATCTTTAAAACTTGGTGCTATCAACTTTTAATTTGGGGCCAGACAGGCCCAACTGGTTGCAGCGTGTCATCATTGTCAGTGATAATTTTTCATCAGCAACGTAGGTAGCTAGCTTTATCTTCACAAATTAAATGGAATATTATATTCTTAAGTCATTGCCACTTGATAAGGTGGTAGCACAATTTTCACAAAATAATAAACCAGCCAAGTGCTCTTTGATTCTGGGATACAGCGGACAGACATACGGACAGCGAAGTCTCAGTTTTAGGGTTCCGTTTTTACCCCTTGAATACAGAACCGTAAAACGATAGAAAGTATCTAATATTGAACTCGCCGACATTTATTCTAGTATAAAACAGAAAAACATATTTGTTTTATTTTACTCTCACACAGTGGAGAGAATCTTCGCTAGAACTGGACGATTCAAAAGATCGTTTCGCTGTCGAACCATAAAAACCTGGAACGACCTGCCAGCGGACGTGTTTCCCTCCTCTTACAATCCTGGGTTCTTCAAGCGGAGCGTGGAGAGGCACATCATAGGGCCGCCAACTTGAGGGCCGCTTTCTATAGTCTTACAGACTAAAACGGTGGCCCCCAATCGCTAGATGTCTCTGTGACTTTCCATCGAACGGCGGCATCATTTTGGCGAGCAAAATATAAAAAAAAATTAACATGGTAAGTCTCTAATTCAGTTCACAGTGAATTGAGCATTCAAAATAGTAACATAGGTACAAAACGGCGTTTACCTCCTTCAGCAATACTTTAAGCCAGGCCAGCCAGGCCAGCCAGGCCAGGCCAGGTGGCACTGGATACATTTTATATGTTAACTAGCTCGTAGCAGGACTAGCTACGCCTGTCGTAGACAATACCTACGAGATGAGTTCGTATTTGTATGGGAATTTCTAAACAATCATATGCTGTTGCCAGTGTCTGAAGCGCTCATGGCCTCGTGGACTCCGTGTCCGTATAAGCAACTTTCACCCAGTCTTGAATGGGTGACCACTTTGTGACATTTACTTCCGAGCGTTTCCGTGCTTCGGATGGCACGTTAAGCCGTTGGGTCTGGTAGCCATTAGGTAACATGCCTGTCGCTAACCCAAGTTGATGACCTAATGGGCGGCTTGAAAAATTTCAACTGTGTGTGGGTCCTCACAACCTGCATGCACCCTGGGTCGGTAGCGCGTGTGTAGCGCTTCTGGTGCTGCAGACGTCCATAGCGTACGGTAATCAACCATCGGGTGGGCCGCAAGCTTGTCTGTCACCTCAGTAGTATAAAAAAATGTTTGTGATAGTGCTAATAAAGGGATTAGTATGAAATATAACTTGTAAAATGTGAGCGAATTGTATGTTTCTACCGATCCCTTCTGGTAAAACTTGACTATATTACTCATGATAAAAAGCGTGACTATATTGATTATGAAAGTAAGAGTACGAATGTACGGAAATAAAAAGTGCGTAACTCCATCAATAACCGACTTTAGGCAATAAAACACAGGTCTACAGCTTGTACATCTACATGATGTAATATTAAAGGAAGTTACGGTGATAAAGTGGGAACGATAAAAAGAGAGAGCCTAATCGGCAATAAACAATACCTCAGAGATATTTGCAACGGTAGGCACTATAAAATTTATATGTAAAATACGTCATATGTGCCACTTTCATCTACATTATTGGGCCACAAAACGCGAGCTAAAAGGTTAACTTCGTCCTATGTGCATTTTATTTCCATTACATCCGAGTACACTTTGACTACTGAAATTGATTTATTTCCCATTTGTGCGATGCGATGTTTTCTGACAAAGGATGTTTTTTGTTTCTTTTGAGCGTACGATCCGACCACTCGTTCTGCTGCCCATTTCATCCATGACATTAGTTACCTACGTTGTTAGGGAGGAGTTATGAAGGAATATAGGCGTAAAACGTCATAGTAAGTTACTATCTCTATGCAAAATAAAAATTTCAAATTTGTCAAAATTGTGACTCTACTGACGGTTCGAAAATGCTACAGACTGAGAAGAACCCCGAAAACACTCAGTCAGGACCCTGAAGAAACTCAGTCAATGCCAATTTAAAGCCATTTATAATATGCTTAGGGCTTCAGCTGTGCATAGATCGTAGATATATAGATACGTATCTACGTTATTTAATATTCCAATTTAAAATATCTACATAGATAGACAAACAGATATTCCATTCCATTGCAATAGACAATCGTCAATCGGACATTATTCTTTCAAATAATATCCACAATGCTTGTATCGTAAGTAACGTTAAAAGTTATGCTAATATCTAAGCTGTTGTTGATATGTTAAACGGATGTTTTGAGAACGGGTGTATTGGGAAACGGATGGCATGTTCCGAAAGGGAATACGGTATTGTGACTTCGCGACAAGGTTGCCAATAACTTTCATATTCCTGCCATAATTCATGAGAGTTTGCCATGCGTGATTCAATATCCGATTCTGGATTGATATATGTGGTTAATCTAACCACTGTGCACTGTTGGTACCTTCTTAGTTCGGTGAAGGTGAAATACTTAGTTGGGAAAATGCTTGTTTTTGTTTAGTGCCGTTTTACTAATATTCGTTTTTAGGGTTCCGTAGCCAAATGGTAAAAACGGAACCGTTATAGATTCGTCATGTCTGTCTGTCCATCCTTCCGTATGTCACAGCCACTTTTCTCCTAAAACAATTAGGCCTATGCTGCTGAAACTTGGTAAGTAGATGTATTTTGTGTACCGCATTAAGAATTTCTCACAAAAATAGAAAAAAAAGCAACAAATTTTGGGGGTCCCTTATCCAATACTTAGAACCTATTTTTAACCGACTTCCAAAAAAGGGGGAGGTTCTCAATTCGTCTGTAATTTTTTATTTTTTTATTTTTTATGTTTGTTACCGGCAAATCGCTTGAAAGAGTTAACCGATTTTGATGATTCTTTTTTATTTGAAAGATGGTGCTTCCCATGTGGTCCCATATACAGGAAGTCAGAATCTGATGCTGGGATCCTGGAGAAATCGAAGAAATCCCTCGAATCGAGGGAATTCCTTAACGAATTACAGCAGATACCTTGTGTTTGGGCTTGATTAATTTGTATTGGGGAGAACATTACCCCTAGAATGATATAATTTCAGTCTACCCATCACTAAAAATAATGAACCGATTTTATTGACTGTAATACTGAAGTCGGTGCCAATATTTCTATGAGAGATTAATAATACCTACCGAAACCTATAGTTTTACTTGGCGTCGATTTCAGTATTACCTTCAATAATATCTGATAAATCTAAAGGACATCATTCATTTTGGACCAAAAACTGAAAGTGCCGGCCAGAAAAAGAAAATGTGATATTCGCATAGAACACACAATTTCTAGCAAAAAATACTACTACATTAACCCTGTGCGTGCTATGGTTTTTTTGTTACATGCTTTTAAAATTCGTGAAAAATGTTATTTCGAAGGTGTCATTCTAATTGATATGAGCAGTTGAAAAGTGATTTATTTTATTAATTATGTCTTTCAGCACACATAATAAGCACACATACATATAATTATACCTGTTTCTCCGAAGGGTGAGGCAGAGGCATATTTTATGCCCAATTTTGATTTCTCGTTCCTACATAAAGGAGCATGTAAAATATAGATAAAGAGTATTTCATTTCGACAGAGTCAAAGGCCTTCCTGTAGTCCACAAAAGCCATACACAGCGGCTGATTGTACTCGTTTGTTTTCTGTACAATCTGCCGTACAGTATGGATGTGGTCCACGGTTCTGAAGCCTTTTTGAAATCCGGCTTGCTCCTTTGGCTGAAGCTCGTTGAGCCTTCCGGCGAGGCGGTTTGTGACTACTCTCGAGAACAACTTGTAAACATGGCTCAGGAGCGAGATGAGTCTGTAATTCCTCAGCAAGGTCTTATCACCTTTCTTGAAGAACAGAGCCACCGCACTCCCGCTTCACGCTTCAGGTGTTTGTCCCTGTTGGAGGACGTAATAAACAAACTCGTCAGCTCGTTGAGAACTGGAGCCCCCCCCCCCCGCCTTCAGCAGTTCAGTTGTAATTCCGTCCTCCCCAGGGGACTTGTTGTTTTTAAGTTGTCCGAGAGCCGCCCTCACCTCGCCCTGACCGATGTCCGGAATGTCCTCGCTATAGTGGCGCGATAGTGGGACTCGGTGGTCACAATCAGTAGGGTCTTACTCTTCGGCCTTTTTGTCCGTGATGCATACAGGTCTCTGTAAAAGCTCTTAATTTTCTCGAGAATCTCGAACCTTGAGGTCACAGTTCTGCCATCCGCTGTTTTCAGTTTCATCAGACGGGGTCTTCCAAGCTGTTGGGCAAATACTTTGGTACCCCTGTTCTGCTCGATTGCTGCCTCGACGATGCTGGTGTTATAGCGTCTAAGGTCGCGTCGTATCAGCTTTCGGATTCTGAGATTTAGATCGCGCTGGTCTGACGAAGACGAGTGCGCAGATGGCGTTTCCCGTCTTATTCTCATAAGTTCGAGAGTCTCGGGCGAGAGCTTAGAGCACCTGTTATTGCTTTTTCCGGACAAAAATCTTCGGGACACTTGCTGTAGCGTCTTGACCACATTCTCGGCCTTATCGTGAATATTGCCAGTGGTTTCCAGCAGATCAAAACGATTTTGAAGTTCTAACTGGAACCTCTCAGCCCCTTAGGCTAACTGGAGCGCGGTAGGTCGTAGAGTAGGCTTCATCATACGGGCCCTTTCAGCTCGGAAGTCCAAATTCAGATATGCTCTTAGAAGTCGGTGATCACCACCGGTATTAAACCTGTTAACCACAGAGACATCTCTGAATATAGACTTCCTGTCCGTCATGATGAAGTCTATCTCGTTCCTTGTGACCTTGTCGGGGCATCGCCAAGTCCATATTCTGTGGGGCTTCTTCGTAAAGAAAGAATTCATCAAGAAGGGCCCCTGCGACTCAAGAAAACTGACAAGCATATGGCCCCGGTCATTTTTGCGCACTACACCAAAGCGGACGATCTTCGTTTGGCCGCGTTCTTGTACTCCCACTTTGGCATTGAAGTCCCCCATCACAACGCTGTAGTGAGTCTTGGCAGTACCATGTAGTGCTTTTGCTATGTCCTCGTACACGGTCTCAACTGCCTCGACAGTGCTTTTCGAGGTCGGGGCGTACACTTGTATCACCTTCGGGGTGTACCTGTTGGTGAGTCTCAGTATTAAGTACGCTACCCGAGGCGAAACACTGCTGATCTCCACAACGCTGCTAACAAGGTCCTTTTTCACCATAAAGCCAATCCCGCCCTCGGAAGAATGTCTTCCGTCACCTTCCCGAAAGTAAAACAGGTCACCTGATGCAAGGGTTAGCGTGTCCTTCCCCTTTCTTCGGACCTCGCACAATACTGGATGTGCCAGTTAATACGACCTAGTTCTACCTCGAGTTCGGTGAGCCGCTCGTCCAGGCGCAGAGTAGTTCCATTAAACGTAGCCAGGGTCAGTTTTGTATGGCAGCCTCCCGTGACCCGAAGATTCTTAGCACCCCCCCTCCCGCCATCACTCCGACCGCTGCCGTGATCGGGAACAGCGGGAGTGCCGGGAACTAGGGACCGTTGTTTTGTTGTGTGTATCATAGGAGGATATTTGGCCTTACTGTATCACGCTGGCCAGACGGGTTGGTATAGGGTTTAGTTTCGAATTTTCCTTTTCTGTGCACCATGACCTCATCCGTTTATCAGGAGGTGCACCACTCGCAGGTGAGGCTGGCTTGGACCCCGGGGTTGGTGGTAGGGCCCCATCGCACCCATCTGGCTTCGGGAGGTGGCGGGGTGATTTGCCAGGTACCTGTCGCTTGAGCCTGGCGGGAAGCGCGCGCGGCACCTTTGTCTAAGTTTTTTGAAACAAGTTTGGACTTGTTGTGAATCGTTACGTACATTTTATTTGTGCGTAGGTACGTAGATAATTAGTAAAATGATAATTCTTTCTTATTACAATAGAATAACGTAAAAACAAATCACTATTCAAGTGATGAAATGTATCAAAATACATCATCAAAATAACATTTTTCTCGTATTTTAAAAGCATGTAACAACAAAACCATAGCACGCACAGGGTTAATGTAGTAGTATTTTTTGCTAGAAATTGTGTGTTCTATGCGAATATTACATTCTTTTTTTCTGGCCGGCACTTTCAGAATTGGCCCAAAAATGTATGAAACGTGAATGATCTCCTTTACTACTGTAAAGAAACTAACGCAGTAGTACTAAATGCCTTTATTTTTAATACTACAAGACAACTATACAAGAGAGAATTAAGAAGGAAACGATCCGCGCACGCGTATACGTTTCGTACATAAGCTATATGTAAGTATATAGAGGCCCGGTATCGTGCGCCCTATATATTTACCCTACCGAAGTGGATAGGTTAGGTTAGGTGTCGAATACATAAATTCACCGATCTTATATGTGGCAGTCGGCAACGAAACTATAGCGCGATTCAGTTTTACCGGTTAACGCCATCTCAATAGGTGGCTCAATAGCGAAAGCTTAAACTATAGGCGGCATTGTCTATGATTTAATGTTACATTCTCTCCCTCTGATCATGAAGGCGTCCCGACGAATAGATCAGCTATAGGTTCATTACCGACTGTTTACAGAATATTTTTTAGGACGTCCGCGACGACACATTTCTCGTATGTCTGCAGGTGTCCATGTCCAACTATAACGCTCTATCGGGTGCTGTATAGCGCCCTCCCCCTGCACCGAAGCTGCTCTGAGAACGTAATTAAGCCGATTCCGTCTTGATTCTCGTTTTGGTCGGGGGGTCGTGATCCATAATCACCTGAGTCGAGTGAGATCGAGTTCAATCCTATATCCTCGTACGTATAACCTGGGAACAGTGTCTTTGAATGTGGAGAAAGGTTGAGCTCGGTTGTCGCTACAGCTTGACGTGCATCTTCGTACATGAACTGTAAACCGTGGGGAGTAACCGTCGAATGTGGGCTTATAGCGATTTGGCGGTGGGTTAGCTGCTGCCGGAGAGATCTTGTAAGGTAGGGCAGGCCAGCCTGAGCCGCTGCTTCTTGAAACAGTCTAGAGTGTCTGCTATCGTTGACAGAAAATTTCGCATCAACGAACGACGCGCCGCCGCTTGTACAGGACTGGATCGCCTGGATCGTAGCAGTCGTGATGGAAGAAACCATGCTCCTCAATTGATCCGCTGACATATCGACTGACGTCATTTCGATGGGGTTCTCCGTCGTTCTGTGTTTTTTCGGCCTTAGCGTAGGTGTCCTCGGAACCGTAGCCACGATGTTGCGTGTTCAGGCCACTCGTTAGGCGCCACTTGTAAGGAAACTAGTGCAGTAGTACTAAATGCCTTTATTTTTAATACTACAAGACAACTATACAAGTGAGAATTAAGAAGGAAACGATCCGCACAGGCGTATACGTTCCGTACATATGCTATTTGTAAGTATATAGAGGCCCGGTATCGTGCGCACTATATAATTACCCTACCGAAGTGGATAAGTTAGGTTAGGTGTCGAATACATAAATTCACCGATCTTATATGTGGCAGTCGGCAACGACACTATAGCGCGATTCAGTTTTACCGGTTAACGCCATCTATTGAGCGAAAGCTTAAACTATAGGCGGCATTGTCTATGATTTAATGTTACACTACCCATTACTTTGTGCTAAGTTAATTTTATTTTTAAATTTTTTGTTTTTGTTTGAAGTCGGTTTTTTTTGTTAAAACTGTTTACGCGAGAGATCCTTCCAAAGTGGAAAAATGAGTGTGTGTGTCCCCCCCCCCCTCACTTTTAAAATAAGAGAATGATAATCTGAAAACATTACCTGCCTGTCTTCGGCAGTTCGGGTAAAAAAAATTTGTGCCATGCAAACTTCCTCCGTAAATTGGCTTGAACGAGATCTAGTAAGTATTTTATTTTTTAATACGTCATAAACCGCTTTTTTTCGCCATTCATTCAATTCAGTGCAGTGTGTGCACTTACTTTTGAAACAAATCTCAAACAAGTCTGTTTTTGAAGAGGCTGTTTTTATTCATACCAGATA
Organism: Miltochrista miniata; assembly: GCA_933228765.1. Taxonomy (NCBI): domain Eukaryota; kingdom Metazoa; phylum Arthropoda; class Insecta; order Lepidoptera; family Erebidae; genus Miltochrista; species Miltochrista miniata. The sequence continues at coordinate 1,171,256 of OW121764.1, forward strand.
TACGTTGCAATTTCACTTGAATGGAAATCTTTGCTTGGTGCCTAGTACAGACTAAAAATAGACGCTTCAAATATCACGCTGATTCAGTGGCCGTATTCCATTTACGCAGTAAAATACGGCACCTGCAGTGGTATTTGGAGTGTCTGTGTGAATATTGATGCACATCTCGACACCTCCTCCGGCTATCGACGTCGGACACCTGATGTGGCCCGTGACAAGAGTACGTACATTCCAGATGACGTACATACATACATACGTTATTGTCGACTGTATGTCACTCAATAACCTCAGTTTATTACTTATTCTCTCTGATTTTGTAGTCGTTTCACTGTGGAAAAAATTAACACGTGATTGGATTTGAATGTGAAAGTATGGACTTCAATAATAAAACTATTTACTTGTTCAAGTGTATTTTTTTTTTACCAAAATAAGTTGTTAATGTTGTTTAAATTATTTCAACTGGTTTTAAAATTGATTTCAAACCCATTTAGTTTAAAAATAAATTCATGCTTTCATAATTTTTTCATCTTTCATCCTAATGATTACTATATTTACAACTTATATTTCTTGAAATAAAATTGAGATAGCATTATCTAACTAAGAATAGAAAGTCAGAACTTTCATTTCCACAAAACCTTTTGTGTGACTGTTAGTTCCCCCTCGACAGGTCGCGGTTTTTACGGCATAATTGATGTTGGCTCATTATGCGAATTTCTGCCGTTGGTAATTCTTGATTGACGAATAATTGGAGTCGAATCTCGGGGCTGTTTCTTGTGGCATCAATTACATTTTAACCACGTAATGTTTGATAAAATTCTTCTAAAATCTAGTAAAAATTTAAACTAACCAGCTTAAAGTGCCAGTTGGTAAAAGCTAAGTAAGCAGATATTTTATGTTTCGCTCACAATAAATTTACATCCTATAAAGTCTAATTAATTTTGTTCGGAAGCTTTACGAGCAAAATTATGTCTCAAAACTGTGGAGCTAAGAGTTTGGTAAACCCGGGCCCCGCCAAAATGTGTGGTTTAATCAACAATGTAAACATAATACACTCATTTGCAAAAAAAACGGGCGGTTTTGATTTTCATTCATCTTTAAAAAGATACAATATCAAAAAGGTTTCAATCGTTTGTACACTATACTGGCCGGTTTTAAAAATGCCGTGGTATTTAAAAAAGTACGTTCTAAATTTTTACAGAAAACCCCTTTTTATCCTACATTTTTGGCGCGAAGTTCCAGAAGTTAACATCGACTTTCACAACTTTTATTCAATTTATATCGATTAATTTCATATCCTTGACTGTCAAAGCTTTATTTATTGCTGTTTGGCTGTATCAAAAATGGTAGATAAAGTGGTAAAAGCTACCAAAATTATCGCGCTGCTTGAAGAGGGTTGCAGCCAATGTTTCGTGGCTAGGAGGCTAAATGTTAGTCGCTCGACGGTCCAAAGGACCTGGCAGCGATATCAGGAGACTGGTTCTGGAAGGAAACCATGTTCCCAACCACGGGATGATCGTTATCTTGTGAGTCGCGCATTGAGAAATCGCAAATCTTCGTATGTGGATCTTAAGAACAACCTCCAAGAAGTAAGAAATGTGCATATTAGTCTATGAACGGTCAGGAGGAGGCTTCTCGCTGCCAATATACGCAGTCACCGCCCGGCCCGCGGCCCCAAATTACTCCGTGAGCACAGAGTTCACAGGCTTAGGTTCGCTAGAAATTGTGAATCATGGACTCAAGAGATTGGAATAGGGTTTTGTTCTCTGATGAAGCCAGGATATCTCTGTTCGGTGAAGATCGACGTCGGCGAGTGCTAAGAAGACAAGGAGAGCGCTTTGCAGATGTATGTTTCGAAGAAATCACACCTTATGGTGGGGGCTCTGTTATGTTTTGGGCAGGAATAAATTCAATGGAACGTACAGAGTTAGTCTTCATTGAAAACGGCTCACTGACTGGGCATCGATACATAACGGAAGTTCTAATTCCTCATGCACAACCCGCATTGGCCGCTCTAGGTCAAGACTCGATTTTTAAGGACGACAATGCTCGCGCCCACCGATCCCGCGATGTTAATGCGTATGTGCAAGAGGTCGGCATTCGTCGTTTGGATTGGCCAGCTCGAAGTCCCGACCTCAATCCCATAGAACATATCTGGGACGTTCTAAAACGGCGTGTGAGATCAGTACACCCGGCTCCGCAGACCATCAGAGAGCTGAAGAATGTGATTACTGCGGAGTGGGAACGTATTCCCCAAGCAAGTATCCGGGATGTACTCGCTAGCATGCCCAGACGAATTCAAGCTGTGATTTTAGCTAGAGGGGGTCACACTCGATACTAAACATTTATCTGCTTTTACTTTATTAAAGAAAAACAAACACAAAAACTTTTTTATTTTTACTTCATGAGCATATGCACTACTAGCGAACATACACTACTAGCGAGGTTTAGCATTATTTCCCATAAATTGTAACAAAATTTTATGAAATACTGATGAAAACGATTATTTTCTTATTAATTTACCAAATTTTGAGGATAAAACTACCCATAATTATCAAACAAAGCAATATTAACATTTGAAATGGTTCATTGCTTAGGTGCCCGTTTTTTTTGCAAATGAGTGTATGTTATTTCAAAGTAAGTACATTAATATTCCAACTAACACGCATAAATGCCCTACTAATATTGTATACGTGACGAGACTAGAGATTTTGAAAATATTTAATCTTATAGCGTAACAAAAATGTCATGATCTTTAGCAGAACGGTGTAGAGTGATTATGCCCCCGGATTGGGACTATTCCTAATCTGGGCAGCAGGATCAAGTCCTGGCCGAGCAAAGAAAGAGAGATATATTATCCCTATTAACTAACTTAAGTTGTTTCCAACTTGTGTTCTCCAAAAGCTGTCCTGTCCCACTGGGGGTGTTGTCATTCCAATCCTGTATAGAAAATTCAAACTCGGTATCAATCAAATACTTACTTTTAAATTCACCCCCTTTCTATTAAATAGTCAGAACCTTATTTTAAATACAAACCTGTACCCAGTCAATAAATACTATGTCCACTGTAGACTGTATCAATAAACATTTAAATTACATTTTACACAAAATCTCCAACTATTCGCATTACTCCACAGTCAAGAAAGGAGTTTAATCAAACAATTATAATTTGTAATTAAATTTTGATCGAGTTTGCGTCAGTGACGGATCTATTTGCGCAATTCTCTTTGTGTGCGGACGATTGCATATAAATGTAGCCTCCATGTTAATTGGTTTTGCTAAATAGCAACGCGCTTTGATGACAAAGTGTTAATACCACTTATGAGCAACGATTTGCCACTCGGCCACTTTATTGACATGCACATTTCAATAGATTAATCCACACGTTCAGATAAGGTTTAAAATTTGCGATCAGAATATCTGATAAATACGACTTTAATTTGCATCGCACGAGAGTTATTCCAAATTACATGCATGGAATACTCGCTTCAAAGCCCCAACTCCATGTTCTAGATATTACGATTCCACTTATCTCGACCGAACCTAAGATTTATAAAGAAGTGTAAGTTCGTCCCACTCTGCGTCGAATTGCTTTGCTCTATTGAGGCACGAAGCCTTTTTGACGGCAATTTAATCAAATTTTATTGGAAAAATTTAAAGCATTATATTTAATTAATTTTATATTTTATAATCATGATTCACGAAACTTTTTTGCATGACTACTTCATAGCTTAATATTATAATCTTACTTCTTACTAATATTATAAATGCGAAAGTTTGTGAGTGTGGATGTTTGATACTCTTTCACGCTTAACGGCTGAACGGATCGGGCTTAAATTTGGTACAGAGATACCTTTTAGTCTGGAATAACACATAGGCTACTTTTTATCCCGGGATTAAGTTCCCGTGTGAGAAATTTTACACGGGCGAAGCTCATAATGCAATCGCAGAAAAGACATAGGAATATTATAGGCGAAGAACTCCAACTTTTATAGAAGTAGCTAAAATATGTAGGTATATTGTATCTGACCAAATTAATTACATTTCTTTGTGGCAATTGCAACGATAACATGTCTCTTTTGATCCCATAGAGACATCATTGAATCAGTATATTATGGAGTTAGGGTATCTCCCAAAGGAGGACCGTTCACAAAAAGAAGCGAGGAAAAACCGAATAAGCTTCAACATTCAAATAACAAATATTTGTTTGAAGGAACCTGTTTACATACGTCGCAATTTGTGAAGTTTGTACATCACTATTTTTTTTTATACCACTAAGGTGGCAGACAAGCATACGGCCCACCAGAAGGACTGGTGGTCACCGCAGCCTATGAACGTTAGCAACACCAGAGGCGCCACACTCGCGCTGCCGACCCTGTAAAAACCTTCTTTTCTTCTTTGTATGAGAAAAACTTACTACAGATTTTCCATGATAGACAATGGTATTAATTTATTTTTCATACATACATATGTAACCCAATGATGTTACTCACCAACTAGCGCGAGGTAGCTATGCAGAGAACTCTTTCCCAGGGCGCCTTGTTACAGAGTTTCTAGTGGGTGCGCAAGGGAGGCCAGGGCTCTGACGAAAACAGCCAATAGGGTGTACAAACATATATTTACTAAGTACACAGAGATACACAGAGACACACAGAGAGCTTATTCACTGATAGACACAAATATCACAGGTACACAGAAGTAAAGTCAGGGCTTAGGTACTAATACTACTCAATAGACCTTTGCCGCGTGAGCAGGTAGAACGGGTAAGCAGCTAACTACACTTATAATTGGGTGACAATTACTGGCCTTGAGTAAGTTGAGAGCAGCACAGCACGAGCGTGCCACGTGGAGGCGGCTCCTCTCAAAACACCTCGCTCGTGCAGTCCACGTGTCTTTGGGTGTGGCTCTGCCAACCGTGGACGGCCGCTTTTCCCGTAGTAAAAAACCCTGTCATGAAAGAAACGACAAATCAAGATCTTGGCTGCGCGACAGACGACAATCGACCCGCTTTGCAAAAGAAGAAGTGACTCACCAGTTTTCTGGGTAAAATGTAGTAAGATGTAATGCAGCAACCAAATCACAGCCTGTTAGGTTATGCGAGGTAACAAATAATCGCGCTTGAGCGAAAAACTGATTCGCGGCACAGTCTCAGAGCAAAAGCCAAAGGACCTCCAACTCCCCCAAAGCAGGTCTCGGTCAAAGTCCCGTCTTTCACGAAAAAACTTAACAAAACCTGTTCCTTTAATGCAAAATCATCGGGCCGTGCCACAGACAAAACTTGTCACTTGTGTCAAAGCAAAACCACAGATCACAAAACCAGCGATGAAGTGATTAAGGGCGGCTTTACACATTGTCAAGCCCGAGTACCAGATTGCTACACAAAAATTAAATGCTACAACCACCCCCCCCCCCCCCCCCCCTTAATAGTATTTCCTGCGGATATGACACGCTGAAAATACACAACAAAGAAAACAGAAAAGTACTGACTAATAACTAAGATAACCAGCTAGGTAATTCAAACACCAGCTGACTACAACCATTACACTACCAAAGAGAGATCCTCCCATACACCTAACTAGTCACTAACTCATGTACCGGACAGGCTAAGTATCTAGAGTCTAATGCCCTTCATAGAAAACGAATGCTCCCTTTACTCGCTGACGATACCCCAACACTACCCAAGCTCTCAAGATATTGTAGAGTACTGAGGAGCGAATGAGAGAAAAACGCTCGGTGCGGTGCATAGAAGAAACTACAACGTGACAATTTGAAGTCACGTACACACATAGAAATACAAACAAAAGATTAAAATAGACTTACATAATGATCACATAGCACTGGCTTAATAAACTAGAGAAACAGTGCTATGTAGTTACAGCATTGCTGACGTTGGGTATTGGAGACGGCTCCTCCTGATACTTCAGGATGTCCTTGATATGGTACTCCCCAAGATCCCTACCGTCCAGATCTGACAGCCTATATACTAAAGGGGATCGTTTAGCAGTCACCACACATTTAAGGAACTTAGGGGCTAGCTTAGAAGTAAAGTTCTTGGCCTTGTTTGACAGGTAGAACGTGCGTTTGTAAACTATCTGTCCCACTTTCAGCTCTACATGCCTTTTTCTGAGGTTGTAATACTTTTCATTACGCTGGTGGGCAACATTCAAATGTTTCCTCACCTGGTCGTATATGCGTTGTATTTCTCTCAGCTTGACACCGAAGGCTGATGGATCGTCTACAGAGACCGAAGCAGGGTGGCACGCAATATCTGTCTGCCTGTACAGCACTCCATCTCCAATAAACTCCCTACCATGTACCAAGAAGTAAGGGGTGAAACGAGTTGCTTCGTTAACTGCAGTGTTTAAAGCGCACTGTATCTCAACCAAGAACGAATCCCATGACTTGTGTTGTGACTTCACATAGCATGAGATCGCTTGAACAACATTACGAATAGCTCGTTCCGCCTGATTAGTTTGGGCATGATACCTAGGGTTATAATATATATTAGGTACATTGTATTTAGCTAACATATCTTTAAATGGCTTACTCACAAACTGAGGGCCATTATCCATGTAAATAGTCTTGCAGACTCCGTGCACGAGAAACACACTCTTCTCTATGAACCTCGCGACTACAGCGCCTGTGGCAACCCGAACAGGGCACAACATGACGTATTTGCTAAAGTAGTCGGAGACCACGATCAGATGTACGTTTCTATTGCTCGAAGTGGGAAAGGGACCAAGCAGATCGACAGAGATAGCTTCGAATGGCTTCGAAACCCGCTTCGGGCTACCCATTAGGCCGGGACGAGACGTGTTTACGGGTTTGTACTGCTTACAGATTTCGCAATTCCCGACATATTCTTTGACGTCCTCGTACATCTTGGGCCAGTAATAATTTAGGGCTAACCTTTTATGTGTCTTCCAAACACCACCATGGGCACTTAGTGTGTCATCGTGGTACTTAGAGAGCAGGGGCAAGCGATCCTCCTGAGGTACCACCAGCTTCCAGTCAAAGTCTGAAGTCAGAGAATATTTATTTTTAGTTAACCTATATAAAAGGTTGTCACGAATGTCAAAGTTTGGTGACTTCTTCGGGTTCTTCCGAACACTATTCATGGTGTGGTCATACCACGGGTCTTTAGTGGGTACTGCATCGAGGGACTCAATCTTGATACGAGACAGAGCATCAGGTACAACGTGGTCTTTACCTTTTCGATGCTCTATGTCAAAATCGAATTGACTGAGCCTCATGCTCCAACGTGCTAGACGACCCATGGAATTTTTTAGTTTATGGAACCACAGAAGAGATGAATGGTCCGTGACGACCGTACATTTTTGGCCTTCGACGTACTGTCGAAATTGTTCCAAAGCGAAAATCACGGCCAGAAGTTCTCGCTCAGTTGTGCTGTAGTTCACCTCGTTCTTGTTGAGAGAACGGCTACAATAGGCGATAGGGTGCTCAACACCATCGTGAGTTTGTGTCAGTACAGCAGCAACTGAGTAAGCTGACGCGTCACTAAGAATGCGGAAGGGCAGCTCAAAGTTAGGCATTTTTAATATAGGGGCAGAGACCAAGGCTGACTTTAGCAGGTTAAAGGCCTGTTCAGCCTCAGGGGTCCATTCAAACTTAAAGTTTTTAGATGTCAGTTTGCACAGAGGTTTACTAATCTTAGAGAAGTTGTTAACAAAGCGACGATACCAGCCGGCCATTCCCAGAAATCTCTTAACCTCCTTAGGGTTAGAAGGGGTGGGATAGTTGAGGATAACCTCAACTTTACCCGGGTCTGTCCGTAGGCCATGTTTGTCCACATAATACCCCAGGTATTTGAGTTCACTCCGACAAAAGTGGGATTTTTTCATGTTAATAGTTAGGCCAGCATCCTTGAGTTGCTGATAGACTCTATGTAAGAGCTCTACATGCTCCTCAAAGGTGCTGGACACACAGACTATGTCATCCTGAAACGCAAATACCTTGTTGTCGAACTCGGGACCAAACAGACGTTCCATGAGGCGTTGCATCGTGGCACTGGCACCGACAAGACCGAAGCACATCGAATTGTATTGGAATAATCCTCTCCGGGGAACCGTAAAAGCAGTCTTCTCAGCAGACTGGGGTGAGTCAAATGGAATCTGCCAGTAAGCCGCACTCAAATCTACAGAAGTTAAATACTTAGCGTTATTAAGGTGGTCCAAGATTTGATTGATATAGGGTAAGGGGTAGGCGTCACTCTTTGACACAGAGTTCAGCTTGCGAGAGTCCAATCACAATCTGAGGTCGCCGTTCGCCTTCTCCACCATGACCACTGGAGAGTTCCAGGCGGACTGAGACGGGGACACTACTCCCATCTCCAGCATTCGGTCCAGCTCGGCTTCCAGGGCCTTCTGCTTAAGGGGAGAGAGCGGATAATAACGCTGCTTGATCAGCTTGCTGTCACCAGTGTCAATGACATGGTGCACAAGTGAGGTCCGACCTAAACCCACCTTATCAGTGTTCAACGAGTCGAATTTTTCAATGACCTCGTTGATTACACACCTTTGTTTAGTTATCAAGTTGTCGTAATCCTCGAGGCCACCGTTAAGGGACACAGATTCTATAGGATTATTATCACTATAACTATCAAGGCTAATATTTTGTAAAATTAATTTATCACTTAACTTAAATTGTTGCCAGAAATCCACTCCAAATATCATGGAGGTGGTTATACCTGGGACAACATAGAACTTGACAACTCGGATAACCGAATTGTACTCAATTGGCAAAGAGATACAACCCAGACATTGCAAGTGAGTGCTGTCTGCAGTTGTAATACGAAAAGTAGGATTGATACTCACAAGATCAAAACCCAGTTCCAAGAAGATGCGGTGCGCTCCCTTACCTAGTATAGAGCAGGAGGCACCGGAATCTAGAAGGCCTAAGACATTTAAATTTAAAACCTTAACAACTAGATACGGTCTAATGTCACTATCCCGTTTAGGAAACAGGACCTTATCAGAAATAGACTCAGATACAGAGTAATGCACAAAGTTTCTAATAAGGCCCTGGCCTACGCGTTTTTTGACTTGCTAGTACAGTGTGAGCAGTCTGGGGTCTTGACTCCTTTGAGACCACACCGGAAACACACCAGCTCCCTTGACTGTGTGCAGCTGTATGCAGTGTGACCGCCCCCGCCGCAACGAAAGCATTTGCGATCGTGGGGGGTAACCGGCGTCTCCACTGCAGACACCTGCTTAGCGGGCTTTTGTACACCTTTGTTCTTAAGCTGGTGTAAGTCAGATGAAATTTCAAACTTGTCAAGAGCAGGCTCATGGAAAGCGTCTGCCCTAGTACGCGCAAGCTCCAAGCGCTTACCCAAACGTCTCAAGTCATCTACAGAGTTGACATCATGCAAGGCCAGTTCCTTCATGTAGTCAGGTCTAATGTTGTGCATGAGAATGTCCAGCTGTTCCTCACTGGGCATCTTACATGACAACCTTGAGAACATGGCTTGCATTGTACATATAAAGTTAACCAAGGACTCAGAGCGGGCTTGTGTACGCTGTCTTATCTCATTCCTGAGGCGGTAATCATAATCAGGAATATCAAAGGTATCTCTAAGCTCACTAATAAGATCCTCATATGAGATGAAGTTAGCTTTGTTTGTACGGAACCAAGACAAAGCCGGTCCATCCAACAGGTCGGAGAAAGCCATAAGGAGTCTAGGCTTAGTAACCTCCCGAGCACATCCAAGTTCCTCTAATCTCTCTAAAAACACACGTACACAAGTAGAACCATCATATTTTAAATTAAATGAACATAAGTTAAGGGGACGTTCTTTATACACTATGTTACATGTAGAACTATTCCTACTTGAACTAGCTCGCACCGAGCGGTCCTCTCTGACTACTGGTGAAGTATATTCTACCTGGTCACGACCCGAAGGATCCTCACCATCATCATCCGAACCTTCGGATTCAGAATCACTACTGGGTTCAGCCCTAGCGATGATCTTCACTAGCCTACCACGAATATCCACCAGGTCGGGGCAATCCAGACCACAACGAGCTAACCTACTCAATAAGTAGTTGGCTCTGATAGACACCCTAAGACGACTACCCTTATTAATGAAGATGTCACCTGACTGAATAGCCTCCTCCAGCTCGGAGACTTTTGAAAGGCAGATCGAGAGCTCAGCCGATGCATCAGCGGGTACCGGAGCACTCGCTTTGATGCTACCTCGACGGACGAGTCAGTGTGCCGCTCTTAGCTCACTCCGAAGGCCAGACACTGTCGTTTCCGGTTCCACTGAAATACCCATGTGGGACAGCTCGTTAGCAAGTTCATCCTTTCTTAAATAATTAATATATTTTTTCATCTGTGCCATTATGTAAAAATTTACTTACAACAATTATAAAGATAAAATGGCACAGATAGGGATCAATTACAAAGTAAAAATGTAAATTGAGTTACAACAAAGTGTACTAAGTTAGGTAATTATGTTTCAAATTGACTTTTAGAATTTAACAAAGATTAAGGGTATATTAAGAGAGAAAAGTTTCTAAATTTTCTGATAACACAGTTCAGGTTAATAATTAAATTTCAAGGTATCTACACACCTTCAACAAAGTTTACAATTACAGAGTTCACTAAGACATTCACTAATGATGAGAAATGATACTCCAATATCCTTTACATAGCTATTTATTCTTCTGTTCTTCGTATAATAATAGATACTACTCCTAGATTCCACTTAATGGTATTACGAAATAATAATCCTATGATTGTAGATTGTTTACATTTTTATTTTCACAATCTAACTAATACTTGCACAACTAAGTACTAACTATTAATTAATACAAATATTCTACTTTAACTAATTAGCACTTTACTGAACTCGATCAGGAAACAGAATGTGTTCTTTTTCCAGAATATTCACTTTTTATCGCCTCTCAACAAATCCCACCTCATACTGAATATTTTATGTCAAATCAACTACCCACTATTTTCGAATAATCAATAAATGTTTTATGTACAGGCTAATCATTCTACTATGAGGCGGTGTGGACATCACAAAAATAACTTATTACTACTTAAAACTGAATGGTTTTAGCAAAATCACAACATTCGGCCATCAGACAGCGTGCTATCTCCGGAGCACGCAGTAATCACAACATTCGGACCTGTATATTGAACTAATCACATTTTTATACATAACGTACATAACAATAATACCTTTATGCGGCTTTTTATAATATGCTAAATCAAAATCTTAAAGTTTAATTAAACCTAAACCTTCTCTATATCTTCTATCTACTCTGTCTATAGTCTATAGGCTTATAATATTAACTCAATCATTATTTATTTTGTAAAATTATAAGTGAGAACTTGAGTCTGGCGAAACGTCAAGAATACAAAACAAAGGCAACAAGTAACCAGTTCACAGAGCAGACCGCATGCTGAAACTATTTACAAATGTAAAATCTAAAAAGTGATCTCTTTTTTAAAACCCAGCAGAGTCTGCAGATCACTTCCAGGTTTCATTTTCCAGCAAAAGAAATCATTACATGTGTCAGCAATTAGTGTAAAATATATTTAATAGTGGAATACAACTAGTACAAGCGAGTGATTTTTCATAAAAAAAATCATTAGGTATCTAATATTACCATCATAATAATATTACTTAAATAATATTTGTACGTACGTACGTAACGTCTAGTTTTAGGCAACGTGATGAAGCCACAATATACCTATACCTTAACCCTAAGTACACATATAAATATAGTATTTAAGGCAGCTCTTGTGTGTTATATCAACATCTATCCTTACAGGTTTCCCTAATTCGATAGTGTTACAATGTGTTTATTATAGGTGACAATTTTAATCAATGAATTGTAACTTAGGTCATAAATACATCAATAGATTAAATTCCGATACTGTAAACTAACTTTAATAAATTGTCATGCAAATAATAATGACTTTAGATAATCATTTTAAATATTAATAAAAATCTCAGATGATAATAACAAAAATATTGGTGTCTTATAATGTAATAATAATTTCATTCGTGTAATAATGTCAATAATTAATAATTTCATATCATACTATAATAAATTGTGTCAAACGTTTGCAAACATAAATCTGAAATAGGTACGAATTATGGCAAATAATAATAATAATAATATAAAGTAATCATGGTATGCGCATAAAATGTGTCAATGCAAAATGTATAAGTATTCTTAAGTCAATCACTGAGATACTCTGATTAATCTAACCATACCAATACCTTCAAATTCGGTTGGTAGCCTGTCGCAAGAGCGTATACCTACCACTGTTTAACTGGGTAACTACCCATAAAGTGTCATTGACCTTATGCAGTCTACTATGATAACAAGAAAGACTTTTTTTTTATGGTTGATGTACATTATAAATTCGCAAGATTTATTGGGAACTTTTTGGTAAGTAAAACCTTCCTATTTCACAAATACAGGATAAAAAACTAGACATATAATTATTAGACTACTACTTACTTAGAAATAGTATGGTATTACTTTAGAAATGGTATTTGAATAAAAGAAACTGCAAGGTACGATACCTATATTTCTTGTGAGGTGCAGCCACAAGATTCTGATGAATTTCTTATTGTCATAATGTTATGTACCTACTCTTTTTGCAGAGAGACTCTTGGACGTAATCTAAATTATAGAATATCGCTTTTATGGACATTTTGTAAGTTACAAGATTAGGTACTCCGCAGGAGGATACAGGTTAAATTTGAATACACTGTTAAAGTAACTCAAATTTACAATTCCATCTACATCTGTTAATGCCTCATCTTTTGCACAGCAAAAGCTGGTGAACTTAACCTTTAGCTAGTTTTAAATTGAATCAAATTATCTAAAATAAACTACTAGGAGCGGCTAACCCCACAAGTTCCAACTCTCGACCATTTAGTTAAGCATTGGTTTCTATGTGTTACAATAGTCACGGTAAATTTAAGACTTTAGAAGGTTTTCCTTTTCCATTTTTATCAGAATAAGAATATTAACGATATTTGTTAAAAATATGAAAAAGAAAACTCCTAGTCGAGTCGACTGGCAGACTGTAGTCATATATCTAAACCAATGGGTATAACTATTTAAAGGGGAAATGCTGCCAGTCTTTGGGTACAATGTCATTATTTATATTTAGGTTAGTTTAGATGGTTATAATGTAAATAGATAATGTTACATTGGGATTATTTTGGTAAATAAATATGTAGCAAGTCTCATTCTGTCAGATGCTACAATACTTTCTAGGCAGCAGTCCCACGATCTGATAAAATTCTACAAGAAACTCTGATAACGTAAGCTGTTCAGGGTTCTTTTTTTTCATTTTGCGAACCAGTCAACTTTTGTTAGAATATAGGATATACATTTAATTCTAGCCTTTACCTCTAACAAAATGGCCCTAAGTGGTCTAAGTGCATATATACTGTTAAAAGGCAGTTTTACCTTTTCTTCAGTCTTAGCGGAATTATAAATATTGCATTAGTAAACCAGTAAGACTGAATCTGTTCTAGCGTAACCATAATAAGCATCAGAATTATACTTAGTTTACTTGGTTCTAAATTATCCCTATAGGGCATAATGTCTTAGTATACTCATTTGACTGGACACTAGTCCATGTTGAAGCGGGCTTAAAAGAAATCAACAACCTGACGCTATTTGTGGTACTAAATCCCTCTTTGTCATAGTGGTACTACAGTATTAGGACTGCTGGTACGAAGTATGTTACAGCCGGTGGACAGCGTAAAATTAAGGCCTAATAGACACCTACGTACCCTTTTTTTTGCTAACAGTTTACAGGGCGTTCTTGTAGTGTAGTTTGTCGACTGAAATACGCAACTAGTATAATCTGATAAACTAAACTAGTCAGTCAATACCACCTAACCCTGGTGAACTGCAACCGTATGCACTTCGGTCAGGCTTCTGAAACTCGCCTACACCTACAGCAATACACCTACAGCAATAATTAACGCCCGAACGGAGACTTCTAAACCGCGTATGGCGCACGCAAAATGTTTTGATCTTTAGGTACTTAAATTTCTCTGTATATATATTTTTTTGCGATTTGCAGGTATGTTTAGAAATACCTATAAGATAGCACAAAATAGTTATTACTCTCTAGCACTGACTTTAACCAAGATCAAGGAAGTAAAACTTGTGTACGTACTACTAAAAGTTATTCCGGGAATCAGTGTTTCAATCAGGATTATCTACATTAATATTATAAGAAGGAAAGATTCGATTGCCTGTATGGTTGTTTTTTTTTGCGTTGAATAGTCTCCAAACCACTGAATCAATTTGAAAAACTCTTCCACTACTGCGAAGGCAAGCCCTCCCCGAGTAACGTTCCCGTATCTCCACAGGAATGGGACTACGCAGGGAAAACCATGCGGCAACCGCTAGTATTGTCTTCGACCAGTAGAGGTCGTTCAACTAGGTCTTTTTACAAGGATCCAAGTGTAATATTTTGCTTAACTCATACAGTCCACTGCCGTTGTATAGCTCTTTCAATTAAAAAAAAAACGGTCTTTATAATAGATATTGCTAGCTGTCTCACAAAGTCTTTTCACAAAACGTCGAAATTAGATAAGAAATCCTAAAATTGTCTACCCATGTACATTGCACGGTATCTCCCGGGATATTTTGAACACCTGATATGATATGATATGATATGGTACAATTGGTCAAAAAGGTCAACGTCTATTACAATTAGAAATTATATTATATTCCCCAATAATAGAGTCCATTCCTAAAATGGTCGCCAGGGATTTTTTAATGTGCGCGACACACTAAAAACACGACGCGACTATGTTTAGATAGAATGTACTGCGTATGGTGGCGCATTGGATATTGATAGTGTGACTCTGGTCATAGAAAACAACACAAATTGATTCTACTCAACACGCGTTGCGTCGCGTTTTAACAATGTGTTTCCGCCTTAAACTTCCGACGTGTATTTGACACGGATAACTCTTGAGGAAACCCACACTATAACACATTATAGATTGTTATGAAGCTAAAAAGTTCAACTAATCCTCAGGCATATCACATTTTTAAAACGTGATACATTATATCTATATCTATATAATTATAATTCCATAAATAATGCACTAGGAGTTCTTATCAATAAGGTACAACTAAAATAAGTTATAAATGACCACAATTCCTTGTCTGGAGGACTCGTGTCGCGGTTGCTCAAGGTCGTTAGCAATTATCCGAATCAAAGTCTTAATTTCACCTGTCGCTCGGCCCGATCCTCACCATTGCCTTCAGTATCGCCGCCACTGGTTAGATTCCGCCTTCTGGCAGTCACACCGCTCCGCCGCGCCGCACTGTATTCCGACACGACAGTTCACCTGTCTTTCTGCTTGGGCGTGAATCTTTCACTTTAGTCACCTGGAATTGTCATTTTAAACGCAGTTACTGCTCTTTCAAGCTAACAATTTCCCATCTATCATCTCATCTAAGGCGTTTATTACGTCCAAGGCGCTTATATCTCGCCTGCTTGGCGTCCCCAAAAAAAATCTCTATGCCTTACTATGCATACGGCTAGTTATGAAAAGGGTACAGTTTGTGCCGTAATCTTTCTTGAGCGATTCCGTGATTGGGAAAGCTCACTAAGCCGCTGGTATGGAATCTAAATAACACTATAGGCATAAACAAGGCTGGAGGTGTTAAGTAAATCGAAAAACGTCAATACTGTTTCACATACGCTCCATTTACTATTGGGCAACAAAATTTGTTATGCATTCCTGTGTGTGTAATCTAAACGCTCCACACATACCAATCCAAGTAAGCCTAATGTCAGCTAAAATCATTGAAAAAACTTCTATATTGTTATGATCGCCACCATAATAGCAGCACAACAATATGACTGCATAAAGCACAGATGATAATATGAATCATTCTCACTATACTCGCCTGGTTGAAATTGACAGCACACCTATACGGTTGCATACTAGCTGCACACTAACACGGCTCCATGTAGCATCGCTTCATGACTAAACAGATCAATCTCAACATACTTACATGATTGTGCACTGGCAGTCTACTTACATAGCTTATAGAAATCATTTGCCGCACCTACATGATTGCACTTCAACAGCACACCTACATGGCTATGAAACTAACTCTCAACATACCTACATGGTTGCGCTTTTACAGCTCACCTACATGACTGCAGACAGCACTCCTGCACGACTATGGAAATAACTCACATCATACCTGCATGGTTGCGCTTCTGCAGCGCACCTACATGGCTGCAGACAGCACACCTGCACGGCTATGAAAATAACTCACATCATACCTGCATGGTTGCGCTTCTACAGCACACCTACATGACTGTAGACAGCACACCTGCACGGCTATGGAAATAACTCACATCATACCTGCATGGTTGCGCTTCCGCAGCACACCTACATGACTGCAGACAGCACACCTGCACGGCTATGGCACTAACTCACATCATACCTGCATGGTTGCGCTTCTACGGCACACCTACATGGCTGTAAACAGCACACCTGCACGGCTATGGAAATAACTCACATCATACCTGCATGGTTGCGCTTCTACAGCACACCTACACGACTGTAGACAGCTCACCTGCACGGCTATGGAAATAACTCACATCATACCTGCATGGTTGCGCTTCTACAGCACACCTACATGACTGTAGACAGCACACCTGCACGGCTATGGAAATAACTCACATCATACCTGCATGGTTGCGCTTCTGCAGCACACCTACATGACTGCAGACAGCACACCTGCACGGCTATGGCACTAACTCACATCATACCTGCATGGTTGCGCTTCTACAGCACACCTACATGACTGTAGACAGCACACCTGCACGGCTATGGAAATAACTCACATCATACCTGCATGGTTGCGCTTCTACGGCACACCTACACGACTGTAGACAGCACACCTGCACGGATATGGAAATAACTCACAAAATATCTGCATGGTTGTGCTTCCACAGCGCACCCACATGGCTGCAAACAGCACACCTGCACGGCTAATGGAACTGAGTCTCAACATACCTGCATGGTTTCACCTTACAGCTCACCTGAATGGCTGCAAACAACACACCTTGCACGGCTATGGGACTAACACACATAATAAAATTGATCTATGTAACTGCAATAAGAACGGTGCGTACCTATCGTATTTGGTCACATTTATTTGTCCTATGTAAAAATAAATTTTACCATACCGGTAGAGGGTATTCACAAAATAAATCAAAATAACTAACTGTAATTATGTCCAAAATTTCTAATAGGACGTCTTATTATCTGAGGATCCACGAATTAAAATGAAGTCCTAGCCCTTGAGAAGTAGCTATGTAACTTAAATATGTACCTACTTTTGTTTCAAGGTAACTAATAGGTAGGTACATATGGGCATAATGGCGGGTATTACCACAATAAAAATATAGCTCTAAGCAACTACAATAAAACGATAAGGACCTTTTTGTCACATTTCTGTGTTCGATCTAAAACAAATGTATTCACCGTTCCGGTAGAGAATATTTCCTAAAACCCTTACCGGAGTTAAATAAAAACGTAGTTAAATGGACACCGCAGCCAATAGAGTTATGTAACCCCAGTTTGCAGCAATTCGTTAAAGTCAAATACCTTCTTGACTACAGTAGAAGTTGCTACGAATATAATACACGCTAATAGGAATAATCACGAACCATGATTAGAATTCGAATAAACTTATACTTACAGTTTTAACTTGTCACGGCTTGGCTCGCAGGTTATCCCACTTCTGACTTGATGAGAAATGATACTCCAATATCCTTTACATAGCTATTTATTCTTCTGTTCTTCGTATAATAATAGATACTACTCCTAGATTCCACTTAATGGTATTACGAAATAATAATCCTATGATTGTAGATTCTTTACATTTTTATTTTCACAATCTAACTAATACTTGCACAACTAAGTACTAACTATTAATTAATACAAATATTCTACTTTAACTAATTAGCACTTTACTGAACTCGATCAGGAAACAGAATGTGTTCTTTTTCCAGAATATTCACTTTTTATCGCCTCTCAACAAATCCCACCTCATACTGAATATTTTATGTCAAATCAACTACCCACTATTTTCGAATAATCAATAAATGTTTTATGTACAGGCTAATCATTCTACTATGAGGCGGTGTGGACATCACAAAAATAACTTATTACTACTTAAAACTGAATGGTTTTAGCAAAATCACAACACTAAGTTAACACAGAGAGATTCACTAAGTTTACCTTACAAGGTGAAGCTATAGAATAATATATATTATATATTAATCTACACTAATAATATAATAAATATATGTGTGCACCATAAAAAAAGAAAAAAAGAAACATAAAAGAAAAAACACAATAAGAAAAAGAAGTGGGTATGCCAAATAAAATCAAAAAGTTTTTCCAAAATCACAGCTATTTTAAATTTTTGAATTTAGAATTTAGTGTCTTTTCCAGCCAAAGATGTAGGTAGCTGGAAGAAGACGAAAGGGATAATTTTGTGCTTAGCTGTTAGCACCACCAATTAACGTCCTGGAGCGTCTCGGACGATACACCAGGATGGTTTCGCCAGAGGTAACCACCTATGCACACACACTAGACTGAGGCTACCGCAGAGTAGACCCAGAGATTTGCCCCACGTTGGGCGACAATTTGTAACCCAATGATGTTACTCACCAACTAGCGCGAGGTAGCTATGCAGAGAACTCTTTCCCAGGGCGCCTTGTTACAGAGTTTCTAGTGGGTGCGCAAGGGAGGCCAGGGCTCTGACGAAAACAGCCAATAGGGTGTACACACATATATTTACTAAGTACACAGAGATACACAGAGACACACAGAGAGCTTATTCACTGATAGACACAAATATCACAGGTACACAGAAGTAAAGTCAGGGCTTAGGTACTAATACTACTCAATAGACCTTTGCCGCGTGAGCAGGTAGAACGGGTAAGCAGCTAACTACACTTATAATTGGGTGACAATTACTGGCCTTGAGTAAGTTGAGAGCAGCACAGCACGAGCGTGCCACGTGGAGGCGGCTGGTTCCTCTCAAAACACCTCGCTCGTGCAGTCCACGTGTCTTTGGGTGTGGCTCTGCCAACCGTGGACGGCCGCTTTTCCCGTAGTAAAAAACCCTGTCATGAAAGAAACGACAAATCAAGATCTTGGCTGCGCGACAGACGACAATCGACCCGCTTTGCAAAAGAAGAAGTGACTCACCAGTTTTCTGGGTAAAATGTAGTAAGATGTAATGCAGCAACCCAATCACAGCCTGTTAGGTTATGCGAGGTAACAAATAATCGCGCTTGAGCGAAAAACTGATTCGCGGCACAGTCTCAGAGCAAAAGCCAAAGGACCTCCAACTCCCCCAAAGCAGGTCTCGGTCAAAGTCCCGTCTTTCACGAAAAAACTTAACAAAACCTGTTCCTTTAATGCAAAATCATCGGGCCGTGCCACAGACAAAACTTGTCACTTGTGTCAAAGCAAAACCACAGATCACAAAACCAGCGATGAATTGATTAAGGGCGGCTTTACACATTGTCAAGCCCGAGTACCAGATTGCTACACAAAAAATAAATGCTACACATATGGTCACGCCGTTATCGCAAAAGGGGTATGCAGAGGCATATTATATTATGCCGACTTCCACTTCGACTGCCTCTGTGGCGCGGTCGGTAGTGATACCGCCTGCGGCGCTGGATGTCGTGGGAATCGACCCACCGGAGACAAATATTTGTGTGACCCACAAATGTTTGTCTCAAGAATCTGGGTGTTCTATGTATAATATATATGTATTTTAAAGTATATAAGTATTATTATCCGTGGTCTCATACCCATAACACAAGCAGGTTATTCCTAGCTACTTTGGGAGCAGATAGCGCTGTGTGAAATGTCCTTGAATATTTATTTATTTTAATTAAAACACATACCACAGTTATTTCAATAAATCAACAGAAGTATGAAGTACCTACGTCTTAGAAGGTTTTGCTTCTCTATCAATCCACCTCGGTTGGTTTGGTGGAGCAAACATCTATGAGTTACGGGGAGGATATTTTGTCTGGTGAGCCGTATATATGTTGACCACCACTATCACACAATGTAACAGATTTGGTAATTAAAATTGTAAAGGTATGTACTTAATCACGTTATATAAACTTGCCTTTATTAAACTTGCTACCTTAACTCCTGTGTTTTTTTTAATTCATTGTACAAATAGAGCACGTTCTGATTATTATCAACTTTTTCCATTTCATTTCGCATCGAGCAGGCTAAGACGGGGGTCTAATCTATAGTTTCTTAATAATAGACGCCACTTCCCCGCGCCGCCGCGCCGTACCGCCCGCCGCCGCGTCGCCACGGTGCGGAAAATTAGACTTTTAGCGATTGACTGAATATTTTCCTGTAACAAGCACTGATCGATTTGTAATTGGAAATAAAGAAATGCAAAGTATTGTAACTATCAAGTACGGTAACAAAATGTGACAGTGTGTGGTATAAAACATAAATATTGTTAGTAAAACAATCATTTAAAAATAGTTGATTCGTGAGTTGATCGGTTTAGTTGGTCGGAGTGGAAGTGGCGGGGTCTCATACGTTACTTTCTTCTCAACTAGGTACTCCTCAGTCGTTCCTCTCGACTTATCTACTTTTGTTCTACAAGATTTTAGACTGTCGTTCATGTTCAGTAAGAGAGTATTTCAAATATCTATAGTGATGATGGGCATATTAGTTAATTTTTTTTTTTTTATACTACTTAGGTGGCAGACAAGCTTACGGCCCACCGGAAAGTTGGTAACCGTAGCCTATAGACGTTTGCAACACCAGAGGCGCTACACACGCGCTGCCGACCCGTGCACAGGTTGTGACGACCCACAGTTGAAATTTTTCAAGCCGCCCGTAAGGCCTTCAACTTGGCTTAACGACTGTCATTTTACTGACAACCGGGACCAACGGCTTATCGTGCCTTCCGAAGCACGGAAACGCTCGTAAATAAATGTCACAAAGTGGTCCACGTGGTGGTCACCCATCCATATCCGGCCATAGTAAATGTTGCTTACTGCAGTGATCGTTTACAGAACACTGAGTCCGCGGGGCCACGAGCGCTTCAAGATGTTCATATGCTTCTACTTTTCTATGTAATGATTCTTCTTCCTTACGATACTTCGTAAAGGGCTTTCCGATGGAGGCAAAACAAATATGTAGAGAAACATATGTAAATAGAAGTTTAAGTAACGTATGATTTAAACTTTTATTATGATTATGATACAGCGGAAATAAACACATTATGTTCACCTCGGAGTATCACGTAACCAACCTGTAAATACGATGATCCATAACATATCATTGGATACATCGGACAGTGTATCGATAACGTGATGTCGTACCGTATTGTGAGGCTCAGTCACATGTTTACACGTCCACTGCATTGTCCGACACCATTCGATACACAACTACTTTCAACTAATAGAGAGAGAATAACTTTATTTATACAACGATTTTTTTAAAACTTAATTACCCATAGAGGCACGTAGACACAAACAGTAGAGATAAGTAGGCATATTATCAGATTAAACACTTTTTTTACAATTGGGTGAAATTAATATCGTTGTGAGATCAAAATTTAGTCACATCATCTCATATCAAATCCATTAGGGTTAACTGCTCCCGCTTTGAAGTCCGACAGGAACTTTCTTTTGCGTACCCGTAGATTATGAAATGAACTACCTGCCACGGTTCTGCTAGGGCTCTTAAAAAGGGGCCTTAGAAGATGTAGCTCCTCTGGTGTTGTAAACGGCTAAAGCGGGGTTGTACGCTTGTCTGTCAAAGTTAAAGTCAAAGACGTCTGAAAAATGTTCTGAAAGCACTCTAAAAATTATAATCCCTAACCAAAATTAAAATCTGTTCACTATCACAATTTTGTAAGTTAAGAAATACAAAGTCTAACAACTTTCCAAGTTTTACTTAATATAGTAAAGTAATCCAATTAAAGACCAATTATACCGACTCACGTAGAGGTTATGCAAGGGTGAACTGGTGAAGGGCATCAGGTGAGGTGAACATCTCGCTCCTTGAGACGGAATTTTTACATCTAGATCAAATTATTAAGTTTTCTATCGCTTGACAGGCAAATGAAGATTAGAGACTAAATTAAGATCTAGCTTCAAATTTCTGTGGCTTTGAATATAGAAATGTATGTAAAAATAAATCTTTTCCGTCAAGACCCGGTTGCATTCAAAACACCAAGATTTAAGTTCGATGTCCAGATTATTTTATTGAATCATTATAATTACACGCTCGTGGCCCCGAAGACTCAGTGCTCTGTAAACGATCACTGTAGTAAGCAAAATTTACTATGGTCGGTCATGGATAGGAGGTTTCCGTGCTTCAGAAGGCACGTTAAGCTATTGGTCCTGGTTGCTAGTAAAATGGCAGGTGTTTAGCTAAGTCGAGACCTATAAGGGCGGCTTGAAAATTTTCAACAGCAGGCACTCACAACTCACCTATTACGTAGGACAAAATCTGAAACGGAAAATGTGGACATGTAATATGCCTCTGTCTACTCCTTTGGGGATGAAAGGCCTATGTATGTATGTATCATAATCACAGTCGATTAAACGTCTACTGCTGGGCACAGACCATTCCACTGTCAGAATAGCACCCCTGTCGAGTCTACTGTTGCCAGGTGATCAAGGCAAATAAAAATCATATAATACTCTCACTTTAAAATTTCGCCAATTTAAAACTAAAACTATCACATTACTTTCCTAAAAATAAATTGATATACATACTATAAACCGATCAAAATAAATTCAGGTACATTACGTAAATCAGTACCAAAGTGGCCCGGCCTTTGAAATGGGTTACAAAGAGAAACCTTTGTATAACATCCATTTGGTATTCGGCGAATGATGGGCACATGTGCGACGCGGGCCGTTGTCAGGCTCTCGTAAACAATACATACTAATATTATAAAGCTGAAGAGATTGTTTGTTTGTTTGAACGCTAGGATCTCAGGAACTACTGGTTGGATTTCAAAATTTCTTTTACAGTGTGATAGTCCATTTATTGAGGATGGCTATAGGCTATATAACATCACGCTAAGACGAATAGGAGCGGAGCAGCAATCAAGAATGTTTTGAACACGGGGAATATTTTTACCGTCTGAGAGCTTCCGAGGCGTACGCTGCGTAAATAGTTACAGTTAGGTAAAAATTGTGTATTACAAAATTGTTTCTCTTAAAATGTTCTACAAAAAAGTCCGCGACAGCATATGTCTATCTATTAAGGTTGCTCACAATAACCTAATTTATCTATCTCTTAAGGTTCGCTCACGATACAATGAAACTGAAGAGTTTGTTTGTGCTAGGATCCCAGAAACTACTGGTTGCATTTCAAAAATTATTTTACAGTTAAATATTCCATTTATTGAGGCTGGCTAATGGCGATATAACATCACGCTAAGACGAATAGGAGCGGAGCAGCCATGAATAATGTTTCGAGAACGGGGATTATTTCTTTCTTTTGAGAGCTCCCATTGCGGACGCTGCATAAATAGTTAAAGTTACGTAAAAATTGTGTATTACAAAATTGTTCCTCTTAAAAAGTTATAAAAATAAGTCCTTAACAGCATATGCCTATCTTTTAAGGTTCACTTACAATGAATAACCCTCTTATTAGTCACGGGACATCCTTCCTGAGGGCTTACCCGGGGCTCTCAACCATAGGCTGTTGGGCGTTACGTGAGGTTTTCTAGTCGGTAAGAGTCCGGCATAGCATCCTACGAGGATTTTCCCTCACGTTAAAAAAAAAAAAAAAACCCTCTTATTAAGTTACCTTTAACTGGTGACGTGCGGTCTCACAGGCCGAGCGGCGTAAGCGAAACATCATATCACCCCCTTCCCCGGATTTCCCATGTTTGAGCGCCTGAGTAGCTTCGAGTTTAGTGTAGGCAGTGCCCTAGAGGGGGATAGTTGCGTCGGACAGGCCCAAATCGGTAAGTTAGATCGATTGAAAATTCTCGGGCGGCCTCTCAGACCTTATGTCACCACTTACGTAACTTTTTTGGAATTACACTGTAGTGTTGTATTGCGTTTTTTTTAGATATTTCTTACTATGAATGACTCTGGACTTCCTAGAAAAAAGCGTAGAGAGGTTGTTGACAAAAATGTAGTGCCTACTCGAATTGTAGACTGGTTTAGCACAAGAAAACTCAAGTGGATCGGAAGCTGAAGACTTTTCCAAAAATTATGTCCCGGAGCATAGCGACCACAACTCGGAGACGGAAGAAAATGCTTCTGAAGACGAAGAACCTGTATATATGATATAATACACCAGGAAAATCAGCTTGCAGAGAGTGACAGTGACGAATGTACATCATGCGATAAACATGTGTGTTTGCAGTGTGCGAAGCAATTATGCCATATCTGTCAATAAAAATACTAAAGATTGACAGTTGTCATTTTTAAAACGTGACACTTGTGATAAGAGTTTCATTTTTTTTAAGTTGATTAGTGTTTGAACTTTGTTAAAAAACAAATATTTTATAATTTATGTTGATTTTTACTATTTTATAAGCAATCGTTGATTTCGATTCTAGTTTTTCAATTACAGAGATCCAAAACTTTGTAACTACCCAGTTTCTAATTAAAATTATATTTAGACTACATGACGTTGTTTTAATTTTTACTTTAATATTTAATTTAACACAAAATAAACATCAGGATAACCTACCATATTTTAATATAATGTATTATAGACCAATTATGGCAGCGGCCTGTGAGGCCGCTCGTCACCAGTTATGTTATAAAAAAACCATGTCACCAGTTAAAGGTTAAAGTATGAGCGACGCGACGGGAGTAAACTTGGTCTGCAGTGGCAGCCAGTCAACTGAACGATAAAAACCGGTCAAGCGCGAGTCGGACTCGCACACGATGAGTTCCATACCGAAAAATGAATGGGTGGAAGTAAAAGCGACGGGAAACATTATATCACTTTAACACCTCTTTCCTTCTCACTCTCATGTGACGCAAACGAAGTTGCGCGGGTCAGCTAGTATATTATATAGCTGGAAATATGGTGCTGATGGCGCAAGGCGATGGGACCGATGTTTTATGTAAGTATAGAAAACACAGATAGAACCTTTAGTCTTAGGCCACCTCTAAGATTTTGTTAAAACATGGACCAAGTGTAAGGCCATTAGCAATATAGGTAGGGTCCCGTAGTTGCTAATTTGCAAGAATTATTTATTTTAACCAAACCCTAAATAGCCTAACTATAACCCTAAATAGTTACTTGTTATGCAAGTGAATAGAGATTTTTTGTAGATTACTTGTAATATTAGTGACGAACTGTTTATAGCTTTAAAGTATTGGCCACGTCATTGAATATTATGCAATTTTTTAAATATATCAACCTGATCCATGAAGATTTTATTAACCCGTTTTGTCAGCTTTACTAATATGTACCAATATTTATACTATGCCAAATTCTAGTCTAGTCTAAAAGTTAGTATCAGACATAGATTATCAGTGCAGACAGACAAAGTGATGACAATAACATTATGAGACCCTAAAAACAATAAAAATGCCATTTAACTTTGTAAGTGCAAAACGAGGCAATCAACACTCAGTCGCAATATCCGGCTGCACAGTAAATTAGTGTATCGTAGCACTAACTAACATTGCCCGTGAGGTGTGTCCAATCTGTCGTGTGGACGGAGTCTGTCGGGAGTGTGCGGCGAGATGGAAAACGATTGTCGGCCATGACACGTTGGGTGATCGGATTTAACTAGCACTAGTTATAATATTGGGAGATATAAATGCTTGATACCCTTAATTAGTAGTCTGGTGCGTGGTATCACCGCGAGTAGGTGCAAATTTATATACTACTTACTTAGTTACTTTTTTTTTATATACTTTTTTAAAAATATACTTAATAAATATGAACTCTACATGTCAGGTCAGTTTTGCAAAATGATGTTTAACACTTTAGTTGAAATTTCATAAGTGTTCTTTATTACTTGGGTGTTTTTATGGGTAATTCCACTATGCCATATAGTATACCATTCCACCACAGTGGGCAAAACCGCAACGTTAAAAATTTTCATGTCCACTTTTCCCCACTAATTCACTAGGGTCACCAAAACAAATGCTACACCAAAATATAAGAACTAATATGAAGATCTATAAAACAAAAGACTATCGGCAAGTTGACAAGGTGACAAGAGCGAACACACCAATCACAATAAGCGAGTTTGACTGTATCCATTAGATACCCTACCTATATTAGCTATTTCTCATGGGACACATTCTTGTAAATTTATCGGTAATACGTGTATACAAAATACCTGAATTTCAGATAAAAACATACTTATTATCAATGATATAAAAACTATAGATACGTTATAGACACTTGAAAATGGCAACATGTAAAGTAGGTAATTGCCTGAAAATCTGTGACGCGGCTGTAGGGTTAGCGAAAGTTCTATTAGCACTGTTTTAAATTCTGTTAGTAAAGAAAACTCGAAAAAAACATGCCTTCATGTATCTTCAGATGATACAAAGCTACACAGCAACGTCAGCAACTGTTCAATATAAAAACGTGTCATTTCATGTGTAAGTACAATAGAAATAATAATATTATTTAATTTTCTCGGATCGATAAAATGGCGGCAAGTATAATGAATGCATAAGAAAAATGTACTCTATAGTCTGTGGTTAGGCGCCCGCGACCCGTAAGGGGATGTCGGGGAGATTTTGTACATACTAATGTTTTATTTTGCTATTTGATTTTTTTTTTATTTAGGTAATTATTTTTCTTTAAAAAATAATGAAACATAATAATAATATATTAAGATTATTAAAATGATTTAAATTACAAATATTTGGATTACTTAAGTACTAGGCTGTACTAAATTGACTGCCTCTGTGGCGCAGTCAGTAGTGATACCGCCTGCGGCGCTGGAGGTCGTGAGTTCGATTCCCACCGGAGACAAATATTTGTGTGACCCATAAACGTTTATCTCAAGAGTCTGGGTGTTTCTATGTATTATATGTATGTATTTAAAAGTATATAAGTATTAATATCCGTAGTCTGATACCCATAACACAAGCAGGTTATTCCTAGCTTACTTTGGGATCTGATAGCGTTGTGTGAAATGTCCGTCAATATTTATTTATTTATTTAAATTATTACTTATTAAATAAATGTTTCTGTATGATATTGTTAAGTATATTTTTATTTTATGGCTTAAATTACTTACGTTAAATTTTAATAATCCGATAAACTACATTAACATTTTATAAATTTAAATATTACGTACTTTACCCGTAAATACATTAAACATTATTATGTTTGAGTAAAAGAAATTCAAGTTTCCCTTTTTACCCACATTCCTCTGATATTGACTTCATGCATGCCACCACAGATAATTTATAGAATTGTTTTTTCAAATTTATAAAAGTTTAGCTGTTTTTGAAAGCCGCAATGTTCGTGTATAACGTGTCTATATATGATACGTCTTTGCTTATTAATATGTAATTTCTTCAGAATCCATAGATATTTACACACTTTCTTTGCAGTAGTCATATAGAATAACGCTTTGTATTTAATCTTAAGCTAAGTTCGGAATACTTTAACGAAAACATAATGTTTAATTCTTGCTAAAAAGGTAGCTAATAATTATTTAGTTTTTTACTGACATTTTCTAAACACTTAAATCTATTCGATGCATTTACTAAATTAATACTTGAACTTTCATATTACATGAGTAATAATACAACATTCTTAATACATCGTCAAACACTTCCAAATAGTTTTCCCACAATTTTCCCCAATTTAACCGTTCAAGACGTAGCTTTGTGTGAATAATTCCACCCTTTACCTCGGTGGAATTACTCCCAGTTGTGCATTTCATTAAAGAAAGAATATTGTTTGTACTCGTATTTTAACGGTATTTCAGAGTACTTATTTTCCTACACGCACGCAAGGAAGCAATAAACATCATTTCTAAATGAGATAGTCGTCGATGTGGGACTCTCTCGAGAGAACAGTAGTTCCCTTTTTATCCCGGAAACCTAAATATATATAACTCAAAGGTGACTGACTGACTGACATAGTGATCTATCAACGCACAGCCCAAACCATTGGACGGATCGGGCTGAAATTTGGCATGCAGGTAGATGTTATGACGTAGGCATCCGCTAAGAAAGGATTTTGATAAATTCTAGCCCCAAGGAGATAAAATACGGGAAGCGGAAACGGGAACAAATTTTACGCGGGCGAAGCTGCGGGCATTCGCTAGTACATCATATTCCCACAAGAAAACACATGCCGGGGATAACCAAATTTCACGCGGTCTTAAGGTCAAAGCCCACTTTAACGACTCCGCTCCCACCCGGCAAAAATAATATAATTCAAATATAGGCTTTAAACATTGCTCTCTAGATGTATTTTACATTGCCATCATCAATTAGCAGACAGCTCACTTTCAGCGAGCTTACCGCCGTCAGACTGCTCGGGAGTGGACGCCTCGCTGGGCGTGCGTTGTAGACGAGCGGTCGGCGCGGTGCCCGCGCGCTTACTGCTAGCAGCCGCCGCACCGGCACCGATCGCGAACTGTGTCTATTGCGAAAGGCGAGAGCGGTCGGCGGGTGGACAGCTGGCCGTCTGCTAGCTGTCGCCGTGTGGACTGTTGGGTGCGTGCTAGCTGTCGCCGCGTAGACTGCGAGCAGTAGTCTTCTTTTAGGGCAGTGTTGGGTGGGAGCGGTGTTGGAGCGGGGTCGTTAAAGTGGGCTTTGACCTTTAGTTGCATGCGCCCCTTAGTGTATTAGTAAAATAAATAAAATAAACGTAGTAAGGTACAAAGCATTGGTATCAGACTTGCTGAGCAGCTCAATAGATAGCCGTGTGCCTATGGCGCTTACAATTTTATCATAGTGAAGAATTTCAACTTGTTTTCACCAGAGCTACAGAACCGTACGTTCTGTAGCTCAGTTGTTATCTTATTTTTCTTTAATAATAAACATGGTATGATATTACTTAAATGAAATAAGGCTCTCTCCGCCAAGCCACCCAATAATGGTGTTCTTAATTGACTCGAAATGAAATTTCCATACCTAACTCATTTACAAAAAGCACTCAATATTAATGGAATCTTCTGGAATTAATTAAGAGAGCATTATTATCCAGGATGAAATATAATTATTGTTTTATGTATTGCAATCTCATTCAACTTAATTATTTTCAGTGTAAAACCAAGCTAAGTCTGTAGGCGGAAAGCGATTACTGTTTCTCGTAGCGAACCATATTGGTATTACTTTTCAGTGGTTTCAGATTTATGAATACTACATTTGAACATCTGAAGGATATAATAACTAAACAGTTGCTTTTACAAAATAATAAAACAACTTGCTGAAAATTATTAAATATTATGGAAAATTCCTAAACAACGTCACCTAGACCAAATGGGATCTATATAACTGATAAACATACTTGAACTTATATATTTCTAAATACATAGACACATATTATATTATTATACATAGAATACACTCAAACTCCGAATCAAACTTTTGTGGGTCACACACATATTTGGACAGATCGAACCCAGGATCTCAGCGCGCCAATCGGTTAAACTACCGATTGCGCCACCGCGACTGTCAAAGTTGAGAAATAGATCGATCGCATACAAAATACAATCTGTTAAGCAGTGCCAGCACAGAGATTTTAAAGTGATTTTTTTATACCACTAAGGTGGCAAACAAGTATACGGCCCACCAGAAGGACTGGTGGTCACCGCAGCCTATGAACGTTTGCAACACCAGAGGCGCCACACTCGCGTTGCCGATTTTTATATTTGCAACCCTTAGTGTATATTTCTTTTCAATAAGCTTATATAAAAAGTGTTACACGGGTGAAACCGCCGGCGCCATCTAGTTTGCAATAAGACTAAGCAATATATTGAATTAATTACTAATATTTAAATCAAGTTTCAAAACTATATCACTACTCTATAATAACTATTTAACTCATAATAATAGTTTCCATTATAAACAATTACTCTACAGCTACAGTATCATAGACAGGTGCGAAGTCCGTGTTCCGCGCTTTTTTTTTTTAACGTGAGGGAAAATCCTCGTAGAATGCTATGCCGGACTCTTACCGACTAAAAAAAACCTCAAGTAACGCCCAACAGCCTATGGTTGAGAGCCCCGAGTAAGCCCTCAGGAAGGATGTCCCGTGTTCCGCGCTTAGTGAGACCTCGCCTACAACGAGGTGTAAGACACAATTACCGAGCACCGCCCGGCGTACTTACTGTTTCAACACCGTACCTACTACACCTATGTATAAGTTTTTCTTAGTCATATGTATCGTAGTTAGTTTCATGTATGCGACTCCAGTTATGCCTGGAAAAGGGATTATATGAAACAAGAATACAGAATACATCGTAAATTCGGTCGAGTTTTGGGATTTGACCCGCGCTCTTTTTAAACCGGCATAATACGAGTTGAAAATAATACTGCGATTTAAAAACCCATTTTCTGAATGCTCTTTAAACGGTTGAAATTGATAAAACTGACCGTATTTTCATGTAAAAATACTTAGGGATTTACAACTCCGTTGGAAGCACTTAGCACGTCAAACAGTACGATAGAGTCGTTTGCTAACTGCTGCACAAATGTTTGTGCTACACCTACAGTGTTCCGCTCTTTGTTAGCAGGTCGTTGTTGGATGAGAGGCATAACAACCCTGGGGCATGGGAAGTAGAATAGTTACCTATTTGCTTATTTTTTAACGATACTGAGTCAGAACCTATTTGTATGCTATTTTTCGGATTGACTGTAGATACTGCTATGTTTGTTGAGAAAAAACCGGAAAAGTGCGAGTCGGGCTCGCTCACGAGTTCTTACCCTTTGGGAACGGAACCTTAAAAATTACCTTTAAAGTATTGGCACTGAAGATAGTGTGTTTGTCTTTGAGGCGTATTTAGTAATAACTTTATTGATGGACAAAGAACAGTATGATAGTAACATTGCATTAACTGGTTTCAGCTACTTAACATAGCACTCAAAGTTAGGAGTACGTGTTCATATTCACACGTCTACCGCCCAAGTTGAACAAGATAGTTCAACTCCATCATTTAGATGGTATTGCTTGTTAAACTCTCGAATTGTTCAACTACCTACTCATATCTGTTTAGAAATGTATTTGATATTATATATCGTTAACTATTTAATGACTATACTTCACTAACTGATGACGGCCTCGTCGTCCGTGCAATTCTGTTGACATTACCGCATTCCATGAGGGCATATTGCAGGTATAAAAAGTAAGAAGCCTATATTTAATCTGTTCCTGTACCAAATTTCATCCAGATCTATCGATTAGCAGCGTGATTGTGTAACAAACATCCAAATATTAAACATCTTCAAACATTTTCACATTTGGAAACTTCAACATTAAAGGTTTGAAATTAATAATAACGATTGACATTACAAGTACAATAACATTACAAGCAGGCAAAGTCTATTGTATTTTCAGTATGATATTACAACAAAGCAATTGTACAATTTCTTTTATTCAACGACTACTCCAAGAATGATTATATAATAATATTAGATAAAATAATATTAATTTAAAACAGTATTTCGATGAAAAGCCGCAATCTCGCCACTTGAGCGTTCATTACAAGTTGGAACGATTCCGTGACTCGAATACATTTGTGTGGTCCCTGTTGTCACCCAGTGGAACTCTACACCCACCTGCCTGATAACTGTCACGATGATAAAACATGAATAATGACTTTATATTTTATTTATTTATTATACACTTTATTGTACACCATGTAAATATAAACAGAGCACATAGATTCCTTACAAGAGCAGGTACAATGGGCGGCCTTATCACTAAAAGCGATTTCTACCAGGCAACCTATTTTCATTATTTTTCGTTAAGTAAAACGAAGGCATAGATTTTATCAAAACTCGGCCCGAATTTTCCAGAAGACGCTTGGTTCAAGTCCTGCTCAAGACCGTTAATTTTTCTCATTTAATGTATACCTCATCAATGTCTAGTCAAAATCCTCTGACTTAGAAAACTATACTCTTTTATGATTAAGCAAACAGGGCAGTTTCTCACGCTGCTTGATGAGTGTGATGAAGAAATACCTCTCCTTTCCTGCACATTATGTGACGTAAACATAGTTGCGGAGTCAGCTAGTTATATTGTAACGTTGCACGCAGGACTTCCCAGAAGCGTGTCAATATAAATAAATAGTTGAGATGATTCTTTTACATTACGACCTAGTTTTCTTCTTTAGTTTTAGGTACCTTTTTACAACCATTTAAAACTGTAAATAGATCCGTCAGTGCACTTAAGTACAGCACAGTGTGCAACATACCAACATGCACCAGCTGGGTGTGTTCTCAGCAAAACTCTACTATTTCTGAGTCTTTACACATTATGTGACATTTAATGGCGCCGGAAAGCCCGCAATCTATAGTTTAAATGGCTTTAAGTTGTTCAAGAAAAATATAATATTTGCTATATAATCTGCTTTCGAAGCGTGTGTCTTGCAAACTCAATTTTAAACCTGTTACTGCTAAAAATTTAAGCTGAAATTTGGATGACAACGCACAGTTATAAATTTAATATGAGGCATCTGCAATTTATGACGTCGCAAAATAGCAGATCACGTCATATTAACTCGAAAAAGTTCATTCATAGAAAAGTTTTTTATTTTTATGAATATCAGGGTAATAAAAGGCAGAACGTGAGGAACTCCACAAGTTACGAGGAGGAAATGTGAAAATGAAATTGCAGATAGGAAACGGAAGAGTCAATAACCTGTTTTCCCGCCTCTCGTAGCTCCAAGGTATTGTTGTCACGACAATAGTAGGTCCTCCATATTAGTACGCCCTGTTTTTTTTTTTGTTTAACGTGAGGGAAAATCCTCATAGGATGTTATGCCGGACTCTTACCGACTAAAAAACCTCACGCCACGCCTAACAGCCTATGGTTGAGAGCCCCGGGTAAGCCCTCAGGAAGGATGTCCCGTGACTCCCAACAGACCTACGGCCGCCAATGCGGCCTCGCCCAAGGGGTGGTTCGGGTGCAATCCCGCGTCTATGGGGGGTTTTGGGTGTGACCCCGCTTCTAAGGGGGGGGGGGGCGTGCGTGAGTTGCTCACGTCACGCTGCCGTCATGGGCCTGCTTCTGTAAGGACGGTGAGCGGCCCTCTCACCGTCCTCAGACCCCCGGTCATGGAGGCCGATAGTCCTCGGCGAAGACACGTCGGCGGCGCCCAAGGCGCCGACTGCGGAACTCGGGTGGGAGAGTTCTCTCCCGCACCCGGCCCGCCGCCTCCTTCACGAGCATGACCTGCTCGCAGAAAGAGGCGGCGCAGTCCCACTTACTCCCGCTGGAGAGCATGGCTCGCACCATGGCCTCAAGCGAGA
Source organism: Miltochrista miniata (assembly GCA_933228765.1). Lineage (NCBI taxonomy): Eukaryota > Metazoa > Arthropoda > Insecta > Lepidoptera > Erebidae > Miltochrista > Miltochrista miniata. Next base: position 1,204,766 of record OW121764.1, read on the forward strand.
GAGTGTCCACGCCCTGACCCACTACGAGGACCTGGCGCTGTTGTGCCCACGCCGTGCACTCCACCAGCGTGTGGAGCGCCGTGTCGTCGCTGCGGTCCTCGCAGTGCTGACACTCGGCCGTGGTTTCCCGGTGTTTTCGCCACAGATACCTACCGAAGCTACCGTGCCCGGCAAGCATCTGTGTCAACCGGTAGGAGAGAGCACCGTGTCTTCTCTCCAGCCACTCGTCCATGACCGGTCTGACGGCCGCGATTGTGGCGAATCCCCCCTTTGGTTGCTCAAGTCGCACCTTCCATGTCTCCACGGTTTCCTGGTGGAGCAGGGTCCGCTGGGCCTCGATTTCTCGAGACGCAGGCCTTTGGCCCCGCTCCAGCGCCTCCTTGCGCCATCTGAACAGTGACGCAAGGGCTCTCGCTTCCAGGTCCCATGGAGGGGTCCCGGCTAGGAGACATGCCGCCTCACCGGAGATCGTACGGTATCCTCTTATCACCCTGACGGCCATCATTCTTTGCGGGCTCAGCAGTCTAGCCTCATTGATGGCCGTCAGGGTCTCCGCCCATACGGGAGCCCCGTACAGGGCCATGCTTCGCACGATCCCCAGGTACAGCCTCCTGTAGGGAGCGTTGGGTCCCCTGATGTTGGGCATCAACCGCGCGAGTGCGGCCGATGCTCCCCTTAGTTTTGGGACCAAACTTCGGAAGTGGTGTCCGAAGTTCCACCGGCCATCGAGTACGAGCCCCAGATACTTCATCGAGGGCTCGATGCCGATGCTGACGCCCCCCACCTGTAGGCTGGATCCCGCAGGTGGCCCCATCCGAGGTCCGTGGAAGCACAGAGCCTCGGATTTGTGAAGGGTGACCTCGAGACCCAGCCGCCGAATCCGACCCACGACCTGAGCAACCCCTGCCGTGGCCTTAAGTGCTGCGGCACGGTGCGTTGCTCCCCGCGCCGTAACGAGGGTGTCGTCGGCGTAACACGTTACGCCGACCCCTCTGAGCAACGGACCACGCAGCACCCAGTCGTAACCGATGTTCCACAGGAGCGGCCCTAAAACCGATCCCTGTGGAACACCGCACGACACATCTCGCCGACCCGGCCCTAGCCAGCTCGGGTAAGTTATGGCTCTCTCGGAGAGATAAGCCCCGACAATTCGACGAAGGTAGGGAGGCACTCCATGATAGATAAGCGCCTCCCTGACGCAGCTCCAGGGCAAGGTGTTGAATGCGTTGGCGATGTCGAGAGACACCGCCACCACCACCTCACCCTGTGAAACTGCTTCCTCCGTCAGGCCTCTAATGCGCATGATCGCGTCCACGGTGGAGCGTCCCTGACGGAAGCCAAACTGGCTATCCGCCAGATCAGGCCCCACGCGTGTGAGGTGCCCGACGAGGCGTTGTGCAATAATGCGCTCAAAGAGCTTGCACACCTCGTCGAGCAACACGATCGGCCGGTACCCTGATGGGGAATTTGCCGGCCGCCCCGCCTTTCGAATCAAGACCAGTTTCCCGGTCTTCCAGACCTTGGGAAACTGGCCTTTCTCGAGGCATGCGCTAAAGAGCCCAATTAGTCGAGACCCAAGCTCTTCGAGAGCCAGGACCCACGCTCGGCCTGGGATGCCGTCGGGTCCAGGGGCGGTGTTTCTGCCGGATTTAAGCCGCAGTACAGCCGCCCCTAACTCACCCTCGGTGACTACGGGCACGTCGTTCTCGCTGCCTTCCGCGTTGGGCGCCTGAGACGGAGCCATGCGCGGAGAAATGTGTTCCTCCGCTCTCGACGGGAACAAGGAGTCCAGGACCTCCTCCAGCCGCTCCGGCTGGAGACTCTGAGTCAGTGGGGGCGCCTTAGGGCGTAATTTGCCCCTTACCATAAGGTACGGGCGCCCCCACGGGTTCCGCTCCAGAGTCTCCATCAGCTCATCGCGGCCCAGCTTTTTGGACCGCTTGATGGCCGTCTGGAGGGCCCTCTTGGCCTCCTTGTACCCATCGTAGAGCTCCGTCTCTCGGGCAGCCGCATCGTCTGGGCGGCGACGCCTCCGGCGGAACCTGGTGTACCGGCGGCGCGCGGTAACGCACTCCGCGCGCAACTGCGCGATTTCCGGCGTCCACCAGTAGACCTGTTTCCTCGCCGGCCTGGGCCTAGCCCTGGGCATCGCCGCATCGCAGATGTGCGACATGGCTCTCCCGAACCACTCCACCTCGGTATCAACATCGGCAGGCCTGTCCGCTGACGGAATCCAGGCCTGCACGATGGCCGCCTCCAGGAGAGCCTCCCGATCAAGGCGATGAAGTGCCCAACGCGGTTCCGGGGGATTCGCAATTGCTGGCGGCAGGTTTGGTGGAGGGGAGACGTCGAACCGAATATATCGGTGATCTGACAACGTCTCCTCCTCCTCCACCACGCGCCATCCCTGGACACGGCGGGCGAGCTCAGGGGTCGCAAACGAAACGTCTATGACCGAGCTGAGCCCCCGCCGCGTCCAGGTTGCGACATTCCCCCGGTTCAGGATGACTAGGCCACGTGTTGTGACCCAGTCCTCCAGTTTCCTCCCCCTGTCTCTGGTTTCCCGGGAGCCCCAAGCCTGCGACCAGGCATTGAAGTCTCCCAGGACCAGGACAGACTCGATCTGATGCTGGTCGAGGCTCGGCGAGATGTAGACGGCCACGACAGCCACACCCTCGTATTCCGCCGCGACACAACCCGGACCCCTAGCGATGACCGCCAGGCGCGAGTCGTCCGCGCCGGTCCCCCCAAAGATTGTCGCCAGGCCGCCCCGATCCACCGGGCTTCCCGGGTGAACCCAGTACGGCTCGGCGACAACTGCGATGTTAATGGACCACTGCCTGATGCTCTGGTACAGAAGGTCCTGAGCACCAGTGCAGTGGTTCAGGTTCACCTGCAGGATGCGGATATGGGTGTCCATTAATGGACGTCCATCTCCGCACCCTGCCGCCAACGAGCACCCACACCCTCACCCCCCCGTGCGGACGGACGGGGCTTCGGCCTTGAGGCAGCGCAGGATTTACTGCCCGCCCGGTGGTCAGCCTCCTTGCCCTCCGCCACGCATTTGAAACATCGTGGCGGAGCGTCACAGGCAAGGGCCGTGTGACCGGGCTGACTACAGCGGAAGCACCGATCACCCACGGTGACTTCCGCCGCACACTGCACTCCTACATGCCCCACGACCAGGCACCTATAGCACCTGTCTTCGCGGGGCTGCAGGAGATGCACCTGCGCCCTCAGGAAGCCCCCAATAAGGAGGCTCCGTCCGTCCGCCACTTTCTGGGCCGCCGCGACGGGGCAGCTCACGACTGCCGATCCGTGACCGGTGGGGCCAAAGCGGATTTCGCCTGACCTCACCTGATCACGGGGACAGCCGCTCGCCTCCACGACGGCGGAGATAAGCTCGTCCGTCGTGGCCGCGTCATCCAGACCCGAAATGCGCAGCGCGGCGCATTTGTTGGGTCTGGACACGCGGACATCGCCCGTATTCAGCGACTCCCGCAGCTTCGCCGCTAAGGCATCCGCTTTGGGGCCGCTGGTGGCGCCGGAGACCTCGAGGAGGCGCGCTCCGGTGCGCGTCACCTTGCACCGGAGCCCTCCCTCAATCTCGAGGGCCTTGAGGTCTACTGAGGCTTTCGCCTGCCTCAGTACCTCGGCGTACCCCACGCCCTTCGCCTTGCCCTCTGCCGTCACCGTAATGACGACGGCAGTGGAGCGAGGAGCGCGGAGCCTCTTCGGCGCCTTCGCCGCGGCGGCCTTTGCCGCTTTAGCGGCAACTTTTGCCGCCTTCTTGGCAGCCTTCGCCGCCTTTTTGGCGGCCTTAGCCACCTTCTTCTTCGCTCCTACTACCTCCCAGACCCCCTCTTTTGAGGTAGTCTGAGGTGCAGCAGGAGCGCTGGCTGTTGGGGGAGCGGGGTTGCCACTTCCCCCAGGGGCCGTCTTCTTGGGGGCGGAGGCCCTCGGCTTGGGACCAGGAGTCCCACTGGATGCAGCCGTCGTTGCAAATGACGCACCGACGGGAGCCGCCAGCGGCGGGCGGTATGCCCGGTCCTCAAGGACGCCAAGGCGTCGCTCGATGGCCTCCAGCAGCTGGACCATCGAAGGTGTTGTCTTGGGTGGCGCACGAGGAGCGGGGGTTTTCACACCCCGAGCATCCCCGGCGGCCCCCTGGACCAGCTGCGTAAGCTTGCCGATCTCCTCCCGCATCAGCTGTTGCTGGTTGCGGGAATCGGCAAGCTCCTTCTCCAGGCTTGCAACCCGAGCCCGGAGTTTCCCCTCCTCGCTGGAGACGCTCCTTTCCAGGAGCTCCTCCAGCGCGTTGGCGGCGCCTGTGACCGCATCCGCCACGACCCTCTTCTTTCCCGCTACATTCTTGGCGCCTTTTACGGCGCCAGAAATGCGGGAAAGAGCCGCCAAAATGTTCACCGCCGCCGGCACCTCCGTGACCTTCCCACTTGGCAGTGGGGTCACAATCGCCGTCGGCTCTGCTGCTGCTCTGCTACCCTTCGCTCTGCAGAGGTCGGCTTTCCGACCTCTACCCGCAGTTGTAGCCGCGACCTTTCTAGGAAGGTCCTCCTCGCTGCTTGAAGATTCTGACCCAGGCCGACGGAACAGGCCTTTGCCTGGTCCGCTTGACCTAGGTCTCTTCCGTCCAGCTTCTTCGGCATGGAGACCGAGGGTATCCTCGGTCTCGGTACCCATATCAAGTGCCGACTCCATCTCGGAGCCGGCACGGGTTGACGCGACCTCCGCGTCACTGGGGGTGGTTTTGAGGCACACCCCTGGGCCTGAACTATGGTGACCCCTCCCATATACCACCTGGGATGAACCCTGGCGGGGGTCGACATGACGGATTATGCCAAGCGATTCCCCGGACACTGTCCGGGTGCGCTCCTGGGTAGTTACGTCTGTAGTAATTTGCTCCATAGTACTAAGTTTTTGCGTTTTGCGTCCGCCGACGTAAAGTTTGGGAATGAGGAGGTGGGAGTGGATGTGAGGATGGGAAGGGTGGAAAGGTGGGAGTGACGCCCTAGACACTGAGTTCCCCCCAGCGATACATCAAATTGCCGGGCGTCAGAGCGTGAGATTTAGGGTAATTTTTTATAGAGGTTTTCTTCCTCGCAACTCCAAAGAGCCACCGTGCCCGTCTGTTGCCAGACGGGGTTACGGCTCGGCCGAACGATGGTCCCTATGGAACCGTGTACTTCACCACTGATCGCTCAGTGGCGAAGTACTTGTCGCCCTGAGAGTTCTCCACTAAGTACGCTCTGCATAACAGAGCGCATGCGGAGAACTCCAAACCGGCCATAAAGGCCCCCCCTCCTTGGTGGACTATTGGCCGTGGGCGACGACGTGCGCCTCAGGCGAAGTCCACATCGTCGTCCACGTTACCAGGATGCACCACGTGGAGGTTGTCCTACCCAGCACCCCTTAGTACGCCCTGTTTATTTGTCCTATGAAGATGAGTACCAGTGTCTTACAAATTTTTATTAGGATATAAGAAAACATTTTCAAAATATAACTGTATGGTTAACTTTAGCAAATAAAAACTTTAAATTACCATTAATTAAAAGTTCATTCCCAAATTACATTGCCATTTATCTAAAGCTCATGAAAACTGAATTTAAGTAGCTCTAACTATAATTAGCCGAAACTAAGTTAGGTACTTGTAGAAAATTAAACTAGTGCCACCTGCAAAGCAATGTTCGGGCACTTTGTGTATGAAAATCACATTTAGATTTTCTAATTTCTTTTTTCGTATTATAACACGCGTGTTCTCGTGAACCCTTCAAACTATTCTTTTGAAACCGTTTACTTAATACTATATTTATTCTTCTTTGTTGAAATGAAATTATTCGAATTGTTTGTGGTATTTTATTTGTTTGCTTATTTTCACCGAGTACCTTATGTATTCATTGTTAACTTTTAAACCATTTAACCTTTGTTGGTAATAATAAGGTGTAGGTATATCTAGGCAAACGTAGGTTGGGGCGTCCACCCGCCAGATGTACTGACAACCTAGTGAAGGTCGCAGGCTGGATATGATGCGAAAGACCGTGTCGTGCTATGAACTGGGAGAGGTCTACGTCCAGCAGTGGAGTGCTATAGGCTGAGTTGATTGATGTCTACTTTACTTATGTTGTTTATACTACTACGGTGGCAGACAAGCTTACGACCCACCTGATGGAAAGTGATTATCGTAACCTATTCATTAGTCATCGTGATTGAATAATTTATGAAGCGGTAGATATTTAGAATTACATTACAAAGATTTTATTGATGATGTACCTTTCTCATAATATGTGTATACCTACGTTTACGAACGTCAATGTACTAACTACAGAATACGTTTTTGAACTCTAATACAGCTAATTTGCGTAAGCTCCCAATATGTCTGCCACCTAAGAAGCTGACTTTACACTTTAGCTACTAATTATTCAATTCAAGACAATCTCGTGTTTCAGCTCCCACGGCACACCGCCAATTAATTTCCACAAATCCGCTTAATAAGTGTACGTATAACATATTACACGCCATAAACTAAGGAGCGAGCAGGAGTGTGAGGAATGTGCCTCATAACAGCTTAATGAGACGAGTAATTCCACAGATTCCATAGATTAACTATGAACTTATGTTTTTATGTAAAGGAGCTTTTGACTTTGAAGTCAGAGTTTTTGTGAGTTGAAGAGCTATAGCCCTGTTAATTCAGGGTTCTGTACACAAAGGGTAAAAACGGGAGCCTATTACTAAGACTACGCTGTCTGTTTGTCGCGAGGCTTTATCTTAAGATCCATTATAACTAGAGACTTGTAATTTTCACAGATGATGTATACATACATGAATTTTGCCCTTATACCAATTAATATTAAAATCAGAAAAACATTGTATTTAAGGCCATTCTTAAAATACAATGTTTTCCTCTCACTCGTGCTGTCAACCCTGTTAGGCGCTTCTGAGACCCTGCTTAAAGAGCCCATACTATGGGTGTTTGGGGACACCGAATGAGATCATTACATCATCTAAGCGCGCTTAGAAGATGACCTCAATCTAATATCTATTCCGTAACGCTCCTTAAATTTACAACTTCGGGGTTCTAGCTCCTCAGATTTCAGTAGTAGCTACTTCAATCTACACACCGAACTTAACTCAAGATTCTACCATTTCCATACCTCCATATTCGCTGCCACATACCGCCGTTGTTCAGAAAAGTTAACCCAATTTAGAGGCAGACATTACAGGGGGCGAGAGGACTCCACATGAGTCTTATGAGGTATGTAAAATATTCATAAGGGCGTAAGCGACGCCATCGATTATTATAATGTTCGCCACGGGCACTCGTTCGCGGGGAACTCGCACACAAAAGTGATTTAATTTTATTACCTCAGCGATAAACTATCCCCCGAAAGTTAAAGGTTACCGTTCGTTTGTAGAATCGATGGAAAAGGGTAATATTGAAACATTTTGAATCATAATTTGTATGTGATTGTAATATGATTTGGAAGGCAGCTGAACTTACTTAATGGCAAGGCTGAATTATGGAATGATAATGACATACATACATACATACATACATACATATGGTCACGCCTTTATCCCCGAAGGGGTAGGCAGAGGCATATTATATGCCCACATTTCACCTTTGTATAATTTTGTCCCACGTAATAGGTGGTGAGCCGTATTGCCGTGTTTAAATGGACAGGCGCAGGTTGTGACTGCCTGCTGTTGAAAATAAAGCCTTCAACTTAGCTTATTATTATTTTATTATTATAATATATATATATATACATTATGATAATGACGGTGTGTTTATATGGGTTCTGCACAATTCCATACACTGAATTGACTCATTTATTGAATTTTCGTAATAAATTCTGATGTAGTCGTTTGAAAAAAATCTGTTGATGTGCAGTAAGTACATTGTGGTCTTCATTTTAACTATACACAACAACAAAAAATAAAAAATAATGGTGACCTCCGCGTGTTATTTTATCAAATTTAACAAATTAACTTCAAATTACACTGAAAATATTTATCACATCTGTTAAACAACATAACAGGATACTTTTAAATGCAAAACAACAATATTTGAAACAGAATAAACGAAAATATTCAACACTTAATCACATTAATACTTTCTATGAACGGCGTCAAAGAAGCAATAAATAATGACAGCAATCAAATCGTGATTTCAACTTTTTTTTTCATTACACTCACTCGGCAAGCTATCTCATTCTGTACCATAACCAATTCTAAACAATAATTTATACAGAAAGACTTAGACCCGCGAGCCATACAGCCATAGATATCGAAAATGTGCGAGGAGAACCAAGCGAAAAATTTGTGCCGCCATGGTTGCCAAAGCAATCGACCGACCGGGCGCTTGGCAACTCGGGTTGCGCGCGGTCAATAGTGGCTAAAAAGTACTTCAGTGAATATATTCAACAAATCTACATAAGAAGTTTTTTTTATCTTATACCTACTAGTGAATTAATGGAGCGATAATTTTAAAGTGTACATATGTTTTTCAATCCTACGTGAAACCTACGTCAACGTAGGTAGAGACTTTTCATGTTAAAAGCAAAACAATAGAACACTTGTGTCGTCGCATGTCCACGAACATTCATTTCCATAGTCGTCTCAAACCGGATCTCCGACATCTCTCTCCGCCGCTCATCGACAACAGTAAAGTACAGTCACACACAACTACTTAGTGCTACCTACTTAGGTAAATCGCCCATGACGCCTGTACCCTAATGGGATATGGAGTTAGGTAAACTTTTCTTTGTTCTGCGACATAAAATCTGTCCTCGTTCTGAGATATTTATTTTGTGCAATTTTTCTCTGTGTTGGTTATATTTTATTACACAAAAATATTTAAGCATGTTTGTAGACGCTGATGTTGCTGGCTTTTACGGATCCATGTCCAGTAAATCGGGACCCTATTATCGAGACTTTGCTGTTCGTTAAACATTAACTTTAAGAGGTCATTAATGCCAGTTTAACTAGCAATAGGCCTAAATGAATAATGTTATCCTGTCTGCCATTACAGCGTATTTTCAGCTACAAACAATTAGTGTTGGGTTAGTATTGTGAAAATAAAAAAAAAATGTCTCATGAGAAACTATAAAAAATATAGCGCAGTGCTGAATTCAGGGCGATTTTTGAAGGTAACTTTGAAAAATAAAGATGCTTCAACTGCTTTTTATGCTTAGTCTTACTTAATAGCACTAATATACGATACCAAAAAATCCGCCTGTTTAGTTATCCGTTCATCAACTTTGCATATGTTTACATTAAGAGTAAAAGATCCTATATATAAAGCCGTGGTGAAAATTAGCAGTAATCGAAAACCACAACAACATCAAGTTATGTCTGTTAATATCGACATTCATATTTTAAGCCTATTTGATCCCCTTCTACTCATGAATATTCACAATATAGGATTACAACGAAACTCTCATGAGTACAATATGTAAATACAAACTTGTAGATAGATGGCAAGCTATATTGACAGACATACCTACATACATACACATAGTTCCATGTTTATCCTCAAAGCGGTAAACAGATGTATGCCTATAAGCCCACATATTACTAATTTGTATTATGTCCCAATGGGCCTATTGCTGTGTTAAAACGGAGAGGCGCAGATTGCGTGCTCTCCGGTGAGGCGGCATGTCTCCTAGCCGGGACCCCTCCATGGGACCTGGAAGCGAGAGCCCTTGCGTCACTGTTCAGATGGCGCAAGGAGGCGCTGGAGCGGGGCCAAAGGCCTGCGTCTCGAGAAATCGAGGCCCAGCGGACCCTGCTCCACCAGGAAACCGTGGAGACATGGAAGGTGCGACTTGAGCAACCAAAGGGGGGATTCGCCACAATCGCGGCCGTTAGACCGGTCATGGACGAGTGGCTGGAGAGAAGACACGGTGCTCTCTCCTACCGGTTGACACAGATGCTTGCCGGGCACGGTAGCTTCGGTAGGTATCTGTGGCGAAAACACCGGGAAACCACGGCCGAGTGTCAGCACTGCGAGGACCGCAGCGATGACACAGCGCTCCACACGCTGGTGGAGTGCACGGCGTGGGCACAACAGCGACAGGTCCTCGTAGTGGGTCTGGGCGTGGACACTCTCTCGCTCGAGGCCATGGTGCGAGCCATGCTCTCCAGCGGGAGTAAGTGGGTCTGCGCCGCCTCTTTCTGCGAGCAGGTTATGCTCGCGAAGGAAGCGGCGGGCCGGGTACGGGAGAGAACTCTCCCACCCGAGTTCCGCAGTCAGCGCCCTGGGCGCCGCCGACGTGTCTTCGCTGAAGACTATCGGCCTCCATGACCGGGGGTCTGAGGACGGTGAGAGGGCCGCTCACCGTCCTTACAGAAGCAGGCCCATGACGGCAGCGTGACGTGAGCAACTCACGCACGCCCCCCCTTAGAAGCGGGGTCACACCCGAAACCCCCCATAGACGCGGGATTGCACCCGAACCACCCCCTGGGCGAGGCCGCAGCGGCGGCCGTAGGTCTGTTGGGAGTCACGGGACATCCTTCCTGAGGGCTTACCCTGGGCTCTCAACCATAGGCTGTTAGGCGTGGCGTGAGGTTTTTTAGTCGGTAAGAGTCCGGCATAACATCCTATGAGGATTTTCCCTCACGTAAAACAAAAAAAAAAAAAAGGCGCAGATTGCGGCTACCTACATTGAAATATTTCAAGCTGCCCATAAGGCCTTCAGTTTGCTGCAATTTAGTTTCATGACTACCATTTTACGGGCAACCGGGACTAACGAGTTAACGTACGTCTCGTGTTAGGCCCAGTCATAGCATAAATCGTTTACAAAAAATCCGCAGGGAAAGCGCTTCAAAGTTAGATTGAGAAATTTGAATTTGCATTAAGTAAATATATTAAAATGGAACCAAGGCCTGTCAAAGTTTAATGAAAACCTCCCAAGAAATGCGTATTTGTAACGGAACTATCACAAAAAGGCGGGACGCGTCTCAGAAAGCACCCTTTCTCGATCCTGATTTCCTTCACTTTTCATAATCATTGCCTCGGTCTAAGAGCCATAAGTCTTGTGAATGTAATACGCTAAATTTCGTTAAGATATCACCCCCGTATTAGGCACCTTTTTACGCTTCATTAAGCGCTGTCCCCGATCCATTTTGAGGGTTTTGTAATTCGCTAAAAGCGCGGCGAAGATAGAATTTCTTTGAGAACCTACTTTTAATGATGTATAAATATAATCCCTTTTTAGACATAAATTTGTGTGATCGTGATATAATAGAACAGAGTACCTACATAAAGACGTACCTTTAGGTATTTTATACATTATTTAATCCAGGGTAAATCGCAGTAAAAGCTAAAACAGCCGAGCTTGTTTTGAGGTTTCCCATCCACAAGATGGAATGTGTAGCACAAAATGCAATACGTATTATTTACACATACCCAACGTCATAGAAGTCATTTATATCTTTGAGGAAGGGCGGAAGAGATGCCTCTCAAAATACACCCGGTATTCCTATTGTAGAAGTATGTAAAGAAATTTACTAAACAAGGGAAACAATCCAACAGGACAAGGACAAGGAAGATCAATTACTGTGCTTGTCTTTACGAATATTAACTATTAATTCACAGATTTTGACAATATGAGGGTATCCATTAGTCAGCATCGCCCTAACAGTCTGCTTATTGATCATGGTGGCTTACATACATACATATAGTTACGCCTTTGTCTCTGTAGGAGATAGGCAGAGGCATAATATACGCCCACAGTACACAATTGATTTTTGTGCCACCTAATATGCAGTGAGCTACCCGCTGCTAAAAACAAACAGAATATAAGGCATTCAAGTTAGCATAAACAATGCCATATTCTTGGCAACCGCAACCAACGACTGAACGTACCTTCCGAAGCACACGATCGCTTGCGAATAGAAGCCATCTGAAGACACAGAACACTGACAGATTTTTCCTACAGAAAACTGGAGAGATTTAGCAAAACTAGGTTCTGATTTAATGACAGTCCGGCAATCACTTATCGCCAATAATATTCTACAGTCACATGAAGGGTCATATGGATAACTTGGAGATAATACTAACAAGTTCTTTTCATATTTTCTGTTAGGTTCGAAATTGAAGTTTGAAACAATTTATTGTACTTTTCGAGAGCAAAGAAATTATTATGACGTGAATAATATATAAACATGAAATACGAACTAAAAGATACATGCAGTATAAGTTTATTGTGTTATAGAAACGCAATTGCGTGAAGTTGATAGTCACTTAAGTGAATTGTTTTCAAGTTAACTTGCGAACGTCCTTCCGTTCAAATTCCTTTTCAACAAGTTATCTTCAAGCTAAACTTCAAACTAAACTTTTACGTTATTTTATCTATTCTGCAGAATCTTCAGCATTTTTTTAAAAAGCAGTCAAGTGTGAGTCGGAATCGCGTATGGAAGGTTCGGTACCAAAAAGCGGTTCCTTAGATACAGCTCGATGATGGACAGACAGACAGACAGACAGACATACGTGCAGCGAAGTTTCCGTTATAGGGTCCTGTATTTACCGTTTGGGTACGGAACCCTAAAAATGTCCATATACCTAGCGTGTAAAGCATGGCGAGGTGGATAATTCTATTCGTTTATGCAATAAGGGAGTATCCTGGTGAACTTTTAATCAATGTTAAAGTATCTGTAGCCGAATTTGTTTCGAAAAAACCAATTTCTCGGTTGCTCAAGTTTATTCAAAAAGGTAAAAACATTTTGAATTCTTCTCAGGGAGGAGTCCTGCGAGTCACTCTGATGAAAATGTTTGAATTATTGTCAAAAGTAATATTCTCGCTAAATAAAATAAAATACTTTTCTCATGTTTTTCTCGTATTTTTCTACGTAGATACTTTTTAAGGGTTTTTAGGTAACGCAGGAATACATTGCTAGTGTTTACACTTTAGACAGGAATCTTCTTATAAATCTGAACTGTGTTGAACGGATATCATTGAAATTTCGTACCAGAATAACATAGATTATAGTTAAGAACTAGCTGTGCCCGCGACTTCGTCCGCTTGGAATGTAAAAAAAAAAGTTATTTTTTTTTGTTTTTGGCATTTTTTTCTAAAATAAAAAAAAAATCTAAAATAAAAGTAGCATTAAGTTACTCCTTATTACATAAGCTATCTCCCAGTGAAAGTCCCGTCCAAGTCGGTCCAGCTGTTCCAGAGATTAGTCGGAACAAACAGACACACAAAAATTTTAAAAATATATATTTTGGTATGTGTACCGTATATACATTCATATGCATGTAGTAGAAAGCGGTTATTTTAATATTTCAAACAGACAATCCAATTTTATTTATTTGTATAGATAACACATAGGTTACTTTTAATCCCTAGAATATGTTCCCAGAGACGTGGGAACAGAAACAGATCTCCACGTCAGCGTTACATAAATACTTCAATGAAAACTTTAACGTATTTGTTAAATTAATACTTTTTCAGCCATCCGCAGTGGTCCCGTCCCCGTCCCACAAATCTCTCCGTGACAGTTCGGGCTGACCTTTACAAATTACGCTAAAATATCTGCGAGTCCAACTTGTGACAGCCAATACTTTATTATTTATACAAGTGCGTTAAACTGACTAAAGTGATGAATGCTGCTACTTAATTTTATGTAGTTTCTCTGTACCCAAATGCTAAAAACGGTACCCTATCGCTGAGACTCCACTGTCCGTCTGTCTATCACTATCTCATGAACCGTGATAGCTAGAGAGAAATTGTCACAGATTATATTCTTCAGTTGGCACTATACCTAAAACAAGAAATTTACTAAAAGCAGAAAATTTATTTAGTTGTTGGTTATTGCTACAGAACCTTATGTGAACCAATCCGACTCGCACTTGCCCAGTCTTTATTCATGACTTAGGAAACAACACATTTTAGTACGTTTTTAGGCGATAAAGTTGTTATTTAAGAATTTAATAAGATTTAAAACCACAGCATTTGTATATACATGGACATGAACATGGAAAACAATCTACACTCCAATACAAACATTTCTGGATGGCACAAACATTAGTGGAACCTGGAAATCGAATCCAAGATCTCCATACACTTATCAATGCGCCACAGAGCCTGTCGTTTTGTTTGTTGATTACCAAATTGTGCAATGTCCATAAAAATCATACCAACCTCTAATTTAGGCAGTGGTATTGTATAGGCTCAAGTAGTCTGGTAATATTGAAAGTTTACGTCAATTGTTTTTTGTGGAGGCCTATCCTTCACAAAAACCTATTGACGTAAGTCTTATGACGTCACGTCCGCAGAGTTGCCCTGATTGGTTACATTGTATTCTTAGTATAGAGTAATAAGTAGTCCTTTGTATAAGTACGATACACAGTAAATAAAATAAGTATTTAGCAAGTGTTTTCCCCATTGGGCTAAAGAAAAGAAAAACAGGATATATCACCGGTAACATCTCGGCAATTTGTGAGATAGCCGAAAAGGGAGAGCTATTTAATGGCTCAGAAAATTGCTTAAAGCATAAGAGCTTACAATCTATTATGTTTCGAAAAAAAAATCTCGGTATTTTAAGGTCTCTTACGATTCGTGATGTTTGCAAGTTTAGTAGCCAAATCAGAGTATAAGAGCCCACTATTGGACACAGGAGTCTTCCAATTTCATTATAGGAGGGTACATACAAACATACATATATTTACGCCGTTATCTCCAAAGGGGAAGACAAAGGCATAGATACGTCCACACTTCACTTTATAGTTCTTTGTCCCACTTATTAGGTAGTAAGGCATATTGCCTTGTTGAAATGGACAGGAGCCGGTTGCGACGAATCGCTGTTGAAGTTCAACTTAAAGCCGCCCGTAAGGCTTTCAACTTAGCTAAACGACGTTACTGATAAATGGGACCAACGGCTTAGTGCTCACATAGTAGCCACCCATCCAAGCTCTAGTCGTAGCGTAAGGCTGAGCGCAGACTATAGTCACAACAGTTTTAAGACAGACTATCTCTCTACGAGATAAATAGAGAGGCGCACACTTAGAACAAAACGTCTCTTAGACAAAGCTGTCTTTACCTACAAGGCGACAAGTCTGACTAACGTTTGTCGGCTTCCCTTTTATATGCATGCGGGCGCGCACATCAAAGACAAAACTGTCTTGCGTAAAACAGTACCCGATGATGTCCTGACATATAGCATAGCTTTCCGAACCGTGCCATATGGCATTTGAACAGTACCCGGACCAGTACCCGGTCTTTCGTACAAGTACATACAGCGTTCTGATTGTTCTGACAGGTTTGATGACCTTCATAAATTCCCGCTTTTCAAAAAATAAGGGGGAGGGGCGAGGGTCACTTATGTTTGTATGTGTTTGCCCCTTATGGTCGGGGCTTTCTTAAAGGGGATGAAAATTTTGTTGTATTTGCAATATCAGGATATCACGCACGGTTTTCGATATACAAGATTTAGAAAAAAAATCTAACTAACTAACTATCTTTACGCCAAATCCCTTGCGGGGTAGGCAGAAAGAACCGAGCGCCACACGGCACGGTCCATACACACCTCACTTGCTTCTTCAACTTTCATTTTTCTTTTCATGCATGCACGTCGGTTCCTACGGCTTTTGACACCACCTTCTACTAACACACGATTAATTTGGTCGTTGTAGGTGTGTCGTGGCCTTCCCCGACTCCTACGTCCATCCACTTTCGCGTTGTATATCTGTTTTGTCATTCTTTCATCTCCCATTCGTTCCACATGCCCGAACCATCGTAGCATGCCCTTCCTTACTTTAACACCGACACTCTCTTTCAGATCAACTCTCTTTCTTACATCTTCATTCCGAACGCGATCTGCGAGCGTTACTCCGCAGATTTTGCGTAGCGCGCGCATCTCGACCGCGTTTATTCTACTTTCATGCGTTTCCTGCCATACCCAACTCTCGCTTCCATACGTTAGCGTAGGTATCATCACCGCATTGTGTACTGCGAGCAGGGCCTTTTGACTTAAGGCCTTGGTACCTATAAGTTTGCCTAACGCTCCATTCTCACTATTGCCCGCAGTTACCCTCTTTCCTACATCAGCGGTGTACCGTCCATCCCTGCTAAATGCACATCCAAGATATACAAACTCATCCACCTGTTCCAGCACTACGTCATTTACAGTTATCCTGGCATTCATTCTGTCCTCTTCTCTTTCAAATAAGCCTCTCATTAGACAATCATTTTTCATGGTTGTGACTAGTGACTGTAGTTCTAATGGCGATTCGAAATAAAATCTACCTTGTAATCATTCTCTTATATGAAACTGCTAGCTGATGAGGATGACTGCAACACCGCCAGCATGGACCCTTTTTGACGATTGATATCAAACCAACAAATAAACCTACAGGCAACATTATGCCACCTTAGTGGTATAAAAAATCGTTATTCGTAATGTATATTTGGCGGATGGGGGCTTTCAAAGGGGGGTCAAAATTGCCATTATTTTTACGATAGCACGCACCGTTTTCGAGATAATTAAAAAAATAATATATGTCACTTTTTCTTCATTTATCATAATAATAAATATTATTCGTTTAATGTATTATTATCTGGCAGGTACTACACGTGCCTCGACTAATGGGCTCTTATATGGTCAATATGCACTTGACAAGTCGATTAAAATATGAATGAAAGTAGCTTCAGTGTGCATGATTTCTTTGCACGTGTGTATGCATCGACGTGTATGTACACTTAATATTGACTCAAGTCGCTTGACCATCTCCTGAGCCCAATAAGCTGGCAGGCGTGCCTCAAGTATTCATATAACATTCAACAGTATTCCTTACTTACTACTCGTAAGCTTTAAGTTGAGATACACTACGGAACAAAATGTTCCCAAGCGTGCATCAATCCGGTCACCCGGTCGCTCGGACCACAGATAGTATAATATATTCTATCTCGGACTCGGACGCGGCCGAACGTCGACTGTACGCGCCCGAGCGGTATATCGCGTCCGAAAATGGTCTTGGGTCTTGCTAAATTTTGTCGCGTACTGGGTACTGAACCAGTACGCGGCTATGCCATATAACACGTCCGGCAGTACGAACAGTACCTACCCACGGTGTTCGTGTGATGCGTATCGTAGACAAAACAGTTTTGTCTAAGGTGTGCGACGTGTCGTAGACAGAACAGTTTCGTTTTAATTTTAAAACAGACTTGTCTATGTGAGGCAAGTCTGTCTTAAAACTGTCGTGACTATGATCTGCGCTCAGCCTAAGTTGCTCACTGCAGTGATCGTTTACAGAACACTTGAGTTAACCCTTACTCTCAACGAGTTACACTGTGACTCGTTGAGAAAAATATAAGCAACGAGTAACAGTGTGACTCGTTGTTGAAATTTTATCCTCATCTAGTACCACTGGGTCTGTTTACCTTCAGGGCTACGAGCGGGAGGAAAAGGGCTAGACGGGTATCTTGATACAGAGCTTTTGTATTTGCAAGGGTTTACAGGCTTCCATCTTACGTCAGTCTTGCGTCATACTTTAGCTAATATTGACTCTGACTTTTGATTTACCACATTGTTCGTCGGGTCCCCAACCGATCGATCGTGGGAGATTGCGGCTATGATATAATTTTTGTACGAAAGTGAATTTTTACGACAGTATTTTGTACAAATGTTGCAAACGAATTTAGTCGATTTACATAGTAGGTATCTATATTTTTCGTTTATTGCAAAATGAATTGAAAAGTATATTTTCGGAAGTAACATGATTTATAATTTTTTTCTAAAACCATTCATAAAACAAAACTTTACCATGAATTCTTATTTCAGAGACTGTCTAGTTATTATCGTGTGTTAATTATTTTAGTATCATTTTCAGCGGCTATAAAACTTTATTTCCATTTTAGCTAAGGTAATCTCCACAATTTTCAATTCGCTTGTCCAATTCACTTGTGTCACACAACTGGATCACGGCTGTTGTCAGTTCTCCAACTGTCGCGTCGTATAAAATACTGTGTGTCCAGTGCCAAATGAACCTTCTCTTTTACTCTATACCAGTATAAAACTCACTACTTGTATAGTCAGAATTAATAAGTACCCCAGAAATATTAGTTCACAATATTATTATTTATATTTTGCCATGGGATTATCTAGAACAATTTACTAACCATTTCCGCTAAGTAGGTACACAGTCGTTAGGTGAGACCGCAGACCTACGTCTGTTGGGGGTCCTGGGGTCATCCTTCTGAAGGCTTACCCGGGGATCCCAACGGTAGGCATTAGGTAGGAAACTTGTGGTTTTAGTCGGTAGGAGTCCATCATAGCATCCATGTAGGATTTACCTCACTTAAAAAAAAAAGTACATAAGCGACCGAGCTTCTCGTCAAGTTGTATACGTCAACGCAGCAGGGCAGATCATGCGTAAGTTAGGTACACCAATTATCATTTTGGTTCACTTATTATAAATCAAAGAATGGTTCAGTCAATCGTGGCCCAAGGTATTTAATAGCATAGTTATATAATACAGATATTTATCTTTAAATGACAAACTTGGTAAAAGAGTGACCATAAATGTGGGATTGTGGTAAATGATTTAACACTTTACGTTAAAATATACTTTTAATGACTTAAAAAAAAACACTTCGTACAACCGTCCTCAACAATTCCCAATTTCCAACTCCCCGTTCTTACATCTAATATGAACCGTTCACTCTCTCTCATTCATTCATCCTGTTCACTCAAATCACATTCCGTTTCCCACATTCGGTCATCCTGCCCCATGTCTGTCCCCAGACATCACTCACCTTACACCCAAATCATCTCTCATCCTCACATTCTAACAAAATTACATCAACTTTACTCTAATACAATCTTAAATAAGTACAACTTGATAATTACAATTATACAACACAAAATCTTAAATCTAAATATCAACTTCCATACCATACATCACACATTCACTCTTATCTCTGCTGTTTTTTTTCCATTTTCTCTTTAAATGGAGAAACCTACTTTTGGGGTTAGGCACACTAAACATCCTAGCCTAAGACAATTCATTGATGATTGGTAATGGACATTTATCCTTCACCATCCTAGCATTGAGCTGTTGATAGTCAACGCACCCTCTGGTTGTACCATCCTTTTTCTTCACCGATACAGGTGGACTAGAATATTCTGAATAACTCACCCTATTAATGTCGTCCTTCAGACACTCATAAACTTGTCTCTTTAGAATACCTTGCCCCACATGTGACAATCCTTGAGGTGGCTGTGTCACGGGCGTGACATCTTTTGACATAGCTACTAGGTCATGAGGAGCATCATTTAACTGGTTTGGATGATAATTTTTAACGCACTGATAAGCCTTCAACTTTACTTGAGAGCTACTGACATTCTCCGAGGATTCTACTACCTCTGAAATGCAATTAACGTTACATAGCCAGTCACTCTCACGTGGAAATATGGTTACATAGCGTTCACTTATCCACACCTTTACGTCTTTCAAAAATTCATAACCTAATAAAACATCGTAAGGCATACAATCTTTAGGCACTATGTGAAATGCTATACCGGTGTAACACTGTCCTTCTACATAAATTGAGGTTGTTATCTTTCCTAAAGATTTTACGCGGGAACCTCCAAGACCAGTCAATGTTACGCCGCCAACATCGAACTGCACCTCGAACAATTTGGCACTAAGTTCCGCCGAGATTAAATTTATATCGCTACCGGAGTCTACTAAAGCACTACAACTATGGTTATTCGCAATTATCACTGATTTTAAACGCTTGTTATTGTTTTTCACTGGTACTTCCAAAATATTATCATTGTTTATGTTTACGATTTGCACTGAATGTTCATCTGACGTTGACATTATGTTGACGTTATGATGGGTGTCATGGCCGCATATACATTCGCACTGATTGGTCGACGAAGACGCCATGTCTGTTGTTCCGAACATCGCCGAACGCT
This sequence comes from Miltochrista miniata, assembly GCA_933228765.1. NCBI lineage: Eukaryota > Metazoa > Arthropoda > Insecta > Lepidoptera > Erebidae > Miltochrista > Miltochrista miniata. The sequence goes on from OW121764.1 coordinate 1,224,710, forward strand.
GCGATGTCGTTCCTTTCCGTGCAACATGCGCCGGACCGGATGTCTGCTTCGCCGAAGTGTTCCGATCGCATCCACGAAGTTCACCGAACATAGGACATTGCGAACCAATATGGCCGTACTCGTTGCACTTGAAACATTTTATGCCATTTGGACACTGCGCCGACATATGATTTCTATTGCCACAATTATAACACCGGCGTCCATTGTGTGATGCTACCTCTTCTTTTCTTTCAGGCACGACCATACGAGCTTCCTTTGACACGTCTTCTTTTATTTTCTCGTACAGCGTCAACTTTTCTTTTAGCGCAGGGTAGGTAGTTATTATACACCATATAAGACACTTTTATACATAGGACGATCTTCGATGCCATCAATTATGTATTGGATCACTACGTAGTCAGGAAACTTCGCCCGTTTTCCTAATTCCTTCATACTTAGCACGTACTGATAAAAGCTTTCGTCTTTCCGTATCTTTCTTTTAGAGAGCAACTCGTGCATTTCTTTCATATTAACCGTATCCGGAAATTCTTTAATGAGGGCATTCTTGAGCTCATCGAAACTTTTGAAAACCTTTTCCGATTTTAACCAGAGGTCCGCTGTGCCACTCAGCGACCTGCGCGCGATGATCAGCTTTTGCTGCACCGTCCAACCAAATATTTCGGCGTTATCTTCGATGTCTTGAACCCATTTGGTTGAGGAATAAGACTTATCATCGCCGTCGAATGGGGTAATATTACCGTCGAGATGATATAACATGGTGGCCGCCACCGCCCGTGACGTGGATCCCATACCGTCGTTAAACATTTTGCCAGCTCCGCCTTCTGCCATCGTCGTATTAAGCAGTTGGTAGACAATAGATACGTCTTTTCTATTTTAAGCCAGGTGCCAGGCACGTCTTCTTGACCAAGTTTTCGATGGAATTTTTTCACCACCGTGAGCACAAATCAGATTTAAGTGGGTACTCACGTACTCGAACTCGTTGCGTCGTTTTCATGCTTTCGCAATCTTCGTCTTTTTAGCACTTACGCACAATCCCGGACGAGCCCCCAAAACTGTGGGATTGTGGTAAATGATTTAACACTTTACGTTAAAATATACTTTTAATGACTTTGAAAAAATCACTTCGTACAACCGTCTTCAACAATTCCCAATTTCCAACTCCCCGTTCTTACATCTAATATGAACCGTTCACTCTCTCTCATTCATTCATCCTGTTCACTCAAATCACATTCCGTTTCCCACATAAATTATGCCATTTTTTTGTGAATACGAACAATATAAGTAAAAAGAGGAGCAAAAGCCCAACAAAATCCAACAGACATGAGTACCAGTAAATGTTTTCATATTATAAAAAACATGGTGAAAGCACCAGCTGTACATTCCCCGCATAATTGAAAAGGAAATGGCTGTCCTCAAGTGAAGTGGCCCAAGGATAGCTACAACAGAAACCCATTTACGCATAACAATGTTGTGCCACACTTTGAACACGTCGTCTCAAAAAATTTTTTTAAGAACTCTCCACTAGAATATTGTTGTTGTGATTTTATACTATTAGAAGCGCTTCTGGCCATGGACTCGGTGTTCTGTAAACGATCACTGCAGAGAGCAATTTTCACTATCGCCGGTCGTTGGATGGGTGACCACCATGTGACTTTGTGACATTTATTTGCGAGCGTTTCAGTGCTTCGTAAGGCACATTATTTGGTCCCGGTTGTCAGCAACATGATAGTCGTAGTATAAGTGGAAAACCACATGGGCGTCTTGAAAAAAAATCTGTGCTAGTTCATTTTAATACGGCAATTGGCTCACCAAATATTACGTCGAACCAAAAAATTATGTCTGGCGGAATTTAAAGACGGTAGTTGGAGGTGAAGTACCCTTAATATTGATAATGGCAAGTTTTGCTGAAAGGAAACATGGGAGCCTGTCGTTTGACCGAAAAGATTTTGCCAAAATTTCAGTACCCAAACAAATTTTGGCAACCTTTTATTATACCAATGCAATTTTTGAAATAGTTATAGTACGCACTATACAATAAGTTTAATTAGTATTCTGTGTGTAATTTTATCTAAATTACAATTAGGCAGGTAGTTGCTTTAGTAAAAAGTCTAAAATAATAAAACATAATAGACTCAGGAAAGATTACTTTATTTTCAAAAGTAAGTAATAGGTACTGCATTTAAAGATTTTTGAAAAATCACCTGCTTGAGCCGGGATTCGAACCTGGGAGATGTGAAAAAAGCATCCTGTATTTAATTATATCAACCGAAAGAGTCTTTAATAAGTAACAATTTCTTTTAAACAATAAAGTATCTTTTTATTTTTTTATTTATTTAATAAGGTTTACTTACAACTGTTTACATTTATACTTATATTCTATAAAAATACATTAACTTAGAAGCCAGCACAAAGCAATGTAACAAACTTAAAAGTAAACACCGCTTGTTCTATGTTTAACAAAACCAACCACAGTTAATAATAAGATGATATTATCAGAATTTTATTTTTACTATGATATCATCACATCAGTGTTTTTTAGTTAGCAACATCAATGTTAATGAAGCAGAATAAGTAGGAAAATAATTATAATGGACAGAAAAGAAATAATTAAACAATATGTAAAAAGTGATGTTCTGAATCCGATATGGAGTTCAGTGCGGCTTTCACCTTAGGTACAGAATCCAAATGACAATCTATCAGGTCGCTGCAACCATTCACCGACTTACATATTCTTGCGTAAGGAGAGTTAGCTCCGAGGACAGTCATTCTTAGGGGTGGACACAGTGGTGTGACTGGGTGGCGTGGAACTCTGGAGGTAACACGTAATTTAAAAAGCGAGAGTAACGGCGGACTGTCAATTTTATGTTGTAGTATCTTACATGCAAATATTAGGTCTAGAAAGCTTCTACGGTCGGCTAAGGACTTCATGTTGAAGTGCATTAATCTACCTTTATACGAGCGTGTTTTTTTGCGATTCCACTGCTGAACGCGAGATGCCACAGGAACCGTTTTTGCACCCGCTCTAGACGTAATGAGTGGGTAGCATAATGTGGACGCCATACCACACTGCAATATTCGCTTAGGACAAATCCGAGCATTTTCGAAGCTTTCTTTGTTTTGTTGTCTATATGTGGGGTAAAAGTCAGTTTATTATCGAAAAACACTCCAAGATCCCTGATAGTATTCTGTTCACTAACCCTATTATGATCAATGAAATAACTACTTTTGATGAAATTTACCTTACGTGTAAACTTTACGTGGTAACACTTCTTATAGTTTAAAGCCATTTTATTTTCTTTGCACCATTTTATTAGTCTGTTTATGTCACTCTGTAGGTAATCAGTGTCCATATCAGAATTGATTGTTCTAAAAAGTTTCAAGTCGTCGGCATACATAAAAATATTAGAGAATTGGAAGCAGTCCCCGATGTCGTTAATGAAATAGTTAAACAAAATTGGTCCCAAGTGCGACCCCTGTGGAACGCCAGAAGAAATACTTTGTAAGTTTGAATCATAACCATTAATTACCACAAAAAACAACCTATCTCGCAAATATGAAGTCAACCACTGAAGCAAGGAACCGGTAATTCCATAGGCACGCAATTTGTCAATTAAAATTTTATGGGGGACTTTGTCAAAGGCCTTACTAAAATCCGTGTAAATTACATCAGCTTGATGACCCGAGTCTATGTGACTAGCCAGCAACTCCGTAAATGTGACCAAGTTGGTGTTTGTGGAGCGACGTGCGACAAATCCATTCTGATGAACGCTTAGGTAAAGTTTCAAGTGATTTTGTATATATGGACAGACTATTGACTCAAAGACTTTTGCAAAGGAACATAAAATTGAGATGGGCCTATAGTTTGATATTTTTTCTATGTCATCTGATTTATGAATCGGTACAACCTTTGCTATTTTCCATTTAGAGGGAAATGTGCCCGTTAAAAGTGATTTATTGAAAATTAGTTTAAGTGGAAGCGCTAACTCAGAAGCACAAGCAGCAATAAAGAATGGTGGTATTCCGTCCGGTCTCATCTCGTAATGTCCTTTTCTCGAAATGTCCTTTCTCATAATGTCCTTTTCTCGAAATGTCCATTCTCATAATGCCCTTTCGCAGATTGTCCTTTTCTCGAAATGTCCTTTTCTCGAAATGTTCTTTTCTCAAAATGTCCTTTTCTCGAAATGTTCTTTTCTCAAAATGTCCTTTTCTCGAAATGTTCTTTTCTCAAAATATCCTTTTCTCGAAATGTCCTTTTCTCAAAATGTTCCTTGCTCAAAATATGTACACTACAGGATTAACCCCGCTCAATCCGACTTGGATAGGTTAGGTTAGAAGGCTAAGGCGGGGGCGGAGCGTAGCGGAGCTTCCGCATTAGCCTTCGTGGGTATTTTTTTTTTATAACCACCAAATTACCACCAGTCACTTGGTAAATTTGATGTTATTTTTTTAAAACCACCTAAACAAGACTTAGGTGGTTATAAAAAAAAATAACCACAATGACTAATGCTGAAGCTCCGCTCCCGCCTTAGCCTTCTAACCTAACCTATGCAAGTCGGATTGAGCGGGGTTAATCCTGTAGTGTACATATTTTGAGAAAGGGACATTTTGAGAAAAGGACATTTCGAGAAAAGGACATTTTGAGAAAAGAACATTTCGAGAAAAGGACATTTTGGGAAAAGAACATTTCGAGAAAAGGACATTTTGGGAAAAGAACATTTCGAGAAAAGGGCATTTCGAGAAAAGGACAATCTGCGAAAGGACATTATGAGAATGGACATTTCGAGAAAAGGACATTATGAGAAAGGACATTTCGAGAAAAGGACATTATGAGATGAGACGTTCCGTCCGAGCCTGAACCTTTTCTTTTGTCAATAGTTTTCAGTTTCTTAAGTATATCTGAGTGATCAACTAGTGGGCTGTTAAGAGATAAGCTATAGTGCTCTAAAGATTGAAGGTATTCTGAACCAAAATTGTTATTGCTATATTGTTCTGTATTATACACAGAGCAAAAGTACTCAGCAAACATGTTGCAAATCTCAGTGCCATTAGACGATGTCTTTGTTTCACTAGTCATAGTTAAAGGGTACGTACCAGCTCCTCCTCGCTTTGCCTTCACATAAGTCCAAAGTAATTTGGGATTTTTGCCAATTTCGTCTTCTATGAAATTATTGTAACTCTTATAACACTGCTTGGCAAGTCTATGGCAATGCTTGCTGATTTCCTCTAGCTCTATTGCATCTATAGGGTTTTTATATTTCTTGAATCGGTTTCTGAGCTTATTCTTTTTGTTCAACATCTTGATCAAGTTACGATTACACCACGGGGAATACTTACTAGTTTTTGCTACACGAATTGGTATAAATTGCTGTATGAGCTTGTTAAGTGTTTCATAAAATATTTCTACCATTCCATTCACACCACTCTGTCCCTTAAATAATGCTTCCCAATCGATTTGTTTTAAACAAGCATTAATAGAGTTGTAGTCACCCTTATAGAAATTAGGCCTTGAATTATCGTTGAAGGGTAGCATTATTTCCCTGTCTAATACTATACTAACCTCTAAGGGTGGGTGGCGGGGCACAACGTTGCTTAAAGGACCATTTATACACTCATTTACATTACACATAGTGACAGTTGATAGAACAAGATCCAATAAGCGACCATCTGAGTTATATACCAAGTTAAACTGACGCATTTTATTGATACAAGTAAAGTCTAATAAAGCTTCAATATTGCAGAATGGGCCGCGGCTACCAGCTATGATCCCCAATGATTGCCAATCAATATCTCTTAAATTAAAATCACCTAAGATACATATTTGAGAATCGACAGTTTGCTCAAAAACTGCATTACAATTATCAATGTAATGCTTAAGATATTGGCGGGCACTGGAGGGGGCAAATATACTGCACAGAAAACAATTTTATTTGTGGAACGTCTACTCGGTAAATCTATAACCACCCACACATCTTCACAGTCACTTTCCCATTTATGTATACGCTTAGATTGCAAGTTTTTCTTAACAGCTAACAATACACCGCCGCCATCCTCCTTATGGCACTGTTGACTAGAAGTCTCTCTATCCCGCCTGTAAACTGCATATCGGTCATCGAATAACTCACTACTTAGTACAGAATAATTGAGCTAAGTCTCTGTTAGAATTATGACGTCAAAATTGTTACAACAGATGCTACGATAGACTGAATGAGTTTTTGTTTTTAATCCACCACAATTTTGATAGTAAATTTGTAACCTATTGAATTTTGGTAACAATAAAAAAAAAAACATGCAAAGTATTTAAAAAAAAATAACAAAACAACAAAACTTAAAATTAAAAAAAAACAAAAGAAATTACTGTATCTTATTCAGACTTTCTTGGTTCCTTATGAGAATGGGCTCTGAGTCATCGCTTTTTTTTTACAAAGATCCTACCACCTCTCACACAAATATACTTGTAGCCCTTCTCTCTAATCTTGAGTCTTGCGGCTGCATGGAGTGCCTTATAGGCCGGGGATAAATGCTCGACAACATATACGGGTTTTTTGCTGCCAGAGAGTTCAAAATGAGTGCTGTTCAGCTTATTCTCGCCATTGACTTTGTTATAAATCTTAAACTAAAGGAAGCCCAAGTAAAATCGAAAAAAAAAACAGTCTAATTGAGAACTTCTTGCTTTTTTGAAGTTGGTTAAAAGAATGTTCTAGTTTCTGTGAAGGAGAATATTCGTTTTGGTCACTTAACCAACCAACTTAAAAAAGTAGGTTCTCAATAAGACAGTTTTTTTTATTTAGACAGTGAGTAAGCTTTTCAATAAAAACATATTTTACTCGATCTTCCCTTTTTTTTTTTTTTTTTTTTTAACGTGAGGGAAAATCCTCGTAGGATGCTATGCCGGACTCTTACCGACTAAAAAAACCTCACGTAACGCCCAACAGCCTATGGTTGAGAGCCCCGGGTAAGCCCTCAGGAAGGATGTCCCGTGACTCCCAACAGACCTACGGCCGCCAATGCGGCCTCGCCCAGGGGGTGGTTTGGGTGCAATCCCGCGTCTATGGGGGATTTCGGGTGTGACCCCGCTTCTAAGGGGGGGCGTGCGTGAGTGCTCACGTCACGCTGCCGTCATGGGCCTGCTTCTGTAAGGACGGTGAGCGGCCCTCTCACCGTCCTCAGACCCCCGGTCATGGAGGCCGATAGTCCTCGGCGAAGACACGTCGGCGGCGCCCAGGGCGCCGACTGCGGAACTCGGGTGGGAGAGTTCTCTCCCGCACCCGGCCCGCCGCCTCCTTCGCGAGCATGACCTGCTCGCAGAAAGAGGCGGCGCAGTCCCACTTACTCCCGCTGGAGAGCATGGCTCGCACCATGGCCTCAAGCGAGAGAGTGTCCACGCCCAGACCCACTACGAGGACCTGGCGCTGTTGTGCCCACGCCGTGCACTCCACCAGCGTGTGGAGCGCCGTGTCATCGCTGCGGTCCTCGCAGTGCTGACATTCGGCCGTGGTTTCCCGGTGTTTTCGCCACAGATACCTACCGAAGCTACCGTGCCCGGCAAGCATCTGTGTCAACCGGTAGGAGAGAGCACCGTGTCTTCTCTCCAGCCACTCGTCCATGACCGGTCTGACGGCCGCGATTGTGGCGAATCCCCCCTTTGGTTGCTCAAGTCGCATCTTCCATGTCTCCAGGGTTTCCTGGTGGAGCAGGGTCCGCTGGGCCTCGATTTCTCGAGACGCAGGCCTTTGGCCCCGCTCCAGCGCCTCCTTGCGCCATCTGAACAGTGACGCAAGGGCTCTCGCTTCCAGGTCCCATGGAGGGGTCCCGGCTAGGAGACATGCCGCCTCACCGGAGATCGTGCGGTATCCTCTTATCACCCTGACGGCCATCACTCTCTGCGGGCTCATCAGTCTAGCCTCATTGCTGGCCGTCAGGGTCTCCGCCCATACAGGAGCCCCGTACAGGGCCATGCTTCGCACGATCCCAAGGTACAGCCTCCTGTAGGAAGCGTTGGGTCCCCTGATGTTGGGCATCAGCCGCGCGAGTGCGGCCGATGCTCCCCTCAGTTTTGGGACCAAACTTCGGAAATGATGTCCGAAGTTCCACCGGCCATCGAGTACGAGCCCCAGATACTTCATCGAGGGCTCGATGCCGATGCTGACGCCCCCCACCTGTAGGCTGGATCCCGCAGGTGGCCCCATCCGAGGTCCGTGGAAGCACAGAGCCTCGGATTTGTGAAGGGCGACCTCAAGACCCAGCCGCCGAATCCGACCCACGACCTGAGCAACCCCTGCCGTGGCCTTAAGTGCTGCGGCACGGTGCGTTGCTCCCCGCGCCGTAACGAGGGTGTCGTCGGCGTAACACGTTACGCCGACCCCTCTTAGCAACGGACCACGCAGCACCCAGTCGTAACCGATGTTCCACAGGAGCGGCCCTAAAACCGATCCCTGTGGAACACCGCACGACACATCTCGCCGACCCGGCCCTAGCCAGCTCGGGTAAGTTATGGCTCTCTCGGTGAGATAAGCCCCGACAATTCGACGAAGGTAGGGAGGCACTCCATGATAGATAAGCGCCTCCCTGACGCAGCTCCAGGGCAAGGTGTTGAATGCGTTGGCGATGTCGAGAGACACCGCCACCACCACCTCACCCTGTGAAACTGCTTCCTCCGTCAGGCCTCTAATGCGCATGATCGCGTCCACGGTGGAGCGTCCCTGACGGAAGCCAAACTGGCTATCCGCCAGATCAGGCCCCACGTGTGTGAGGTGCCCGACGAGGCGTTGTGCAATAATGCGCTCAAAGAGCTTGCACATCTCGTCGAGCAACACGATCGGCCGGTACCCTGATGGGGAATTTGCCGGCCGCCCCGCCTTTCGAATCAAGACCAGTTTCCCGGTCTTCCAGACCTTGGGAAACTGGCCTTTCTCGAGGCATGCGCTAAAGAGACCAATTAGTCGAGGCCCAAGCTCTTCGAGAGCCAGGACCCACGCTCGGCCTGGAATGCCGTCGGGTCCAGGGGCGGTGTTTCTGCGGGATTTAAGCCGCAGTACAGCCGCCCCTAACTCACCCTCGGTGACTACGGGCACGTCGTTCTCGCTGCCTACCGCGTTGGGCGCCTGAGACGGAGCCATGCGCGGAGAAACATGTTCCTCCGCTCTCGACGGGAACAAGGAGTCCAGGACCTCCTCCAGCCGCTCCGGCTGGAGACTCTGAGTCAGCGGGGGCGCCTTAGGGCGTAATTTGCCCCTTACCGTAAGGTACGGGCGCCCCCACGGGTTCCGCTCCAGAGTCTCCATCAGCTCATCGCGGCCCAGCTTTTTGGACCGCTTGATGGCCGTCTGGAGGGCCCTCTTGGCCTCCTTGTACCCATCGTAGAGCTCCGTCTCTCGGGCTGCCGCATCTTCTGGGCGGCGACGCCTCCGGCGGAACCTGGTGTACCGGCGGCGCGCGGTAACGCACTCCGCGCGCAACTGCGCGATTTCCGGCGTCCACCAGTACACCTGTTTCCTCGCCGGTCTGGGCCTAGCCCTGGGCATCGCCGCATCGCAGATGTGCGACATGGCTCTCACGAACCACTCCACCTCGGTATCAACATCGGCAGGCCTGTCCGCTGACGGAATCCAGGCCTGCACGATGGCCGCCTCCAGAAGAGCCTCCCGATCAAGGCGATGAAGTGCCCAACGCGGTTCCGGGGGATTCGCAATTGCTGGCGGCAGGTTTGGTGAAGGGGAGACGTCGAACCGAATATATCGGTGATCTGACAACGTCTCCTCCTCCTCCACCACGCGCCATCCCTGGACACGGCGGGCGAGCTCAGGGGTCGCAAACGAGACGTCTATGACCGAGCTGAGCCCCCGCCGCGTCCAGGTTGCGACATTCCCCCGGTTCAGGATGACTAGGCCACGTGTTGTGACCCAGTCCTCCAGTTTCCTCCCCCTGTCTCTGGTTTCCCGGGAGCCCCAAGCCTGCGACCAGGCATTGAAGTCTCCCAGGACCAGGACAGGGCGAGGCCGGCATGCAGCGAGGACGACGTCCAGCTCAGGGAGCCATAGCTCGAACTGATGCTGGTCGAGGCTCGGCGAGATGTAGACGGCCACGACAGCCACACCCTCGTATTCCGCCGCGACACAACCCGGACCCCTAGCGATGACCGCCAGGCGCGAGTCGTCCGCGCCGGTCCCCCCAAAGATTGTCGCCAGGCCGTCCAGATCCACCGGGCTTCCCGGGTGAACCCAGTACGGCTCGGCGACAACTGCGATGTTAATGGACCACTGCCTGATGCTCTGGTACAGAAGGTCCTGAGCACCAGTGCAGTGGTTCAGGTTCACCTGCAGGATGCGGATATGGGTGTCCATTAATGGACGTCCATTTCCGCACCATGCCGCGGGCGTGCCACCTCACCCTCACCCCCCCGTGCGGACGGACGGGGCTTCGGCCTTGAGGCAGCGCAGGATTTACTGCCCGCCCGGTGGTCAGCCTCCTTGCCCTCCGCCACGCATTTGAAACATCGTGGCGGAGCGTCACAGGCAAGGGCCGTGTGACCGGGCTGACTACAGCGGAAGCACCGATCACCCACGGTGACTTCCGCCGTACACTGCACTCCTACATGCCCCACGACCAGGCACCTATAGCACCTGTCTTCGCGGGGCTGCAGGAGATGCACCTGCGCCCTCAGGAAGCCCCCAATAAGGAGGCTCCGTCCGTCCGCCACTTTCTGGGCCGCCGCGACGGGGCAGCTCACGACTGCCGACCCGTGACCGGTGGGGCCAAAGCGGATTTCGCCTGACCTCACCTGATCACGGGGACAGCCGCTCGCCTCCACGACGGCGGAGATAAGCTCGTCCGTCGTGGCCGCGTCATCCAGACCCGAAATGCGCAGCGCGGCGCATTTGTTGGGTCTGGACACGCGGACATCGCCCGTATTCAGCGACTCCCGCAGCTTCGCCGCTAAGGCATCCGCTTTGGGGCCGCTGGTGGCGCCGGAGACCTCGAGGAGGCGCGCTCCGGTGCGCGTCACCTTGCACCTGAGCCCCCCCTCAATCTCGAGGGCCTTGAGGTCTACTGAGGCTTTCGCCTGCCTCAGTACCTCGGCGTACCCCACGCCCTTCGCCTTGCCCTCTGCCGTCACCGTAATGACTACGGCAGTGGAGCGAGGAGCGCGGAGCCTCTTCGGCGCCTTCGCCGCGGCGGCCTTTGCCGCTTTAGCGGCAACTTTTGCCGCCTTCTTGGCGGCCTTCACCGCCTTTTTGGCGGCCTTAGCTACCTTCTTCTTCGCTCCTACTACCTCCCAGACCCCCTCTTTTGAGGTAGTCTGAGGTGCAGCGGGAGCGCTGGCTGTTGGGGGAGCGGGGTTGCCACTTCCCCCAGGGGCCGTCTTCTTGGGGGCGGAGGCCCTCGGCTTGGGACCGGGAGTCCCACTGGATGCAGCCGTCGTTGCAAATGACGCACCGACGGGAGCCGCCAGCGGCGGGCGGTATGCCCGGTCCTCAAGGACGCCAAGGCGTCGCTCGATGGCCTCCAGCAGCTGGACCATTGAAGGTGTTGTCTTGGGTGGCGCACGAGGAGCTGGGGTTTTCACACCCCGAGCATCCCCGGCGGCCCCCTGGACCAGCTGCGCAAGCTTGCCGATCTCCTCCCGCATCAGCTGTTGCTGGTTGCGGGAATCGGCAAGCTCCTTCTCCAGGCTCGCGACCCGAGCCCGGAGCTTATCCTCCTCGCTGGAGACGCTCCTTTCTAGGAGCTCCTCCAGCGCGTTGGCGGCGCCAGTGACCGCATCCGCTACGACCCTCTTCTTTTCCGCTACATTCTTGGCGCCTTTTACGGCGCCAGAAATGCGGGAAAGAGCCGCCAAGATGTTCACCGCCGCCGGCACCTCCGTGACCTTCCCGCTTGGCAGCGGGGGCACAATCGCCGGCGGCTCTGCTGCTGTTCTGCTCCCTTTAGCTCTGTAGAGGTCGGCTTTCCGACCTCTACCCGCGGTGGTAGCAGCTACCTTCCTAGGAAGGCTACCTTCCTCCTCACTCGTTGATGATACGGACCCAGGCCGACGGAACACGCCTTTGCCAGGTCCGCTTGACCTGGGTCTCTTTCTACCTACGTCGACATGGATACCCTCGAGGGCACCCTCGGTCTCGGTACCCATGTCGACAGCCGACTCCATCTCCGAGCCAGCGCGGGTGGACGCGACCTCCGCGTCACTTTCTTGGGTGGTTTTGATGCACACCCTTGGGCCTGTGGGACTGTGGTGACCCCTCCCATATACCACCAGGGATGAACCCTGGCGGGGGTCGCCATGCCGAGACATGGCAAGCGATTCCCCGGACACTGTCCGGGTGCGCTCCTGGGTAGTTACAATTGTAGAATTTGCCTCAGTCATAGTGTTGTTTTGCGTTTATAGTCCGCCGACTTTTTAAGGGTGGAAGTGGGGAAGTTGGGAGTGGACTTGAGGATGGGAAAGGGTGGGAAGGTAGGAGTGACGCCCTAGGCACTGAGTTCCCCCCAGCGATGCATCCCATTGCCGGGCGTCAGAGCGTAGGATTCGGGTAATTTTTTATAGAGGTTTTCTTCCTCGCAACTCCAAAGAGCCACCGTGCCCGTCTGTTGCCAGACGGGGTTACGGCTCGGCCGAACGATGGTCCCTATGGGACCGTGTACTTCACCACTGATCGCTCAGTGGCAAAGTACTCGTCGCCCTGAGAGTTCTCCGCTAGGTACGCTCTGCATAACAGAGTGCATGCGGAGAACTCCACACCGGCCATGACGGCCCCCCCTCCTTGGTGGACTATTGGCCGTGGGCGACGACGTGCGCCTCGCACGAAGCCCACATCGTCGTCCACGTTACCAGGATGCACCACGTGGAGGTTGTCCTACCCAGCACCCCTACTCGATCTTCCCTTAATTTAAGATAATAATATATGTTGTTTAAAAGAAATTGTTCCTTATTAAAGACTCTTTCGGTTGGTATCATAAAATACAGGATGTTTTTTTTTCACATCTCCCACGTTGATTTCCGGCTAAAGCAGGTGATTATTCAAAAATCTAAATGCAGTTTTACTTACTTTTGAAAATAAAGGAATGTTTCCTTGCAGCAAAACTTGCCATTATCAATATTAAGGGTACTTTTCCTCCAACTACCGTACTTAAATCCCATCCTGTATAACTATAACAAGGGCTATCCTTAAGGGTATAAACGCGTGACTATGTTTGTTTATATGACATTAAAACGTAAATTCAAATAGATGGCCACGAGCCCTGGGCAGAGAAAACGCGAATGGTTTGCTTTGTTAAAATCACAATTTTCAATCATTTGAATATTCCTTCTTCATTTCAAGAATTTTGATGTAGACAAAATTTATACAATTTATAACCAACGATTTGCATTCAACATTATTTTATGTCAATTTAATTAGTATTCTGTGTGTAACTTTATCTAAATTACAATTAGGTAGGTAGTTGCTTTAGTAAAAAGCCTAAAATAATAATATTAGTGAGATTTATTCAAATTAAGGAGCCAAATTTTCCAGAAATTCTCTTATCATCCAAAACGGGCTGCTATTTTCATAGCCTCAACTAATAACAGTAAAAGTAATATCTGTGAAACACTAGCGGACTGAGCTACTTATAATGTCTGCGTAGTACAAAATATATAATTTTGTGGTATCTGTGGCAGCCTCCACGACCAGCCCAGATTCACTGATGACAGGCTTATTTTATTTTTGCACTATATGGCCCCCGCGACTTCGCTCAAACTGAACTCGGCTGGAATTTTGTTACGTTTCCCGCTTCCCGTGGAAATTTTATTCATAGAATAAAAAGGAGGTACTATTACAAACTATAATCTATCCTTGTGTCAAATATGCGTGCAGCCCCTTGTGGCGACGGGGTCCCATATTGCGAAGGGAAGAGTACAAAATGTCGCCACGCCAATACATACCGAGGGTGTCGTAAGGGGCGACTAAGGGAACACTTTTGCAAAAAGATCAAATGCGTAGAGAAGGAAAACTCGAAATAAAACCCGATTGTCAGTAAAATGACAATCGTTAAGCCAAGTTAAAGACCTTATGGGCCGCTTGAAAAAATTCAACTGCGGGTCGCATCGACCTGCGCTGTGCATTAGCACGGCAATGGGCTCACCACCTATTACGTGCGACATGAAGCTATAAGGTGAAATGTGGGCCTGGGCGTTTACTATGCCTCTGCCTACCCCTTCGGGGATAAGGGAGTGATTATCAGTATGTATGTATGTATGTCAAAAATGCTACAGATCCGTTCAGCCGTTAGAGTGTGAAAGAGTAAGTAACATCCACACATGCTTATGGATGTTACTTACTCTTTTAATCATTCACTCACTTAATCACTCAATTTAAATATTATTATATAATATTAAATATTTAAATTGCATATTCTTTGTTCTTATAATTCCATATTACTTCCAAATTGAAAAATCGCGGTAATTGTAACAAATATGCGGCTCAAGAAACAACAAGAAGACCACAGCGCTTGTGAGAGCTTCGTAATAGACAAACTTATAATTTTAATCGATCGATTGAATGTGAAATTCGAATAACCAAATTTTCAACTTTTTTCATTTCTAGCTAAGTTTAAATTAGTTGGTCGATGTCGTGAGGCGCGCTTGTGGAGAAACTTACATGGCATACTTTTGAAGAACTTGGCGGGTTTAAAGTTTACATTTTATAAAAATGCAAATACTGTTCAATAAATGCATTAACTCTCATATTGAGACGGTTACGCTTAACCCAGTGTAGTGTAGACATGTTTTTTTTATTCCACGTGATGAACCCGGCACTCTACACCTCCATAGTGCTAGGAGAGGTTTATAAACATACTTAATGTACTTATATATAATCACCTAAAATTGTATTAAAAATCATCAAAAATATAAATGAGATTCATTCTATTATTCTTTTGATTGCTTCTATTCTAATGGAGAAATCACCCCTTTGACTCATATTACATCCCTACTAATTCTGAGAGTAGTGTCTAACTGTGTTAAGTTGCTGGGATAAACATTTAGATGTTGGGCGAAGCAAGTATGGACGAACTAACTCAAAAACACCCTTGCTGTTACTGGAAATTCATGTTTTAGATACTCCTACACAAATTTGCAGCATTAATCTGTCAGTCGGTGTATGTACCTAAGTAAAAAGTATTTCACGTGAAGTCCCGAGTTCCATAAGTATGAGCAATTATTTTTAGTCCATTTTCAGACATTTTCAACAAGTTGTAAAAATATGAGATATAGGTGTATTGGATAGATACTTATGATATTTGTATTAAAAGCGAAGATTTAAAATTATTAAAAGCGAACATCACTGCAATGAGCTAAACAGTAGCTACTAAACAAAACATACATGTCCCATCTTGTTTAGTTGCAGGAACGCGGCTAGTGAAGGGGATGGAGGGGCGCGCGGAACGTGGCTACTCGCAAAATAAAAAGAACACTCTTCTATTCTCTTCACTTCGCTGATTACTAATCACTCGCACTAATCACTGGTGGTCTACATGTGTCCACATAGTCCTTATCACTTAACACCTGCACTCGCCATCATCAAAGTGGAAAGTAGCCTTAAGCTTTAAAAGATTCTTATGACATTTGGGCTACATTTTTTTTGGACAAGTTTTCTGTGGAAAATGGGTAAGTAGGTACAGGGAAAACTCATCACGCATTCGGGGTCGCGGGCAGTTATTAGGTTGTAAATAATAAATATTCGCAAACGGTTCAATTTTCGAAAAAAAAAATGTCCATACGTACATAAGTATATTGGCATTTCCACTATAACTCACTCGATAATGGGGCGTGTGTACCCATTAAGTGAGACTGATGCCAACTTGAAATTGAAATTGCGCAGTAATAAAATGCAAACTGTTCAAGTGTTCAACTATACTACAGTTATTTAATAATTCTTTTCTATCTAAAATTTCATGAAATTATATTTAACTTCACGCCTGTCTCCCAGAGTAGGCAGAGACTATGGCTTTCAACTTTTTCTTTTTATATTAAGTTTGCCATATTGACGTAGCCAGCCTACTGGAAAGCCGTAGCCCATCTAGCGATTGGGGGCCACTCTCACAGTCCGTAAGATTTCTGACAGTGGTTCTCAAGTTGGCGGCCCTGTGATGTGCATCACGCTCCGCTTGAAGAACCCGGGATTGTAACTTGCTACAATCCTTATATACAAAGTCTATTTTGATAAGTATTTTCATATAATTATGCTTGGTTTAGGATACTCGTGACCAGGCATTTTCTCAAAATTCTTTCGATTTGATCGACATGAGTACGCCGCATTATTATCTATATTAGGATCAATAATGTATAAATCTATGTTATTAGTAACTGGGGAGAATAGAGTGAGTGCATGAGACAAAATATAGCCGGCTGAATATTTTTATGCCGTAGGTACCTCATCAATCTCGTTTTCTATTCTTCGTGGAGTAATAATTTTTATTTTATGGAATCTTTCATATTAAGCGAGGGTCTATAAAATGATTATATTTGAATAGCAGCTCACTGGTCCGGAGAATTGCAGAGATTTATTGACAATGAATTCTGTCCTGAAAACTACTTCTTTATTACATTTTTATTGCTTCCTCTGTAATCTAACGTTAACGCTTGGAAGAAAATCTCGAAATAGTGTGAATATATTATGGATTCCAATGGTTACTTAACCCAAAGTTGTTTAGGAGGACTTGACAGAAATGTAGGTGAAAAGGGATTATGCTTTTTCCCAGTAGTGAGACAATTTATGCGAAATATGCAACAGTCATCATTTTATGTTTACAAATATTTAGTCTCTGAAGATATGCTCAAATCTTCATTTCAATAAAATATAGCACGAATGTTTGTGAGGTAGCGATCATAAGAAAATATTCATAATTAAAGTATCACGCGGACTTCTGATAACCTCATCAAAAATAAAAATATCCAAAGAGAAAATACCTGTTTTTATTTCAGAAAATCTTTTGAAAACGCATGAAAGTAAAAGATTGACGATCCAGAATAGATTGCTTTGATGAAATATGGTGCGCCCCTCTCATCCTACTCCTCAAATGAAATGGGATAAACTTGGTTTGTGAAAGTAAGGCGGGCAAGGTGAATGAATACCTGTTTGGGTGCGAAATTTATATTAAAATAGAGTTATTCCGTAAATCTGTCTAAGTGCGATCAAAATAAGTAAAGTGATGTGATGGCATTTAACTACGTCTAGCATTTATCTAGGTCACGGCTACTATGGGATTCCGCTGAGATCTTAGAATATTAAACCGAAATCACCGTCAAGTGGTGTACCTGCCGACTAATGGACGAGCTCATAGCATAGAGAAGGGAAACTCGAAACTAAGCCCTGTACCAACCCGTCTGGTCAGCATTTACAGTAGGACCAATCACCATCCCTATATCCTAGATAACACAACCCTACGTGCAGCAGTGGATGACGTGAGGCCGATTTAATTATGAGTGTACTAGATGATTCCACGCGGCTGTGCCTGCGTGAAACTTGTTACCCGTTCCCGCTTCCCATGGGAACAAATTCCCGGGATGAAAAGTAGCCTATGTGTTATTCCAGGTTATTATCTATTCCTGTACCAAATTTCAGCTTAATCCGTTTAGCCCTTAAAGCGTGAATCGAGTAACAAACATCCAAACATCTTCACAAACTTTCACATTTATAATATTATTAGGATAGTAGGAAGTAGGATTTGCAGCACTTCCAAGGAATGTATGGAGATTTACTATTTTGGGAGTCTTGTAGTTCTTAAGTCTTGTAGTACAAGTGTCAATAAGAAGGGTAGATACCTAATATAAGGTTCTAGTATCTTGGCCGGCAAATATCACGTAGATATTAAGTAAAGAGATACCACTTTAGACTTACGCACTTGGAATGTTTATTTCGTAACTGAAAAACGGTGGCTAAAACGAAATTATTCATACCTATTAATACTTTTCAAAATCTATGAGGCAATTCATTAAAAACCCACGTGAGCCTTGATTCCGTCATAATAGAGGGTGGCGGAAACGCCTTGTTAACGCTGAGCGAGGCCTCGAGCGTACCCTCAGGCGAAGGCGTCGAAAATTAACCCTCGATTGCCTACTACATTATAAAAAAACAATAAATTCAGAAGATTACACGGATCTAACTAAACGACGAGTTTACAGATTGCCGCTGCCCAGGGTTAACACTAGCTTTGCCAGACGTTTTAGTCCTTTTAAAGATATCTATATTTATAATCGTACAAATAATATTTGTGATATAAGGCTAAGTTCGGTGAATGAAGCAAAATTAAGAGTCACAACTTGGCTCCTGTCACTATCTTACAACCAAACCGAAAGTCTTTTTGTTCATTTGCAGTGAGAGGTGTTTGCCAGGTTAATAGATAGATAATATTTAAAAAATGTATAAAATTTAACTACTTCTTTGTATTGTTTTGTGTGTATATTCTTGCATAGTTAAATAGTATAGAAATGGTATAAGAATATTGATCGTTTGTTGTGAGTGTGTTGGAATATGCATGTTGTAGCCCGTGTAATTATTGCATACTATCACTAAGCTCAAATCGTATCTGGCACCCACAGGACAGGCTTGCCTAGTGTGGGGCCACAGTTTAACGAACATTATTGTATGTACTATCTGGTAATAAACTAATTTTTATTATTTATTATTTTATTACTCAAAGAATACGAAAGAAATGTGAGGATATGATTCGAAGGTGTCGTGTTGTAATCATTAGACGAAACGACTCAGTTAAGTGGGTACTTATTTTTGTCTCAGATTTATTAAATCAGATTGTTAGACAATACATGGCGTAGGTGCTTACATAATATTTTATGTTTAAAAATCAAGGAGTTTTAGCTTACAGATGTTTGTTGGGGTCTCGTACCCAAAGGGTAAAAGTTGGGATTTTGCCGTCGGACTGTCTGTCTGTCCGTCTGTCACGGGGTTCTATCTCAGGAACCGTGATAGATAGAGTTGAAATTTTCACATATACCAAAATCAGAAAAAGAAAATTTTATTTACAACTAGCGGATGTCACTCGGTTTCACCCGCGTAGCTCCCGTTCCCGTGGGAATACTGTAATAGAGTAACCTATGTTACCCGGTAACAGTGCAGCTTACCGAATATTCAAATCTGTTCATAAAATCTTTACTCTTTATAATATTAAATATTATAGATTCATCATTGGCATACAATCACAGTGTCTGATGATGGTAGAAATAATAGCTAGGTAGGTATATACTAAATGTGTAATAGGAGAGAAAATCATAAGAAAATCGCGATCCACATTATTCAGCATAATCTGAATTTTTAAATGAGCGCTTCGGGTGGCATTGTTTCCACGTCTTTTCATTTAACTGCAATTAAAAAATGGTGCCTACCTACTGTAGCTATGTTTACTGACTACGATCGTAGCTTTGATTTTGAAACGATCAAGGCTAAGTCATATTTACGTTCTGCCTGTATTTATAGGACTTAAAACCATCTTTTTACTCTGTACTTACCTCTATTATCAAGTTCTGAATGAGAAATAGGCAAGGTCAGCACCCTGGTGTTGTAAACATACATCACAATATATGATGAACGATTACAACACTAGGATGCTATACTAAGTGATCTCCGTAGTATAATTATTATACTACGTAGACCACTTCAGTCAGATGCACTCATGCTCATCTGCCACTTTAGCTGTATGAAAAATATAGTCCTATGGGTCTTCAGGCCCCCGATAGAGGTCGATAGGCATAGATAAATCTACGGCGCCCTCGCAGTCTCTAGAGAACTCGGGTGGGAGATTTCTCTAACGCTCTTTACATGTAAAGTATTATTGGAATTTGCTAAATGTGCGCCTCATTGTAAACGACTAAATCTTTTGGCAGACTATGGTTCCCTAACTCCAAATAGACCATTTGCGGATCACACAAGTATTCATTCTGATCCAGGATTCGAACCAAAGACTTCAGTACCTATACTTACCGCTGCGCCACAGAGGCAGTCACAATGAAACCAGTCTTTTGTTATGGTAATCTTGAATAGTTTACCATCAGAATATTGTGAAAATCTGTTTCATATTTTTAATATTTTACAGCGTCCTTGCATTTTCACCAGCTCGCCTGATAAGATTCCGCCTACGGAGGCCTAAAAATGAAACGAAACGAAGTAATTTCATAACTTTTTTATTAAACCATTCACAATCATCGTTTACAATATATCACTACAGGTAGTGTCAGTCGGGTTCGCCTACTAGTTAAACTTTCGTTTTTCATTATTTTAACAACAAACAGGATTTATAATTCATTTTAATCTTTCAATACTTATACAAACATTTTTATTGCATACAAAAAAAAATATTTACAGTTTAATTAAATAATTAATATAATAATACCATGTTTAGTTATTTTTTTCGTATGCAACATAATATATAATTTTGTAGTTCGATAATTATCTTTATAGTTATAATTATAATACAACGTGTAATAATTAATTTAACTTACATAGTAGTTACCTTGTAACTCATTTCGAGGTAGCCTCGATAAATACCAAAGTGCTTTCTGAATCTCAAGCAAAGTCAGCACTTTAATACATCGCACATTGAATACAACAGCAATAACTTCAATATGCTTGCAAAACGCTGCAATACGCTATATATAGCTTGAAGACAATGTTATTAAGTCACGCAAGCAAGGTTTGAAAACTTTACCAAACCTTATCATACGATGCACAATTACCGCCAATCAACACACGTGCAGCTTTAACAAAAGCCTTTTATAGATCTACGAAAGACTTCACAAAAGCCGAAAAGAATGTGTCTTTAATATTTTTCGACAACTTGTTGGGTTAGCATTTCTCAAACTATAGTTTGCGATCCACCAATGGGTTTCGATCAAATTCTGAGTAGGCAGGCCCTAAAGTGAAAGACGAGACATCGATCCTTCAAGACTTTTTTTCTTTTCTTTACAAGGAAATTCTTTCCTCTCATTCGAGGAGATGTTGGTCTCAAGTTTGGACAGTTTTGTTAGATGGGTCGGAGCACTCGAAACCCATTTAAGTTTGAGAACCAATGGTGTTAACAATATGCTGCCTATTTTACTTTGCCCACGAGACCTCAATGCCCTTATAAGGCAGACGGTAAACGTTTTGCTTTCACATAGAAATATCTTTAATAACATACCCCATGTCAATCTGTTGAAATATCATAATTAGATTTTACGTATAACATGTTCCATACAATATTATTCGTATGAATCATCTTCCTCTCAACGTGTCGACGTCGTTCCCGACTAATTATCATATCAAAATGTGCTAACATATTATTCCTAGCAGTTTAGAAATTAATATCTACGAGTACCTTATATATTACAATTCATTTAATGTACATTTATTTCATTATGTTACGTTCATTATAAGTAATTTGTTGTTTATGTACAATAATGTTTATTGACTGTTTGAATTAAGAAGTTTCATTGAAGTTAAATAGCGAAATAATTTATGCGATACAAGTTTATTTAACTACGTTACTAAATAACGAAATTATAGAAGAATAAAATAATGTACATGAAATGGAACCTTATTTATTTATAAAGAAATGAAACGAATTTAGGAAATAAAATTAAATGATATTTCGTACATGTAATTGTATAAATTTCTCAAATAGTTACCTACATTTTCCATTCCATTTAAATGTTATCTCCTTTGAAGTAATTTATTATAGAGTCTTTAAGACAGGCCCATGAATGAGTAGAAAATGTTAAATAACATGTAAACTAATAACAGTACTATAAATATGTATCTATTAATAACATATTTTTAAGTGTTAGCTCGAAAAATAATGAGGCAACCAGTCATGTAAAGTCATGTAAAAAACCAAATTTATGAAGACGTGCATCACAGCTAGAAAGGCCTTAAACATAGACTGTACATTAGAGTATGAATTATGGTAACTTCAGGCTACGATATAATAATAGCAAGCAAAACTTTCGTACCACAAACATATCTCGCACCATTGTTTTTCGTATGGAAATCCCTAATGGATGCTATACCGGACTCGTACCGACTAAAACCACACGTATCTTACTGCTGCCTACAGTGGGGAGCCCTGGGTAAGCCCTCGGAAGGATGGCCCAGCATTTCCTATAGACTTCATAAATTTACGATGCTCACACAGCAAAATAACCATAGTATAGCCAATGAATAGATACGTACATAAAACAGTAGTTCATAAGGATTTTTTGTGTCAATTTTGTTGGGGCCTGCCCCCAGGTCGCGTAGTTCCCTGGTGGCGACGGTGTCGGCGCATTACAATGTCGGAGTTCATTGTCAAAACCGAATGCACATTTTTAAGTATTTAATCGTCTATATTCAGGAATTATTTATTTGATTGGGGGGGATGTAGTGTGCCTTCACGAGGGGGGGGGGGGGGATGTAGTGTGTCACGAAGAGCGTTACCTGTGCTCGGGCCCTCCCCGTAAGCAGCGGCGAAAGCGAAAACGCGAAACAAAACACTACCGATGAGTGCCGACAGGGCTAGGGCGTCCCCCCGAGGCGACGCGTACCGGTATGCCCCCGTCGGTACGACTGCATGCGCACGCGGCGAAGGGGGCCGCCACCCTTCACGCAGCGCCAACTCTGGCGGGATGCGAGGAGCCGAGTGCCGGATAGGCACGTGGAATGTGCGTGGTGGTATGGAAGGTAAGATGAATGAATTGATGGATGTAATGAAAGAGCGATGCCTGGATGTATTGTGTGTCACAGAGACTAAGCGGAAGGGGAGCGGCATCGACGATCTTCCTGGCGGAATAATTGCTTTGTGGTCCTGAGTGGACCAAGAGGATCATGCCAGTAAGGGAGTGGGTGTCTTGCTCTCCTCCCGTTTGACCTCTGGAGTGAAAGATTAAGGATTGGTTGGCCCAAGACTCCTGTGGGTACGTATAAAACTGGGGATCACGAGAGTTTTTTTGGTTGCAGCCTATACTCCCGTCAGCTCGGCTAATCCCCAAGTGCTCGCGGAGTTCTGGGAATCCGTTAGGAACGTCCTCGATTTGGCTGACGGGAATGAAAAGTTGATCATGTGTGGTGATTTGAATGGATGGGTGGGGACCAAGCGAGATGGCTTCGATGCTGTCCTTGGTCCGTATGGAGATAAGAGAGCGAATGATGCTGGTAAGTCAATCTTAGACGTATGCTTGGAACGAGACCTCCTTGTGGCGAACAGTTTATTCCGTCACAAAGATATCCACACGTATAAATGGAGATGGAAGGAAGAAAAAAGTGTGATTGATCTGATTTTGATAGACAATCGTCCTCGACAGGCTATAAGGGATACAAGAGCCTACAGAGGCCCTACTCTTGAAACTGATCACTACCTGGTGGTAAGCCGGTTTGTTGGTCTTTTCAAGAAGTGGAGGCACTGGCGAGTGCGTGTCCCTTTCGGAGACTGAAACTGAAAGGATAAAGAGTGAAAAACTGGAAGATGAAAGCGTAAGGAGTATGTATGTTGGCTTAGTCAGTGAAAGGCTTGCAAACGCGAGCCTTTCCGACTTAGATGTGGATGAATGCTGGAATATTATGAAAGAAAGTATAGTGGATAGTGCAAAAGAAGCATACGGGAGTGCAAAGAGACATGAACATTCGAAAGGTGATGCCTGGTGGGATGCAGAAGTTCAATCCTGCGTAGCAAGAAAGAAGAAAGCGTGGTTGGATTATGTCTCATCTTTGCAACTGAATGACAGTATGAAAGACACGAAGAAAGAAATTTACCGCCTCTGCAAGAATGAAGCCAAAGCTTTAGTGAAAGAGAAGCGTGAAAGAATAAATATGATTGCGGAAGAGAAGCTGACGAGGAACTTCGAGACGAATACCAAACTCTTTTGGAGGGAGGTCAAGAAGTCTCGGAGCTGTTCGTCAGTTTCCAGAATGGATAAGATAAAGAGTAAAGCTGGGGACATTCTTGCGGACCCCTTAGAGGTGTTAGAGCGGTGGAATGAGTACTTTGGAGAAATGTATGAATATCTCCCGGATGCGGGCACTGCGAGGGAGGCGATGACTGATCTTGCGGTGCAAGCATCAAGCGGAGATATTACTTTGGAAGAGATTGAATGGTCGATACGAAGCTTGAAAAATGGAAAGTCTGCGGGAATTGATAGGATATCTGCTGAAATGATCAAATTAGGTGGTCCTTGCGTCCGGGACGCCTTCTGGTCATTGAGCAATCTATGCTGGAAGACTGGAAGGGTCCCAATGGACTGGAGGCGTGCTATCGTCGTGCCCTTGTATAAAGGCAAGGGCTCATGTATGGAGTGCGCCAACTATAGGGCCATCAGTTTGATCAGTATAGCAGCTAAAGTGTATGGCAAAATTATTGAAAGGAGAATGAGGGTGGAATCTGACGGATTACTGTGGGAGGAGCAGGGTGGTTTCCGAAATGGAAGGGGATGTATGGACCAAGTTTTCTCGCTCCGCAACATTGTAGAGAAGCAGCTGGCTGTAGGCCGGAAGGTTTTTTGCGGTTTTGTGGACATGGAGAAAGCATTTGACAGAGTTGTACGAAAGGATCTCTGGGATATATTGCCAGGATACGGGATTGATGGTGCGCTGCTTCGTGCTGTGCAGTCTACATATGTGGTATGTACGGCATGTGTGCGGGTGGGCGGCAGCCTGTCTCCCTGGTTTGACGTCAACATTGGCGTCAGACAGGGTTGCGTGCTGTCGGCTCTGCTGTTTGTCCTGTACCTGGACGATTGTCTTAAGAGAGTAAGATCGATGAATGTTGGATTGCGAATGGGTGACTTACTTGTGAACTGTTTGCTGTATGCAGATGATGCCGTGCTCATAGCCGAATCGCCATCAGAACTACAGTCAGTAGTCACAACGATGAAAGATGATTGTCTAATGAGAGGCTTACATTTGAACGCGACTAAAACGAAAGTGATGGTATTCGAAAGAGAAGAGGACAGAACGAATGCCAGGATAACTGTAAATGATGTAGTGCTGGAACAGGTGGATGAGTTTGTATATCTTGGATGTGCATTTAGCAGGGATGGACGGTACACCGCTGATGTAGAAAAGAGGGTAACTGCGGGAAATAGTGTGAATGGAGCGTTAGGCAAACTTTTAGGTACCAAGGCCTTAAGTCAAAAGGCCCAGCTCGCAGTACACAATGCTGTGCTGATACCTACGCTAACGTATGGAAGCGAGAGTTGGGTATGGCAGGAAACGCATGAAAGTAGAATAAACGCGGTCGAGATGCGCGCGGTACGCAAAATCTGCGGAGTAACGCTCGCAGATCGCGTTCGGAATGAAGATGTAAGAAAGAGAGTTGGTCTGAAAGAGAGTGTCGGTGTTAAAGTAAGGAAGGGCATGCTACGATGGTTCGGGCATGTGGAACGAATGGGAGATGAAAGAATGACAAAACAGATATACAACGCGAAAGTGGATGGACGTAGGAGTCGGGGAAGGCCACGACACACCTACCACGACCAAATTAATCATGTGTTAGTGGAGGGTGGTGTCAAGAGCCGTAGGAACCGACGTGCATGCATGAAAAGAAACATTAAAGTTTAAGAGGCGAGTGAGGTGTGTATGGACCGTGCCGTGTGGCGCTCGGTTCTTTCTGCCTACCCCGCAACGGATTTGGCGTGAAGATAGTATAGTATAGTATATATGTAGTATTTATTAAAAAAAATTCACGACCTTTATACTTAAAACATTATAATATCTATAGATTTGTTTAATGGTTTGTTTTATAGTTTTGCTTAGAACAAACAAAAAATGATGACTCCGTCAAGCGGCAGTTTGCGTCACAGAAAGTTTGTCTTCAGAGCAGCCTTAGGAACTACTCTTCTATATACGTGTGTATTTATTGGTATAGCGTAGTCTGAAGTCACCTATATAGTTATAAATAAGTATATTAATGTAAATACAAATAATAGTAATATAAACATGGAGGTAGAACTACCCTGACACGGAAAGTTTGACTTCAATCAATTACTCAGAACCGAGCAGTGTATTTGTCAGATCTTATCTAAAGTACAAGTTATTATACAGTTCGTTTAAGGGTTCACGATTGTTGGTGCTATTTATTCAGACACTTTATTATGGAATGTCCACAGGGATCAGCGGTAATGGTGATGGGATGTCTGAAATAATTGAGTCCATATACAAATATAAGAACTGTAGTTTGTTCTTTAGTTGCTATTCTGACATTGCGAATTTTTTATTCGGCATTGCAGGATTTTAACACGTATAAAAAAAACGAAAAGGGAGTCCGGTAAAATTATCAAGCCAGAGGTTAGAACTGCAGCCAGCATTATTGAAAACTAATTTTCATAAGGTGTTACATGGCGGAAATTCATAGTAGAACTAGAATAAAGGACGAGAGGGTTGTTTTTTGGAAACCACACACACGATGTACTATCGAGCTTATAAGTGCAATAGCACAACAACGCTCATTATGGTGTGCCGTGCTTTCGGGCTCGTTTTGCGTTTACATAATATATGTGTGTAATGTTTCAATGCTACCATACAGCAAAATATGATTAGTTCATGCTAGACAAAGATAACGATATAATAATATATTGGTACAGTTATGAAAACTGTATTATTCTTTACAACTGCTGTGAGTCATTAGATATTAGTATCTAATGACTCACAGCAGTTGTAAAGTACAGTAATTTAACAACCTAGTAAATTAACTGATCGCTAAGTGGCTGAAGCAAGATACTATTAATACACAATGATTAGAGATATTCGTGGTTCGATTCCAGCTTATAACGATTTTTTTTTATTTAAAACAAAAATATAATTTTAAATATTGATAAAGTAATTTTGCATGAAGTTCCTAATAATTATTCTACTTAAGAAACAATCAACCTGATATTAATTTATAAATGAAATACAAAAAGTATTTTTGCAAGATCGTAGGATTCGAACCATCAACCTTTGCATTTCCATTACATACTAGAACCAAACCACGGGTTGCCTAAGTAGTAACAACGAAATTATCGATAATATTCCTACGGAAGAACAATTTATTTATGTGTGTGTAAATTGTCTTAAAAGAAAAAGGCCACAAGTAGCGCTAGAATGTTGACGCTATAGTTACGTTGGATTGCTACTGCAGTTATGAGCTCGATAGCACATCAGTTAAGGATAACCAGAACCAACCGTAACCATAAACAACCCTAAGTGAGGACTGACGAACTGAACTCCTCAGGAAAGAAAATTCGGATGCAGTATAGGAAAAATACCTGTACCCTCCAAATTGTTGACACACAATGAGCACTATTATACGCTTAACAACGCGACTAATAAGACATTATTGAGTCATCCATCAACCATGATGGATATTTTGAAACGCTAGATACGAGGAATATCCATAATTTATTCATAGAAATGAGGAAATTAATTCATTCCATTTGCTGAATATTAATAATGAAGCATAATTTCAGCTATCCTAGAAATTACCAAGTTCATAGAAAAATATTGTGTTTGTCAACTTTCTTTGAAATGACTTTTAAAATTTCTACTGGAACGTCTTTTAAGTTTAAAAATAAGAATTTACACCGATAAAATTGTTTTATATTTATTTTAGCAATTTATTTTATGAATTCATTCGTCTCAGGCAATTAGTGAAATTTTCTTCTGTAATTTGATCACACTCAAGAATATTAATTAACTATCTTAAAATGATTCAGCGGTTTTAGAAAGGCTTAATTTTCATACTTCATTCATTAAATTTCCAAGAATCAAAATTAGTATTTCATGAGTTTGTCTTTACAGTAAATAAACAATAATAAAATTTACAACTGTAGTTACAAAGGCAAGCCTTTATCCCAAAAGGGCAGGCCGATGTATTCAAAATATGTAGGTACAGCGTAAAAATTAGGTCGTGGGTAACTATAATGTCGTATTGAAACGGACAAGCGCCGGTTGAGGCTGACCCGCTGCTGAAATTTTCGGACATACAATTTGACATAGCGGTTGCCATGATACTGGCAACCGGGATCAACGGCTTAACGTGTCTTCCGAAGCACGGAAACGCTTAGACGAGCACCTTTACTTCAAATGAGCCACATCATTAATAACTTTGATAGCCTCCTTCTGAGCAGTGACTTACTGAGATCTCTTGTCATATTTTACTTGTAAATCAAGCAACGTATAGGGTGTATACGTTTATAGATTGATTCTGTCTTCATACAATACAAATATATCACAAATAATGGAATAATTTATATATTTTGCTAACATAATAACATTTTTTTTGCTAACATGGTTGGGCGGATCTTCTTAACTATAACACTTATGAATTATGGCATATAAATTTTAAAAGGTAATACTATCATGTCATCATCATGTATCAGATTTTGTTTTTGGTTTTATTTTTGGCAGTTGGTTTATGAGATTTTAACTCCTTTTAGTCGTCCGTTGGTCAATAGGTCAGCCCTACACACAACTGAGAATGTCTTAGGTCTTATGTTTATTTAGTTGTAAATTCTTTACCAGGACCTATTAAAAGGAATTTTCATTTTATTTTTATTATTTTTATCAGACGTCAAATATGTTACCCAATATTGTTTTAAAGAAATTGTCACACTTTTTAAATGTAAAACTTTCAGTCTAAAATAACATGTCTTTTATTCAAAGTAACCAATTCATAACGGAATGATTGCGTAATGAACATAGAAAAACACAGTCGAATTGAAACCTCCTCCAATGTTGTAGTTAGTTGATAACAACCATTTCACTTATTTACAAGTTTAGTGTATCAGTGTCACAAAGATAGCACATTTAAATATCCATTTACATCAACAGTATTAATTTGTACCTATCTATATTAATACATTACAAACTCACTTTCTGAGCGCCAACAGCAGTTAGTATTAAAATGTTCAATTCCTCGTCTTAACCCAATAATATTTACACACATTCAGCAACATCTTCTTTTCTAATCATTAGTTACCATCACAATTATTTAATCACTATTCTGCCGTGGTAATCGAAAAAGCAGTAAATCAAAGGTGGACTTTTTTTCTTATTACTAGTTGACCTGATTTGTGTACATATTGAAAAACTTCACTTGTGCTGTTCCACAATATTTATTATTGTAATACCTAACCGGTTTCGTTTAGTTAGTAAACTTGAAGATTTTCAATATGTGTAGCAAGTTCCATCCAGTGCCGTCCAATCAACAGTACCAATAGTCAGCTAATCTAAGTGCAGTTTCAAACAGCTCACCTTCCCTGAACTTTCACAATTGTTAACCGTCCTTACAGAAGCAGGCCTAAGAAGCGCGGCGGCGGGGTGATGTGAGTTTTAAGCACACTTTACGCCTCAAGGCCGCGTTAGTAGCCAGTGTTAGCCGGGAACTGGTTGGAACACTGGGATACCTATTTCATCTGCTGTATCGATTACCAGGACAGCATTATGTACAACAGTTACACTTATATGCAGCTCTCCTTGACCTTCCTGGCGGTGGTGACGACCTCCGGCCTCCTGCACGCGGAGATATCCGCACTGCGCGCCGTCACGCCGCGGTTCACCACGCACACGCCCACTGACGGCTGCGTTACCAACAACACATACATATAAATACCACTATTTGATATATTAATGGGCTCCGGAAACGGTCAATGCAACTTCAAAAGTCGGCCAAAATAAAGTAGCTTCATCTGTACGTCCTTCCCTCGTTACGGCGCGGCGCAACGAGCAACACTAAAAGTCACATCAGGTGTTGCTGAAGTCAAATACGGCGGCTGCACACTCAAGTGCCAGCATTGCGGTGACTTCCGCTAAGATACGGTGCAGCACACACTGGTAGAGTGCTCAGCCTGGGCACTGGCTCCGTCTCCAGCAGGGGAAAGTGGGACGAGAAAGAGGCAGCGGAGAAGAAGGGGGAGAGAAATCTTCTTCCCGAGTTCCGCAAGTTTTGTCAAGTCGCATTAATCGTCTCAGCAGCCCATTAAACATGCCGTATCAAGTTTCCGGAACAATCCAGCTAACTACGCGTGTAAAAAAAAACAGTCACGGAATTTCAGAAGTCTATGATAAGTACAACACTTAGAAACATGCTAAATCACAGGGCGTCTATAACAGTAAAATAATGCACTCACAACACTGACAGGTATGACGGTTCGCTCGCTGAACATCCTGTGAGGATCGGGGGCCACAGGAGACGGCAAGTTACTAAAATCACTTATTGGTTTTTTATCTGAAACAATATTCTTAACTGATTTTTTTTTTCGATTGGTATAAATCTGAGTTTATAAAACGAAACGTTCATGCAATGAAACGAAATGTTATATGAAACTAAAAAGTGCAAGAAGTTTCAATAACATACATCGCGTGTGATCTCATAATAGTAGATTGTATAAAAAGGGAGCAAAATAGTATTTTTACGGCGAGGGCGCTACTTTGAATCACGTTCGAAGCGAAGGATTTTAGAATAGAATCGCGAGCATAGCGAGGGATTCTAACGTAGAATCCTGAGCGCAGTGAGGGATTCAAAGTACACCACCCGAGGAAAAAATAATTTGCTCTCAAGCTCTACTTTTCATCACCTTTCTGTGAGAAAAAAATAAGCTTTGTACAACGTAGTTAGCTTCTATAGTTATTGTTTGAGGAGTTAATGCATTGTCACTTTTATAACTCGACGTAGAACTTATTATATTTGCAGAATACAATAAAATATGTATAGTTACTGATTACAAGAATAGAGAGATAAATGGCGCTCTATATTTTTTTTAAATAGCACAGGACACCGCGCTGTGCAGCCAACATGTACCAGCCAGTAATCCATACAATTTGCGTTCAATTTCTATGAATTTTTAAAGTTCCAAATTCAAATCACTTTGCCAGCTCGCTATTTTGCACCCCGTTATAGCGGTGCAAAGTGATACTTTTCGAATAGAAGGGATGAAAAATATTTTAAATATCAGTAATTCCTATGAATTATAGAAAGAACGCTTATTTAAATGTATAAATTTTAAGAGATGATCTTAAACCGTACCCACACCATAAATGAGGAGATACACAACTTTCATAACATTAGCGTCTGAGGCCATCAAAATCACACAACAATCTATATTGCACCCAAGGATCAAGTAAAACAGCAATTCCTTACCATAATGACACGGTATAATATCGGGGTCCGTGTCCTCACCGCCCTCCATCTTCAGCTCAAACTGGCTGCAGTAGTCCAGCTTGGGTGATGCGCAGTACGTGTTCATGTTGTCTGCTTTGGAGAGAGATTCTACGCTTGGCTGCATGTAGAGCGCGTCACTGTGAGGGGTTTCAAAAGCGTAAGAAATTGACCTCATGTATGGTCAAGGTTAGAAGGTGGAATATGAGGATGACGAAGTACAGTGCACGGGATCTAACTTGGCAAAGTTTTGGAGTGAGCGGAGCACTTTTTGGAGTGAGTGGAGCACTTTTTGGAGTGAGTGGAGCACTTTTTGGGGTGCCTCTAAGAGCAATATTTCACTGGGACTCCATGGCGGCGCAACCATTCGCGCAACCGTGGTGTCCGAAAGCTACCAACCGAGACACCAAATAGACACCAGAGTAGCGACACCACACTTGAGACAATGTCAAAAGGGACGTCGAAGAGATAGTACTACTAATGCTGTATGTGCATACGAAAAAAAGTACAAGAAAATTCAGAAACAGCGGTGGGTTCATCCTTATTTAGCAGATCGCTGTAAGAAAGGACAATTCGTTAACATAAACGACGATCTTAGAAGATTTCCGGATAAGGTTTTCAGATATATGAGGATGTCCGTGAGGTCCTTTGATGAGTTACTGATTTTGTGTAAAAATGATTTGTTGAAACAAGACACAATATAAAAAAAAATCAGTCAGTTCTGGTGTCGCTACTATGGCGTCTGTTTGGTGTCTCGTTTGGTAGCTCTCGGACACCACGGTTGCGCGACTGGTTGCGCCGCCATGGCGTCCCAGTGAAATATTGCCCTAAGTGTACGAAGCGCGAACATACTCCCACTACTCCTAAACCTTTCCAAGTTAGATGCCTTGCCCTGTACATTGCTGGACTTAAGGCTCCTGTAGGGATGTATTGACATTACCAGCATATGGTGTGTAGATAAAGGGTTTTGTTTCGAATTTTCCTTCTTTTTTTGAGCACTGTGAATCCTTATTGATTGAGTTCATAGAAATGCTTTGGAAGCAAAGATCTTGTCCGTATCCCTGATTCTTTGATGGGACAGTCATTATTTTAGCTAGTTCACCACTGCTTACACTTTAAACCTAAGTCCCTGAGTTCTAAAGCGTATAGGTAATACATATACCTTGGCGGGGGATGCTTATCCATGTCATGTCTCCTGGCTGCATGGCGTCGGTACAGCGCCGTGATCACGCCGCACACTCCCGTACAGAGCAGCGCGGCGATTGATAGCAACGACAACAGCATTGGAGACAGTGGGATGGTATTGCTCACTCCTGGGAACGAAATATATGTCAAAAGATGTCACATTCTGCCCCGAAAGTGCTTTGTGGGAATGCTGTCGAAGATCGGCCTATAGTACCATTTTTTTTTGGATTTACAAGACACTGCTGAAATACGTACTTTCATGCAAATTTTCTTTATAAACATTTTACGAAAGAATGTTTCCTTAATATTATTTACACATTTAACTTTGCGACCTTTGACAGATCATTCAGAGTAAACTAATCTCTGAATATTTGTGATGAAAGTGTGAATAGAATATGAAATTAAGCTTACATTTACATAAACAAAAGTTGAGATAACCTAAAACTTTCGCCGGCAATTTACATGTGATATGGGTAAAATATTCGTGTATTACAGTCCCAACAGGGATTTTCACAAAATGAGGAACGTTTTTGTCACATTCTAGACGTTTACTTCATTTCTTCTGCCATATTTATATTGCCATAATTAAAAATTTTACTGTAGATTAAAGTTCAGACATATATTGCTATTTTCTCTTGCAAGTGTATACATTACTATGCAGTATTTGTACCACAGCAACAACCTCTTACAGATCAATCTGAGGGTAATAGAATACGTATTCAATCAAAGATCCATCTCGTAGAAAAGTTCTAAAGAAAATGTTGTATTTTTCAAAATTTTAATATATCAGGCGGTCCGAAAATAAAGATTCATGAATTTACTACTAGTACGTGACAAGTAAAGAATTCAACTACGGTTTTTGTATGACAGTAGAATATAAATTAAGCTAGATAGTTTTCATGTCGTCTAAGTGTAGCCTAAAGCAACTTCTAACATATTAGAGGGTCTTGATAAAAGATATTCTGGTATTTTCTAGTACTAGCCAAGGGAGTTTTTTTTTACGACGGTAGCATAAAGCTACGTTTAATTGAAATTGTAGCATATTTCCAGTGTAAAAGTTCAAACATACTTCGGTATAGCCTAATTCAAATCAAATTATGATAGAGACTGTTTCAACAACATTCGTCAATATCAAGTTATCATAAAAAGACAACACGTCGATTCTATGTTTTTTATGTAAGACAAACAATCCTAGCTTCGCATAGGAAAAGCAATAAGGAGACCTCAACAGCGTTTTAAGTATAATATAGTGCAATCGTAGCACATAATTGCTATTCCTTGCTGACAAACTACAGTGAATTATATCGCACTGCACTGCCAATGAATATTGCAGGGAATGTGTCGTCGGTTACATAAGTATCGCGGTGTAGTGGTTCACATTATGTTGACGATGTGGGGAGGTCGGTGTATTTTTGTGGTCTTTGCCAAATTTATAGATTTTATTTTGATTTATTTGGTTTTTTTTGAAAAACGAAGCTTGTACTATACTTTCGTATTATAATGTTTTATGGAGGAATGAAATCACTGTTTACCTGCTGTAGAACTTAAGAGTTTTTAAATTATTTAATTGTTACTCATAGTTTTTGATCTAATTATTTATTATTGCTACTTTTAATGATTGGACGGCCAACCACAAACAGGGTGTTCAACCTCACACTTTGCAGACGCACTCGAGCACTATAAATAAACTTGGATCGGTTGGTGGCGTTGCTCTCAGGTCCACGGTTCTAACTCCCTGTTCTACTGTAACTGACACTTGTAGGTACTGACCTGTGTACTTGTCGGGTGGTCGGAGAGCGATGGTGTACAGCGTCACTTCCTCGCTCCGACCCTTCGCGTTAGCAGCGTACAGGACCAGCGCGCAGCTGGACCGAGCGTCCCATTCGTGTAGCTCGAACGTCGCACTGTGGTTCGATGTTATGTTGTGGCGAATCTACGTACATATTGTAGTCACGATTATATGATTGAAGAGAAAAATACAGAATCTTATTAAAATTGTAATTGATAATATAATCAGGCGTCACAATTTATCGTATTACCAACAATAAAATAGGGAAGGGGAAGAAATTCATGAACAAAAACATACAACTTTAACAAGGATATCTTCAACTGGGTACACTACATTAATACGAAAAACTTAATTCCGAAAGTCACAATCACGAATTTCATAATTCCGAATTTCATAAGTCCGAATGATTCTAAATCCCGAAAGTCAAAAATCCGATGTTTCATAAATCCTTTTTATTAAAAGTCATAATTTTAAAATTCCGAATGTTTACAATTCCGACTGTCAGAATGCCGAGTTTCAAGAAACCGAACCGTTAAATTCCGAATCATTAAAAATCCGCCATATTATAAATACGAACTCCGATTATCAAAAATCCGAAATATCATAAATACGAAGGGTGAATGTGGTTTCCACTCGCTCCTGTTTTACCCCAAAAAACTTATCATTAAAGACGATTATTTATGTTCCCGATTCCACCCGTTTTTTTAATAAAAAGTATAGTCAATTCTAACTACCGAAAATATTATTTCCAAGTGAGTGGAAGGCAAACGACAAAACAAAAAAAAATAACCACGAAGGCTAAGGCGGGAGCTCCGCTCCGCTTCGCTCCCGCCTTAGCCTTCTAACCTAACCTATCCGAGTCGGGGTACTCTGAGTCAGGGTGTTAACCATTCACTTATTATGGTTAACACCTCGACTCGGATAGGTTAGGTTAGAAGGCTTTTTTTTTTTTTTTATACCACTAAGGTGGCAGACAAGCATACGGCCCACCAGAAGGACCGGTGGTCACCGCAGCCTATGAACGTTTGCAACACCAGAGGTGCCACACTCGCGCTGCCGACCGTGTAAAAACCTTCTAAGACCCCTTTTGAAGAACCCCATACTGTATATTTAACGCGAAAGCGAAGCGGAGCGGAGTTCCGGCCTTAGCCATCGTGGTTATTTTTTTTTGTTTTGTCGTTTCCCTTCCACTTACTTGGAAATAATATCTTCGGTAGTTAGACTTGACCGTACTTTATTAAAAAAACTTAAACTGTGAACTTTCGGATATTTGAAATTCAGAATAATGTTTTTCGGGAAAATAACAGTCCGGTCTTTTGATTATTCGTACTAATGAAATTAGGAAAAATAAAAATTCGAACTTATGACTTTCGGATAAATGAATATCGTCCTTTTGAATATTCGGAGCTTTGTTTCTTAGGAATTATAATCTTCGGAATTTTGAACAACGGAATATTTAAATTCGGAAAAACATATTTCGGAATTTTTGGGTGTTCCCCTTCAACTAATTACTAGTGGGCAATGACGAATCCAACACCACAAGAAAAGCGATGTAATAGGTAACTCTACCCTCCAGTTTTTGTAATCCCTTTTACGACCCTTTTTAAAGAACCCCATACTATTACTGTAGAAACCGGCTCACCACCGCGAATACGCAATTGATGCTTACCAGAGCTTCCGTTTTCACATATATAAATTTAGTTAAATACTTGGGCTATTAAGCCACTCACTGGTATTTCAGTGGAAATAATTTAAGGAATAAAATTACTTTAATGTAAAATTTCTTCGACAGTATGACAGTATGATGCAAAATAATTTTAGTTAGTTCCTGATCTTTTTCTTTCTACTATTGCGCACGCTTATATATAGCTTACATCCCTCCATAATCTCCTTCCATCAACTTCCCCTACTTTGACACTAGTAATGACCGCCCATCTAACTACGTATCTATAGCTACTAGCATAATAAATAATATGCTTATAGCGCCTACCAAATGTTATTACAATTCACTTGCGTGTATTGCTACAAGTCATATACAAAATGCGTTCTCAAGATCAAAATTTCAAAATTAAAGTCTTTTTATTGGTCTGAAGAAAAATATTAAAACATGTAGAATTTTCTCAGAACGCATTCTATAACATGAAATTATCATCATTTAAATTGAGGTAAATATTCGACAACTCACCACTAAAGAAGGCAGTTCCAGAACTTCCATGTAGAACACCTGAGGCAGCCCCCCGTCGAACCCTTCCAAGCACTCCACCAAGAGCGTGTAGCTCTGGTTCACTACGGTGCAGTTCTGCAGGGAAGCCGGGACACCTGCTAAACCGTTCACCGTTAAGCTTGAACACGGTGCTCATCAGGGAACTTCGTTAATGGATTCTAGCATATAATAATAATAAAAAAAGCGGAATTCAAACTATACGTAATAGCACCCGTCAGTTCTACTGCTTCAAGAAAAAAGTGAATCGAGGTATTTGTCTTTTCTAGTAAAAATAGCTGTAATCGTATAGAATTCTGAGAAATCATGATTGTTTTTCGGAATTTTATGTTACGAGTAAAATAAACGTTGTAAGAATCATTGTAATTTCAATATTACGAGTATTTTAGTCCTTTTATTTTTTTCCGTCATACTACATTTCCTAGTTATTTTTTACATTCAAGAATATGTCACATAAAATCCAACATAATCAATCACATACTTCCTTAACCCTTTTTTGACAGTATTACCTTATTTTTATCGCATACTAAGAGATTTTTGACAGGGGTCAGGGACTTAATATACTTAAGTAGATCAAGAAAAATGAAACGGGACTGACGTCATTGTAACGTACACACAATACTACTATCGATCCCTTTTGTCCAAAATAAAATTGTCTTTAAAATAAAATGAGTTTGCCCGAAAAGAACCTTTGTTCATTTAGGATCACAGATATTTAATGAAATTTCTGTATATTCTGTGCTGACAACCACCTAATGTCTATGGAGTATTTATTCTATAACGCTCGGAGCTATCTATCGGTATAATGCACATGTCGAATTGTGCTCTCGCACGGCCATTGTGTAGGCAAGTTGATGGCCCAATGCTGTGTCTCTTGACGTTCCGCCTGCAGACTCTGAAGCTGTAATCGGAGGGAAACACTTGCGCTGGTTGAGTTTTCCAAGTAGGTATCTATGGTTTGACAAAACTTTTGAATCGCTCGATTTTTGTCTAGATTCTCTCCTGGTTTGAAAATGTTACCCTGCACGCGTTGTTATAGAAAGAAAATGAGAGAGTAGGACTAAGTTAAAGAGCTGAGCTGCTCAGAGGGGCTTCAAAGCAAAATAGCGCGTTTCATTCATAATCGTGATTTATTTGTAGATTTGAACGAGAATTAATCATATAAAGCTACAGTTTCAAGCTTAAAAAAAGCAAAGCTGCCCTTCCAAAGTTATATTGTTACCTGCAGCAACAAGTTTGTAGATACAAGGCGCCTCCTGCTTGCCGACGGTGTTGGTCGCGGAGCAGAGGATGGTGCCGTAGTCCATGTCGTAGCTCGGCGTGTAGCGCAGTGTCGACGTGTTGCCGTGGTTCGTGTACAAGCTAGAGGATTACAAGAAATATAATATGTTTAATTTGCAGCATTCACTTACAACGATTAATAAAGCTCAAATGAAGGCAATATCTGCTTGTGTTTTGAAATCTTAACAACTGACTTACGTACTTTCTTATGTAATTTCTGTATGCATAATAATTATGTATCGAGTTTATATTCGTATGTTTAAAAGGGTTCTATAGCAGAAGGGTAAAACCGGAACCCTTTACTGAGAGACCGCTGTCCACCAGGCTGTCTCTCATGAACCATTATAGATAGAGAGTTGACATTTTCACAGACATAATCTATTTATGTAACCATATAATACTAAAAACAGAGAAATAATTAAGGGGACTCCCATACAAAACACGTGATATTTTGTTGTCCTTTGGTGCGTCCTCCATGCGCGAATTCAGCTGGCACTTAGCCGGTTTGTTAAATTACAAAAACAATGTTAGTAAAATCTTAGTTTTAAGGTTATTTTATTTCGTGCAGGAGTAGGCCCATAAATCGTGATAGCTTTTAAGAGTCTACAAACTTAACGTGCATAATTACGTTTGCCTCATTTATCTGAAGCTTAGTTTGTTGGCCCAACAAGATCGCGTTTAAATTTTCCAATACATTGAAGTTTGAGAAACAGCTTTAATGATAAGTACTTATTAACTATCTGCGACCACAGATAACATAATATATATACCTATCCTTTTTACCATTCAAATTATAGTTTAGAAATAATATTATTTCTACACTACGAGTATAATTTGTATATAGAAAATAGATAGTTGTAAGTTTCAAAAGGTGCTAGTGTATAGGAATGTATATAAATAGTTTACGCATAGAAACATTATATTGTAACGCTGGTTTTATTCTTGGTACCTAGTTATATAAATATTATTAGCATTAAAATTTCAGATGAAACCAACGCCAAAAACTGGAAAACATTTTCTTTTTGGTATCATGTATTTCAAATACAAACTTAACGATATTTTTCTGAGAAAGATTTTATAGAACGTTACTTATCTTTATGTGTTTGTGAAGATAGAAATAAACAATAAAAGAATATCAACCAAACAATCAGTGGCACAGCACAATGTAGTATTTGACGGGTTTCACGGTTAAATCAGGTTCTGGAACGCAATTCTTCAAAAAGATTTTATAATAAAAAATTCTGTTATCTGAAGAACGTAGCCCATCTAATGGAAAGACATGGCATGCCACAGTCCTTAAGACTTCTGACAGTGTGGTCCTTGAGTTAGCGACCCTGTGATGTGCCGCTTCATGGCCCGCTTTAGGAACCCAGGGTTATAAGAGGAGGTAAACACGTGGGAGGCTTGGTAATTCCAATTTTATTTGATGAATAATTATGGTTCCGAGGCAAAAAGCAGCAAAAAATCACATTTATTTTATGCGTTTAGGCGCAGAATGTCATATTCGCAAAATGTCCAGCGAGCGCAAAATGTCCAGTTCGCAAAATGTCCAATTCTCAGAATTTCAAGTTAGCATTATGTCCAATTCGCAAATGTCCAGTTTGCAGAATGTCCAATATTCGTCATAACGTTCGTCTCATCTCATAATGTCCTTTTTTCGAAATGTCCATTCTCATAATGTCCTTTCGCAGATTGTCCTTTTCTCGAAATGTCCTTTTCTCGAAACGTTCTTTTCCCAAAATGTCCTTTGCTCGAAATGTTCTTTTCTCAAAATGTCCTTTTCTCGAAATGTCCTTTTCTCAAAATGTCCCTTTCTCTAAATATGTACACTACAGGATTAACCCCGCTCAATCCGACTTGGATAGGTTAGGTTAGAATAGGTTAGGTGAGTGGTTATTTTTTTTATAACCACCTAAGTTTTAATTTAGGTGGTTTTAAAAAATTACATCAAATTTAGCAAGTGACTGGTGGTAACTTGGTGGTTATAAAAAAAATAACTACGAAGGCTAATGCGGAAGCTCCGCTACGCTCCGCTCCCGCCTTAAGCCTTCTAACCAAGTTCTAACCTTCTAATCTAAGTCGGATTGAGCGGGGTTAATCCTGTAGTGTACATATTTTGAGAAAGGGACATTTTGAGAAAAGGAGATTATGAGATGAGACCATAACGTTGTCCATGTTCCAAATTGGTGTTGAATGGTTATAAAAAAATAACCACGAAGGCTAAGGCGGGTTTCCGCTCCGCTTTTTTTTATAACCCATCGGTATATGTATGGACATTCTGGAATTTGGACATTATGGGACATAGACAACGTTATGACGAATATTGGACATTCTGCGAACTTGACATTCTGAGAATTGGACATTTTGAGAACTGGACATTTTGCGCCCGCTGGACATTTTGCGAATATGACATTCTGCGCCTAAACAAATTTACGGGATCCACCCATAATTTTTTCATGGTTTTTGTTGTTACAGCAGCAATTGAAATAGTGAAAATTTCAGCTCTCAAGCTATCACGGTTTCTGAAATACAGTCTCGTGATAGACAGACAGCGAAGTCTCAGTAATAGGGCCCCGTTTTTACCCTTAGGGTACGGAACCCTATGAACCCTTACCTTGGCGATATCTCCGTCTGCTCTCCGGACGTGTTGAAGACCCAGCTGAAGTAGGTGGGCGGCGGGCTGGAGTCCACCGCGCACCGCAGCACCACCGGCTCCATCTTGAGGGCGCCGTACACTTCGCCTTCGTTATTCGACTTGCAAACGGGAACATCTGGTGTGGCAAAATGGGAAATGAGTTTTGATTATAACCCTTAACAATATAGTCTCCCGACCCCGGTGCCTCAAAAGCATTTTTATTGATGGAATAATGTAATTTTATTATTTTGATATTTTTATATTCATTGGGTGCTTTTCCACCAGAGATGTGCTGCGCTACGTTGCCATGATGCGTTGGATCATATTGGTGGATCCACGTGTATCGTTGACCGTTGATATTGTCAAATTGCGCAACCGACAAATGTGATTAGTGGATATCAAATGCATTCATAGCGATGTAGAGTAGCGTATGTCTAGTGGAAAAGCACCTTAAGATTGGTAAAGAAAATGATTATTAATATAGATGGATGTTCGTAACTCTTTCACGCTCTAACGGCAGAATAAATTTATAGTACAGGGATAAATGATATAGCATTCGTTTTATTGCAGCTGTTTTTTTAGAGACAAGGGCTCTACGTAAGACAATTTTCAACTTTTCGAGCCCTTAGATGAGGGAGGGACTTCGGCAACCATCACAGGTTGCCGAAGCCTGTCTCGTATCATGTAAAGGATGTCCCGGCATTCTTTCAAGGGTCTAGCTCTTGACGGATAGGAAGGGATCACGTGTTTTGAGTTAGTTCGAGTCTGGCATGAAAATGGTGGGTATCTCCACATGTTAGGAAGGAACAATTTCTTATTATGTTGCATGTTATAGCGTTGTTTGGTCCTAGTCATACACATCTCATATAATAACTTACCTGGAATAGAATAACCTAAAGGTTATTCTATTCCAATATATTCTATTCTAATTTAATTTTTCAAACATTCCTAAATATTAAGATTATTTTTGAAAAGCGTACGCTAACTGATCCTAAATTTTAAATATGGAAAAAAAATTGGTTTCGAGCAGGATTCGAACCTGCATCTTCTCGCATACCGTGCAAAATACGTCGCCCCAAGACGTATATGTATAA
This sequence comes from Miltochrista miniata, assembly GCA_933228765.1. Lineage (NCBI taxonomy): Eukaryota > Metazoa > Arthropoda > Insecta > Lepidoptera > Erebidae > Miltochrista > Miltochrista miniata. The sequence goes on from OW121764.1 coordinate 1,266,043, forward strand.
GGTGGAAAATTTGGTTGGTTCCGAGTAGGCTAAGTGGTTAAGCATCTTGCACGGTATGCGAGAAGATGCAGGTTCGAATCCTGCTCGAAACTAATTCTTTTTCCATATTTAAAATTTCTTCCTAAATATTTTTACAAAGTTCAAAATAATACGCCACCCGCATCCAGCAGGTTACCGCAATCAAAACCTAACATAATATTCGAGAGGTAAGTGCTTATATAAAATCGTGATATTCTAATTCGGTTGAAACGCTTACACTGAAATAATAGTCGTAAATTCTCAGTCTATTCACGTCATGTTAAGTGGCAAGTTGTGTAATTTATGCACTAATTTGTTGAATAAATTACATATTTTATGTAATGTAATGGGAATACTTCAAAGGTGTAACCCTTTATTAAGTTTTTTTCGTCCTTCGTCCTAGTTTTGTTCACGAGGCTAAAGGATTTTAAAGTTCATAATATATTTTTCAGAATGGATGAAAATAGACTGAAAAATCAGATTTATGAGGCGAGAGTGAATGGACAAACTAGTAGAGGTCAACCTCAGTGCACTCATGTCAATCAAATCAAAAACCTTTAAAAAAAGTCTGATCAAGATTCCCTTAACCGAAGAGCATGATGAAGACTCATAAGGAAGTAGAAGAAGCGAAAGATGTTTGTCAGAATCGTAGCAAATGGAAAACCATATAACTCTGACTATCTCGTTGGGAGACAGGTGTGATGCAATATAATAATGTAGTTGTTCCTTTTTCTCACGCAACGTTTGACTATGTCGACGTAGTAAAAAATCGCGTCTCAGTATGGCTTACTCAATGAGAGCCCGGTAAGGCTAGATGAACTTTATCAAAAGACTAGATGTCTCGAGCAGTTACTCGGGACACCCGGCTTTATACGGAAAGGTAGGAACCGTTCACCAAACATTTTCAATAATTCTCTTTCATTCTTTCGCCACGCTTGCACCCCGATAGGTGAGTACACTCACAGTTGACTTGCAGCGACACGGGGTTGCTAGTGGCGCTGCCCTCGTTATTGTACGCGAGACAGCTGTAGTCGCCCGCCGCCGCCCGCGACACGCTCTGCAGCACGAGGCTCTCGTCACTGAGGAGCACTTCCGCGCTCGCGTTGTGGTGGATTTAGTTAGTACACTCACAGTTGACTTGCAGCGACACGGGGTTGCTAGTGGCGCTGCCCTCGTTATTGTACGCGAGACAGCTGTAGTCGCCCGCCGCCGCCCGCGACACGCTCTGCAGCACGAGGCTCTCGTCACTGAGGAGCACTCCCGCGCTCGCGTTGTGGTGGATTTAGTTAGTACACTCACAGTTGACTTGCAGCGACACGGGGTTGCTAGTGGCGCTGCCCTCGTTATTGTACGCGAGACAGCTGTAGTCGCCCGCCGCCGCCCGCGACACGCTCTGCAGCACGAGGCTCTCGTCACTGAGGAGCACTCCCGCGCTCGCGTTGTGGTGGATTTAGTTAGTACACTCACAGTTGACTTGCAGCGACACGGGGTTGCTAGTGGCGCTGCCCTCGTTATTGTACGCGAGACAGCTGTAGTCGCCCGCCGCCGCCCGCGACACGCTCTGCAGCACGAGGCTCTCGTCACTGAGGAGCACTCCCGCGCTCGCGTTGTGGTGGATTTAGTTAGTACACTCACAGTTGACTTGCAGCGACACGGGGTTGCTAGTGGCGCTGCCCTCGTTATTGTACGCGAGACAGCTGTAGTCGCCCGCCGCCGCCCGCGACACGCTCTGCAGCACGAGGCTCTCGTCACTGAGGAGCACTCCCGCGCTCGCGTTGTGGTGGATTTAGTTAGTACACTCACAGTTGACTTGCAGCGACACGGGGTTGCTAGTGGCGCTGCCCTCGTTATTGTACGCGAGACAGCTGTAGTCGCCCGCCGCCGCCCGCGACACGCTCTGCAGCACGAGGCTCTCGTCACTGAGGAGCACTCCCGCGCTCGCGTTGTGGTGGATTTCTTTTGCCTGAAATGTTGTTGCTGTGAATATGTGTTATGGTATACGCTTACCTAAATTCATAAAAAATTGAAGACCATTGTCAATAGTCTCGAGGACTGTAAGAATGGCCACCAAAATGTTTTTCCATTAGGAGAGCTACTCATAAGCTCGGCAGAAGCTCAAAAATATTTTCCTCACTTTCTTACTTCATATGAGTGAACTTCCACTTACCCCCTTATACCAAGTCAATTTCTTAGACTTCGGGTTAGCCTTGACGCTGCACTCGAAGTACACGTCGTCTCCCTCCTTGATGTAATTCGGACTCAAATTCGAACCCAGCTTCAACGTGACTATGGGAACATCTGTTGACAAAATAAATATATATGTAGCTATATACTAAGGGCAACATATCACCAGTAAGTATGCAAAAGCCAGCTGTTGAAAATGAAGGGGTAGTCCACACAGCTCGTCCACTGCCATCTCAACCAACTGGCCCTTTCATGCCTACCATCTACCTACGCCTGCGACACCCTTTCGTAAGCAGATGGAGGGGGGGGCACCGTGTGGTTTTAATAAAAATAAATAAAATCAATTAGAGTAAATATAATCGTGTATAAGACTTTATTAGAAAGTTTGTTGTGTATATTAAGTAACTTCGAATAATTGGCAACCACACGTTACTAGCTTTAGCTAGCGTTAGCTAGGGCTGCTGGTGGTTTTGATTGGGTAGGCTTTTAGGAATTTGGCTAGTATTGAGAAAAAATAAAATAATATTTTAGCTAAGCATAATCCAAAAACAGAACATAGTTCAGACACACACTAAGAAATATTTATAATAAATCACCCACAACTGAAAACTGTGACAGATACAAAACTTTACGGAACCGCTGCGGGCGTATGTGTAGGAATGCCAAAAGACGCCACATTCATAATTCCCTTGAAAACCTCAACTCATCAAAAGTATGGCAATTCCTACGATCTCTGGGAATCGGTAAATCCTCACAAAGCAGTGACTTTCAAATTGATCTCAATGAACTTAATCGTCATTTCTCGAGGTCTCCTGTCACTATCCCTAGAGATACAAAATTTTCCACATTAGATTTTCTTTCTAAACTTTCTTTGCCATTGAATACTTCTTTCTCATTTCACCCTGTTGCTGAGGCGGATATTAGGAGGTGCTTCCAATCAATATCAACAAAGGCTGTTGGGTATGATGGTCTTCAATTACAAATGCTCCTTCCCATCCTTAATCATTTAATCCCTGTAATTACTCACCTTATTAATTTTTCCCTCCAAAGCCATACGTTTCCTTCATCCTGGAAAAAAGCCTACGTTATACCTTTACCCAAAGTATCTAATCCTTCTATCTTATCCCACTATCGTCCCATATCTATCCTTCCATTACTGTCCAAGATCCTTGAAAGTATAGTTCAAAGTCAATTATCTTCTTATCTCTCCTCCAATGACCTGCTAAGTCCACACCAGTCTGGATTTCGTAGGGGGCACAGTACTGTCACTGCGTTAACCAAAATTACAGATGACATGCGGCTGGCTATGGAAAAGAAACAATCAACAATTCTGGTTTTATTGGACTTTAGCAGTGCCTTTAATTCTGTTGATTTTGATATCCTCCTGGGAATGTTAACCTCTCTTAATATTTCGTCTCCTGTTATTGGGTGGTTCAAGTCATATCTTCAGGGTCGCTCGCAGTCTGTTCGCTATGATGATTCCTCCTCGGAATGGTGTGATTTAGCTGCGGGTGTACCTCAAGGTGGCGTTCTGTCTCCTCTTCTCTTCTCCGTTTTTATTAACGCAATCACAAAAGTAATATCTTCTCATTGTCATCTTTACGCAGACGACCTGCAGCTGTATCGTCACTTTCGAGTTGATGAAATTGATGAGGCTGTAACTGCTATCAACAATGATTTAAATAACATTAATATATGGGCAAAAGCACACGGACTTCTTGTTAACCCTACGAAATCGCAGGCAGTCATTGTTGGTAGCAGATACATGTTAAATCAGTTGGGTAAGCATTCTCTCCCACAAATATCGTTTGACTCGGTTCCCATTGCATTTTCTCAACACGCTAAAAATCTTGGGGTTCATATAGATTCACGTCTCGACTGGGACGTACAGGTCGCAGAGGTAAGCAAAAAAGTGTTCTACTCGTTTCAATCGATCAAACGTCTCCAGAAATTCCTGCCTTTCGAAACTAAAGTTACTCTTGCACAATCCCTCTTACTCCCGATTTTAGACTATGCTGACGTCTGTTACCTTGATGCAAAGGAGGAACACTTAAATAAACTAGAACGCCTGCAAAATCTGGGTATTCGCTTCATTTTTGGTCTGCGTAAATACGACCATGTTTCCGAACTCCGGGCAAGGTTGAGGTGGTTACCTATCCGGCAGCGCCGAAACTTTCATATTGTTTCGCTTCTATTCTCTATTCTACATAATGTAAATTCTCCTCCTTATCTTAAAGAACGCTTTGAGTTTCTTGTTCCAAGGGGCAAAACATGTCGCACTTCCCGGTCACTTCTTCTTCGTACTCCTGTGCATAGTTCTGGTGTATATAACAAATCTTTCACTATTCGTGCAGTGCGTTTATGGAATTCGCTGCCTCATACTGTACGCGATAGCTCCTCATTGAACGTTTTCAAGAGTAGAGTAAAGGAACTATATCTTTCCCAAATTACATAAGCTACTATTATGTATACTAAATATTGTTATATATCTTATCTACTTGTATGTGCCTATATGTATTTATTTTTATATGTATGTTTATGTATATGTGTGTATGTATGTTTATGTATTTGTGTTTGTATGTATGTATGTATATAGTTATTTATATGATTATAAGGTTTATTATTCCTTTAAAAAAAAAAAAAAAATTGTGCACTTTTTAACCCCTTCGTTGCGCATTTACTTAAGTAACCCCAAGGTTTGCTGGAAGAAAACTCAATTATGAGTTAAGCTCGCCTTTGTACAGCGTAATATTTGTACTGTATTTTGTGTTTATATTTCTATTATATTCTGATGTGCAATAAAGAATAAAAAAAAAAAAAAAAAAAAAAATATTTACCTATTCGTAAAATACTGGCTATTAAACAAACTGCTAAGTGCCACTACCGTTGCAGTCACACGGTCGAGTGTCACAGGAAACACGACATTTAATAATCTTGTAATCGCATGTTTTAGGTGAACAGTTATTAAAAAAATCATAATTTATGCTTTCTGAAGCTTGCGTGAATGTCGCTCATTAAATTAAACTATTTCTAACAGATTGGCTTTAGCGTGCTCCAGTCGTTTTGCCTTTATTTACAAAAATTAACTTGGCGTTAACTGTGCCAGAAGCTTACTGGCAGTAGACTTACAAATTACTATCATTGACTACTACTACATCCAGAGAATCAAAATTTCTTTCAGTGTTAGTTCTTCTCGACAGGTCACATTTCTCAACCAATTTCTATCAAATTGGAAGAAACGTTCAGTTCAGTTTCGACACAAGATTTCGCAAATGTTTAAGTTTTACTAAACAATTTAAAATGTCTTTGTCAATGTTTCCAAAGTTTACTCAATGCCACTAAATAAAAAATTAATCCATCAAGCCATTCTATTGTCGAACTTGGTATTTCGAAAATTGGCAAAGTCTTTAATGGATTTGTACAGGATTTTAGTTGGAATTCTCCATTTCCCCGCCATAACCTCAACCAGTCAACAAGAGCAGTATATTACAGTTCAATCAAATCAATCAAAACAGCCCATGGCAGTCCACTCCTGGACATAGGCCTCTCCCGAATATAGCAGTATGTTTAAATACTTACAGTGCACGTTTAGAAGCCACTTGTCCTCTATCACAGCATTCGGTTCCTTTACTTTGGAGTTCTCAGCTCTGCACACCAAGTACTTCTCATGATCCTCAGTCATCGGCACGAAGTTCAAAGTGCTGACTGTCATGTTTGCGTCAGTGAACTATGGACAAACAATTACTTCTTTAAATATTTATATTTTTAAGGTTCTGTATAACTGTAAATGTCTATCAAGGCTGATATTCAAATCATATTTTTTGGTATGGAATATCTTTTCAATGTTTGCTTTCCTCGAATGTGCAAATAATCAAGTTTGAAAAAACACAAAAGAAGCTGCTTTTTAGACATTAATTTGGAGATCGTGCATCTCAGGCATTTTACGTTTGAGACGTTGCGTCGCCGCGTCGCGCTCTTATGGGGACTAATCTCTTATGAACCGACCCAATATGTGTGACATTGTACATTTCCGAAAGGATTCCTTTCATATTTCAAACAATTCCAATAGCTGCCACCCCGTTGTTTGTATCAAATAACTTCAGGCAACTGTAATACATGGCTATTGTATTAGTAATTTGGGATAGATACTTTATAATAATATAATAGGAGTATAGTATTCTCTAATCTGAACTAAAATTCCAACACCTAGGATACATATTAACATTTACCAATAGACACAACTGTTCGATGCAATACCTAATTGCAACCAAACACTTATTGCTGATCCAGCAATACGACGTGGCCGCACTAAGTGCGCCGCGAGCTCAGTGCATGTCGGACAGCGACCTGGTGCATTCATTCCCATTTTCCCATACCTTTAGCGATAGTTTACCAGAAATAAACCTTTTTACGTAATTAAAGTGTTTTCTGAGTAAAGTAGCAAACTCCCATCCCATCAGGTACCACGCAGGTCGCACCTCCTATATTTTGGTCCTTCGAGCCGGATCTGAACCAGCGACCTATGGATCTCGAAAATAGCATAGTTGAAGATTTATTAAATCGTTTTAGCTCATTTATAAAAATAAAGCGCATTATAGCATGGTTACTACGTACTTTTATACGAACAAGTAAACCAAGGCCGTCACATCTCACATTACAAGAACTAAGGAAAGCAGAATTAGTTATAATTAAATGTATACAACGCATCGAATTTACATCCGATATCGAGAGTTTAATGCAGAATAAACTACATTTAAATAGCAAATTATTAAAGCTACAACCATTTCTAGATGAAAATGGTGTACTAAGGGTCGGTGGACGTCTTAAAAATGCTGACATCAGCTCTGATATGAGACATCCAATTATAATACCGTATAGCGGAAGATTAACAGAACTTCTCATCCAGCAAGCACATGAGTATACTTTCCATGGAGGAGCTCGACTTACCTTGTCTTTATTGCGACAGAAGTTTTGGATAATTCAAGGAAACAGAGCCACTAAAAAGCAACTTCATAATTGCGTGACCTGCAAAAAACAAGAGCCCAGAAAACTACAGCAAATAATGGGAGATTTACCTGATTACAGAACCAACCCAGCTCCCCCATTTTATCATACTGGAATAGACTATACTGGGTCTATTCGAGATAAAGCGAATACAGGGAGAGGTATAAAAACGACAAAAGGGTACATAGCTTTGTTTATTTGCATGGTTACAAAAGCGGTCCATATAGAGTTGGTCTCTGACCTTAGCAGTTCATCATTCATAGCAGCATTGCGTCGCATGTCGGCTCGACGTGGAACTCCAAGGCATATATATTCAGATAACGGTACAAATTTTGTAGGTGCCAATAACATTCTTCAGGAGGAACAGCAACAGTTGGAGCGAATTTTTAGTGACACATTTCACAAAGAAATAGCGGAGATGAGCATAGAATGGCACTGGAACTGCCCATCCTGGCCTAGTGCGGTAGGTATTTGGGAGCGTTCAATTCGTAGTCTTAAACAACATCTGAAAAAAATAATAGGGGACCAAGCTCTAACTTTCGAAGAATACAGCACAATCTTATCTCAAATCGAAGCGTGCCTTAACTCGAGACCGCTATGCCCTGTATCTGGGGATATCGAAGACGTCGATTTTCTCACGCCAGCGCATTTTCTAACTACTCGCTCAGGTCTGAATGTCATAGAGACAGGACAAGATGCGAGGACGAGGTGGTATTTAATTAATAAAACCTTCAAAGATATATGGAAGCGGTGGAAAGTGGAGTATCTTACCCAGTTATCTATACGCAGCAAGTGGTTGAAAGCACAGAAGAATATAGAAATAGGAGATATGGTAACCATTCATGATGACAACTTACCCCCTGGAAAATGGCCAGTTGGTCGGGTGGTAGAGGTTCATCCAGGAAAAGATGGAGCTGTCCGGGTAGTGACTCTTAAAACAAAGAATGGTCATATAAAGAGACCGATTATTAAGCTTTCTATTCTACCTATAGCTGAAAAGAAAGAAAGCAAACTGCCAGTTACCTATAGCGGAAGAGAAAGTAAGCAAACTAGGTGTAACAGTTGTCCTAAAATCTATAGTATAGCATTATCATTGCTATTTTTTATGAGCCTTATATTCTCCACTGAAGCATCTTATAAACTGACCGCATTCGATAACAATCAAACGTTGTATTTCGATCTGTTGGGACAGATGCATCTTATTCGTGATCAGTGGAAAATCGTAACTTATTATGATATGCCTCCTTATTGGCAAGGAGACAAAGCGGTCACACAATTTTCCGAATATCTCAAGCAAACATGTGGGAAAATTCAAGAGCAGAGTCATTGTAAAATCATTATCCTTCAAATAGAACACGAGTACAATGAACTACAATATTATAATCAGCTGTTGATAAATCAGCACTTTGGAGCGAGCTCACGAACTCGACGCGGACTTATCAACGCTGTCGGCTCCCTAGCTAATTCATTGTTCGGAGTACTCGACCAGGAATTCGCAGAAAAATATAAGCGTGACATTGACCTAGTGCGTGTAAATATAAACCATCTTAGTCAGCTGTATCGTAATCAGACGTCGGTCATTGAAGCGGAGTATAATATCTTAAAGAGAACAGAGGAGACTATTGAAAAGCAGCATAAGATAATCAATAAGCATTTAAATTATTTAGACTCCATCACCAACACATTGCAGAAGGAGATTGATATAATATCTATTCAGCAAGATTTCTCTCTAGCAGCGTTGGCGACTATTAATATGATCCAGAATTTGAAGCGGATTCAGGATACTTTTCTTGACACAATGACTGAAATATATCATGGTCAGATCAATCTCCATCTCTTAACTCCACAACAGCTCCGTGGTGAGTTACAGGTTGTATCCAGCCAAATATCGAAAGAGCTAGCATTACCTGTAGATGACATTCAGTTCAACCTGTATAAGGTCTACAAATTACAAAAGGTTAAAGCAAGAATGACGGAAGAATATTTCATATTTGAAATTACCTTGCCGTTAATTAGCAGAGATACGTTTCAGCTATATAATTTAATACCAGTGCCGGTACAAATTAATAAAAATATGATCAGCATCAAACCAAAGTCTGAATTCGTAGCGATTAACTTGAGACGTGATTCATACTTAACAGCCAGCGCCAGCGATCTGCAAGGCTGTGAATATCAAGCGGAAACTTACCTTTGTCGTCTTCGAGGACCTGTCCAGAGTTTAGGTCCTGACGAACAATTTTGCGAGAAGGAGAAACTATCTTGCAAATTCATTAAAGCTAGCTGTGAAAACAAATGGGTTCCATTACACGACTTATCTACCTATTTGTATTTCTGCTGTGACTCATATTCTTTGAGAGTCATATGCGACGATGACGTACAATTGAGCGAAGTCAGCAAGGCCGGACTGATTCAAGTATCAAAACAATGCATTGTAAAGGGTTATGACGTGACTCTTTATTCTCATCAGCAATTAGAGAATACTCTCAAACTTAAGCTAAATATTCTTGAAACTAAATTGAGTCCCATAAATCGTATAATCAGTAATCTTACGCTACCTATCCAAACTTTCCAAGATTATAAGGTTAACGAGGATGTCACGCCGATAAACGATTCCTTAAACTATCTCGGTGAACAAATAAAAGCAATTAAAGACTCAGCCCAGCAGACCGAGATCCTAACAACACATGACATACATCAGTACGCGGTGTCGTATAGCCTATTAGCAGCAGCGGTCGCAGCAGTCCTGTGGTTCCTGTGGAGAAGGTGTCAGCGAGCCCGTGATGCCCCTACGCAAGGACGGAACGAGAGCGTGCCAGCGAGTGTGAGTGTGTGTATAAATCAATCTGAGCAAGAGCAAGGCTCTAGTGTAAGTGCGCGAAGTCAACCCCTGTCCGAACAGAGGCAAAGTGTCAGTGATAGTGCGCGCGTATCAAATTTTTCTAAGCGGTGGTCTAGTTTGCGTTTAAAAAGGCGAGACATATCTACGTCTCCCCTAGCTAAAAGACATGCGCTATTCTCGATAGATGACTCCGCCGTTTAAGCAAATAATAATAGACTGTTAAGATAATTATGATTGTTTTATCACCTTGTATCTCTCATCTATTATTGTTTTAACTCATTAGCGTTTAAGCTCACACTCACATAACTCTTTATTTTGTATAAGCTAATATCATTATCTCATCTCCGCGCTCGGGAGCATGTTCGATGCAATACCTAATTGCAACCAAACACTTATTGCTGATCCAGCAATACGACGTGGCCGCACTAAGTGCGCCGCGAGCTCAGTGCATGTCGGACAGCGACCGGGTGCATTCATTCCCATTTTCCCATACCTTTAGCGATAGTTTACCAGAAATAAACCTTTTTACGTAATTAAAGTGTTTTCTGTGTAAAGTAGCAAACTCCCATCCCATCAGGTACCACGCAGGTCGCACCTCCTACAACAACCCTGTGTATGTTATAACTAGCTGACATCACGTGGTTTCACCCGCGTAGCTCCCACTCTCGTGGGAATATGGGAATGAAGTTATAGCATACTAGCTGACCCGCGCAACTTCGTTTGCGTCACATGAGAGTGAGATAGAGAGAGGTATAGTATTAATATTTCGAGTATTATAATGTTTCCCGTTGCATTTACCCCCGTCGCGCTTAGTCCCGTCACGTTGCGTCGCTTGTATTCATTAGAGCTTCGTTTGCGTTACGTGAGAGTGAGAAGGAAAGAGGTGTTAAAGTGATATAATGTTTCCCGTCGCTTTTACTTCCACCCATCCGTTTTTCGGTATGGAACTCATCGTGTGCGAGTCCGACTCGCACTTGGCCGGTTTCTATCGTTCAGTTGACTGGCTGCCACTGCAGACCAAGTTTACTCCAGTCGTGTCGCTCATACTTTAAAACTTTATAAGAGGGTTATTGTAAGTGAACCTTAAAAGATAGGCATAATGCTGTTCAGGACTTTTTTTTACAACTTTTTAAGTGGAACAATTTTGTAATACACAATTTTTACGTAACTTTAACTATTTATGCAGCGTTAGCAATGGAAGCTCACAAAAGAAAGAAAAAATCTCCGTTCTCGAAACATTATTCATGCCTGCTCCGCTCCTATTCGTCTTTGCGTGATGTTATATCACCATTAGCCAGCCTCAATAAATGGACTATTAAACTGTAATATATTTTTTTGAAATGCAACCAGTAGTTTCTAAGATCCTCGCACAAACAAACTCTTCAGTTTCATTATATCGTGAGCGAACCCTAAGAGATAGACAAATTAGGTTATTGTGAGCGAACCTTAAAAGATAGACATATACTGTCGCGGACTGTTTTTAGAACTTTTTAAGAGAAACAATTTTGTAATACTCAACTGTAACCTTTTACGCAGCGTACGCCTCGGAAGCTCTCAGACGGTAAAAAATATTCCTCGTTTTCAAAACATTCTTGATTGCTGCTCCGCTCCTATTCATCTTAGCGTGATGCTATATAGCCTATAGCCATCCTCGATAAATGGACTATCAAACTGTAAAAGAATTTTTGAAATCCAACCAGTAGTTTCTGAGATCCTAGCGTTCAAACAAACAAACAAACAAACTCTTCAGCTTTATAATATTAGTACGGATGTCATCCCGGGATAGTGTATCTAGCTTCCCAACTGTCAAAGAATTTTGCAAATCGGTTCAGTAGTTTCGGAGCCTATTCGATACAAACAAACAATCAAATCTTTCCTCTTTATTATCATTTATTATGGAAGCCTTTGACGCATATGATCAAAAACGTAAATGACCTAGATTATTGTATCATCGAAGTTGAAATGTACTTACATCTCACAATTTATTTGTATTTTAGATTCAAAACCATATTCCATTACAACATAAGATAACCTTTTTACTCCGGTAAATACAAGGCTTGTTACAATTTTCTCCCCGCAATTTCTGCTAATAATGTAATTCTAAATAATTGATCAAGCGCTCAAAAGGATGTATATAGAAATGTTTTTAAGCGGTTGCTTTGTTATTCTTATTTGATTTGTTTTGTTATTTTGTTTGTAAAATGAAAAAGATCGAATACATAATGAACTCTCGAATATTATGTAGGTATTATAAACATAATTGAATGTAATTAGACGGTTCAAATTGAGTTTGCACAACATACAAGACTTGTATTAACCAAGTTTTTTAAGAGAATTGCACAATCTTGCAAATCCCAACTAATAAAAGGCAGTTTTTAATTGAAACTTCCGTCCGCTCCGCTCCGACCGGATGGAAGCTCACGGCAGGTTTCACGCTTAAATATATTTTGTTAATGAAAATTTCACAAATTACCGCATAATTCTTTGTTAAACCTTTACATATATAATGAACTAGTATCTGTTCCATAAATATGAAAAAAAAAACCAGGCTAAGTGCGAGTCAGATTCGCGCACAGTGGGTGCCGTATCAAAAAAACGGCAAAATAATTACGTTTATTGAACCTATGGGTGCCCCCCTCTATTGTTATAGTTGTACTAGTATTATTTTTAAACAATCGCGGTTTTTACACTGTTTATAGAATTCGGGACTTCACGTGAAACATTTTGTTTTTATATGCACTGACTTTATATACTACTATGGAGGTAGACAAGCATACGGTCTACCAAAAGGACTGGTGGTTCAAGTTCAAGTTCAAGTTCAAGTTCTTTATTTGCTGAATATGGTACAGATAAGATGTTCACATTATAATGTCAGATCTCATATTCTGCCGGGTCTGGCGTACAAATTTCACATTTTTAAATCATTAAAATAACTATTAAATCCATTAATTAGTACATGCATAAGTAATATAATCCAAATAAGTTAATGTCAGTATTAAAATGTATCATTTAAAAATTCGTCAATAGTATAATAACATTTATCCTGAAGTAGATTCTTTAAGTTATTTTTAAACATATCAATATTTAAAATTTTCCAATGATTAGGTATCTTGTTATAAATTTTTGGAGCCAAACAAAATACACTTCTTCTCATAAGACTAGTCTTACCCCTTCTGATACACAACGCGTTCTTACGTCTATTACGGGTTACAAAATCAGACAGCTGCGGAAATAGATGAGGGTTTAACTTTACAAAGAGAGCAGTTTCTAAAATATATATAGACGGCAGCGTTAGAACTTTGTATCTCTTAAAATATGGTACACAACTATCTGTTACCCTAAGGCCAAACATAGCCCTTATACATCGCTTCTGAGATTTAAAAGCTACTTCTTTATTAGTGGAATTTCCCCAGAACATCACACCGTATCTTAGCACAGATGCAACAAGTCCATGGTACGCAGTTAGTATAGCATCTGTACGTACTATCCTTGAAAGTTTATGTAGGGCATATGCTGAACTATTTAGTCTATTTACTAAACCATCGATATGACCTTTCCAATTGAGTTTTCTATCTATCAATAAACCTAAAAATTTTGCGTTGTCCGTGTCAAGAATTTTGTTATTATGATAATTTACGTCCATTATTGTTGATTGCTGTCTTTGACTAAAATGCATTATCTTTGTCTTTATGAAGTTTATTTTTAAGTTATTATTATTCATCCACTTAATTATATCAGATAACGTTTTATTAACTTCATATTCATATGCGTCCAAAGTGGTGCATGGTATTGTTACTGTGCTGTCATCAGCAAAAAGTGTTATTTTATAGTTTGTAGCTTTCGGTAAATCGTTAATGTAAATAGTAAACAATAAGGGTCCCAGCACACTGCCTTGTGGAACGCCACAGGATACAATGCGTCGTTTTGATACATATGTGGTCTCGTAATTAGTTTTTGTATTTAATTTAGTAATCGCAGTCAGATGTATTCTATTAGTCAAATATGCTTTAAGTAAATTTAAAATATTTCCCCTTATGCCGTAGCAGTCCAGCTTATTTATTAAAATATTATGATCTACATAGTCAAACGCTTGTGTCATATCACAGTAAACAGCACATGTCGGTATTCTATTATCTACATTTGTCATAATTCTATTTAAAAAGTCATATAAAGCTTGATTAATTGTCATATTTTTACGAAATCCTTTTTGTTCTTTACATAGAATGTTATATTTTTCTAAATATGAATAAACTTGATTATATAGATATTTCTCATAAATCTTTGAAAAGACTGATAATAATGCAATAGGTCTATAATTTTTCATTTGCTCTTTGTTGTCTTTCTTAAACAAGGGCTTTAATATTGCAACCTTTAGACTTTCTGGAAAGATTCCGTTACTAATACATAAGTTTAAAATATGCGACATATGGCCACATATTAGATCTGCTACTTGTTTTACTACATTTGTTGCTATTTCATCGTACCCTACACTCTTTGTATTCTTAAGACCTTTTATAATGTGAAAAATATCAATCGGGGCACAAGGCTCCATAAACATTGAATTTTTTTGAATATTTATATTAGAATGTATATTTTTACCTCTATCTGGTATTGCCACAATTTTGTCAACAAAGTAATCATTAAATTTATTAGCTATAATGTCTGGTCTTTCAATAATCTCATTTTGAATTCGAATTTTACTAATTGAGTTCACAGGCAAATTGAGCTTACGTTTATTTATTATCTGCCAAGTTGTTTTATTTTTGTTGTCAGAAGTTTTTATATTTATGATAGTCATTTTGAGAGCGTTTAGTCAAATTAATAATTTTTTTATATAGCTTTGTGTAGTTCTTATATTTCAGTTTATTTGGTTCTGTAGGTTCAAGTCTAGATTTCCAAAGTAATTGTCTTTTTTTTAAACTACATAATTTTAGTCCACGGGATATCCATTTTGGCTTTTTATTTATCGTTATTCTAATACGTCTTGTAGGAAAACAGAGATCATAGAATAATTTAAACTGCTCATAAAATATATTATACGCTTCGTTTGGATCCTCTGTCTGGTATACATAAGAAAATGTTAGTTTTTCAATACAGTTTCTAAACCTAACAATATTCTCATTTGCAAAATCCCTTTGAAATTTGTACCAGTATTTGAATAAACATATTCCGTCTACAGGGCACCTCAACAACTGTGCAGTGTGATCAGAAAGACCAAATTCTATCACTTCCGCCTGACACTTTTTACTAAAATTATGTGCAAAATTGTCAATACAGGTCTGTTTTTGTAACCTAGTTGGTTGGTCTACAGCTAATGTTAAATTATAACGTTTCAATAGACAATTCAGCTGTCGTGTTTCACTTTTGTTTACCAGTGCATTGATGTTAAGATCACCCGCCACAATAATATGCCTATAATTTCTTCTGGTTAATAACAATAGTATTTGTTCTAGTTTATCAAAAAACAAACTCAGACTCCCGTTTCTGTATAGACACATGATTACAATTTTGTATACCGACAATTCAATAGCACAACATTCAATTACATTAGGTGAAGCAAATTGCAAAACCTCGGGTAATTCTTTCCAAAGATGTCCAGCTCTTACTAAGATGCATGATCCACCTCGCTTAATATTATTTCTACTGTAACATGCAGTTAAAATATAGTTAGGTAGGTATAGGTCGGCTTCATTATGTGACATAAAATGTTCAGTTATGCATAGAACATCCACAACTTGTTTTTTTTCTGTCAAGACATTGAGGCAAACAGACAGCTCGTCTGATTTATTAATTAAACCTGCTATGTTTTGATGAAAAATATACAAATACTTATTTACGAAAAAACGAATTACTTTTCTCACTGTCATGAAAATCTTGGTCAAAAGTTTGAGTACACCTTGAGCAGTAAGACTTACTATTGTCAGCTAAATTGCTATGGTTATGTAATTCAGTTTGGTTACGTTTTATATATTTATTGTAGTTATGCAAATAGTGTATTTTTAAAACTTCTTTTAGAATGTACTTATTAATACAATATGGTAAGTTACGCCTATATGGAATGAAAGTCTCATAATTCATGTTCACAAATGTAACGTGCCTATGTTTGTCACATAAAAATTTGACCTCATAATTGAGCTTTTTTACATTAAGTGAATTATTATATGGTACCTGAGCCACCAGTATATTCGTATTAGTTATAGATCGAAGAAAATAGAGAAGGCTTGATTGACACTCATATGGGTTAGTATCATTTGTACCCCCCAACACTACTACATAGTCTCTCATAGTAAAGTAAGATTTAATTTCATTCATAGAAGTACTTAACACTTGTGGTAATCCAGCACTTGGCTTCCAAAAACATGTCACGATATAGTCACTCCCCACCAGTTTTTGTAATGCTTTTTGTAATCCTCGGCCTTGATCATCAGCGAGTATCAATATTTTTTTCTTCTTTGAATCGTGAATATTACATGGTCTATTTTTTTCAAGATAGTTTTTGGGGCTCAAAGTGATTATATTGGAAGTCGCGGGTGAAGCCGGTACTTCAATTGGTACAGTGGAGGGAGTCTTTATTTCTGATGACGTTTGAGAGAAATTACGCGAACATGCTACGACCTTCACTGCTTTAAGACGCCGTTGGTATTGAGGTGAGAAGAACTTCTTTGGTGTGGTGCTTGAATTACTTAATCGTTCCTCTATTCCAACTTGTTTATATGTTTTTATTCTGTTTTCATACTCTAGTAATTTATTTCTCAATGTTTGATTTTCCATGTTTAAATTGTCTATTTCTGAGTTAGCTGCCTGTAATTCCGATTCAAGTTTTACCAATTCATCCTTCATTGTGGAAATATCCTCCGTATAATTCGGCAGACTTTGATACGAGATGTCCAGATCAAAATCACCGTCGTCGTTGATACTTATGTTGCTCCTCTGGTACTGTCTTTTTCTTTGAGTAACATTCATCTGATCATCTTCCATTGTCATAAAATACCATAAACAGAAAATGCAACCAGAAAAACACGTCTCTTGCTTCTGTTCGACAGGATTTGATCTTCAGATCAGTTAACGGTTAACAGTTAACTAACTGTTAACTAAGTACATTAATTTGTTAATACATATATTTTAGTGTTTGAGAGTGAAGCTACTTCCTCGAACCTAATCAATATAAACGCCCTCTATTTGATAAACACGAAAGATGATACCGTGTGTCAATCTCAATCAATTGATGATAATTGTAATTCATGAGGTGACGGATAGATGTCTCCAGTTGTAGTTTACAAATTAGCGGATAGATGGCGCTATTTGCATGGAATAGACTTGAAATGGCAAAAATTTGAATAAATTTTTTTCACAACGGACTGTTTGTGAATACTTTTTGGTCAAATATTCCACAGTAAACGATTTTACATCTCACTATATCCGTTCACTGTCGAATGTTAAAAGACTTCAATATTTTTTATTTTTTATTTTATTCGTCGCTGTGTACTGATTTGTTTTATCTTTGAACACTTTAATACAATATTTTTTACTTTTATTTACTGAACACTATGAATTACTACTAAAAAATAATTAAAAACTCGGGAGACGTTCTAACAGCGTGTTTACTTCACAGCGCCACCTGGCGGACTCTCCTCCGTGGTCACCGGAGCCCTGATGTTATTGCTTTATTTCTGTTTTTTGCTATGTACTTAAGTCGTTCTTTGTCTATTATTATACACATAAGACTAAATAAATATACCAAAGTGCCGAAAAGCAACATTGTATTTAGGTAATAAGAATTATATTATTTTTTAATTATTTCCAATCTTGACAACATTTTCAAATTAAATTTACACTTTAATTAGTTTTACATTAATTATCTGTTAATTAATGTATGCAACATTGTGATTTTGCTATGACTACTGAAAATGGTCGACCACAATCACAAACTATTTTGAGTAATGTTTACCCTATTTAGAGGCACTATTAATTTACTCCCTAATCAGCATCGATCACACTACATTGTAGTCTTGTATCACATTTATCTATATTTTCAATAACTACTTAGATTAATATTATGTTCAGTGACATAATATTATTTTTACTCTAAGACATGCATCAATGACAATAATATCTAGATAAGAATTTGTAATTTTTGACTCATCGGCCATTTACCTTTTCTGTAGCCAAAAGAAAGGAAAGGAAAGGGAAATCTTTCGCAAAACGATCCACTGCATAAAGAAGACAAACTCAAAATGCAACCCGGTTGTCAGTAAAATGACTATCGTTAAGCCAAGTTGAAGACATAACGGGCGGCTTAAAAAATTTCAACTGCGACTCATCACAACGTGCGCCCGGTCCATTTCAACACGGCGATAGGCTCACTACCACCTATGACGTGGGACAAAAAACTAGGTGAAATGTGGGCGTAGGTATACTATGCCTCCGCCTACCCCTTCGGGGATAAAAGCATGACTATATATATGAATGTATGTATGACAATACATACTATTAGTAATACATACATATTACATTAACTGTTGTATAAACACAACATCATGTGAATGGTGGGACCGGTAACATCCGGTTGACCTAATGGCCCACCGGAAGTGCCCGAGCTCCTTTCCTAATTGACCTGAACTATATGCCGTACCAAGCTTCCGGATTAGTCAAACCGTTTGGTAGCTACGCATGTAATATTTAAGAAAAATTCAAGTGCAAGTAGTTCAGGAATCGAATTCACAGTTTTTGATTCCCTTGAGGGTGTCGAAATAATTTAAGTTTTTTTTACGACATAAACGGCCGTAACTGTTTTCTGAGTTAATTTAGAAGTTAGATTTTTTCACAGTTTCAAGGGACTGTAAACTTAAATATTTGGTATGATTTCAACTCGGTACTTAGATACAAGAAGACAGGGAAGGTATTTTAAAAATGTCTGTTGAAACCGGTTGATGGACATGACCTTATTATCGTTAAATACATAATCAATCATTGAAAACATTAGGTAATTAGATAAAATCAATATTAATAATAACAAGTAGGTGCTTAAATACCTACTTATTGTGACAGAAAAAAAATGCGTGTTAGTATTCCATTAAAGTGTTTAATTTTGCCGGTAAACAGAGCAGGCAGACGATCAATCAAGCCTCAAAAGCCCTGATATTACGTATTGCACTTTGAAAGCGAGCTTAGAAATACACGAGTAAATAAAATGTTAAATCTACAGAAGCAGGGTTTGGTCAATGTTTACTTTTACCTACAGAAAACGAATCCTATTTTGTTTTACCTGTGGAAAATCGGTCATGGATGCTATGCCGGACTCTTACCGACTAAAAACCAACACGTTCCTTACCTACGGTTGGGAGCCTCGGGTAAGCCCTCGGAAGGAAATCCATAGGATTGTTGTGCTAGGGATATTCATTTTGAAGTGAAGTTTAATTGCAGGGATTCAGATGTTATTGTGTAAAAATCCTACTAATTAGCCAAGTAAACGAATAACTTGTGGATGGAAAAGTCAAAAGCAGAAACTTCGTCTCAGAAACTTTGTTTGGACTAGTTAGGAGATAAACATACTAAAAGTCCTGACCCTAATTAGCTTTTATATGTCATACAACACAATTTCGTACAAAGCACCGTTTTCGAGGAGTAAGCAAAAAACCAAAAAACGGGACCTTCTTTGTGCTCCCCCCTCGGGCTCACCTCGGAGGGGTCAGGACTTTTAGTATGTTTAATTGCTAAAGCTTTTGAAGATATTCGTTATTCAGTCACGCACTCGCGCTCGGCTGAACAGATCTTACTGAAGTTGGCACCGCGATAGATTATAGTTCTACTTTTAACTGAATTTCTCTATGCGATAGTGAGTTTTCTTGTGGCTTCATTTTAATTTATAAACGAGGAAGTGTTCAAATATTTTACAAAATACGTTATTTCTGTTTGTTAAGGGTCAAAATTAATATCTTTGGGAGAAAATTTCGAATCTCGATATTTTGCAACAGTGAAGTATGGACCGTCTGTATCTGAATAAAGAAGTACCTACAGACATTTATTGTTTAAAGTTACAGAGAAATATAATTATTATATATCTATACTTATAATAAAACTGTTGAGGGTCGAGAGTCTGTACATGTAAGATATCTTGAAAATTTTAATTGGAAGGCGTTCTCTAATCGATACTGAAGCCGAAAATGTAATTTAAACTTTTCATGTCTGTCTGTCTATCTGTCTGTCTGTCTGTCTGTCTGTCTGTATCCCGAATAAGTATCACGCCGAAACTACTGAACCGATTTAAATGATACTTGGTACACTTGAAGCTTATAGTCCGAGGAAGGTTCTAGGATACTTTTGATCCCAAAGTTTTGCGCGGTTCCTGCGGGAGAGGGGATGAAAGATAAAATGGTTTTTCAGTTGTAATTTCTCAACGCGTGATGCGATTCCAAAAATTTCAGTGTTATAAAGGGAGTACTTTAAAGATTGTTTCACACAAGTTTCAATGTTGAGGGTTTTGTAGTTCAGGAATAAAAGGCATCTCAACTTTCGCAAAACCTAGAATTCAAGGGTTTCTTTGAATGTGAGGGTAATTCTAAACGGGCGTGTTGGCTTAATCATAAAAGAGCTTAATGATTAAGACTATTGTAAAATAATTCAGTCCGCGCCGAAGGCGGGGACTGAATTGTTTTAGAATAGCCTTAATCTTTAAGCTCATTTATGATTAAGCAAACAGGGCCGTTTCACACGCTGCTTGATGAGTCTGATGAAGAAGGACCTCTCCATTCACAAACCTTATGTGACGTAAACGAAGTTGCGAGGGTCAGCTAGTCTATAATATTATTACTATCTAAACTAAACCTAAATAAGGCCCCGTGACATTGTGCCCAAAACACTAGCAGCATTCCCCCTTTGAATAGCAATACCTATTCGCTGAGCGAGAAAACTGCCAGCCCTTGGGACACCAGTTGAAACCACAAGGCGTTTTTTCAAATTCTTAAAAAAATTACCTAAATTATAATTTACTGGTACTGATTCTTTACACCAGATGTACGTTCGAACTTCTGCCATCCCGCCATTCTGCTTCGACTCAAACTATATAATATGCGGGGCAATAAATTTAAATAATATTTGAAATTTGCTATTCCTGAGTGTCCATTTCGATTGCTCGGCCAATATGTCGTAGAAAAAAGAAACTTATGTCAGCATTTCGAAGGAATTCGTAGAAAACGAACAGTGAAAACCGCAAATTCGAAAAGTCAATATTTAGAAAGTTATAAGGGTTTAACCGTGGCCGCGCAGTCCGCATGAATTCAACTGCGCGGCCACCAGTTCTCTTGAACGGAGCTACGTACAAGTCTAATTCTTTTTGCTAATCACTGATACGATTTCGAAGAAAATGTAAATTATAAAAATAAAGCCCTACTATTTGAACTTCACGACATACGGCACTCCAAAGTTATGGCCGCGCAGTCCGCATAAAGCGAACCGCGCGGCCACCAGTTCTCATTAACGGAGCATTGTAGAAGTCTAATTCTTTTTGCTAATCACTGATACGATTTCGAAGAAAAAGTAGATTTGAAAAATATAGCCCTAAAGTTTGAACTTCTCGTTCTACAGCACTTACGTAAGGGCGAACCGCGCGGCCACGTGTTTCTTAAAGTGGAGCTTAAACAGAATTTGGTAGAGGTCTCATTATTTTTGCTAATCATTGATACGATTTCGAAGAATATGTAGATATCATGAATGAAATTCTAATGCTTGAAAATCACGAGTTACAGAACTTAAACCCTGTAACTCGAGTTAAAAGAAGGGTGACCATGATTTACGTTGCGTCGACGAGATATTCCCAAAAAAAAATTGAACCGAATTCATACAAATCCTTTAAAATATTTACCTAGCACAAAGTTATTATTTTGATTTACCAGATTTTATTCAATATCATATTGAAGTCGGCGCCAAGTAAACCCATAGGTATAGGTAGGTAGGTATTATTAATGGCAACAACTTCCATATTAAATTGAATAAAATCTGATAAATCAAAATACATATCACTATGTGCTAGGTATATTTTATTTTTAAGGATTTGTATGAAGTCGGATCTATTGTTTAATTATTTTTTTATTATTATTTTAAGTGACGGGTAGACCGATAAGTATATCTATCTAGGTGTAAAGTTCTCATCAACACAAATCAATCAAGCCGAAACACAAGGTAACTGCTGTAAATCGTTAAGAAATTCCCTCAACTGTCTTTCGGTTCCATCATCATATCTACTCCAGACCTTTATTAAATTGTAGTGGGTATACTTACTTATTAAAGCACTTAATCAAAAAGTTAGCAAACGCACTAGTTGTCCCAACAATTTTCGGTGGTTGCCCTCGATTTCTCCTGGATCCCAGCATCAGATCTTGATACCCTGGATATGGGACCACCTCAGAAGTAACCTCATTCAAACAAAAAAAATCAAAATCGGCGCCGCTATCGCGTAATACTTATACATAAAAAAAACATAGCGTACGAATTGAGAACCTCCTCTTTTTTGAAGTCGGTTAATAAGACTTTTTAATGTCACGTATATTGCTATACTTTTAATCGTAAAAAGCAAATAGTTGTAGTCCCTTGGTTTGAATTTGAATAGAGAAGTTTACTTCTAGGATATAAATAAATAAATATTCACGGACATCTCACACAACGCTATCTGATCTCAAAGTAAGCTAGGAATAACCTGCTTGTGTTATGGGTATCCACGATCCACCACGGATATTAATACTTATATACTTTTAAATACATACATATTATACATAGATACACCCAGACTCTTGAGACAAACATTTATGGGTCACACAAAATAATATTTGTCTCCGGTGGGAATCGAACCCACGACCTCCAGCGCCGCAGGCGGTATCTCTACCGACTGTGCCACAGAGGCAGTCAAAGATAAGAAGATAAGAAAAAAAACACTCATCGATTGATTTATATTTCAGTAAATGGTGATGATCAAAATATAGGTACATATTGTTATATAATGGGTAAGGTAAGGTAAGGCCGTTAGCGCAGCGAAGAACTATTGCGTCTTTGGCTGCATTCTACCGTATCTTTCACGGTGAGTGTTCTGAACTCTTCAACCTAATCCCGCCCACTCCTTCCCGAACAACGCCTGCTGGACAGAGGTGCCACTCTTACTTCGCTACAAATGAACGATTCAAAAGATCGTTTCTCTGTCGTACCATAAAAACTGGAACGGCCTGCCAGCGCACGTGTTTCCCTTCTCTTACCATCCTGGGTTCTTCAAGCGGAGCGTGAAGAGGCACATCATAGGGCCGCCAACTTGGGGGCCGCTTTCTATAGTCTTGCAGACTGGGACGGTGGCCCCCAATCGCTAGATGTTGCTGTGACTTTCCATCGGACGGCGGCATCATTTTGGCGAGCCGAATATAAAAAAAAAACATGAAGAGTTAAAGTGCAAGGTGATTTATCACTGACCTCAGCTCTGGCACCGACATTTACCTCCTTAAATGTTAAAAATAGCTAATAATACCGGAAATGTAAATAAGCCAGATAAATAAAGCTTCTTTCACAACTATTACAATAAAACAAATGATATTTAAATAGATAAAACATATTAATACTTACTATAAACTATAAATCACATATTTTAAAATTCACAATTCGTTTTCGTAATAGTAAGATTACAAATAAAATAGTAGATTTTTAACCGAGGTCAGGGTGGAAAGAATCAATTCCCGAGGTATTTAGACCGGCTATAGTCCGAGTCGGAATTGATTCTTTTGCCCGTGTTAAACACTCTACTTTTCATTTCGAATAAGAGAAAAATAAAGTAAAAGTAATAATATTCAAATCTTAACATAAAAGATTATTACCTATTTTTATGAATTCTGTCACAGACAGATAAATAACAGATAATAATATTACACTCTGTTAAAACTAGGATGATAATTTTGACAGCTCACGCCTATGAAGTATCGGATTTGTTTATGTCAAGTATACTTCAAAAAATTAACGTAGCACATAGACGAGTACCGCCCACTTATCCTAGTGAAGCGTATTCCAACAATACCGCACAATCGATCACAAACAAATAATTCGGATAAATCGAATTCATGTATATTTATTTAAATGCAAGTAATGTTAATAAGTAGGTATCCACAGTATTTTTTTGTAATATGATTAGCTAAGTATAATACAAACAATAATAATGCAATTATATTTACCTAATTACCCAAAATAATAAAAAACCGTTTTTTTGTAACTATCGATTTAATTTTTACGCAATCGATAATCGAATAGATTCATTAACGATTGGACACTATGGGGTGCCCTATTTAGAGTTGTCAAAATTATCATCCTAGTTTTAACAGAGTGTAATATCCCGCCAATTCATGTCGACTTCTTAAATTTTAAATATGGAACCCACCGCGGAAGACCGGCAGCCGGTCCGTGTTAAAGGGGGCTAATTGTTGCAGCTTATTCCGCTCTAAGAAATTTGCGCTAAGTTCACACTGCACACTGGCTGTTTGGAAAGTCGCATGGCCGCAGCATTTTTTAAAATTAGTTTTTTTTACATAAAACTCTTCACAGCGGACCTGACAGCAGTTCTATTTTAAGTTTCATTCCGGCCCTTAGGTGGGAAGTAATTTGTAGTTAAGTATGAGTTTTTCCCTCCCTAGGGAGTGAAACAGCATTTTCCACCCAATAATCAGATTAAGGAAACACTACTTTCCGAGTAGGAGAAATGAAAAAAATATTACTTATTTACGTTGCTGTAACGATTAAGATCATAAACTAAATAAGCTAAGAAAAAGTAGTTTATTATAAAACTACACCAGATTTACGAGAGCAACAACATTAATATAACATGAAGTTTAATGAAACTATACTTTTTCACATAATTCAACAATCACAGTTCGTTTTCATATTACAATTACAATTAGAACTTAAAAACAAAATCTGACTTACGATAACAACAAAATTTCTAAAACTTAAATCAGTCATCTCTAATCTAAGCGCACGGCAGTGCGCAGGCCAAGTCCAGCAACAGACCACTGCACTTCGAGGGCTTCCCCGGGGCTCCCAACCATAGGCTGTTGGGCGTAACGTGAGGTTTTTTAGTCGGTAAGAGCATAACATCCTATGAGAATTTTCCCTCACGTTAAAAAAAAAAAAGTCCTCTATAAAAGATTCTGCAACAGTTAGCTTATTGCCAACATTAATACATCCAAAATCCTAATCACAGAGTACTTAATACTACGTTCGGTACGTACGGTCCTAATAACCATAATATCATCCGACGGCTGTTATTATGTTATATGAAATTTCATAATAATAACATAACACTCCGTTCGCTTTTTCAATCTCTTCCGCGCAAAGGGTTACTCATCAGACAGCCAAATTCTTACCGCTCGACGCGTGGAATCTGTATGAGTTTCAAAAAAAGAACTGTCATTCACGCGCGTTGCATTGCACTACCACAGAGGCTGCGCGCCGAAAAAAAAAGATTAAAGCGAATTCGAATTCCCGCTATTTTTCTTCGATATTATTTTTGCAAATTGTTTTATCATGGGTGTAGATAAAGTCTTGTATGCAATTGTATAATTAGGTATTAAAACACTCATGTGATACTATTATCTATCACACTCATCTTCGCTTCGTGTGATAAACCCACATTCATGTTTTAATAGCTTATAGTCTGGAATAACACATAGGCTACGTTACATCTCGGGAAAATATTCTCATGGGAAGCGGGAACGGGTACCAAATTCACGCGGGCAAAGCCGCGAGCATCAGCTAGTGATTTATAAAAAAACCTTAAGATACGTTATCAACACTGGAAAATGGCAACACGTAAAGGTTAAGGAAGGAATTACCTGACCAATCAGTGACGCGACTGTAGGCTTTGCAAAAGTTCTATTAGCAATGTTTTAAATTCTGTTGTTAAAGAAAACTCGCAAAAAACATACCTTCTTGTATCTTCAGATGATGCACAAACTACACAGTAATTGCCAAATATAGAAACGTGCGTAAATACAACAGAAATAATAATTATTATTTATTTTCCGGAATGCTAAAATGGCGTTTAGCAAGGAAAATGTACTCTGTATTCTGTGGTGGTTTGGCGCGACCCACAAGGGGATGTTGGGGAGATTTTGTACTACTTAATATTTTATTTTTCTAGTAGATTTCATTTTATTTAATTATGTTTCTATAAATAAAAAGTAAAACAAAATAATAATATATTAAGATTATTAAAATGATTGAAATTAAAAATATTTTGATTACTTATTATGTACTGAATTATTACTTATTAAATAGATGTTTCTTTATGGTATTGTTATAGTTTGATTTTATGACTTAAATTACGCCAGTAATTACTAATCCGATAAACAGCACTAACATTTTATAAATTTAATTATTACTTTTTACCCGTAAACACATTAAGTAGGTAATCATATGTCTCAGTAAGTGAAATTCAAGTTTCCTTTTTACTCCACGTTCCTCTGATATTGACTTTTTTTCTTTCGCCAGCAAATATATTTACTTCATGCATGCTACTACAGATAATTTATAGAATTCTTTTTTCAAATTTATAAAAGTTTATTTGTTTTTTAAAGTCGCGATGTCGATGTGTATAGCTATGATACGTCCTTGTTTTCGACCATTTTTAATTGCTGATTTAATTTCAAATGCTTTAGTTTTACGTAAATTGAATCTAAATACCACTATTCAAGTAATATAAACTTTGCGTTTAACCTATAACGTTGGTAGTCTGGACAATAACAATATCAAGTAAGGTATTTCCGCAATACTAATATTTTTTACCCAATATTTAAGTTGGTAGGTAATGAGGTACTGTATGGTGTTTTTACGTATAGTACTTAATTAATGTAATGTAATCGAAAGTCAATACTTTACTTATATGTACCTACTTACTTTACTTTTTTTATAAACGACATTTTAATACCTACATTTATAGAAGAATACTTCTAGTTAGTAAATAACACCTTATATAAATAAGTACGGAAAATGCTCAGAATAGTTGTGGACCGCTTCATCTTAGAAAAAGTTACAAATGCCATCAGGCGAATTATCGTCCCGTCCATTTGTCTTCTTTGGGTTGGGCAGTTCGTTATCGTCGTGGTGATTTGCTAAGGTTTGTTTCCTTTTGGTGGTTGCTGTGGTTGGGATTGTTGAACTGTGGGAGTGAGGAGGTCCTGCACCAAAAACCAATATTAAATGTAGTGGAATATCTATTTCACACAGCGCCATGTAGAATGAATGATTGCCAATCGCCAGCAAATATGTTTTCTTTTTAATAAACCTATTTTACTTAAAAGCTTACAAGCACATTTTCGTAAGACTAATTCGAATCACTAATTCTCAATTGAATTGAATTGGAATTCAATTGAAACAATCAGTAGCTCTTTTTACAAGAAAAGCTACTTGCTATATAAATATATTTACACTATGATATTAAAATAGTAAAAAGCCTGGATTCACACACTATAAATCTTGGTCACCCTATTTTTTCCTTCGATTATAGGTTTTAAGTTCTATACGTCATTTAGTTCTTAATTTGAGGCTTTATTCATACTGTCTACATATTCTTCGAAATGGTATCTGTAATTAGCAAAAAGAATGGGACTTCTACTAAGCTCCGTTTAAGCTCCATTTAAGAAAAACCGTGGCCGCGCGGTTCGCATTGTGCGGACTGCGCGGCCATAACTTTGGAGTGCCGTATGTTGTGAAGTTCAAATAGTAGGGCTTTATTTTTATAATCTACATTTTCTTCGAAATCGTGTCAGTGATTAGCAAAAAGAATTAGACTTGTACGTAGCTCCGTTCAAGAGAACTGGTGGCCGCGCAGTTGAATTCATGCGGACTGCGCGGCCACGGTTAAACCCTTATAACTTTCTAAATATTGACTCTTCGAATTTGCGGTTTTCACTGTATGTTTTCTACGAATTCCTTCGAAATGCTGACATAAGTTTCTTTTTTCTACGACATATTGGCCGAGCAATCGAAATGGACACATTCCTGAGCAGACGCTAGTTCTACTTCCTTGGCAAGAGTCAAGTATTATTGCAACACAAACTTCGCCTTGTAACAGAACTAATTTGAGTCCGAGTATTTCAGGTGTCCCATTGTCTATTTGAGATTTGAATAAAAAGTTGAAATGTGTATCTTGTCTGTATATTTGGGACTGTTATGTTGAAAATAAGATTTTAAGATTAATAATATGGTAAAGCACTCGTGGCGAAACTGCGGGGCCACGAGCGCTTCACCATCACACACATAGTTTAAAGAAAACGATCACTGTAGTAAGCTAATTTCACTGTGACCTCGGATGGGTGACCACTTTATTAAAATTTCTATTTACGATGATGTCCGTGCTTCGTAACTGGAACCAGTGAAGCCGTTGGTTTCAGTTGCCAATAAAATGGAGGTCGTTGTCATGTTCAAAGTATCAACCAAAAAAAGTCTCAACCTGCGCCTGTCTGTGTACCACCCATTTATTTCCACTAAATAAATAAAAATACAACAAAACTAAAATCAGTGTTATGCAATACGATCTAATAACTGCTCATATTTACGATCTATTAAAACTTATAGCATTAAAAGATAATAAAAAACTCATTTCTACCTAAATAACCTTGACAACCAAAATCCAATTAAAAAGTAACAACAATTTTCGGGACATTGATGAAAATAGAGAGAACAAATTACTTTCCTCGACAACTTGACATTTTGGTGAATATTTCATTGTATGGAACAAGTAATGAACAAAGAGAACTACATAATTGTTCTACGATATGACGTACGAACCAAACAACAACTATAACTTTAAATGAAAGAAAGAAAGAAAGAAAAAGAAATTTATTTCACATAGGCATTTACAGATGCTCTTGTAAAACGTCCAGAATATAAATCAAAATCTACCACCAGTTCACAACGCGACCCACCTGAGAAGAACTGGCAAGAAACTCTGCGGGTTATTCTTTTTAGAGCTCTATTTACAAAATGAATCTAAAAACTATGCATTTGACAATTTTTTGAGAATCCAGTAGAGCAGGTCATTTCCAGGCTTCTCCATCCAACAAATAATCACCAATTGTATAGTAGCCCCTGCAGTACAATTTACTTTTTACAACCTTTTTAAATTTATTAAGGGACATACTTTTAATTTCGTCTGGTAGCCTGTTGTAAAAGCGTATACAGTTACCCATGAAAGAATTGCTGATTTTGTGCAATCTGCTATGATAAACAGCAAGGTTACTTTTATTTCTAGTGTTCACATTGTGTCTATCACTTAACTTAGCGAAACTATGTAAATTTCTTTGTACGTACATAAGATTCTCAAAAATGTATTGTGATGCTACTGTAAGAATTTTAACCTCTTTGAATTTCTCGCGCAGAGAGACCCTTAGACCTAATCTATATATAGCTCTTATGGCCCGCTTTTGTAAAATAAAATTTTTATCTATATCTGCAGCATTGCCCCACAGTAGAATACCGTATGACATTATGCTATGAAAGTAACTGAAATAGACTATTCTAGCCGTATCTACATCCGTCAAGTGCCTTATCTTTTGTACAGCAAATGCTGCTGAACTTAATCTATTTGCTAGTTTAACAATATGTGGACCCCATTGTAAACCAGCATCGACCGTTAACCCTAGGAACGTCGTTGATTCCACAAGTTTCAACACCCGACCATTAAGTTGAACATTGGTTTCTGACTGTGTTACATTAGGCAAGGTAAATTTTATGCATTTAGTTTTATTATCATTCAGTCTAAGATTGTTAGTGTTAAACCAATGAACCACTTTCAAGATTGCGTTGTTGACATCGTCATAGTTATCTATTTGTCTTTTAACTTTGAAAATCAAAGAAGTATCATCTGCAAACAAAACAATCCTGTTGTTGTCCCCCACGTAAAAGGGTAGGTCATTAAAATATATAAGGAATAAAAATGGTCCGAGTATTGAACCCTGTGGGACGCCCATAGTAACTACAGAGCCCTCCGAGTGTGTACCATTAACATCAACCCTCTGAATTCTATTGTTCAAATATGAAGTCAGAAGATCGAGAGCCTTGCTTCTTATGCCATAATGGTGTAATTTCCTGATTAATGTTTCATGTTGGACACAATCAAATGCCTTGGACAAATCGCAAAACACACCAATTGCATCTTGTTTATTCTCCCAGGCCTCGTAAATACATTTCAATAACTCTACACCAGCATCGGTAGTCGAGCGTCTTTTAGTGAAGCCAAATTGTTTCTCATGGAACAATTTGTGACTATTAAAATAGATCAGCATCTGCTCTAGTATTAGTTTTTCAAATATCTTGCTCAAGGTCGGCAACACCGAGATAGGTCTGAAATTACCCGGATCTGAAGTACTGCCAGCCTTGAACAGTGGTATAACTTTACTGTGTTTCATCAAATCAGGAAATACACCACTTGAGACGCAATCGTTAAACACAGCTGCCAAGTGGGGGGCAATGACATCTATAATACTTGATACGGATTTTACTGATAGCCCACTAAGGTCAGCGGTTTTTTTAACATTAATAGATTTAAATGCTTTTAAGATGTCGTTGCAGTTGACAACTGTAAATTCGAACGCGCCCTCACAGGCAGCTACAGATTCTGCTAATAAAAGCTCGGCGGATGTGGAAGACGACCGGAGAGTGTTAGTAATCTCTATAGGTACATTACTGAAAAATTTTTCGAACTCGGTAGCCACTTCCATATCCCCCGAAACGTGGCGATTGTCTATCTTTAAATGAAACTTTCTTTCATTCGCTGTACACCTACCACATTCCGCATTTATAATGTTCCAAGTAGTTTTAATGACATTCGCAGAATCTACAATTTTATTTCTAATGAAATTAGACTTGGCCAAGGTACAGGCTTGCTTAAATATCTTTGAATATTTTTTAACATATTCCTGAAACTCTGGGTTGAAATTATGCGATTTTTCAGAATACAGTTCATATAGTTTATGGCGACTTTTATAAATTCCGGGTGTTGCCCAGTCACTGAAAGCAGAGCTGCCTCCGATTGATAAAGTTTTCGGGGTAAAGATTTTCCCAAACACATCATGTATACCTAGAGACAATGATTAGTCACGATACCAAGGAACAAGTCTCTGTACCTACAAAATTTTGTAATTTTAATCCACGTAATCTCAGGGAATATCCCGAAGTTGTAATCAAATTAAATATCCAAAGTCAGTACATATACTTATTGCAAAATAGAACTAAATAACAAAAAAAAATCAAACCTTTCTAACTCTACATAAAGCCTAAAACTCGTGAAATAAATTACGTATACTATGACATCTTGACATAACCACTAACTGAAAAGGGACACGCCAACGATAATTACAATATTATACGGGCCCCTACGAGAACATCAAAATTTGTTCAAACATTTTCAGTATTCCTCTACAAAGCTAAGTAACCACACTTTGTCATCATGATGGATGCCGGTGATCTATTTTTGGTATATCATAATTACAACATTATTCGTGAAGGCAAGTACATGACATATTATTATATCAAGTTAGCCCTTAGCCACCTACCATAACTTTTTGTCACACAACCACCTATCATACGTCTATGAGACTCCTGAGTAAAATTGTTCTTTAAAGTAATATCTTGTTTATTGAGGTATACTTTTTTAGTAAAAAATCAACTTAGGAAAGTATTAAACTCTTTAGTAAAGGTACAAGAGAATCATTTTTATAGGCATTTTGTCTTAATTACTATTCATCAACAATATCTCCTTTTTTTAGCTTACAAACTAAGTCATTTGGTAAATGAGATCTATAAAAAATAATCACATGGATAGTAAATTCTTTTATAATTTTTTACTTATTCAATAATCAACCATAGCAAAAAAAAACAAAAATATGAAAATTAAATTAAATTAAAATAAAATTGCAAGCCCTAAACTTATAGTTTTTCACGGCAATTATTGCAATTATTGCAATTACCGCACAATTAACGCACGTACGACCTTGATGAGCAGTTGCACGGCACTGAAGGGGGGCGGGGAAAAGGTACAGGAACGGACGAGTTCGTAAACGACTCGGTCTCAGATATATTTACGTTTTAAATATCTGCTGGATCTGTGAGACGTATGGTAGGTGGTTAAGGGTTAGTGGTGCGTAGTAACCTCGAATTCTGTAGCGTAGCCTGGAATCCACATTATGCTGTCCATTCGCAAATAATCGAAAGAATACAGAGAGCTTTCACCAAACACCTTGCATATACTACAAACAGAGAAACCCCAAGATGTCCGTACCAGGAACGTATAAAAAGTTTTAAAATGAACTAAAGATCTGATGTTCTTCTATAAATTAGCAAATAGTCTACTTGACTGTAATGAACTTGTTGCGCGTTTAAATATTGATGTGCCTTACAAATTACCGAGACACCCCATTACTAAGTTTTATCATGTAGGGTCCAGCAAAACGAATATCGGAGTAAATTCACCACTGATAAGAATGAGTAGGTGCATGAATACTTTTCTTGGAACTGTACCGGACGCCGACATACACCACGATTCACAGGGCTCCTTTAGATCCAATATCATACAGTCTCTAGGTAACTAGACTGATAAGAAGTTTAACTTTGTATTCTTAAGTATACCTATTTTTAGTACAATGTAGTAACGAGATGCCTATTTATTTGTTAAGCAGTACCCATGTTGAACGATAGGTTATTATAATCCTACACTTTAAGATTTATGTATCGAAACTGTCTGTATGTATTTGTCCTTGTGTTTATAGAAATTTAATGTTGCGCATGTTAAAAATGTTGGTTATCCCGTAATTGGCTAGTGTGTAAGCCTGTTACAAATTGTCTAGTTTAGTTATAAATTATTGTACGCACGAGCTGTGGGAAGACCTTAATAAATAAAAAAAAAAAAAAGTTATCGTATAAACCATTTTAGATCAGTTTATTACGTTCTCCTAATGGACTGCTAATAATATTTTTCAGTGTCATTAGTGTCCAGTAAGCTGGTGATATTTCGTTCGTGACAAGAATAGATGATATTTATCAGACCATCAAGCTTAATAATTCGTTAGGACCACCTCACAAAACATGAAATGCTTGAGCTAAGTTTTATAATCCAAAACTAACCTTTTTCTCCAGTATCAAATAACATTTTCTAATACGTCTTTTACACATCCATAATATAATTTTTTACTTTAAAACAAATCTATGAAAAAACTTCAAGAGTCAGCTTCAGCTTTTACTAAACTTGATTTGTTCAAGTTTAGTAAAAGCTGTAATTTACAATACGAATTTTAAATGATCGCTTTTTTAACATGACACCACACACCATACGGCACAGAATACAAATTTTAAAATAGTCCCTCGTTAGCAGCAATTGTGTATCCCTTTCGAGACCAAATGTTATTATTTTATCATATTAAATGCAAAATCCACTGGTAACAGCAATGGCTATAAATTTTGGAGCCAAATTAATAAACAACTGTTTATTCAAAGGTTTAATGTTATTAGCCCCGACATGACACTGGGAGTGTACTAATAAGCCCCAACTTTATACTAATGTTTTTTTGCGTGCGGACATCCTTCATGGATGATATGCTGAACATTTACTGACTAAAACCACACGGGTGTTTACCACACCACTGCTCACGGTCGGGAGTTTCGGATAAGCCCGCGGAAGGATGCCCCAGAATTTCCGACAGACTTAAGTTACCACTGCGGCATTTGGGGACTTGTTCGGGTCTTATCCCACTTCTAACAAACATACATATACTCACGCCTTTATACCCGAAGGGCTAGACAGAGGCATAGTATACGCCCACATTTCACCTTATAGTTTTATGTCTCACGTAATAGGTGGTGCCCCAATTGCCGTGTTGAAATGGACAGGCGCAGTTCGTCGCGACCCGTAGTTGTAATTTTTCGAGCCGCCCATATGGTCTTCAATTTGGCTTAACGATTGTTTTTCTTCTTGACGCAATGGATATTTTTGCGGAAGTGTTCCCTCGGGATGTATTGGGGTGGCAACATTTTGTACTCTTACCCGTCGCAACACGTGACCCCATCGCCATACTTCTTGGGGCTTGGAAATCTCATAGACTCTTTATGCATCAGCTAGCTCTAGGTTATCATATCGTGGAAATATCATCTAAATATTAGCTGTAGGTACATACCTATATTCTTGAGAAGTTTTAGATTAATCGGAATTCTGGGAAGTGAACGAATGATCTTCGAAATCAATACCATCTTGATCACATCGGCTTTCGAAAAGATCTGTCTCGAAATTATTAGCTCCGTTCGGCAGCTGTGATGTCTCAGACATACCGATAGACAAACAGGTTAAATTTATAGCATCCTTCGTTTTCGCCGAGGGTTAAAGGCCTCAGCTATGCAAATACTGTACAAATATAATATTTATTATGATTATGGCGCAAAGCAAATAGTAAATTATTATTGCCAGTAGACTCGTATTAATGCTGAGCACATATTTGTGCTGAGGTTGTCCAATTAACATAGCTTGGAATATTAAACAGCTATGAATAGAAGTGTTTAGCAGACTATCATTTAAAAGCAGACTTGGATAACTTCATTAGTTTTACAGTTTCAAAAAGGAAAAATCGTCACGCCGCGCCGACTGCAATTTAATGAAATAGGTATATTGTAGCTCTGTCAGTAAAAAATCTATTTGTAAAAATATTTTTATGTAGAAGCTTATATTTGAATCCATTTAATATTGGTAGGCTGAACTTGATTAATCGGTTTCCATCGGGTTTCTGTTTTCCACTAAAAAGTATTTTGATAACTGCTACCAGAAGATCATTTAAATTACGATCCCTTGATCTGTAAACTGATGCTTCAAGTTTAATATAATCAGATACTGAGCTCACTGTAAAACACTTTGTGTAGTAGCTGTCGCACGTTTCACAAGTTCCTTATCGTTTGTTTGAAACTTAAATTGACGAGACGCTACTTTATGTATCACGCACTTCTACAAAGTTTTGGCTTTGCCTCCAAGTAATATTAAAATATGTTTGTCTATCGTCAACGACATTGTTGAAAGTTATTTTCAGTCAGAGAACAATGACATTGCCAAGAAGATCTTTGTTCTAAAACAAGAAATTAGTTTGTGCTTGTAATACTTTGTTAATATACCTACAGGGTGGAAATTAAAGACGGTAGTTGGAGGGAAAATACCCTTAATATTGATAATGGCAAGTTTTGCTGAAAGGAAACATTCCTTTATTTTTAAAAGTAAGTAAAACTGCATTTAAAGATTTTTAAAAAATCCACTGTTTGAGTCGGGAATCGAACCTGGGAGATGTGAAAAAAAAACATCCTGTATTTTATGATACCCACCAAAACAGTCTTTAATAAGGATCAATTTCTTTTAAACAACATAGTATCTTAAATTAAAGGAATATCAAGTAAAATGTGTTTTTATTGTAAAGCTTACTCACTATCTGAAGAAAAAAACCGGCCAAGTGCGAGTTGGACTCGCCCATGAAGGGTTTCGTAGAAAATAAAGGAATGTTTCCTTTCAGCAAAACTTGCCGTTATCAATATTAAGGGTATTTTCCCTCCAACTACCGTCTTTAAATTCCACCCTGTATAGTCTGTCTCTAGCCGTCTGCACCGACGACACTTTCATTCTCTTTACAGGAAGCTTGCAAATTACCTAAGTAATTAGGTCATTCTGCAATTAAAGCTTCTGTGGTAGGGTGGAGAATGAAGTTCTTATAATTTGAACCACTACAAGACTTAAGAGTTCTACATAAAATTAACAACCGCCCGCGACTCATGATTTTCCCCATACTTATACGACGGGAATCTTCTTACCTACCGACTATTCCATAATACACCTATGCTTTCGGTGACCACTTCCTCCCTAGCGTTTTTATATAATTTCGTAGAAATATAGGTCGTTGAGCCGCCTGGCGCTAAATTAC
Organism: Miltochrista miniata; assembly: GCA_933228765.1. Classification (NCBI taxonomy): domain Eukaryota; kingdom Metazoa; phylum Arthropoda; class Insecta; order Lepidoptera; family Erebidae; genus Miltochrista; species Miltochrista miniata. Next base: position 1,302,046 of record OW121764.1, read on the forward strand.
GTTTACCGAGCACTTTGGTCTCCAGAGAACAAAAAACGTAAAAGTGACCGTCGAGAGCAAAGCTCATCTTGGACTGTTATAATTACAAGTAAATAATGTATTTAGGAATCGTTTTCTAACAGTTTACGATACATCAAATTAATCTCGTGTCATTTGCATTACAAAATCATACTTTTCGTTCTCAAACGTAACTTAAATTAATACTTAGTAGTAATAATTATGTTCTTATTGCACTTAGGTTAAAATAGTATTAAATATCTACAAATTGTAAATTTGTAATGTTAAGCTATATTAACAAAAAGAAATTGTATACATGACAGTGATGAATGGAGACTCCTAACTCAGGCATTATTAGTTTGCCTATCTGGAGTTTCCAAAATCACTCTGATGTAAAATGTTTTTGGGTCAATAAACTTTTATTTAGTTATTATTTATTTAAATTTACTGTTTTATCATTATAATAATTAGAGATGCATGCAGAAATCTAGATACTCACATTTTTTAAATTTCTCCTCAACTCCTTCCCAGCTTTCCACCAGGTGATGTTCGCTTGTGGTCTGGAGCCCACCGTCTTGCACTCGACTACGTAGTGTCTGTCCGCAGACAACTGAAGCCGCTTGTTCAAAATTTGGATGCTCAGTGGCCTTACTGCAACAAACTGGATTGATTTGCGGAAGGTAGTGAAGAAATTGTTGCTGCTTTAGCAAATTTTTTTGATGTATTTTTAATTTTACTAATGTTTTGCATGTAGCTGACTCTTACTGACTTCCCTATTGACGCTCTGAGGATTTTCACTTTCGGAGACGATCGAATCGAAACATTTTCCTATTAATGGCGTATTTTTTTCATACTTACAATTAATATCCAGTATAACAAGTTTAGACTCGGGAGGCGCGAGGTTGGTGTTGGACGCCTGACAGATGAGCCTGGAGTTGAGGTGCTCCCGGCCTATGTTGGGAAACGTCAGCGTGTTGGTTGTGACGCCGTCTGGCCTCTGTTCGAACGAGTCGTCTATGACGGTGTTCTCGTGGTACCACGTGAGGCGGGGGCGAGGATCTCCTGGGGGAAAATTAAGTATGAATTTACATTCGGTAGAAGTACGTATAACTTTTTTTGTTTGAAGTAGGAAATAAAAATACGAGAGAGAGACATAAAGGTTATCTCTTTTTCCGTTTCATAAAATCCAGGACCTACATGTACTAAACAATAACAGTAGATGTTTATTATTTGATGACATGATTATAACGTTTTCTTTTTTACTTTATACCTAGCTTCACAAAAAATACCTCTGTCAAAAAAAATTACTGAGTAATTTGTAACTTCTCTTTATAGCAAGGACAACAGTATTCATATACCTACATATTATTATTTACGACAGGTCTAGAAACGGAAATATAAATCCTAACCATTAAAGGCGAAATAACTGAATTTGTTTGAGGTCTAAAACAAAGATTGATAAACTTTTATACAGAAATTGATGAACTATTGGTACGACTCTAAGTCTATTTTATATCGTAGACAAACCAGACATAAAGCTAGTTTTGTTATACAAAGAAACTCTTTGTAGCGCTGTGATAGACGTATGTCTCTTGAACCAACTTCGTATCGTAAGTACCTCATCTGTCATCCTTGCTTCCTCCGACTTAAACTTCCTACTTTACTTTCTATATCATTAACTTTCATTCGTCTCATATTTCAAGTAAGACATTTATCATTCCAATTAATTCCGTTCAATGCTCATAGAGGCATCTTAACGTTAGACTTCGAAGTATTAAAATTTATGAGATCTGAGATGAGCGTGAAAAGAATCACGTATATATTATATTTGATCTAAATCTATGTAAAATATCGTTATAACATAGTCAACATTGAATCTGAAAAATTGTAGACACAGGAAATCACTTCGCTTGCTGCAAAAAGACAGATTTAATTGAACTTTATTTTTAAGAGCAACAAAATACAACTAAGCTTGATTTGGGCACGTTTACATCAAAATAAATTAAATAAAAATCAAAAGTAAATTTATACACAAACGATCTTGTTATAGATGATAAATCAGTGCTCTTTTTTACATTAAACAATAAATCAAAATTAATCACGATTATAGGACATTTTCACGAATTACCAGCAACACTAAACCAAATTATAAGATTGTTTCATTCTCAGTAAAATTATTAGTTGACCTACTTCAGAAGATTGAGGAAAAATCATCCGCATAATCTCATCTTATAAATATAAAGTATAGGAAAAAAGCTGAATAAAAAGGCTTTCACAGGTTTCTTGAAAAAGTAATGTAATAAAATAGAACATTTTTGTGAGCTATCGGCGTCGATGTAAAGTGTATTGTAAAATTACGCAGTAGTACTGTTTTTTAGGCTATTTCGGTTTTTTTATGATCATGACAGCTCTGCGTATAGTTGGTTAAGTTAAACATATATGCTCACATAGCGTCGCTGTGCTTGCAAAAGTCGCTTTTTTAACCTACTTTTCAGGAGGAAGTAAAAACCGATTTACTCAAAATGTAATTGTGATAGAGAAAGTAAATAATTTTATTATAATGTAAATATTATATTTACGTGGTGGAAGATGACTTTTAGAAAGATAACGTTAAAAACGAAAATACAAAAAAATATATACTGTGAATCTGACACACAGCTAAAATTGTTTGGGTCACAAATATCGCCATGTGTTGTTTAGCACATAGCGGGAACAACTTAAACATAATTTACGTTGTTTAATTTACACATAGCTGTTTAATAAAAGGTGTCAATTGAAAATAATATCAAATTTTTGTTAGAAACTATGGCAAACATGGCGTTCTCTGCCATAAAACTCTGCTGCCTTGATATGTGAGGATGTGTTGTACGCAATAAAGGCGGCAATAGACTGGTCGGCGTAGAAGAAGCACTGGTTGTCGGTGATTCCAGAACGATCTCTTAAAAAACCTCACGTAACGCCCAACAGCCTACGGTTGGGAGCCCGGGTAAGTCCTCAAAAGGATGTCCCTGGACTCCCAACAGACCTACGGCTACAATAGCGGCCTCGCCTAAGAGGGGTTCGGGTGCTATCCTGCGTCGTTGGGGGTTTTTTCGGAAGATGAACAGCCCGCTCACAGTCCTCAGGCCCCTGGTCATGGAGACCGATAGTCTTGAGCGAAGATACGTCAGCGGCGCCTTCTCTACCGACTGCAGAACTCGGGTGGGAGGGTTCTCTAACGTTCCCTACCCACCGCCTCGTTCATGAGAAAGCCTGTTCGCAGAAAGCGGCAGCGCAGTCCCACTTACTCCCACTGGAGATCATGGCTCGCGCTATGGTCTCCAGAGAGAGAGTGTTCACGTCCAGATCTGCCTCGAGGTGGTTACCACCCTAGAAGGACGTGGTTTCCACGACGACCGCGGCGAGAGGTCACCGCAGCTTGGCAACCAGGGCTGGTCAGGGTGCCTGGGATTTCCTTTCGATGGTGCACCAAAATCCATGGCTACATATAGCCGGAAAGGAGACTACGAAAAGGCGTGCTGTTCCAATTATTCACCTCTACCAACTCCTTTATAGCAACCAAAGAATATTGCTATTTTTTAAGAAACCCGCGTAGGTATGCAAATATACGCTGAAAAGGAATGAGGGCTCGGATTTTTTGAGCAAGAAATTGTAGACTGAAACTTGAAAGGGTATAAGAGAAAATCAGGCTTAAGTAAAGAAGATTGGGATTTTATGAGGTATTAAAAAATAGGCATGAGTCAAGAGACAGGTTCTCGTGGCAGGTCTGGGCGTGGACATTCTCTCGCTAGAGACTATGGTGTGAGCTATCATCTCCAGCGGGATCAATTAGGAATCTGTCAGCAGGTCATGCTAGTGAAAGAGGCGGCGGGGAGGTAGTAGGAGATGACTCTCCTGCCCGAGGTCCGTAGTCAGCGACAAGGGGCCGTAGACTTGTCTTCGTCTAAGACTATCGGCCTCCGTGACTGGAGGCCTAAGGACGACAGGGAGCTGCCCACCGTCCTTACAGAAGCAGGACCAAGAAAACCGCGAGACGTGAGAATTTAACGCATGCCACACGCCCTAAGAAGTGGGACAACATCCGAACAACCCGTAAGAACGCGCGGTTGTTCCCCATCCAGCACCGCACTCGCACGTTTAGGCCGCAGTGGTAGCCAGGGTCTGTCGGGAATCCTGCGACATCCTTTAGAGGGCTTACCCGGAGCTCTTGGCCGTAGTCAGGGCAGGACAACGTATGGTTTTAGTCGGTAAGAGTTCGGCATGTCGATGAGGGATTTCCATAAGTATAAAAATATATATTTTTGAGATCAAAAACCTATGCCACAAATAAAAAGTTTTGAAGTCTTTCAAGTTCATTTAGGAGCACTTGGGTGGCCCTTAAATATATTAGCAACCGTTGAATTAGCTAGTAATGGGCTGAATGAGAGTCTGGGATATCTTAGTTCTGAATAATAAGTTCCAAATGAATTTCAGAGCATTTAAGGTAAAGGTATGTGACCTTCGGGGATCGATGCACTATCCAATCGGACCCAGTTACCAACACGTTCTAATTCCTTATTCATGTTGGATAAGCCGGATCTAAATCAACGATAACATGCTATACCTGTAGGTCGTCAGCATAGATATTTTAATTGCAAACGTAAACACATAGCGGGCGCAATTCCGCGCATTTGACCATATTTTGGTTAAGGTGAACTTTTTAGCTATGTGATTTGAAGCACATAATTATTTTGAGGGCGCAAAAAAGTATTGATCTCACATAGCTATTTTTTGAAACTCAGTTAATATTAGGTTTTTTAAAGTTTCGGTTTTAGCACCTTGTGCGCCTTGAAATAAGGATCGAAATGGCATCAAAATCCAAAATTCGAAAAAAATCACATAGCGACTTTTGCAGGCGCAGCGACGATAGGCAAAACAAAACGAGTACTGCTTTTGCGGAGAGCACTCTAGGGTTTTTGTTGCGTTATTAACTTGTCAAAGAGTTCGAAAATCGAGTTATTAAAAAAATTATGAAAGAAAATACTGGTTGCAATTAGTTCAATATGCTCGTAAATGAATGAAATGAAAAAAAAAAGTCCAGAAAGTTCTAAAATTAAAAAGATAAAAATAAAAGATTTATATACCTTCTTCGTTACGGTATATAAATAAATAAGAGACCGGTTTTAATCTATTCTATTCTCTGTAGATTCTTAACTCAAACAATTTCTCTGTAGATTCTTAACTCAAACAATTTGATTAATAGAATAGAATGAAATACAAGATTCGCGATGAAGGCTCAATGAATAATTCAAGGCCTGAAATTAATACCCTGAATATAAATAGATGAACGGTTGTTAGATAAGAAAAACAATCGTAAATATTGAATTGCTGTCTGAATGAGAAATTTAGTAGCGATATTGATACTTGAATGTAAGAAATAATATTTAAATGAATTCATTCGCCAGTGGAATATAGTAATGGAATAAGTATAGTAATAAAGCAAAGAGTGAGTGTGACTCGTATACGAAAGGTTGCGTATCAAAAACGGCAAAAAAGGTTCAGGTCGAGTTCAGGGTTTTGATATACGAGTATGAGAGCCCCAATATCTTTATTTCCATTTTAAGTACTTTTGCCACAGGCGATTGTAGAAATCTGATGATATAATTATACAGTATGGTGATGGACAGTGGGGTTTCGTTAATAAGGTCTCATTTTTATCCTTTGAGTATAGAACCCAAATAACTAGTAACCTAGTTTCTAGAGTTTTCTGAAAAAAATAGCAGTTAGCAGCAGCTCCATTATACTACCGAAAACTTCTAGAACTATTGAAATTTTTGATCAGATCTTTTATTCTAAAATCAAGAGCTTGTCAATCAAACATAAAGATGAATGTTTGTCACTGACTCACGGAAAAAAAATCCGATTGAACTGAAATTCCAACTGGCAATTAGGAATCTTTTATTAGAAATAATATAATTAAGACTGTCTCTGTGGCGCATTCGGTGTAACCGCCTGTCGCGCTGAGACCTGGGTTTGATTCCCGGGTTGGTCGAAATATCTGTGTCCACAAATGTTTGTTTCGGAGTTTGGGTGTTTTCTATGTATACTATGTACATGTATTTAGAAATATAAGTACGGCTATTAGTCGTTTAAATCCCATAGCACAAGCATATAGCTTATTTTGGACTCGACGATGTTGTGTGAGAATGTTCAACAATATTTATTTATAATTGGTTTAGTCTCACCTCCAAAACACTCACAGACGAGCTCCAAGCTGTCTCCCTCATTGTACGGCTCCAGCAGCCGCGTGAGGCTGCGTGTTTTCACGTCCATGATGGTAGGTTTGTTTGGTGGAGCTGGGGACAAGAAATATGTTTTACAATATATCTCTGTGTGCGAGTGTATTGGGCACCTTTGTGCCGGGTATGATCGGGGGTGGAATGTTCAGTAGGCAATAGTTTAGCAGTTTGGTTATTTTAGTACATTACTGCCGTGGTCTGTAATTACTACTTTGCTGGTCGCCATGATAATGGCCGAGAGCGTAGCGTAGCGCAGCTCCAGGCCGACACAGCGCGGTCAGCGTGCAGCACTTGATGGACGAGCTGAGATTAAGGCTGAGACCGTAGGTCGAGGCCTTTACTTGCAAGCTGGAAGGCCTAGAGCGTAGCTAGGCTAGCTCGAGGCAATCATAGCGTGACCAGCGAAGCAGTCATTGTGGGCCAAGACTTGTATAGTGCACCACTAGAAATGCAAGTACATAACCTAAATAAAACCAGCAAGTAATTTAAATGAAATAAATATTAATTAATTATTTCGAACTAGCTGATGCCCGCAGCTTCGCCTGCGTGAAATTTTGTTCCTAGACAATAACAAATCTCTGTAGGCACCAAATTTCAGCCAGATCCGTTCAGCCGTTACAGAGTGAAAAAGTAACAAACATCGACACTCACAAATTTTTTTTTTCTTAGTTACTGCCTCAAGCAATTTAGACAGGCTAAAACTTAAAATTTCAGAAACTCTACGCATGATAAGACGAGCCAAATCTCAAAGCTGGTATACTTTTTGTGACAGTATCGACGAGTCAACTACCCTTTCAGAAATGTGGAGAAGAATGAGACGGACTAAAGGACTTGGACAAAGTAAACTCCTGACCATCTTAAACAAGAACTGTTAGCATCCCTGGCTCCTGACTTTGTGACTGACCCTCCCATAAATTTTACTTTTTCATAAATCCTTCGCTTGATATGGATTTTACATTACATGAAATGCTAAATTGTTTTAAACGAAAAGACACTTCTCCAGGACAAGACAACGTGTACTACTCAATGATTTATAACCTCCCTGAAATCGGTAAATAATTCTTACTTTGACTTTACAATCTTATATTTAGGTCTGGATACGTTCCCACTCAATGGAGAGAAATACAAATAATAGCAATACCTAAACATAATAATAATTCAAAGCTCCGCCCCATTGCTTTAATATCCTGTATTTGTAAAATCTTTCATCTCATGTTAGCTAAACGCTTAGAGTGGTTTATCGAAAACAATAAGATATTGTCACCAAATAATAATAATAATAAAACCTGGCAACCCCACCTTTGAGCTGTAATATATATTTTTATCGGCGTTACAAACAAATATTTTTATTACCTATATTTGTAAATAATTCGAAGCTAACATATTAGAAAACGTTTAGGAAGCAGAAAAATGGAAAATTATAGACGAAATTGTACCAATAATCCAGAAACACAAATTTTAAAGAAGAATGACATGACATATGTCATGACAGCGGAAAATATTGAAAATATGTAACAAGAAATATATAATTATGCTAACTAGAGCCAAAGCCAGGATACTAAATGCACGACCAATATCACCGGACTCGTCGCACAGCTCCGCCTCGCAACCCATGGAAACCATACTACCGGAATCGATTGTTGCTGAGGCGTCGAGCTCATCGAGCGACGAGTATTTCTCCCCACCGACGTCGCCAACACCTGTACGTCGGCCGGGGAGAGGCCGGCCACCGATCTGCTTGGGACCCCGAGGCCCACCGGCCTCGAATAGGGCCCCCGCTACCGGTGGTAATGTGCACCGCATGCGATGGACTTCATCCATGAACGAAAACGTCATGCGGGCATATTTTGCGGCTACAGAGGGGGGAACTAACCTCACTGCATACCGTGTTCGGTTGCTGCCTTTGTTTCAGGCTCTTGAACCGACTATCAACGTTTCGGCGCAACGGCTTTCGGATCAAGTGCGGGTCATTCAACGTAGCCATTTGTTGGATGAAGCCGTGCTTGAGAGGCTTCGCTCAGAAGTACAGTGTAACATTATCATCCCTACTTCGTCTCTACCTAGTGTAACAAGTGATGTGATTACTGACGAACTACCACCTATCGTGCCCATTGACGACGTAGTGGATGATATTGTTACAACAGTAAGTACACAATACAACGACGAATTAAGGAGTGTTTTGGAACGAGCGATTCAGGAATATAGGTTTTGTGATCCCATGTGTCGTCCACGTATACCACGTTTGCCTATGCATAAAAAGAATTTAGCGCTGGTGGGTGCCCTGGACTCTATTCTACAAAGTTATTTTGCTACTTGTGTAGAAATAAGTGATGCGCACTCAATTCTGTATTGTGCGGCTGTAGCAGTGTGTCGAGTGGCTGGTGTTAAATTTACAAAATTTGAGCCAGCTACTAGACCTAACTCTGTTCCAGTCTGGCAATGCAGAATTGAGCGGCGCATTGCTGAGACTAGGGTACTCATTAGTAAGCTATGCTGCTTCAGGGAGGGCAATACTCGTCCTAGGGTCATGCGTTTTGTGACTCATGCATTCGCGGGGACTGATATTAGTCCTCGCGAATATTTAGTACGGGTCACAGAACGTATTGACTACCTGAAGCAGAAAATTTATGCGTGGGCAAACCGTATACGGCGATACAAGAAGAGAGTGGATCGCTATACTCAGAATCGCTCGTTCCAAAAAGATGAGAGGTGGGTATACAGAAGATGGGAGCAACCCGATTCGAGTATGACTAATATGTGCCTACCGGATGCTGACACCACGAGTACATTCTGGCGAGGCATTTGGTCGGTACCTGTTGGTCATACAGAGTGTGAGTGGATGCGGGATGTCGAACTTTCATGTGAGTCTATACAGACTATGGAACCAGTCCTAATAACACCTAGCGACATTGCCAGTGCGGTTCGTTCGTTGCCCAATTGGAAGTCAACTGGGCCGGACGGACTGCACAACTTTTGGCTAAAATGGTTCCATAGCTCACATGCTTGTTTGGCATCCTGCTTTCAATCATCACTTGAGTCGGGGTCGCTTCCATCTTTTATGACTTCTGGAATTACCCACCTTCTCCACAAATCCGGTAGTACTACGGACCCTAAAAATTATAGACCGATTACTTGTTTACCAACGGTCTATAAGCTTCTTACATCTATTTTGAGAGTAAAATTAGGTACTCATATTGAAAATAATTCCTTAATGTCTAACTCTCAAAATGGATGTAGAAGCGGGTCACGTGGTACTAAAGAACTCCTTATTCTTGACATGGCCATTAACCAGCAGGTTCGTCGTAATCGGAAAAACCTGGCGACATGCTGGATTGATTACAAGAAAGCCTACGATTCAGTGCCACATACATGGCTGTTGAGGGTGCTGGAGTTGTATAAAGTTGATGCAACTCTTAGCACCTTCTTAAAGGCATGTATGGGGCAATGGACAACGGCTCTTGTATATCCAGGATGTCGTCAGGTTCTTGGGAATGGCGAGCCTGTCAGGATCAAGAGGGGTATATTTCAGGGTGACAGCCTGAGTCCCTTATGGTTTTGCCTGCCGCTGAATCCTCTCAGTACCTTACTGGAGGGTTCAGGGCTAGGCTATCAGTTCAGGAGTGGAGGTCAAGTTGTTTCCCACCTTCTTTACATGGATGACTTGAAATTATTTGCCTCCACCGATTCCCACTTGATAGAGTTACTAAAAGTCACAGAAGCTTTCAGTAATTCTATCAAAATGGAATTTGGTGTAGATAAATGCGCTGTCATGCATGTAAAGAAGGGACGAATTGTGGAATCTGAAAGAGTACATCTTTCAGATTTCACAAAACTTAAATCCATCTCCGCGACTGAAACCTATAAGTATCTGGGTATGTCGCAGGCATTAGGTATTACAGAGATTGGCATGAAAAAAACGTTGGTGGACCGTTTCTTTGGCCGCCTGAAAAAAGTACTGAAAAGTCTTTTATCGGGCGGTAACAAGGTACGGGCTATCAACGGTTGGGCCATGCCAATCTTAATCTATTCCTTCGGCATACTTAGATGGACTCAGACTGAATTAGACGCCCTGGATAGGAAAGTCCGTTCACTATTGACCATAAACCGAATGCATCACCCGCGTTCGTCTGTAATGAGGTTGTATATCCCACGAAAGTGTGGAGGTCGCGGCTTTTTAAATGCCAAGACCTTACACAATCGTGAGGTATACAACCTTAGGGAATATTTCCTTCATGCTGACGTGGGTATGCATCGGGATGTGGTAGCAATGGATAACGGACTGACCCCTCTTGCTCTTGCCAAAGAGAACTGGCACAAACCAGTAATACTATCAACTACAGATCGCAAGGAGATATGGCAGAGCAAAGAGCTGCATGGACGATTTTATCGGGCCTTACACGGGCCCGATGTAGATTTAACAGCATCTGTCTCCTGGCTACGTTTCGGTGATTTGTTCGGCGAAACAGAAGGTTTTGTCTGTGCAATTACAGACGAAGTTGTTATGACGAATAACTATCGGAAATATATTTTGAGAGATGGTACGGTTGACATATGTCGGGCATGCCACCTACCTGGTGAATCTCTCAGACATATTATTTCTGGTTGTTCTCGTCTTGCCAACGGCGACTATTTGCATAGACACAACCAAGTGGCCAGGATTGTCCATTAGCAACTTGCGCTAAAATATAAACTTGTGGATTTGGAGGTACCGTATTACAGGTATGTGCCCGACCCAGTTCTTGAAAATGGTCGTGCCACGTTGTATTGGGATCGATCTATTATCACTGACAGGACTATTGTAGCCAATAAACCTGATATAGTGGTAATAGATCGATCAGAGCGCCTCGCAATAATCGTTGATATCACGGTTCCACATGACGGAAACCTCGTGAAAGCCGAAAAAGACAAACAACTAAAATATTTGGACTTGGCTCACGAGGTTGTCGACATGTGGGATGTAGATTCAGCGATTATTGTTCCGATAGTCGTTTCAGCACACGGTCTAATTGCCAAGAGCCTCGATCAACATCTCAAGAGGCTCGCGTTAGGTAGTTGGGTCAAGGGCCAGATGCAAAAGGCGGTACTTCTAGACACGGCACGTATCGTGAGGAGGTTCCTGTCTCTGCAGCCCTAACCACCGGTAGCTTGGTCCCTGTACCCGATGCCGGTGGGACGCTATTTTTTTATATTTTTAAATATACTTTTTTATTTTTAGAATGTATTTAAAAATTTAAATTAATAAGTTTATAAATGTAAATAAAGGGAATAATAATAAATAAAGAGGAATAATAATAATTTATTTATTGGAACGAAGTTCCTTATCGCGCGTTGTGAAAGCGGGCTAGACGGAAAAAATTCTCACGAAAAGTTGTAACGACACTTTTTTGGAACGAAGTTCCTTATTGCTATAGTATGGAGGGTAGGTATATAAGACCAAGTTATGTACAGTACATACACTACTTTATCTAGTCTCATACTATAATACATAAAATAATATAGCAAATAAAACGCTGAATATAACAACAAATTTTTCCATTCCATGAACTCGTGGTAACATTTATTATAGTTGCTCATAGATTTCGCCGGTAACAGGTTCATGGTCATGTTTGACGCAGCTTCCAAAATGTCTGGTGGTGTACGATTACCACTATCCTCGCTTTCAGACATGTTTTACACAAAAACTAATTTATTTTACAAACAAGACCAAACTTTGTTTAATTTAAATGTAAAATGTTGGCGCCAAGGCGCGAACATCAGTTGCGCATGCGTGTTTCTTTTTTTTTTCCTTTCGAATCGGCGACCGACGCCGGCAGCGTCGTACGTTCGTACGTTTTTTTAAAGTACAGGTTCAACCTTCTAGGTCCAGCTGGAGATTGTATAGGGTATCGTTATGATTAAAAAGTTATTTAATGATATAGGTGTTCATACAAGACCTGTATTGTAATAAAACTATTTTTTGACCTGTGCGTAATGTTTGTCATAAGAGTTTTAATTTAATTTTTATAATCTTTGTATTGTAGTATCATACAATACATTAGATATTTATGTATTATGTAGCGTAGAAATTTTGTAGAGTGAAGTAAAATGCGTAAAGAATATACCAGGCAGTAAAAGATGCTTCAAAATTGGTCTAACCGTTTTACAGATTAACCAAAACAGACTGACAAACTGATAGACAACATTTAAAAAATGATTTTTTTATGTTGAGCTTCTGCCTACTCATTTAGGAGAACAGACAGTTTCTGTAATCCATAACGTACCAAAATATTTAAAAAACTTTGCACCATTTTATTTTGAAGTAGAAATGCTTCGAAGAAGAACTTCGCTTCAACTTTGTTGTGTAAACCGCAAATAAATTATGTACTAAATTTATATGGACCGTGATGTAATTGTTTAATGTAATTGTAAGTTTCTAGAACATTTAGAAAAAGTCCACAAAAAATAACAACGTCTCTAATATCAAAAGAAGCGCTCGTGGCCCCGCGGACTCAGTGTTCTGTAAACGATCACTGCAGTAAGCAACTTTCACTATGGCCGGTCAATGGATGGGTGACCATCCATGTGATCACTTTGTGACATTTATTTGAGCGTTTCCGTGCTTCGGAAGGCACGTTAAGCAGTTGGTCCCGGTTGCCAGTAAAATGGCAGTCGTTAAGTCAAGTTGAAGACTTTATTTCAACAGCAGGCAGTCACAACCTGCGCCTGTTCATTTAAACACGGCAATACGGCTCACCATCTATTACGTGGGACAAATTATTAAAAAAAAAGGTGAAATGTGGGCATATAATATGCCTCTGCCTACCCCTTCGGGGATAAAGGCGTGACCATATGCTAATATCAATGAAATCAAAAAGTCTCTTTGCTACCGAGCGATAGAAACTTTTTGATTTCATTACCTACCGAGTGATAAAAGTCGTAGAATACATAAACGATCTATTGTCTCTTCTTACTATAATAACAAAGCTCATTATCTGAATACAGATAAAAAAGCCCTCAAGGGTGAAAGAAAAAGCTCATAAATGAGTATTACTTGGTGATCGGCTAAGCTTTCACGGGAAAATAGGTACGTCATTAGATTCTGAGCCATAGAGTCGACTTGACACTGTCAACAATTTTAAATTACTAGTTTTGCCCCACGGCACCGCCTGTGTTATACTCAGAACCCTATAGACACCAATTTAGTAGACACCAATTTAGGCCCCACATGTTCGTATCTGCAACTCGTATTACTGCGCGATTACGAGTATTATTGCACATCTCATTTAGTTAGTAGCTTAATAATACATGGGCATATTTCGGCTTTCTAAAGACGATAAAATTCATGAAATCGGTTCAGTAGTTTTAATGTTTATCGATTTGATTAGAGATTCAAGAACTCTGGCTGCACGCACCAAATAGTGTCACGTTTTGCTGTGCGTGCAAGCGAAAGCATTAATCAAGCGATAGAGAGGGACGATCAGTCTAAGCGTTCTCACGATCTCTCCTCCACTACATATTGCTGGATTATGTTTATGTTTTAGTATGACGTTGCTACGTAAAATTATCGTCCGTAAACCGACTTTACAGACAGTCCCTTCTTTACTCTTTATAAGATAATTATGCATAGATCATTCTCTCATTTTATCATTAATCCCCTGGTAGAGAAAAGTGAAGTTTATCCTACTCTTGTCCTCCAGCAATACTTGTATTTTTTTCGTATCAGGTAAGGGGGAGCTGCGGAAGAATTTATGTGTAGGTACAATGCGGCTGCCCCATATCAAAACCTAGCAAGTGTTCAAAGCAAAATTTTGCAGGAGAGCGCTTAAACGTAAATTGGGCTAGCCGTAAAACAATATTTACATAAACCATTTAAAAATGGTTTTATTATATAAAATAAATATAGACGATAATTATAATATTAAAATATTATGATATTTGTGTATATTGCATATTTTATACTCCTTACTAACTTTGATAATGACTTGACAATCAGTTCAGCCTTGTAGAAACCAGTATTTAACCTAGTAAGAGCACTTGCTAAGTTTTAATGTGGTTTATTGAATATTGTTGATAATAAAATTATTATTTGATTTCTTTGACATTATTTTTTTTTAAACATTACATTTTATTTTATTTATCCAATAATCAAATTAAAAAACACACATGAATATAAAATAAATAGATTAAATAACTAAGCTACTAAACTATTGCCTACTGAACAGTCCACCCCCGATCATACCCGGCGCAAAGGTGCCCAATACACTAGCAGCGTTGCCGCGCTGGATAGCGATAGCCATCCTTTGTACCAGGTACGACCGGGCGTGGGAGTCATGCGTCTTATCCTGTAACCTACGGCCGATATCCGAGACCAGAGCTTTAGCATCACTGCCCCAACAGCCCATCGTCTCTACAGCTACTGGTACCACCAGATAACGCGACTCCATCTCCGCGTACTTTTGACGTTTCCGGCAAGCAGCGTCTTCGGCTGCGGCCGCCGGGGAGTGGACGGTACGAGGCAAGTGACTGGCGGCGAAAGTGCTGACGCATGTTGCATCCCACACTAAGCACTTGCCGTTCCTCCATGGCACAAGCGTTAGACCGTCCGGTCTCTTGCCGTCTGCGCGAGACAAACCTGGTGGTTCCAGGACACAGGGGACCTCAGCCGACACCAGAGCCCGCCTGATTAACTCATTAAGAGCGTGGTGCCGCGGATGCCTACCCGCGCAGCGACGACAACTCAAAGCATGATGACCATCGCTCTCCACCATGGCACCGCAGATGCATACGTGAGGTTCACACACCTTGCAGCCCAAGCGGAGAGCCACAGCCACCCGCAAAGAGTCGTCGTCCAACAGTGTTCCCACATGAGGCGAAGGAAGCGCATGCAGCCAAGCGCCAGACTCAGGCTGAGCCACGGCCCGCAATCTCTACAATCGGCACCTACAGCGTCAGCCATTAACACGCTGTAGTTTCGCTTGGCAAGAACATCGCACCATGAACGCTGTACCTGAGGAGAGCTCGGACACGGCACTCCCGAAGCGAGAGCAGACCATGCTGTCACCGCCTCAGACACATAAGGCACCCTGAACCCGTCGCCATTCGACTGGAGAATAGTAGCAACTAGTCCGGACACCCCATGAGCAGACGCGATAAATGCCGGCAAGCCCACATCCCGAGCACGCCGTATGCCGAGTCCTCCATACCGGACCGGAGAGGCGGCCTGGAGCCACTGTAAGTCACTAAGGGAGACGTTCAGTATCGACTCCACTGCTTTCCTCAACGAATCATCGAATAGGTGGACCTCTTCACTACACAACCATGTAGGAGCAGTTCGCAAGAAATAATTTATTTTGGGTAACGCAAAGCACATACGGAACAAAACCATGGCGACATGTGCCGACAAAGCTCCAAGACGCTGTTGAGCGGTAAGAAGCAGTTGCGTCCGGGAAGCAATTGCTCCCGGAACGGCACTGAGAAAGATAGGAGAACCTAAAAGGAAAAAAGAATTAGAAGAAAGGGATTTGAGGCCAGGTAAAAGCTCACTAAAACGAGCGAAGTGGGAGTTTACATCTGTGCAGCATGGGAAGAATTCACACTTCGAGGGGTTGACGTTCAGACCGAGTGCCCTAAGCCGAGGTATGAGCACCTCCAGGTCCTGGTAAACCTCTGCTGGTGCCCCCCCGATAGTGCCGTCGTCCAGGTACCAAAGATTAAGGGGAGACTTTACACCTGTGATAATCTTGTGTATCGCTAAGCTGAAGCTCAGTGGTCCCAGTGGATCGCCCTGCTGCACTCCTACCTCAGAGGAAATGAGTTTATTTCCGAAGAAAAGGTGAGAGGGAGTAAAGTAGGCTTGATGCAGAAAAGGGTAAATAGAAGGGATATTCTCCCTGACCTCGCTCAACAGTATGTCTCTTTCCAGGGTGTTAAATGCGTTACAAATGTCCAGTTTAACAACCACGCAACCTGCGTTCGATGGATCCATCACAAAAGCACGCGTGGCATGAATCGCCGCTTCACAACCTTGCCGTGTCCCAAAACCCAGCTGATGAGGCTGCAGATACTCGGTCATGGCCTCGCTCACCGATCGGCAAGCCACTTTGGCAGCCAAGCGCCTGAATGTGCTGCCTATCGCAATGGGTCTCACTCCCCCATCCCTCTTCTTCAAGGCACAAAGCGAAGCCCCGTAAAAGTAAGGGATGATCGTGGGATTAAGTTTTCCACTCAGTAAAAAATTAACAAATCGCGTCAGGCTGTCCACCAGACGTGGTCCACTGTCGCCCGCAGATGCCGACGTTAGCTCCTTCAAATGTCCCGGTCGAATTCCATCCAGGCCCGCAGCAGAGCCGCTGTAGAATGAATCTAATGCATGCCTTACTTCCTGACTAGACACCTGAAGGGGCAGACACGACTCATCGGGTGGTGAAGGTAATTCCTGCAGTCGCGATGGAGCCGGGTGCTTGTGTTCCATCGCTGCAAGCGTTTCAGGGTCATGTGGAGCAAATAAGTCGTCCGAAACAAGTAACCGAACTGCGCCCCGCAGGTCGCCCTCAAAAACCTTCCCCTCAATGGCACTCTTGAGAGCACGAGTCCCCACGCTCCTCACCGGGCGGTGCCATTCGGCCTCCGAAAGGGCAGGCTCTGAGGCTATGACGTTTGCCTTGACCTTCGAAGTCATATTTCCGGGTGCGTCTCTAGAGGGAACCCTGAGCGCAGTAAATGAAAAAGTAAGGAGCCTGCCCCAGTTCTCCTCTCCATTATGGTCGATACAGTCCTCAATAAGGTCGCGAAGTCTGGCCGCAGCCTGGCTCCGGGCTCCCTTGGGTATGTGCTTTAACACCGGTATGCTTGATTTCATGGCAGATAGCCGGTCCAACAACCGCTGAGGCGCACGCTGTTGCAAGACCCGGTCGGCTGGCTGGCCACCCGGCTCATCTAAAATGGCACGTGGATAGGCGGATACTTGACGGACGTCCTTGTGCATTCGACCGATATGGACCTTCAGTCCATGCGCACTAAAAAAACGCCTAGACCCATGGCAGTGGGGACACGCCAATGGCCCTTCCGGAGAAGACATCATACAAATTATAGAACTCTTGTAGTCAATTAATACAACTTATACACAAACTAAATCTACAATAAAAATAATAATATAAAATTTTCATATTTTGATAATCACTCATTAAATAAAAAAAATACAATTTAACAATTTCTATGACGGACCAAAAGGGTACAAATAAATAACTAAACAGATTAAGTGAAAAAAAAATAAAAAAAAATAAAATGATATGAATTTGAGATAAGTACACTTTTAGTGCTGCAAAAAGAACGGAAGTTATGTTGGTACACTCATACCTATGAATAGGTATCCAGATGTACCTACACCTTTGCTACCGCAAATTAAAAAAAAAATTACAATTAAAATAAAATGCAACAATTACTCAGAACAGTAAAAGTCAAGCAATAAAAATGGTAGGTATAATTCACATTATCTGAATAAAATTCAATTAAAATTTTAAAACAATAAAAATCTGATAACAAGAAACAATAACATTACAACAACAAAAAATATCAACTAAAATTAATCAATTAAGCACCTACCTAACTACAATGAAATCACAGTGCAAAAATAATTCAATATAATAATAATCAAAGGAACCACCACCTATATAAATGTGTCGATATAAACCTATGTTAATACTGAATATTAAATCAAATTTAATCGAGTTACAGAAGTTCGTAAATATTCGCTACTGGTAACTTTTCATATAATTGACAGTGACAGCGGTGGGTAGTTATCTACTCAAAATATTTTATAATACCTACACTAATATTGGAAATATCAAAAGTTGTTGTTGTTGTTTTGATAGTTTAGAACTGGCTTCGAATAATTCCTCTTCGTTTATGCAAATCATTGTGCTAAGCTTAAAGCTAGTGATTCCTCCATGGTGTATGTGTGTGTTTGTAGTGAACCCCAGTGCACCGCAAATAATCCGCCAAAAACAATTTAACAGGCTGCGAATTCGGTTAGTAACATAATGTTAATGATCGTCGTCAATATATTTTTCCAATGTTAATATTTTTCAAGTTTTCTTCTATTATTGTACAATGAGATCACAACAATTGTACTTTCGTGTGTCATTACGTAATACGTTTCATGCAATAACCCGTAGGTATGTAGGTATAAGATCAAGTTGCAATCTTCTGTCCCTTTCCATCCACTTTTATATTGCAGGTTTATTTTAAAATTTTTGACACTAAATTCTACCGAATTACACACTTACTATTTAGTTTCGAGCCCTTTTTGTTTCTTCCTCCAATGTGGTCAGCTCATTTAATGCCTCCGTCTGCTTCTTCCTTCGTTAATCTGCAGCTTTCTACATTTTATCGGAACAATTAATTTAAACCAGCATACCAATCCACAATGGTTGTAATTTTTTTCTTCGCTTATCTTCAGCGTAATAATTGTTTTCCTGTTTTGCAAACGATTCCACTTATTATTTAGACAATTCTAAAGGCGTTTGTGACTTTTTTAAATGATTCAACGTGACATAAATATTTTATTTACGAACTCGTATACACGGACGTTCTTAACGTTAGGACGGTGGCGCCCTCTCCATGCCTCTCCTCGCCCTCATGTTGATAATAGGTCATATAAATTAAAATTCTAGTAAGTCGGGTAGATGTATTAAAAAGAAACTTAGTGAACAGATTTTTTTTCAGAAGTTAATTATGGATTCATTTATAAAGGAATTTAGCAGGTATCTAATTGTCCGTCACTTGTTAGATTGACGGATAAGTCATTCACTGGTAAATCGTTCCGAAGGTCTTTCTGGATTCTGGCATGAGATTTACAAGCTCGGTAATAATTTTTTGTTTTTTTTTTTCACGTTTAATGCCCCTTGGGATGTCGTTGCTAGCAGGAGGGAGCTTGCAGTTAAACTTTTTCACTAGAAAATCTAAGTCCACCAACTGTACACAGTAAATGGGGTTTTCTTTGCGGTGAATACACATACTTGTGTCTTGGTGGGGTTGAATTGGACAAGATTTTGTTTACCCCAATCGGACACTCTAATAAGAGTTGTCTCGATTTCAGACACAAGTTGTTCACGACTTTCCTCCACTACAGCCCGAGAGATACCGGGACGGCCCATATAACAAGTGGCACACGTACTCTGCCGTCATAAGGATAAACAACGCACTTGCTTGGAAGTAACTTTCGAGTAAATCGCGTTTAAAGTTTTTTTAGTTTTTTTTATTGTCTCTCGGAAACTAACAGGAATATTCTAAGTTTTATTTTTTTGTTCGATTCCTTGAAATGTGAACTTTGCATGTGCGATACTATATTTATACAATTAGTTTATTTCATTATTTAAAATAAAGAAAAAATGTTTAAGGCTAGTAAATATTCCCTGCAATAATACTAAATCACTATGCATTATCAACGCATGTGCTGCAGATGCGTCATTTATCTCTAGTAAATGCATTTTGTGATGTTTATGTCTAGTAAAGATATGGGATTACTTCGACGTATGTTCCAATTTTATAACTTATACGTAGCAAATATGTTCATTATGACTAGTAAATTTTTTTAGAGAAGCTCGCATGCGTTTAATTTTACGTACTTAATTAAACAAATATCAAATATTATCCTACGAAATCTTTATTAGCTTTGACTGCATTCTACGAAATCTATTAAGACGAGTGTTTTAAAGAACTCCTTAACTTAATCCTTCTGTTTCCTTTACGACCCAGAAAAACGCATGTCGGACGGAGGTGCTACTATCATTATATTAAAGAAATCCAGCCAGAACTAAGCGACTAGTAATATCTATAGTCAATTTTTGCTGTCTTATATCTTATAGGATTTCAATTCGCGTTACATCTGTGGTTATCCTTTACTACTGTGAATTAAAATCTACAAAGTGAGACTATATACCTAATGATAATCTATAATAAATTGTTTAATGACACAAACTATTAGGTACATTGAACCCTGCCTTCGAACTAGTGTCAACTGTATCTTCCAGGCCGTATGGTACGTTTCTCTCCCTCCTTTCTGCTATTATAGAACTAAGCTATTCAAAATATAGTTTTTCTGTCGTAGTACAACATTAGGAGCTCAGTGTATTCGTCTCTTTTTAACCCCGGGAGCTTTGAATAGCAGCACCAAAGAGGCACATTACCGAGTCGCCTACGTAAGGGCACCTGTCAGTATTATTATATTAAAAATATATTATACTACCCGTTCGCTCTAACTTTGCCGCTGGCGTAGAGGCGTATACCCGAATTGTTAATTAGACGAAGTAAATTGACAGTAGCTAATGTCACTTCGTCATAGAAAATAAGCAACATTGTATGAAGAAGTGACATTAGTTGCTGTCAATTTACTTCGTCTAATTAAAAATTCGACTTTAGTATGGAGCCGAGCGGCAAAGTTAGAGCGAACGAGCAGTAATTTTAATTAAAATACTATGTAACATTATCAAATTTATAATTATTTATTGATTTATAATTCACTAGCTGACCCTCGCAACTTCGTTTACGTCACACATGGTGTATGAAAGGAGGTGTATTTCTTCATCAGGCTCATCAAGCAGCGTATAAAACTGCCTTGTTTGCTTAATCATAAAATAGCTTAAAGATTACGTGGATCACCACCTATTACGTGGGACATAAAACTATAAGTTGAAATGTGAAATTGTTTTATTATTAGGCATTAATGTAGAATAAAAACTTGTTCTTTCTTTCTTTCATTATCATTTCATAAAATATTAAAATACATCATTATTTAATCAAATGTCCGAAGTAGTTTGCTATAATTCAATACTTTGTTAACGATCACTGATAATTACTTTTTTCTATGACCTCTTGCTAAAATTTCCAGTTACAAGTCAAATTTTAACCAAAATATTTTTATTTTTTAGTTGTTAAGAGCAACAATCTTTGAAATAGACCTTCTTTGCCTTTACTTTTCTAGTCATAATAATCGTAAATACACACTTGCGTTACTCCACTTAAGACGGGCTAATTAAAATTCATATTAAATACGAGTCATAAACAACGCATGTTTGCTTACGATGCTTATGATTAGTAAAAAGTTGGAAATGCATTAATTGCGCTGTTTATGCTTAACAATAAAATGAAAACTAATCAAGATATCAAAAAATGAGTAATTGATTCTTGTAGATCTCGTTTCGGTGATTCTGAATATACTAATAACTCAATTTCGTCAAAAATGTCGATTGCGTTGTTTATCCTAAGGACGGCAGTACTGTCGTCTGCATAACAATGAATGCCGTCAATAGACAACATGTCATTGATATGCAGCAGAAACAAAGTGGTGGACAACATTCATCCTTGTGGTACTCCAGCGTTTATGGCCATGCATTCAGAATAACTGCCGTAAACAACGGCCCTGATGCTTCTACCAGCCAGAAAGCTGGACACCCATCCGCATAAACTTTCGGGCAGTCCATAGGAGGGTAATTTCGTAAGAAGACCACGGTGCCAGACCCGGTCAAAACCTTTAGAGATGTCGAGGCTCACTGCTAGAGCCTCACCCTTACTCTCGATAGCCGCCGCCCATCGGTATGTGAGGTAAACGAGAAGATTGCCTGTCGAGCGACCGTGACGGAACTACTACCGTACTTTCGGTCACTGAGCAGGTCGTGTTCCCCAAGGTAGGCACCTCAGGAGCTGTGCATTAATTACACGCTCCATCACCTTTGATAATAGGGAGGTGACGGCTATATGCCTGTAATTGGCCGGGTCAGTCTTGTCACCCTTCTTTGGCACAGGATGCACGTACGCGATCTTCTACAACGCCGGGACTTTTGTCATGGTGTTTGAAAGCGTGAAAAGACGTGTAAGTACCGGACACAACTCCGGACCACACTGCTTAAGCATCGCCGCGGGAATACCGTCTGGCCCACTCGACTTATGAACGTCTAGACATTGAAGTGCCCGCCTGACGTCCCACTGCCTGAATTTTATTTCTGACATAGAAGTGCCACACCAGGGGATGTCAGGCGGCAGCGTACCTCCATCGTTCATAGTCGAGTTGGACGCAAAGAGAGAACCCAAAAGGTCAACTTTCTCCTGCGCACTCTGGGCCAGACTACCATCCAGTTTGGGCGTGTCGAAATTTGCTGCCCCCGCCGCGCACTATCCCCTCTGTTCACTTTGTTTGTTGACCATTTTATAAGCCAAGCAAGACGCATCAACCACTTTAAAACCTAGCAAGTGTCAGGGACTTGCTAGGTTTGTTATTGGTCAGATCGACATACTAGGTTTGTAAATGGTTACGAGATTATGGATGGAGTACTTACTAGGTTATGAGTATTCCAATCTCTGGTTATTTGTAAGATTTTCACTCTGATATTTTTTATTTTGTAGGGACTTACTAGTTGATAAAGATTATGTAATAAAAACATTTTCTAAAAAAATGTTCCTTGCTTGGTTTTGATATGGGGCAGCCGAATGTATTGTTTATTATATATTTTGCATTGACAATGCAAATATTTACAGTAATTGCTTGATTTATCAATGTAGGTACAACTCGAACAGCTGAATGCATAATGACTTTTGAAAATCCTAACTGTTGGCATTTATGTTGACAACCATTATGTTGGCATAATCTGCGTAATAAAATCGAGTTACAAGGCCTAAACAAATAACCGTGCATTTTAATTTGAAACGTTTTCATGTGAAAAAGCTCAATTAATTGTGGCTTCGATATATAATTATGTACAGTGAAAGCAGAGGATAAAGTTTATACTTTTGATAACACTTTTTATTAAAGGAAGATTGAATAGCAGTTATTTGATGAAATACAAACAAGTAATACGTATTAAAACAACGAATATGGACGAATGAAGGAAGCAAATTGTAGCAATGTTTATACTATATTAATCAATAATGTAGCTGGTAGAGTTGTTTCTTGTTTGTCCTCAACATGAACCGTGACTGCTAGACAGCTGATATTTTCACAGATGATGTATTTTGTTTCCTTCAATATAATTTTATTGTGTTTAATGACAAAGGGTATTTGCAGATGTCCAATGAAATTTTTAACTTGATATCAATATCAATACATATAATAAAATCGTAACAGGTCGCTGTTTGTACATGGAAGATAAATAAGAAAAAATATTATAGGGGGGCTTTATGAACGCAATAGAACCCAAAACAATGATTTTTAGAATTTTTGTCTGTTTGTCTGTACGTCTGTATATCTGTTTGTCTGTACGGTTGTGCACGCTAATCTCAGTAACCGCTCCACCGATTGCAATGCGGTTTTTAGGGTTTCGTAGCCAAATGGCAAAAACGGAACCCTTATAGATTCGTCATGTCTGTCTGTCTGTCTGTCTGTCTGTCCGTCCGTGTGTCACAGCCACTTTTCTCCGAAACTATAAGGCCTATGCTATTGAAACTTAGTAACTAGATGTATTCCGTGAACCGCATTTAGATTTTATATAGAACTAGAAAAAAAGCAGTAAATTTTGGGGGTCCCCATACTCAGAACTGAAACTCAATTTTTTTTTTTCATCAAACACATACGTGTGGGGTATTTATAGATAGGTCTTTAAGAATGCTATTAAGGTTCCTAAAATCATTTTTTTGTAAAGTGAATAGTTTGCGCAAGAGATACTGTCAAAGTGAAAAAATGTGTGTCCCCCCCCCCCCCCCCTCTAACTTCTAAAGTAAGAGAATGATAAATCTAAAAAGAATATATGATGTACATTGCCATAAAAACTTCCAACGAAAATTAGTTTGAACAAGATAGGGCTGGTAGTTTTTTTTTAAAACGTCATAAACCGCAATGTTCGGTTAGAAAAATCATCAATCAAAGTTACAACGAACTATAAGAACTTTTATATTATGTTACTTGCTGTTACGAAACCCTTCATGGGCGAGTCCAACTCGCACTTGGCCGGTTTTTTTTATTGTGTTGAGGTTTGCTCCTGTTAACATTTAGCGTTTGTTTTATGTAAATCGGTTTAGAAATAAAAGAGTTATAACACTTTAAGAATCAGATATTTTGAAAATTTTAATTGTAGGGGTTTCTTTGAATGTGAGTGAACCTAAACTGGCGTGTTGGCTTAATCATAAAAGAGGAGTTTATGATTAAGCAAACAGGGCAGTTTCAGACGCTGCTTGATGACTCTGATGAAGAAATACCTTTCCTTTCATACACCTTATGTGACGTAAACGAAGTTGCGGGCTCAGCTAGTACCTAATATATATTTCCTAGAAATTCTGCAATATACAGGGTGAATTTTTCAAAAGGGATTGGATGGCCAA
The DNA here is from genome assembly GCA_933228765.1 of Miltochrista miniata. Classification (NCBI taxonomy): domain Eukaryota; kingdom Metazoa; phylum Arthropoda; class Insecta; order Lepidoptera; family Erebidae; genus Miltochrista; species Miltochrista miniata. The sequence goes on from OW121764.1 coordinate 1,326,606, forward strand.
ATCCGAAACTATAAGGAATAGCGAAAAATGCTCAAAGGAGTCACGAGCCCGATTTTGATGAAACTTAAAACCTCATCGTTAGATTTTTAAAAAACCAATAATCCCAGCAGGGAATCGAACCCATTGATTTTGAAAAAAAAAACGCACCCTTATTATTACACCATACGATAGTGTTGCTATTAAGGATCTTATTCTGGGAAGTAATGACATACGGCAAACTAAAGGAAAGTGCTCATCTTAAACAAAATACAATTTATTTTTCTTACGTTAACTGAATAATTGTTCAAAATTTAGACCTCAGGGATCGTACTGCATTCAATATTATTGATTCCGTTTATAATATTCTCCAAAGAATCATTCTGAGCATGATTGAGAACACGGAATAGTTACGATCTATTCTGGGATTTCAAACGAAACAAATTATGATACAAAATTTAGGTACATGAAATATGAATTCTATTAAAATTCCAAACTTTCCTTAAATTTGCCGTATATCATTACTTCGCAGAATTTGATCCTTATTAGCGACACTATCGTATGGTGTAATAATAAAGGGTGTATATTTTTTTTCAAAATCAATGGGTTCGATTCCCGGCTAAGATTATTGGTTTTTCAAAAATCTAATGATGAGGTTTTACGTTTTATCAAAATCGGGCTCGTGACTCCTTTGAGCATTTTTAGATATTCCTTATAGTTTCGGATTTGGCCATCCAAGCCCTTTTCAAAAATTCACCCTGTATACATAGAGTAAAACAATTTAGTCGACACCAGTTTCCAAAGAGAAACAAAAATGTGAGGCCGAAAATCAATCATACTCTCATATTTCAGATTTTTTTCTGGTATTTAGTTGCGTGTTTGTGCTACGTTCATATAACTTAGTCATCAAAAAGTAAAAAAAATAGATTATAAAAGTATTACAAGTACTTCGTTATATAAGTTTGTTTGACAGTAAAATATAAGATAGCTACCATTTAATACAAGATATTAAAATAATGTTCCTTTCTATCCACTGTGTTAGCGAGTCGGCATCCATCAACACGGCCATAAATCTCAGCCTTTTATCCCGCCCAAGAACAAGCAACATCGGCTGTAATCACCCGCATAAATGAATAACGGGTTCCGTACACTCTTAGATTTAGCTCCAAAGGCCGAGAAACGACGGGTTATTTAATGTAATGTTGATGGAATAGTGCCGCAAATGAACAAAAAAGAATGTTTTGAAGAATCTCTTGATATCCAAAGTCGAAGTTCTTTGCTTAGAAATAGCGTAAAATAATTCTGTGAGTGAATTTTCTGAAGAACTCATTGCACCAAAATATACCTATTAGAGATAATTATAAAAAGGAATTTCTATGCTAACTCAATCAAAAAAAAAATATCTCGAGCAGGAGTTGAACTTGCGTCTTATGATTTGCCGGATCAGCCCTAACCGTTGTTTTTAACAGGTATAAAAAATAACTAACAAAAGTAGTAAAGTATGAAATATAAAAGTAAGACATGTCAAAGTCAAAGTCAAAAAAACATTTATTTCGCATAATCCTAATACATAGGCACTTGCGACACGTCAATGAATACAATGCAAATAGTACCACCAGTTCGGACGCGGCCCGCTTGAGAAGAACTGGCAAGAAACTCGGCGGGCTATTCTTTTTGTGCACTACATATTTACAATAAGTAGATACTATAAACTAAAACTCTATCAGTAGAGCAAGCAGATCACTTCCAGGCTTCCTTATCAATCAAATAATCGTCAATTGTATAGTAGCCCCTGCAGCACAATTTACTTTTTATACACTTTTTAAACTTAATTAGGGGCATGCTTTTAATTTCGCTTGGAAGCCTGTTGTAAAAACGTATTCTTGTCACAATATTGTAGTCAAAACCACAATTCTTTTTATAGCAACAAACTGAATATTATGTGAAAAATATGTATCTGAATTACTGTGTAGCAATGATGATGACTGCGGGCGGTCTCTCGTGTACAAAACATTCTTGTTAGGTAGTACAATATTCGGTACTACCTATAACTAAAGAAACGAGACGGTTTCATCTTTATTTTTCTACTAGCTGACCCGCGCAACTTCGTTTGCGCCACATAAGAGAGAGTATTACCTGTTCCCGTCGCATTTACTCCCGTCACGTTACATTTACTCCCGTAGCGTCTCGTCGTTAATATTCAATACTACGTGAGAGAGAGAGAGAGAGAGAGAGAGAGAGAGAGAGAAAGGTTTGTCGTCGCGTGTATTCCTGTCGCATTATTTTTAAGAACAATTTCGTTTATGAAAGAAGTATCCCGTGGCATTATTGTAGACAAAAATTGATTGCCATTAAAATGGTTATTGTTCACCAACCCAAAGATAGACACATGCTATCGCGCAATTTTTTAGTACTTTTCAAGAGAAACAATTTTGTAGTAGGTACATAATTTTTACATAACTATAAATATTTACGCAGCACACGCAACGAAGCTCTCAAAAGGAATAACTTTTCCAACGTTTTTGAAACATTTACTATTTCTGCTCCGCTCCTATTCGTTGTAGCGTGATGCTATATAGCCTATGACACTCCACAATGACGTAGCTTTCTATTGGTGAAAGAATTTTTAAAATCGGTTCGATAGATCCCGAGATTACCCCTTACAATTTAACAAATATACAAACACACAAAGTTTACTTCTTTAAAAGTTTATTTACTTAGCACAAAGTTAGTATATTCTGATTTATCAGATATCATTAAATACAATACTGAAATCGGTGCCCAGTAAAACTATGTAGGCTTAGGTAGACATTATCTCTCTCATAGTCATATTGTCACTGACTTCAGTATTATATTTAATGATATCTGATAAATCAGAATATACTAACTTTGTGCTAAGTAAATTTTATTTTTCAGTTTTTAGTTTTGTTTGAAGTCGGTTTCTTTTTTGTTAAAAATTTTTTTTTCACTATTTTTAGTGTCGTGTGGACTTAAAATCTATCTATCTAGGTGTAAAGTTCTCGACAGTACAAATTAATCAAGCCCAAACACAAAGTAACTGCTGTATATCGTTAGGGAATTCTCTCTACTGTCTTTCGTCTCCATCATCAGATCGACTCCAGACCTTCATTAAGTTGTACTACTTTAAAGCCTTTAATAAAAAAATTACAAACGCCCCAGATGCCCCTACAATTTTTAAAAGTTCCCTTCGATTTCTCCAGGATGCCATAATCAGATCCTGGCTTCCTTAAAATGGGACCACCTTAGGAGCATCTATTTCCAAACGAAAAAAAAAAATTTCAAATCGGTCCATAAACGACGGAGTTCTGCGCAAACAAACATAAAAAAAAATAAAAAACGGTTGAATTGAGTAACCTCCTCCTTGTTTGAAGTCGGTTAAATAATTTTAGTCACGCAGCACACGCAACGAAGCTCTTAAAAGGAATAAATTTTCCCCCGTTTTTGAAACATTTACTATTACTGCTCCGCTCCTATTCGTTGTAGCGTGATGTTATATAGCCTATGACACTCCACAATAACGTAGCTTTCTATTGGTGAAAGAATTTTTAAAATCGGTTCAGTAGATCCCGAGATTACCCCTTAAAATTTAACAAACACACAAACTTTACCTCTTTATAATATTAGTATAGATTTATGGTTCTGGTATTATATAAATAAAGATTATAAAGTAAAAATAATGCAGTTAAGTATTATACTCGTAATTATGGTTAGCTTTACTCGTATCTTTTCATTTTTACTGAAAACTTCTTAGTGTAATAATTTACTTACAGTAGGTACAAAAGCTATTAAGTACGTAATAAATTTAGGTTCATATTTTTAAGAAAAAATATAACAGTCGGATATGAAATAATCTAGAGCCAATGTACGATGGTCATTAATTAACAACTCGCAAACAACATTCCCGATAGTGTTGCAGTATTTTTGTTGAGGTATCGGCCTTAGTAGTAATTAAGAATATATTGTGTGAGTTATCAATAATTGTGTTATGCGGTTTATGTAAGAGATGTTTTTACTTCTTCATATTCTTCCTGTACAGAATTTTGTTAACTGTTGTATCAAGATATTTAGGAAGTTAGATCTAAAAAAGAAGAACCTACAATATATGAAATCAAATATAAACGCCCTCACGGAGAATCGATGTAATGCTAAAAATACGGCACTCTTGCAGGGATTTCTGCTCACATAACTTCAATCAAAACAAAAATTCTTTTTGTTCTCCTTCATCCTGACCCCGTCAGGTAAATGGGTGTACCTAAATAATGCATATCAATCATTTGACTCGTGTATAATCTGTTTACGTTTTAGGGTTTAGTACCCAAAGGATAAAATCGGGACCTTTCATTCATGAGACTTCGCCGTCTGTCTGTCTGTCCGTCACGAATCTGTATCTCAGGAACGGTGATAGCTAGAGAGCTGAAATTTCTACAGATGATGTATTACTGATGCCGCTATAACAAAAATAGTAGAATCAGAATAAAAGGGGGGATTAAGGGGGGCTCCCACACAACAAATATGATTTTTTTCGTTTTTTTGGTACGAAACCCACCGTGCCCGAGTCCGACTCGCACTTGGCCAGTTTATTAATAACAATAAACCTCTTTTTTTACTTGAGGGTAAATCCTTCATGGATGCTATGCCGGACTCCTACCGACTAAAAACACCTTACGTATCGCCCAACAGCCTACGCTTGGGAACCCCGGGTAAGCCCTCGGCAGGATGACCCGGGACTTTCAACAGACCTACGGCTACCACTGCGGCCACGCTTAAATCAACCTAATTGAAAAAGTTTTTCAAGAGATCTGTGATAATTATGTCCGCAACCTATCCAAGTACAATAAAGCTAAATGTTTGCTCAAAACTTTGTCCCTCAGTGACATCCGCACTCAAACTTCAATCTTTACCATAGACATTATGTTTCACCAAACTTTGTAGCCTCCATTTATATGAATAAAGCCATCGTTATGAATGTTTACAATTGTTCGCGAAATACACCACTTTGGAAGTTCTTTCATTCTCAACAGTCTAAAGCAGACTGGAGATAAATTAAAGATTTAAAAAGTACGCCTCGGCACGTCTACTTTTGAATCGTCTTTTTAATATCGCATTATTTTTCTCTAGAATGTCGAGGAGACCCCCGGACCGCTGCCGGAACTAATTTCACTTCAGAGTTATTGAATATGTCTCTAATGGTATTTCGGACGTTTATAGAAATTGAAAAGTACTTTAATGGCAAATATTTTGATGAAATATGAAAGCTGTACGTGTCTTTTTTACGAGAAAAAATACGTTATGGGGTACCTATATTAAAAATTGGTCTTCTTTTCAATCAGTTTTTTCTTTATAAATGGATGCTTGTGAAAAATTAGACAAGCAAATATTATTTCTTACACAAAGCTAGCAAGATAAAGCTGTTTGTTAGTGAGATTTGAATGTTTTAAAGGTACGAGACGCAGAAAAACTTTCCTGCAAAAAAATATAAACTGAAAAAACAAAAGAAGAAATTGCTACATAAAAACAACGGCTAGTTTAAAACAATAGTTAAAATAGCATTTTCCGAAAATTCACTCGATTTCAACCCAAACTGTATATTATCTATACTAATATTATAAAGAGGTAAAGTTTGTGTGTTTGTATATTTGTTAAATTGTAAGGGGTAATCTCTCTAGAAAGCTACGTTAATGTGGAGTGTCATAGGCTATATAGCATCACGCTACAACGAATAGGAGCGGAGCAGTAATAGTAAATGTTTCAAAACGGGGGAAAAGTTATTCTTTTTGAGAGCTTCGTTGCATGTGCTGCGTGACCAATATTGTTTAATCGACTTCAAACAAGGAGGAGGTTACTCAATTCAACCGTTTTTTTTATGTTTGTTCGCGCAGAACTCCGTCGTTTATGGACCGATTTAGAAATTTTTTTTTTGTTCGAAAATAGATACTCCCAAGGTGGTCCCATTTTAAGGAAGCCAGGATCTGATTATGGCATCCTGGCATCTAGGGCGTTTGTAAATTTTTTTTATTAAGGGTTTTAAAGTAGTACAACTTAATGAATGTCTGGAGTCGATCTGATGATGGAGACGAAAGACAGTAGAGAGAACTCCCTAACGATATACAGCAGTTACTTTTTGTTTGGGATTGATTAATTTGTACTGTCGAGAATTTTACACCTAGATAGATAGATTTTCAGTCCACACGATACTAAAAATAGTGGAAAAAAAAATTAACAAAAAAGAAACCGACTTCAAACAAAACTAAAAACTGAAAAATAAAATTTACTTAGCACAAAGTTAGTATATTCTGATTTATCAGATATCATCTAAACTAATATTATAAAGAGGTAAAGTTTGGGTGTTTGTATATTTGTTAAATTGTAAGGGGTAATCTCGGGATCTACTGAACCGATTTTAAAAATTCTTTCACCAATAGAAAGCTACGTTATTGTGCAGTGTCATAGCATAGTAGAATTATATATAGTAGGGTATCTCCGACCCTGACCGCACGATACTTACCTATAGTCGTCGCAAATGACGGGTTAGGTTAAACAATTGGACAATCTCACACAACATCATCTAGTCCAAATTCTAGAATATTTTAGCTTTTCCTTAATTCATACACTAAACACTATTTGCATTCTTTTGAAGGTTCTATATTCGTTTGAAGTGCCATAAAGTTTCGATTATCAGACAGTCAGTGTTCACTGACTTCATACATACTTATAGTCACGCCCCTATCCCAAAAGGGGTAGTCAGAGGCGTAGTATACGCCCACATCTCACCTTATAGTTTTATGTCTAACGAAATAGGTGGTGTGCCTATTGCCGTGTTGAAATGGACGGGTAGTGTTCTGTTGAAAGATACTAAAGATACTTCAAACGTCTAGTTTTATCCACAAAGAAATTATAAGGGGTCGAAAATGAACTGAGTGGGTTCGAAGCAGTGGGAGTAGAACTCGCGCACCGAGGAGGGTTCCGTACCAAAAAACGGCAAAATTCATGTTTGTTGTATCCCGTGCAACTAACGTTCCCCTAACACAGACCTTTTGTGGGACAGACTAACCTTTCTTCTTCTTTTGTTACCTATCGTGAATTCGTGAATAACGATAGATAAGGATGGAGTTTAAAAATTACTGTTGAGGCATCCAAAACACAGCAATATCGTCTTTACTTCTTTATAGGCATTGTCATATTTATCTAATATTAATATACCTGTGTGGCGACGAGGTTCCGTGTTGCGACAGGTAAAAGTACAAAATGTCGCCACCCCAATACATCCCAAGGGTGTCGTAAGAGGCGACTAAGGGAGCACCTTCGCAAAAAGATCCATTGCGTAGAGAAGAAAAACTCAAAATGAAACCCGGTTGTCAGTGCAATGACAATCGTTAAGCCAAGTTGAAGGCCTTATGCTTGGCTTGAAAATTTTCAACTGCGGGTCGCGGCGACCTGCGCCTGTTCATTCCAACACGGCAATAGGCTCACCACCTATTTATTACGTGGGACATAAAACAAAAATGTGAAATGGGAGCGTATACTATGCCTCTGTCTACTCCTTCGGGTATAAAGGCGTAAATATATGTATGTAAGTAAAGATAGCGGGCATATGACACATACGTTTTACGTAATCACGCGCACGCGGTTCGCGGCAACACTGATTGAACGCTTGGTTTACCAGCTGGGAGCTTTCCGACTAGTACCTACTGATTTTTAAATGTGTGCGTGACGCGCGGCTTGTTCCGACGCGACGCGCCTGTAGGCACTACGCGCGCACACAAGTATACCGCGCTCGGTACCTTTTATTTTATTTTTATTGGAGATGCCTAACTCTATTAAACTCTGGTCATAGGCTATATAGCATTACGCTACAACGAATAGGAGTAGAGCAGTAATAGTAAATGTTTCGAAAACGTTGGAAAAGTTATTCCTTTTGAGAGCTTCGTTGCGTGTGCTGCGTAAATATTTATAGTTATGTAAAAAATATGTACCTACTACAAAATTGTTTCTCTTAAAAAAGTTCTTAAAAAAATTGCGCGATAGCATGTGTCTATCTTTGGGTTGGTGCACAATAACCATTTTAATGGCAATAAATTTTTTCTACAATAATGCCACGGGATACCTCTTTCGTAAACGAAATTGTTCTTAAAAATAATGCGACGGCAATACACGCGACGACAAACCTTTCTCTCTCTCACGTAGTATTGAATATTAACGACGAGACGCTACGGGAGTAAACGCAACGTGACGGGAGTAAATGCGACGGGAACAGGTAATACTCTCTCTTATGTGGCGCAAACGAAGTTGCGCGGGTCAGCTAGTTTTTTATATGTTTCTAAATAGGTTTTTTACCTACACTTTCGTCCAAAAACTTGATATGATAATTCCGACAATTTTTTGTCTGGATTATAATATGCAAGCTGAAAATTCATTTGCAATAGCAAACAGTAACGTGTCAGTTTTCTATCAATACAATTATGGTCTTCAAACTTCCGCAACAACTTGTATCTACTGAACAAACTCAATAATTTTGACATTAATTGAAATGTCAACTTGTCAAGAGTTCTTCGCTACCATGACAAAAGCTTTTAAAAAGTTAATGATACCCCACACAAAACAGTAGAAGAAAAATCGTAGTTATTCTTAAACTGTTTTGTGTCGAGTATTTTGAGTTGAAACACTTTTAAAATTTTTACAATTTTGAAAACAAGAATTCGTTTCCAAATCGTTTTACTGCCTAACTTTGAAGTAGACGATAATAGAAGATTTTTGAGAATTTTATTAATAGTTCATAAAACTTAGTATTATTTTACTATCTTGAAAACTTGTAAGACGAGTTGGAAAATATGCGAACGGTAATAGAAATTGAATAATTGGCACAAACTTATATAGTAACCATAATAGGGTTGGGATTGAATCAGTGTGTGTTCACAACTGCAAGCAGATCGTTATAGATAGGCAATCATCAAATACTATCTCTGCTTACTTCGCACTATGACTTTGCTTCGACATAACATATATCTCAAAGGCGTTCAATCCATTGATACAAGAAGTTTAATATTATGTAATACAAATTGAAAGCTTCTTATTGAATCAAGGTTACAACAAGAAGCTTTCAATGTAAGGATATATAAAGTTACAAAACGAATATGAGCTAACCGACTAATCGACCACCCAGTTTATATAAAACACAGAAATGTGTAAGTCGTCGGAATTGATGTAGATATTGTCGGTCTTTTATATGTTCATCAATTTCTGTTATGGAATAAGCCTGAAATAAATGATTTTATATACTTATTACTGTTTATTTATAGGTGAATAGGTACCTATAAAAGATTGTGAAGATTTTTATTACTCAATCACGCTAAAAACTCTTGAACTTATATGATGTAAAGATAGTTGGCACACTGTATTAACGCATTCTAAGCTACTTTTATCTTTCCATTTTCCTCAGCAAGAAGATTCTGCGGGAAGGCGGTGTGAGAAATCTGATCTATGTGAGTGGAGTAGCAGTTAAGTTTAAAATAAATGTGTTGAAACTCTCTCGAGTTTTACAGATGCATCAAACAATGAAATCAGCCTTGCTTTTTATATTTAAGTACTAAACGTAAGCCTTTTACCAGATTTCACCACTACACATAGTCCTGCGCCTTCCACATCCGATCTCTCTTCTGTTTCCAGTTTTAATTTTTGTCTTTAATTACTCTAGATGAGGTCTTTCCATTCGTTCGGCCTTCACAGGATTTTGACACATAATTTTAAGTATATATGAAGCGGGCCTGTATTATATTGCGTGATATATTGTACCTATATATCATCTATTCAAATGGTTTATAAAACACTTGAGTAATGAATTTCAGTATGTTTTACGTCAAACAGCATTGTGTTGTTTTAATAACTGTATCAGAATTGCTTTGTCAGCCTGTATTGTTGGCTATGAATACATCATAATTAGTTATCGTGTCATGACTATGACAAACGCACCAACAGCTTACAAATAATTCATATTATTTATTGTCCTCAGAGCATTGGCAATGTATTTTTGTGTATGATTTAAACACAGTTTGATTAATTGGGTCTATGTTTTCCTTTTGGCGTTATGACTCTGGGAAAATTTCGACGCCATGGTATGTAAGTTCTAATACATCATCGTAAGGCACTGCTCGACTGATGTACGTACAAAGTTGTTTTTAATATACACTTACGAAAATATTAATATTACTCGTCCGTGGTATTTCTTTTATGTATGGAAATCCTTCATAGGTGCTACGTTGAACTCTTACCGACCAAAACCACCCACCAAAACATGACCTAAAAAAAAAGAATAGAGAAAAAATGTTTGCACGTTTTAACAATTGAGCCCAAAAGTCTTGTGTAGCACTACACTGCCCAGCGCAACAGTCAAGTATAGTAACAATTAGCGAATGAACACCTGTGTCGGCGACTATTAGTTGGTTGAAGTTAGGTAATAACTATTAATGTAATATGTGTTGTAAGAAGGTATTCCAGTCTATTAATATCATTAATTAAATTTAAAATTTAAAAAACCCCCGACTCATAAGAAAAGAACAATAAAAAAACCTGTAAAAAGTAAAAAAAATAAGTATTATGTTATGACTAATCTACCCTAAGTATTGAACCTTTATTATTATTATAGGTAGCTTTAATATTTTCGTATTCATAGTTTTAACTAACAGTTTGTCTCGTCGGGGACCGCTCTGTACCCAAGCAATTGAACATAAAACATCTACAGTTAGGATCTTGCGAGACAGACGTACGATTAGGTTATGATTAGGTGAGCGGTCCCCGACGAGACAAACTGTTAGTTAAAAATATGAATACGTAAATGATATAGCTACTTATAATAATAATAAAGGTTCAATACTTAGGGTAGATAGGTCATAATATTATACTTATTTTTTTACTTTTCACAGGATTTTTTATTGTTCTTTTTTTATGAGTCGGGTTTATTAAATTTTAAATTATTTTATTTTTATTTCATGCTTTTTATAGGGGTTTTTTAATAAGAACATACGTATAGTGATAGTCTTTCAACTTTTATCAACAAAATTATTCAGAGTTAATGCGAATTGCGCGGAGTGTGGTTACTGGTTACAGAATTGGAAATACATTCCACTCCTCATATCTTTCGAATGGCTAAACCGATTTTCATAAACTTGCGGTATCGTGATATGTAAGTTATGATCTTTCATTTGATATCCAACACGGGTATATTTGAACACATTCAATTTTTCATCACCACTTTCACCCCTCATATCTTTGAAATGGCTTAACCGATTTTTATAAAACATAGCTAACAACACTCTCCCCTAACCCATCTTTCAAACAAAAGAAACAGAATCAAAATCGGGTCATCTGTTTGGGAGCTACGATGCCACAGACAGACTTACAAACACTCACACACACACACACACACACACACTCACACACACACATCAAACTTATAACACCCCGTTCGGGTTTCCGGTGGGGGGTAAAAATAAGCCTGGGTCGGAGAGAGGCATGAAGCTGTTTACACTCCTGCATTAGCGGAAGCTTAGCAATTACTTACAAACACGGAAGTGGCGAAGAAGAATCTTGCTCAGACATACCAAATAGGGCGGCCACGCACGTACACACCTCGCAAAATAGCATTTCACAGAAATACAATAACGGATATTAACAACGTTTTGGATCCAGATACAAATGTAATTTAATGTAAAATTCCATCACGGTTGATAAAAAGATAGGAAAGAAGATAAAGGGAAAAGATTACCGCTTTGGTTCTTTGTGAAAGGAATTATTTGCTTTAGGGTTGAACCGATTGGTTTGTTCTCGACGCGTATTTATCTAGATAAGGAAAAGCATTAAGTAATAGAAAGAGGTTATCGGTAGCCTCCATCGCGTTGGCGAAGGTCGATTGTGATTAGGTTACTTTTTATTACCTTACTAGTTTACATCACGTGACTTCGCCTAAACTTAAACCAATGCTACATCCCTTTTGTGGAAGTTTGTTTGTCTACAACTTTGCCAAACACCGGCCTCATCCCCAATTAATACCTGCGTTATAATAACCATCAGTAAAATAATTTTTCATATTTTACTAGTTAAATATACTCAAACTCACTCAAAACATTTATTTCGCATAATCCTAATACAAAGGCACTTGCGACACGTCCATGAATACAAATCAAAGTTAGTACCACCAGTTCGGAACGCGGCCTCCTGAGAAGAACTGGCAAGAAACTCGGCGGGCTATTCTTTTTGTGCTCTATTCACAATAAGTAAATAGTCCATATGATGGGCCTTATGCTTGTCTGCCCCCTTAGTGGTATAAAAAAAGTAGTATACACTAAAAATCACAAAATATTGTTTGAGAATGCAGTAAATCAAGCAGATCATTTCCAGGCTTCCTTGTGAAGCAAATATCGTCAATTTTGTAGATAATTTTGTCCTTGCAGTATAATTTTTTTTATTATCACTTTTTGAACTTAACTAAGGGCATGCTTTTTATTTCATTTGAAAGTCTGTTGTTATTACGAAAACAGTTACCCAATCTGGTATACAGTTACCCAAAAATAAAACAATTTGATATATCTACTTCATTAGGTGAGTATATTATAGTAAAACAGTACGAGTACACAAAGCAAAAGTTAAAAAATAACGTCCGCACAAATTGTCGTTTATTTTCGTGTTATTCCAATATGGTTCATTAAAATAAGGAAAGAAAACAAAAACCCAGTGAGCTTAATTTACATGTTGTATTCGGTTCAGTTATTACGGAGATAAATTACGGTGCCGTCAATCTCTATGGCTGGGGATACACATAATGTAATTCTGCCGCTTTATGGATAGCCGTGAATTTGAATGTTTTTATTAGGGTTCCGAACCACAAACGCAAAATCAGAACCTCCAGAATCATTCGTCTGTTTCAAATTCACGGCCAATTTGCTCCGAATCTATACTACCGATTAGTTTGTAGTTTTGTACAAATAATACTTGTGTGATCCAAATACAGACAAATACATACATACATACATATGGTCACGCCTTTATCCCCGAAGGGGTAGGCAGAGGCATATTATAGGCCCACATTTCACCTTTTTTTATAATTTGTCCCACGTAATAGGTGGTGAGCCGTATTGCCGTGTTTAAATGGACAGGCGCAGGTTGTGACTGCCTGCTGTTGAAATAAAGCCTTCAACTTAGCTTAACGACTGCCATTTTACTGGCAACCGGGACCAACGGCTTAACGTGCCTTCCGAAGCACGGAAACGCTCAAATAAATGTCACAAAGTGTTCACATGGATGGTCACCCATCCATGGACCGGCCATAGTAAAAGTTGCTTACTTCAGTGATCGTTTACAAAACACTGGTCCGCGGGGCCACGAGCGCTTCATACAGACAAATAACGTAAATAAATGTATTTTGGTTATAAAGAAATATTTGTAGACATTCTCACATAACATCATTTAGCCCAAAATAAGCTAATTTAAGCTTGTGCCGTGGGATCTAGACGACTGATAAACATACTTATATGTATATTTCTACTAACATAGATAAATTACACACATTTCAAATTCACGGCCAATTTGCTCCGAATCTATACTACCGATTAGTTTGTAATTTTGTACAAATAATACTTGTGTGATTCAAATACAGACAAATAACGTAAATAAATGTATTTTGGTTATAAAGAAATATTTGTAGACATTCTCACACAACATCATCTAGCCCAAAATAAGCTAATTTAAGCTTGTGCCGTGGGATCTAGACGACTGATGAACATACTTATATGTATATTTCTACTAACATAGATAAATTACACCCAGACACAGAACAAGTCAATGTGCTCATCACCCAATAAGATTTGTCCGGAGTGGGAATTGAACCCACGACCTACGAATCCGTAGTTAAGTACTCTAAGCACTGGACCACGAGGCCAGTAAATAATCTTGACGATATCCCTACTAATATTATAAATGCGAAAGTAACTCAGTCTGTCTGTTACGTTTTCACGCCTAAACCTCTAAACCAATTTTGATGAAAATTGGTATAGAGATATTTTGAGTCCAATGGAAGGAGATAGGCTACTTTTTTACTGACTGCGTGAAAGTAGGGTATGCATTTTACGTGATAACGACTTTTACGTTTACGAAGCCACGGGGAACAGCTTGTTACATAATAATGCTATGTCTTGTTCAAACTCGACTACCTATATTTTTAAAATAAATTCAAAGTAGGTAGGAGTAAATTAAAAAGTTGGTTATTTTCGAAGGATAAGTAAATAATCATTATAATATCAAATGAAAAGGTTATTGTAAAAGTCAATCAAATATCTTTTATTAGTGTGTTACTTATTTAAAATAACTATTTCTGTCTCCAAAAGCACGAAAATGTCTAATTTGTTAGATTTGAGTAAGCACGTACGTATAATGGTACAAAAATAACATTAGGAATTAGCTATAAATAATTATGCGGTACTGCTATTATCTTTGTTGAAATACAAAAATTTAAAATTAGATTGCCAACTGTACCGCGCCGCGTAACGAATGATAGCTCTTACTACGAGGGTCGCAAAAATATTTTTCACTTTAAAGTTATTTAAGAAGGAAGATGAAAATTAACCATTCCCCTTTCTCTTATCGCTGAAACTTTTAAAAATTACAGGATAACAGTTCTGCGCTTAAATATTACATTAAAACCTTACAAAAAGTCTTGCATTGCATAACATAGCTAGTACACAATTTCATGTTTTTATTTAAGTTTAAAGATTAGAGTTAATGCAAAACTAATGTATTAAATAGACATTGATAAAATATTTTTGTACAAATTTAATGTGAGGAACCCTCACCGTGCTAATTCACCTCGCTCATGCCGAGTTCTTAATAAAAAGTTCTGTTTTTGCCTTATGTTCATTTCTCATTTAAATTGTAAACCTCTTATTGATATTCATAGAACTTTTTTTTGCGTAGGTCCCCGTATCTCATTTAATTAAACTGAATTCCAGTACGGTGTTTTTGTGTACCTTGGAGTTATACAAAAACCCCGTACTAACCCGGCAATGGCAAATTGGGTTGTATGTAGACAATAAATATTATATCCCACAAAATGTCAACCATTTCATAGTTATAAGGCTTAATATTCTCAACATTAATAATAAAAGGTCAACAAGTAATTAGCGTAGGTCGCAGTATCTTAGATTACGGACAATTTTCACAAGATAATATAAAAAAAGTATATCTCTTTATGAAAACTTTACAGATTTTCATAATGATTATGTACTGAAGGATTTTGGAATTGAGGGCAGGTAATACATCTTCTTTTAGGTTTAGAATTTAGGGCCGGTACGTGCGACGCCCGACGCGATGCAAATGTTGAGTATATTTTTATTTTAAAAGCAAAGAAAATGAAATTTTTTACATGTTCGTAGATCAAATTCGCAATGAAAGCATTATTGACTATTATAACATGTTTATGGCTAATTAGGGTAAACTGTCTCGTTGGTCTACAGGTCGAAATGTGAAACTGCGGATCAACGAGGTCGTGGGTACGATTTCCACCGGAGATAAAAATTTGTGTGACTGATCACCCAAAAACACGAATTTTTGGAGCTGATCACCTTCCTTACAAAAGCAAGTCCAAGACGACAGCGTGACGTGAAATCACCAAGAAGCGGAATAACAACTGAACAACCACCCAAAGACGCGGCGGCTAGCACCTGAATCCCCTAGGTGAGGACGCAGTGGTAGCCAAGATCTGTTGGAAATCCTGGAGACATCTTTCCAAGGACTTACCCAGGCCTCCCAACTGTAGGCAGTTGGTAGTGAACATGTGGTATTTAGTCGGTAAGAGACCGGTTTAGCTACCATGACGGATTTTTTGCCTCACGTTAAAAATAAAACCTATGGCGAACACTTGCGTGGTTCGTCTAATTACTAATTCCGTGAACCGTATGCTTGGGAAATAGGCGAAATTATGTGAAAATCTTATAATCGCCACAAACTTATTTACCTGATAGTTTTAGACCACTTTAATTGCTGCTATCCCAAACTAAAGGTTCAAGATAAATGATTACAACTTACATAGAGTATGTTCAGAAAGCCGGAGAAATACGACATGTATCGCACCAACGACAGGTTTGGTCAAAATAAATGTCTCCACTCTCTAAGGTTTAAGTGGAAGGTTCCACACACGGCGATACATTTCACGCTCAGGAAACGAAATAAGTAACGTAAGTATATTTGTCTTCTACCTGGTTTGCAGTTTCTCAGATTTATGGAGTATTGAAATGATTTAGACTACTTACAGTTATTTTTGTTTGTAGAATCTCTGCGCTGTAATATTTTGCGATTTTAAAAAGCTGGACCTCTCTCAATGTATTCCACATTTTTTCTAAAAATCAAACTTCTGTGCAGAAATGGCTCAAATTGAGCATAATATGATGATAATTACTATGACGTAAACATCTATTAAGAACTTATTTTTGAAAACTACTTATAGTATTATTATTCGGGAAAAAAGGCAACTGGGTGATAATGCCACTAACCCAATAAAGGGATATGATGATGAATATCGGCTAATGGTTCTACAAACTTAAAATAAGCCCAATAAGAACTAGTAGAATGAATAAACCGCTATAAAGGATCATTATTACTAGCTTCTTCACGACAATTCATCGCGATTACCTCAGCCATAATCACATCATAAAACCCTCATACATATTGAGAGGCCATAAGGATATGGGCCCTCGTCTGAGAAAAAAGTTGCGTGTAAATATTGCCTGTCTATAATAAAAGGACGACTTGACAAGTACGAGTACCTGCTTCGACTACGCGCATAATATATTTTTTCATATAGTACCTAGTCATCATGTCAAATCATGGATGTTTCTTTTATATAAATTTTTGATTGGTGGCATTTTGTGGACCTTGCTGCAGATGTTATTATTTTAAGTGACGGGTGAACCGAAAAATATATCTATCTAGGTAAAAGTTTTCATCAATACGAATCAATCAAGCCCAAACACAAGGTAGCTGCTGTAAATCGTTAAGGATTTCCCTCGACTGTCTTTCGGTTCCATCATCAGATCGACTCCCGACATTCATTAAATTGTAGTACATTAAAGCACTGAATTAAAAAGTTAACAAACGCACTGGTTGTCCCTACAATTTCGGTGGTTGCTCTCGATTTCTCCTGAATCCCATCATCAGAAATTTTGAAATCCGTCTACAATTGACGAAAATATCGCTTAACATACATAAAAAAAATACAGACGAATTGAGAACCTCCTCCTTTTTTTGAAGTCGGTTAAAAATAAACGACACTTGTAACTGTTGTATAATATTTATTATTATATATTATACCCTCTCTCTAGTCTATATACATACATATAGTCACGCCTTTATGCCCAAAGGGGTAGGCAGAGGCATAGTATACGCATACGCCCACATTTCACCTTATAGTTTTATGTCCCACTTAATAGGTGGTGCCTACGTAATAGCCCAATACCGTGTTGAAATGGACAGTCGCAGGTCGCCGCGACCCGTGTCATTTTACTGACAGCCGGGTTTCATTTCAAGTTGTTCTTCTCTACGCAATGGATCTTTTTGCGAAAGTGTTTCCTTAGTCGCTTCTACGACACCCTGGGGATGTATTGGGGTGGCGACATTTTATACTCTTACCCGTCGCAACACGGGACTCCGTCGTACACGGGGCATAGATGACTACACGAAATAAGCCCTAGATGACACTGTACCTATCGATAACACAAATGATTGTGTATCATTTCTTCAAATCAAGGACGTGTTTGTATCTGGTCATAATTACGATGGTTAGACATAATAAAAAACTTTTCGTACGCATGACTGTCGTGAAAATATATTTTTGTTGCTCCGCGGTGGGATATAGAGTTTGACACTTTGAAACAGTTACCAACCTTCCTTATACACATATATATATATTATACATAAAAAAGCAACAGTGTTGTCAAGAATCACAAATAAGAGACTTCTATTTTCCCCGCCATCTAATCTCAGTATAACTAACTAACTAACTATCTTCACGCCAAATCCCTTGCGGGGTAGGCAGAAAGAACCGAGCGCCACACGGCACGGTCCATACACACCTCACTTGCTTCTTCAACTTTCATTTTTCTTTTCATGCATGCACGTCGGTTCCTACGGCTCTTGACACCACCTTCAACTAACACACGATTAATTTGGTCGTGGTAGGTGAGTCGTGGCCTTCCCCGACTCCTACGTCCATCCACTTTCGCGTTGTATATCTGTTTTGTCATTCTTTCATCTCCCATTCGTTCCACATGCCCGAACCATCGTAGCATGCCCTTCCTTACTTTAACACCGACACTCTCTTTCAGACCAACTCTCTTTCTTACATCTTCATTCCGAACGCGATCTGCGAGCGTTACTCCGCAGATTTTGCGTAGCGCGCGCATCTCGACCGCGTTTATTCTACTTTCATGCGTTTCCTGCCATACCCAACTCTCGTTTCCATACGTTAGCGTAGGTATCAGCACCGCATTGTGTACTGCGAGCTGGGCCTTTTGACTTAAGCCCTTGGTATCTAAAAGTTTGCCTAACGCTCCATTCACACTATTGCCCGCAGTTACCCTCTTTTCTATATCAGCGGTGTACCGTCCATCCCTGCTTAATGCACATCCAAGATATACAAACTCATCCACCTGTTCCAGCACTACATCATTTACAGTTATCCTGGCATTCGTTCTGTCCTCTTCTCTTTCGAATACCATCACTTTCGTTTTAGTCGCGTTCAAATGTAAGCCTCTCATTAGACAATCATCTTTCATCGTTGTGATTAGTGACTGTAGTTCTGATGGCGATTCGGCTATAAGCACGGCATCATCTGCATACAGCAAACAGTTCACAAGTAAGTCACCCATTCGCAATCCAACATTCATCGATCTTACTCTCTTAAGACAATCGTCCAGGTACAGGACAAACAGCAGAGCCGACAGCACGCAGCCCTGTCTGACGCCAATGTTGACGTCAAACCAGGGAGACAGGCTGCCGCCCACCCGCACACATGCCGTACATCCCACATATGTAGACTGCACAGCACGAAGCAGCGCACCATCAATCCCGTATCCTGGCAATATATCCCAGAGATCCTTCCGTACAACTCTGTCAAATGCTTTCTCCATGTCCACAAAACCGCAGAAAACCTTCCGGCCTACAGCCAGCTGCTTCTCTACGATGTTGCGGAGAGAGAAAACTTGGTCCATACATCCCCTTCCATTTCGGAAACCACCCTGCGCCTCCCACAGTAATCCGTCAGATTCCACCCTCATTCTCCTTTCAATAATTTTGCCATACACTTTAGCTGCTATACTGATCAAACTGATGGCCCTATAGTTGGCGCACTCCATACGTGAGCCCTTGCCTTTATACAAGGGCACGATGATAGCACGCCTCCAGTCCATTGGGACCCTTCCAGTCTTCCAGCATAGATTGCTCAATGACCAGAAGGCGTCTCGGACGCAAGGACCACCTAATTTGATCATTTCAGCAGATATCCTATCAATTCCCGCAGACTTTCCATTTTTCAAGCTTCGTATCGACCATTCAATCTCTTCCAAAGTAATATCTCCGCTTGATGCTTGCACCGCAAGATCAGTCATCGACTCCCTCGCAGTGCCCGCATCCGGGAGATATTCATACATTTCTCCAAAGTACTCATTCCACCGCTCTAACACCTCTAATGGGTCCGCAAGAATGTCCCCAGCTTTACTCTTTATCTTATCCATTCTGGAAACTGACGAACAGCTCCGAGACTTCTTGACCTCCCTCCAAAAGAGTTTGGTATTTGTCTCGAAGTTCCTCGTCAGCTTCTCTTCCGCAATCAAATTTATTCTTTCACGCTTCTCTTTCACTAAAGCTTTGGCTTCATTCTTGCAGAGGCGGTAAATTTCTTTCTTCGTGTCTTTCATACTGTCATTCAGTTGCAAAGATGAGACATAATCCAACCACGCTTTCTTCTTTCTTGCTACGCAGGATTGTACCTCTGCATCCCACCAGGCATCACCTTTCGAATGTTCATGTCTCTTTGCACTCCCACATGCGTCTTTTGCACTATCCACTATACTTTCTTTCATAATATTCCAGCATTCATCCACATCTAAGTCGGAAAGGCTCGCGTTTGCAAGCCTTTCACTGACTAAGCCTACATACATACTCCTTACGCTTCCATCTTCCAGTTTTTCACTCTTTATCCTTTCATAGTCTCCGAAGGGGACACGCACTCGCCAGTGCCTCCACTTCTTGAAAAGTCCAACAAACCGGCTTACCACCAGGTAGTGGTCAGTTTCAAAAGTGGGGCCTCTGTAGGCTCTTGTATCCCTTATAGCCTCTCGGAGACGACTGTCTATCAAAATCAAATCAATTACACTTTTTTCTTTCTTCCGTCTCCAAGTATACGTGTGGATATCTTTGTGACGGAATAAACTGTTCGCCACAAGGAGGTCTCGTTCCAAGCATACGTCTAAGATTGACTTACCAGCATCATTCGCTCTCTTATCTCCATGCGGACCAAGGACAGCCTCGAAGCCATCTCGCTTAGTCCCCACCCATCCATTCAAATCACCAAACATGATCAACTTTTCATTCCCCTCAGCCAAATCGAGGACGTCCCTAACGGAATTCCAGAACTCCGCGAGCACTTGGGGATTAGCCGAGCTGACGGGAGCATAGGCTGCGACCAAAAAAACTCTCGTGATCCCCAGTTTTATACGTACCCACAGGAGTCTTGGGCCTGCCAATCCATAATCTTTCACTCCAGAAGCCAAACCGGAGGAGAGCAAGACACCCACTCCCTTACTGGCATGATCCTCTTGGTCCACTCCGGACCACAAAGCAATTATGCCGCCAGGAAGATCGTCGATGCCGCTCCCCTTCCGCTTCGTCTCTGTGACACACAATACATCCAGGCATCGCTCTTTCATTACATCTATCAATTCATTCATCTTACCTTCCATACCACCACGCACATTCCACGTGCCTATCCGGCACTCGGCTCCTCGCATCCCGCCAGAGTTGGCGCTGCGTGAAGGGTGGCGGCCCCCTTCGCCGCGTGCGCATGCAGTCATACCGACGGGGGCACACCGGTATGCGTCGCCTCGGGGGGACGCCTTAGCCCTGTCGGGACTCATTTCTCGGTAGTGATTGGTTTCGCGTTTTCGCTTTCGCCGCTACTTACGGGGAGGGCCCGAGCACAGGTAACGCTCTTCGTGAAGGCACACTACATCCTCCCCGATCTCAGTATAAGACTGAAGAAATGTTTTGATTCGAAGAAGATACCAATGTTTTACATGTCAAATACAGCCTTCTTTATTTCCAATTCAGAATTTCTTCTAGATGTCTCTTTGTTCTTTACTGTTACTAAATTCATACAAGTACCTATTAGAAATGTGAACGATGTACAGAATTAATATTTATGTCACCGTTTACAACGAAACTGAACAAATTGTATAAAGTTACCTTTTATAGGGCGAAGAAACGATGTAGGCAAAGTCCACGAGAAACGGCAATCTTGTCAAAGAAAATGGATGATAACAGATTTTAGAACAGAATTTTGAACCTTTTTGCTAACGTTATACTTGAAATCTGTCATTTTTCATCTTCTTTGACAAGATGGTATATATAAGAAGATGAATATACCTAGTTCATAATTTCAGTCAGTAAGTATAATCAGAGTTTACACTGTCTGAAATTATGAACTAGGTATATCCACGCGCAAATATATTTCTACTATGGTATAATGTTATACTGACTCAATTATTAATCGGTTGATCGGTTAATCGTTTTATCCCTAACAGTATTTGTTTCTAGGTACACCTATACATATACAAGGAAACCATGACTGACGTGTATTGCTCTGTGGTGTTTGTTGCTGCCGGCTGTGAATAACAGCACTGCTAGCAGCAGCAGTGCTGGGCTGATGTCGCCTCGTCAGTTGACGTGGTGAGGGCGGGAGGCGCACTGCGCAGGGGAGCGGGAGACGCACTGCGCGGGGGAGCGGGAGGAACGCATAATGCTCCCACTCCGCCATGCAGTTCGGGGGCGTCACGGTAAAGAGTTCATTGCGAGCCCCGATTGTTTCTTGACCGTTGGTGTAAGGTCAGGGGACCCCCCCACCAACGGTCACATGGCGGTGGTTACCCTTCCTGTGTTCTGGGGGGCGCCCATTAGAGCGAGCCCGCGCAGCCGCTCTCCACCTCCTCTGCTTACAGACGGCCGTCCGAGAGCGGTGGACGTGCGGGCGTGGTTTTTAGTTCCAAAAGCCCCCGAGGAGAGTCTCGAATTAACGGGGCTCCCCTAGCCGGGTCGACGTATCTTAATATATTATTATTATGGTTCATTATTTTTTTAAAGAAATATGATTACCTAAATAAAAAATATATTCAAATAGCAAAATAAAACATTAGTACAAAATCTCCCCGACATCCTCTTACGGGTTGCGGGCGCCAAACCACAGACTATAGAGTACATTTTTCTTGTGCATTCGATAGGCTTGCCGCCATTTTATTGATCCGAGAAAATGAAATAATATTGTTATTTCTATTGTACTTACGCATGAAATGACACGTTTTTATATTGAACAGTTGCTGTGTAGCTTGTGTGTCATCTGAAGATACATGAAGGCATGTTTTTTTCGAGTTTTCTTTACTAACAGAATTTAAAACAGTGCTAATAGAACTTTCGCTAACCCAACAGCCGCGTCACAGATTTTCAGGTAATTACCTACTTTACGTGTTGCCATTTTCAAGTGTCTATAACGTATCTATAGTTTTTATATCATTGGTAATAAGTAGGTTTTCCCCAACTCGCCAAATATGTAACTGCCGACATAATAAAAGGATTGCCTCAAAAACATTTTAATTATTTTTCTATCGGTATGTAATAGGTACTAAATAATTATAATGTAAAAACATCTACTTACGATTTGGCAAATGGCACAGCTCAAACACAATCACTTTATTTATAAAAATATTAAGTTTTCGAGCTCTATGCATTTTATTACAGGTACCTATCTTAAATTTATTTTTTGCAAGGAAGGCGTCGTCGATCTTCTCTTTTAAAAAAATACTTCATAGAGGGCCCCATACACGAACAATAATTACCTATTGGTCAATATTTTTATTATCCCAAGATATTGGCCTGGTCCAAGGATTAATATTGAGCATTGAACAAATTAAGCGAGCTTATATTTTTAATTATAATACCACCATTTGTACCATATTCAACAATTAAAAACTTGAACTTGCTTAAATTTTATCAATTACTTAATATTTTTTTCTTGCACCGTGTAGGTAATATTTTTCAGATCAGTGTTGTGAGCGGTTGCGATCAGCATATGACGCGATTTTGTCAAATCTAGCAAAATGCGGAGCAGGATAATCATATTAGTCAAACTAGCTGATGCGCGCGGCTTCGTAAGCGTGTAATTTGGTTCCCGTTCCCGCTTCCCCTGGGAACATTTTCCCGGAATAAAAAGTAGCCTATGTGTTATTCCAGACTATACTCTATCCCTGTACCTAATTTCAGCCAGATCCATTCAGCCATTAGAGCGTGATTGAGTAGCAAATATCCAAACATCTCCACAAACTTTCACATTTATAATAGTAGGATTAATAATCACCATCTTTTGAATACACACCTTCAATAATATTGACTCAATAACATTGCATCAATATTTTTTTGAGTATATGTCTGACGAAGAAGTAAATTTCGATATCCAAATAACACTGATCTGAACTGAAAAATACTGCTGAATATTAAGTCTACACGGTGCAAGAAAAAAAAATTATCAATAAAATTTAATGTCGGTCAAACTTTTGTTCAGTCATTGTTCAAACCTCAATATTACCCCTACATGGTCAATTTATTGAACAATCATCTAAATTGATCAATATTATTGTCCGTGTATGAGGTCTCGTAGTCGGATATCGGAATTTCGAATTTGGAATTTGCTTCTTCGTCAGACAGCTTCTAACGCTGTAATTAAAAAACAAAAGCGAATAGCGCCCTCTCTAGGTATATTTAATCACTTTATAAAGCTGTTTTATTCTTGTCGCTGGGATGATAAACAAGAAGACGTTACATCGGTCTTACCAGACAGCCCTTCTCTAACACGTCTTCTAAAAAACCACGTGACCTATTTGTTTTGAAATTTGGTATACTCTCTCAAAATGACCAGCTAATTACTGTCTGCAAAATTTCTGTATTGCAAGTCACGTGGTTTTGAAGTTATGAGTTTAATGCAACAGACACACTACTACAGACAAAATCTGGACATAAGCCCCTCTGCACTCTATTTTATAGAGAGGGGCTAAAATGTAAAAAGTAGCCTAAAACCATCGCAGAAACTGTTGTATATCAGTCACAACGGACATGTATGGGTTAATGAGTGCTACTAGGTTCGTGGTACATCTCAGACCAAGTATGATATTTTAATTCTAAACTTTGTAACTGTAACTGCGTCGTGAACGTTGAATCTTGTTCCATAATGAGCACTCGTTAATTATAACACACTGCAGCGACAAAGAGTCATTGTGAAACTTCGCCAGGATACGCCGCTAGAAGGATATGACCCCAATAAGTTGGACCCGGCGTTATTGTGATATTAATTAGTGCTAGGTTGAGAAGGGACATCTTTATGGCTGAATTTCTTGTGAAACTGCTTTACAGACCCTTGCTGTGAGTTCGCACATTCTATAATAATACCCCCACGACCTACAATCCTAATCGTAAGGATCATAAAGAAGTTTTCTAAGTTAGTAGAGATGTGCGTCCTCAGCTTCGACAAACTTTGAACCATCCCTACGTCATGTTAGTAACTATACTTTCCAAAGTTTCAAACCCAGACTCTTACCAACTTAAACCACTACGGCCTACGGCCAGGAGCCCCGGGTAAGCCTTCGGAAGGATATCCCAGGAAGAGCCAAATTCTTTGATCAGTTTGAGGTACGCATTGATGAGCTAATCGATAGATTAACTCAATTTACAATCACCGTGTATCCAACAGTGGGTAAGCAGAAGTATCACACTTCGTCAGTAGTTTTGTCAGTCCCACGTAATATAGGACAAACGTGTTGCTGCCAAAGGACATTATATACAAGAGAAATCTATAAGAATTCACATCTGTAATTCTCATCAGAATTACTCTTCAGTAAATACTGCAAAAATAATAATATTTAAAATATTCAAAGACTTGAATTTCAAAATGATATTCGAACATCTAAATTCTGTGAAAATTAGGTCATGTCGTCTTTCTAACAAACTCAATTATCTAAGAACGTAAAGAGGGTCTCATCCCATTACTTTCTCCGATGTAATAAGCTGATAATTATCGATAAAGGTCATTAATAAACCCATCAGGATGCTTTAAAATAAGCTTATAATAATGCCATCAAAGCAGCTATGAAAATTTAACGTCATTGAAAGTGTTACGAAGATATCCATATCTATACCAATATTATAAAGAGGAAAGACTTGATTGTTTGTTTGCATCGAATAGGCTTAGGAACTACTGGACCGATATGAAAATATCTTTCACTGTTGGGAAGCTACACTCTTTGCGGTAAACATAGGTTATATTTTTTCCCGTATTCCCACGGGAACGCGAACTACGCGGGTGAAGCCGCATGACGTCCGCTAGTATTTAATGAAATTTGGTTTATATATAATCAAATAAGCCACTATTGGTCTTAGGCCTCTCCCAAACTACGCCAAAGTACACAGTACATGGTCCTTCGCCTGCCACATCTAGTCCCTCCCTGCTATCTTTTCTAGCTCGTCGGGTTTGAAAAGAAATGTAGTCTACGAGCGCTTCTGATACAATTGATAATTATATCACACTATTTTCTCAGAAAAGTATTTGTAATCTTATTATGATCGAGACTCCTCGACTGGTTAGAGTACTTGTTATAAATTTATCCTATTATTTGTACTGGAGAAGTACTGAATAAGATCGAGGAAAATTTAGCTCAAGAAAGTTCAACTCACTGAAGCTATGATTAAGGAACTTTGAAAGAATGTGACTTATTTTATTATCAAATTTTATCAAAGCAAACTTGGTCAACTTGTACATTTATAAAACTTTTGATGAAATCGCACTTGTGAATAAGAGATGAGAATTTGTACAAAAACTAATATCTCTCTGGATTCTGAGCGACATCACTTGTTTTGCTACTTGTTGTAATATTTTTTCTTCTACCTCACTTTTTTGTCGTTCATTACGGCTTTTGTTTTTACTAAGGATATGATAAATTATGAAATTCTTGGCACGAAGCCTCCTTTCATTAATCTTATGCAAAACTTACTCGCGGTAGAATTTGTCACTTTGTCGTTTCATTTATATACAAACACTAAGGATAAACTCAAAGTTCACTCAAAGAGCTACTTAAGTTATTTACTTTCAATTGCTACACAAAGCAATAGACTCATTTGTGTTGTGTAGATAACCATACTAAGTTAATTTCTAATAACTCAGCTACAAACAGTTTAAGCATAAAGTTCGTTTATTATGAGAACGGGTAAGTAATGGATAGCATCAATTACAAATGAACCTTCTGAAATTAATCGTGGTTTATTGTTTTACAATCGGTTTGTTTTCATATCTGACTGAAACCTTTTCTATTACCTATATATTCAAAATGTAACAATATGCCATAAAACAACACTTGTAAAAAACCAACTCCTCTTGCAACTCAGGTTCTTCTACCTTATAAAGTAGATTCATGTAATACGAAGTCGGTTATTTTATTTGATCCCTATTTATGGGACCTGCTTTCTTAGGTTTTACGTAATTAGCTAACATTACAACATCTAATTTGTGGTTACAATTTATACCTAATAATTTATTTAATATTAAAAATCTTTCATTCAATTAAAAAACAACAGAAAATAATAAGTACCACGGCAAAATCCAAATGATTGTGTTCTATTCATAAAAAGAGGTTGAGAGGTTTCTTTGTGTTTCATTGGAGTTTTTAACGCCACATATCACGTCGTCATTGTCTAAATGATATGTTCCGAGTTGTGGATATGTTACATAATGGCGTATTATAGCGTTTTATTGTTGAGGAATTGGCACAACATAGATATTACAACAAGCGTTGGAGCCTTTTATAGTTTGGAAATGGGCTATAAATAGGAATAAATCATCCAGTAAACTACATATACTCACTTATAACGGTAAAGTTGACCTTCAAATTCCTCGTGGGACTGTTCTTGAAGTCCACCCTGCATCTGTAGACGCCAGCGTCCGTGGATACTACATTATCCACGAACAGGACCGCTGGGTTGGCTGCTGCTCTGAAGTAGGCTCTTTTCCAGAACCCTGAAGGTGCTGACCAGAGCTTTGGTTGTGAAGCTAGTCGACCACGGACGTCGTAACTGTAGAACAAAGAGGAAGAAAGAAAGTTAGAATATTATTTATGCTGTTGATTGATGGCACTTGACGGAACTTGCTGCACATAATTATTGAAATACGACACTTGTACTGTTTCACAAAATTAATAATTATACCAGAACGGTTTCGCCTTACGGCATTCTTAAAGGTTCAGATGACTAGATACTGTAATATGATTATTCAAACATAACATATTTAGATGACTTGATTCTGTGTCAAAGTAAGAATACCTACAACACGTTTAAGGAGTTTGAGGTTTTGGAGGGTCGCTCCACACCATGATGTAATGCTCCGCTTGGGTGCGGCACTTGTCTTTACCCAGGAATATCGGCCACAAAACAAAAATAAAAGCTTTGGGATGGTTTGAAGTTTTAATACTTTTTATTCTACGGGCAAAATAAATTATGGATTCCCCAGGATTGATTTACCATTATTTAAGCCTTATTTTCTGTATAAATAAAATAAGGTAATGCAGCATGTATAAAAACATGTACTACGACAGTCATCTAAATCTTTTAATAAGTTAAGGCGATGTAAACCACTTTGTGGATTACTCTATAAATATCGCAGTCTAGCCCTGAAGTGATCACCTTGAAGGTCGATACGTGGGCTGACAGTTTTAAACGTTTTATTACGAGTTACTTGGAAATAATTTATAGAATTCAACTACAATTTGAAATATCAGAGTATCTAAGTTCTGGGTTAGAATAGGGATAAATGGAGGTAAAACCTATTCTACGAGTACGTACATGTCTTGCGTTATTACGTAGACGTGAAGTGACAACTTTGTTGTTTATTTTGTTGTTGTTTATATATTTGTTTTTTTTTATTTTGTTTGAATGAGAATTGCGACCACGGATAAACGTGAAATTCGACACAGTTAAAGTGCATATCCAGAAGAAGGGCATTACGTTTAAAAAAAACACTGTCGAATTTTGACAACCTAGGTCTTTTGTTTCGCAAGAGCGTTTCACATTTTTGGTGACTCTATTGAAAATATACATAACAAGAGCCTTGTGCGACGAGCTTTTTCCATTAAACTAGCGGACGTCACGCGGTTTCACCTGTGTAGCTCCCGTTACCATGGGAATATGGAAATAAAATATAGCCTTTGTTACTCAGAGTGAAAGAAGCTTTCTAATGCTAAGACTTTTTGAAATCTGCACAGTAGTTTTGTGTTTATTCATTAAAAACATTAAAAATATAAATTTTTTATAATTAGTGTATGCAGCAGCACTCACATTATCGATACAAACGCGTTTACGGAGCCACTACTGCACGTATTCAAAGGCTTTCATAAAGCATCAGGCATAAAAAGAGTTAGAAAAAGTCTTACGAGTTACTTTTTCAAACCTCCTTTTTTAGGGTTTCGTACCCAAAGGGTAAAAAGGGGATCCTATTAAATGAGACTTCACTGTCAGTCTGTCTGCCTGTCTGTCCGTCATGAAGCTGTATGTCCGGAACTGTGATAGCTAGAGAGTTAAAATTTTCACAGATGATGTATTTCTGTGGCCGCTATGTCAACAAATACTAACATCAGAGTAAATAGGGGATTAAGGGGGCTCCCACTCCCAGAGACCTTATTCTTAGCATTTCATGGATTCCCCGTGCGGGTTCCGGCGGCGTGGCACAGAGGGGACACCCCGACTGTTGCGTTTTGGACTTGCGATCAATTTGAGTAGGTTTAGGGTACAACAAACGTGATTTTTTGCCGTTTTTGAAACTCTTACTCGAGTTGCACTTGGCTGGTTTTATTTTAAAGTTAATAAAAATACAGTATTTGTGTTGTCAAGAATTTGAACATGGACGTTTTACTTTAATTTTCAACCGATGCAATTGTAACAGATTATAATAATTTTCACAAGTGGTTATATTGTCCGTTATTAACTCTATTTACAAGCTTTTGCTGGACATTTTTACTTTAATGGGGGGATTTAGTGTGCCTTCACGAAGAGCGTTACCTGTGCTCGGGCCCTCCCCGTAAGTAGCGGCGAAAGCGAAAACGCGAAACTAATCACTACCGAGAAATGAGTCCTGACAGGGCTAGGGCGTCCCCCCGAGGCGACGCGTACCGGTGTGCCCCCGTCGGTATGACTGCATGCGCACGCGGCGAAGGGGGCCGCCACCCTTCACGCAGCGCCAACTCTGGCGGGATGCGAGGAGCCGAGTGCCGGATAGGCACGTGGAATGTGCGTGGTGGTATGGAAGGTAAGATGAATGAATTGATAGATGTAATAAAAGAGCGAGGCCTGGATGTATTGTGTGTCACAGAGACTAAGCGGAAGGGGAGCGGCATCGACGATCTTCCTGGCGGAATAATTGCTTTGTAGTCCAGAGTGGACCAAGAGGATCATGCCAGTAAGGGAGTGGGTGTCTTGCTCTCCTCCCGTTTGGCTTCTGGAGTGAAAGATTATGGATTGGCAGGCCCAAGACTCCTGTGGGTACGTATAAAACTGGGGATCACGAGAGTTTTTTTGGTCGCAGCCTATGCTCAAGTCAGCTCGGCGATCCCCAAGTGCTCGCGGAGTTCTGGGATTCCGTTAGGGACGTCCTCGATTTGGCTGACGGGAATGAAAAGTTGATCATGTGTGGTGATTTGAATGGATGGGTGGGGATCAAGCGAGATGGTTTCGATCCTGTCCTTGGTCCGTATGGAGATAAGAGAGCGAATGATGCTGGTAAGTCAATCTTAGACGTATGCTTGGAACGAGACCTCCTTGTGGCGAACAGTTTATTCCGTCACAAAGATATCCACACATATACTTGGAGATGGAAGGAAGAAAAAAGTGTAAATGATTTGATTTTGATAGACAGTCGTCTCCGAGAGGCTATAAGGGATACAAGAGCCTACAGAGGCCCCACTCTTGAAACTGACCACTACCTGGTGGTAAGCCGGTTTGTTGGTCTTTTCAAGAAGTGGAGAAACTGGCGAGTCCGTGTCCCGCGTTTTGGAGACTATGAAAGGATAAAGAGTGAAAACTGGAAGATGGAAGCGTAAGGAGTATGTATGTAGGCTTAGTCAGTGAAAGGCTTGCAAACGCGAGCCTTTCCGACTTAGATGTGGATGAATGCTGGAATATTATGAAAGATAGTATAGTGGCTAGTGCAACAGAAGCATGTGGGAGTGCAAAGAGACATGAACATTCGAATGGTGATGCCTGGTGGGATGCAGAAGTACAATCCTGCGTATCAAGAAAGAAGAAAGCGTGGTTGGATTATGTCTCATCTTGCAACTGAATGATAGTATGAAAGACACGAAGAAAGAAATTTACCGCCTCTGCAAGAATGAAGCTAAAGCTTTAGTGAAAGAGAAGCGTGAAAGAATAAATTTGATTGCGGAAGAGAAGCTGACGAGGAACTTCGAGACAAATACCAAACTCTTTTGGAGAGAGGTCAAGAAGTCTCGGAGCTGTTCGTCAGATTTCAGAATGGATAATATAAAGAGTAAAGCTGGGGACATTCTTGCGGACCCATTAGAGGTGTTAGAGCGGTGGAATGAGTACTTTGGAGAAATGTATGAATATCTCCCGGATGCGGGCACTGCGAGGGAGTCGATGACTGATCTTGCGGTGCAAGCATCAAGCGGAGATATTACTTTGGAAGAGATTGAAAGATGAGATGAGATGAAGGGTTCCTTAGCAGCAAGTAACATAGTATAAAAGTTTTTGTAGTTCGTTGTAGCTTTGATTGATGTTTTAAGACGTTCGCAGTGGTGGTAATTTTTACAGGCGAAAATTGCGGTTTATGATGTATTAAAAAAAAATGTTAGAAATCTCAATAGCATTTTTGAAGACCTATTTATAAATACCCCACACGTATGGGTTTCACGAAAAAAAAATTTGAGTTTCAGTTCTGAGTATGGGGACCCCCAAAATTTACTGCTTTTTGTCTAGTTTTATGTAAGAATCTTAATGCGGTTCACAGAATACATCCACTTACCAAGTTTCAATGGCATAGGTCTTATAGTTTCGGAGAAAAATGGCTGTGACAGACGGACGGACAGACAGACAGACATGACGAATCTATAAGGGTTCCGTTTTTTGTTATTCGGCTACGGAACCCTAAAAATGGAAAATCTGCGGGAATTGATAGGATATCTGCTGAAATGATCAAATTAGGTGGTCCTTGCGTCCGGGACGCCTTCTGGTCATTGAGCAATCTATGCTGGAAGACTGGAAGGGTCCCAATGGACTGGAGGCGTGCTATCTTCGTGCCCTTGTATAAAGGCAAGGGCTCACGTATGGAGTGCGCAAACTATAGGGCCATCAGTTTGATCAGTATTGCAGCTAAAGTGTATGGCAAAATTAATGATGGTGGAATCTGACGGATTACTGTGGGAGGCGCAGGGTGGTTTCCGAAATGGAAGGGGATGTATGGACCAAGTTTTTTTGCTCCCCAACATTGTAGAGAAGCAGCTGGCTGTAGGCCGGAAGTTTTTCTGCGGTTTTGCGACGTCAACATTGGCGTCAGACAGGGCTGCGTGCTGTCGGCTCTGCTTTTTGTCCTGTACCTGGACGATTCTCTTAAGAGAGTAAGATCGATGAATGTTGGATTGCGAATGGGTGACTTACTTGTGAACTGTTTGCTGTATGCAGATGATGCCGTGCTCATAGCCGAATCGCCATCAGAACTACAGTCACTAGTCACAACGATGAAAGATGATTGTCTAATGAGAGGCTTACATTTGAACGCGACTAAAACGAAAGTGATGGTATTCGAAAGAGAAGAGGACAGAACAAATGCCAGGATAACTGTAAGTGATGTAGTTCTGGAACAGGTGGATGAGTTTGTATATCTTGTGCATTTAGCAGGGATGGACGGTACACCGCTGATGTAGAAAAGAGGGTAACTGCGGGCAATAGTGTAAATGGAGCGTTAGGCAAACTTTTAGGTACCAAGGCCTTAAGTCAATAGGCACAGCTCGCAGTACACAATGCAGTGCTGATACCTACGCTAACGTATGGAAGCGAGAGTTGGGTATGGCAGGAAACGCATGAAAGTAGAATAAACGCGATCGAGATGCGCGCGCTACGTAAAATCTGCGGAGTAACGCTCGCAGATCGCGTTCGGAAGGAAGATGTAAGAAAGAGAGTTGGTCTGAAAGAGAGTGTCGGTGTTAAAGTAAGGAAGGGCATGCTACGATGGTTCGGGCATGTGGAACGAATGGGAGATGAAAGAATGACAAAACAGATATACAACGCGAAAGTGGATGAACGTAGAAGTCGGGGAAGGCAACGACACACTTACCACTACCAAATTAATGGTGTGTTAGTTGAAGGTGGTGTCAAGAGCCGTAGGAACCGACGTGCATGCATGAAAAGAAAAATGAAAGTTGAAGAAGCAAGTGAGGTGTGTTATGGACCGTGCCGTGTGGCGCTCGGTTCTTTCTGCCTACCCCGCAAGAGATTTGGCGTGAAGATAGTAGTAGTAGTAATTTTTACTTTAAATAATAAATACCTAATATGCAGTGAATAATATGTATTGAATGCAACAACACCCTAGCCTACGTAGGAAAGTTGCATACGACATGATTATTTTAGATCAAAGACTTTTCTATACTATAATTAAGGTGTACGTTAATTATAGTATAAAATTCTAGTTCTATACATTCCTTACCTGTATAGTGGTTCTCCATCAGACTCTTTGAACCACAGGACCATAGACACGTGGTCTCCTGCCGCCAGCGGCTGAATGTCGCAGGGTAGGGCTGCTTTCTTGCCCATCACGCCTTGTGCGTGAGCCATTGGGACTGTAACAAAGGGAAAATGATACTGTCACCAAAATTGATCGTACTTTCTGGTCTAATACTTTTAAATGGCGTTCACAAGGCAGTGAAAAATATCAGTTGATTTCAGTACGGTTCTGTAGCTGAGTTGGCAGAGCATTGCCTTGGTTTAAGTCAATGTCACGGGTTCAAGGCACGTTTGAAATAAATTTTAAGTTATGATTCCTTTTCACCTCTCTTTCCATTCAAACAAAGATCTTTTTCGCTAACAGCTTAGTCTGCTGCGGGTTTCAAAGTAAGTCATTGTGGTAGACAGCATAAACTAAGGTCAGCTCTGAATTGGGTGCCCTCCAGAGACATTTTCGTGACACGGGAGGCAAGTTAAAATGTTGGTGTTCAACAAGTTGGTATAAGGATGACATTTGCACTGTTGGCCTTACTACAACATGCAACCGGGATTAGCAGTCAGATGATAATGACGATGTTAAACTTTCATGCATCTACGTCCACGTACCCCATCCAAAACAGAGGCATAAGTATGTAATAAACACATACTGAAACAAAAAAAACTCGAGATACCTGTCGCCATTTATCTACCAAAGCTGAGGGGGCTGTCACAAGCTCTAGGGGACATAACACAGTGTTACCTTACATTATACGGCCAAAAAAGTGAATACATGTTTTAATTTTGCAATATTAAATTACCGCACTCGTGTGGGAGTTTTGTGAAATGACTGTTCTAAATTATTTGAAATCATTGTGTTGATTATACAGAGCATTAAAATAGGTATAATACTCGGTAAAAGTACCTATCTGTGTAATATGTATGTGCGTAATACGTGAGGTACCTACTGTGAATGTATTCTAAAAAATTAGTAGGTAAGTTAATAAAGTGTAATCGATTGCTTCATTAAAGTGACAACTCATAATATCCTAATATCATCCCATCACATTATCACCATCACCAATATCTTACGTAATGCTTTTCACAAAGCGCTAAAACTATACTGACGTGTTTGATTAAAATGTCTGTATGTCTAAAATGTTAATAAAATTCCACAGCCCTGTGTGAAACCTAACTAGCCTTATTTCTCGTGAACAAAATCACAGTCTCATAGATATTTTGGTGGACACGGCATTCGGCGATGCCTGACAGTCAGCGGCGCGTGAACGTCACAGTCCACAGTCGCACGGTATATCGTGTCGCTAGGAGACCGACCAAATGCCCCGTATCTAGTTACCTACGTACCATAGGGCACACGGTATGTATAGGTAATTATGTTGATTCTTAATTCTTATACCACTACAAAAGCAATGGACTGTCACTAGGTACGTTACGTAGTAGTATGTAATATTGGTAGTTGCTGAATGGTCTAAGGTCACTTTGGAACTTACTCTACTATCTGATGCTTGCAGGTTCGCCCGCGTATAATTTATTCCCATTTCCGCTTCCCGTAGACTATACTCAAATATATATAATGTATCCGTACTCTGTGTCCTGTATTAAATTTCAGCCAGATTGGTTCAGCCGATTTCGGATGAAAGAATAACAAAATCCGCACATTTACACTCACAACCTTCCGCATTTATAATTATTTGTAAGATTTCACGACTTGGGGTACGTCTCCGTATGACGCCTCGCATACCATCAAAGTCATAAGCGGTGATGCTCTATGCCCGTATCCTAGTCACCCACACTACCTACACTGCGGACCAATCTCAAATGAAATGCTTTAAAACCCTTTATAGCTTTTACGGTGTTCTATCTGTGGAGTTGAAGTTTAATGTAGTAATTACGGTAGGATTACATGCAGTTAGCTAAGAAATTAATGGATGGATAAAGTTAAGTAGAGTAGACCTCGCGAGAAATTTATTGTTTACAAAGTCACCCCGGAAAATAATTTGAAAGAGGGTAAAATAATAATCCTTAGGATAATTTTAAGGTGTTTGAAAAGTACCACTAAGTTGGAGATACACTTGCTAATAATAGTTTGAGTACAACTCGTGTGGGGACGGGGCACCTTGTGGCAACGGGAAAGAATCCAAAATGTCGCTACCCCAAATCACCCCGAATGGTGTCTTAAGAGGCAACTAAGAGAACACTTTTGCAAAATGATCCATTGCGTAGAGAAGGAAAACTTGAAATGAAACCCGGTTGTTAGTAAAATGACAATGGTTGAGCCAAGTTCCCTTCAACTTGGCTCAACCATTGTCATTTTCTAACAACCGGGTTTCATTTGAAAGAGAGTAAAATAATAATCCTAAGGATAATTTTAAGGTATTATAAAGGTACCACTAAGTTGGCGATAAGCACTTTCCATTTAGGTATGGGCGGCTTAAAAAAAATCTACCGCGGATTGCCACGACATGCGCCTGTACATTGCATCACGGCATTAGGCTCCCCACACATTACTTGGGACATAAAAATTATAAGGTGAAATATGGACGTACACAATGCCTCTCTCTTCCCCTTCAGGAATAAAGCTCTGCTTTGTCCATAAATTATACTTTTTAAACTTACCTGCAGACTGTTCGGGTAGTAAGTAGATACCTATTGTTTTTCGTAGTATAATTTATAGACGACCTAATTAAGGGTCTTGCTCTCGATCCTAAATGTGGGTTGGACAAGACCAAACGTTGTTAGCAGACCGATCTTTGGGAAGGTTTACCAGACATGAAATTATTTAATGTCTATTTATAATTTCAACTGAGTCTGCTTCAAACATTTGACTTTAAAGTGTTTTCTCCAACCAATTTACCTTTGATATTCCCATTATAGAACATTTAAATAGCTCGTAATCATTTAATCAGCTTAAACGATCAATTAACTGAATTAAGACTCTTCACCTTTTAATTGCTACTTACAAGCACTCTTATTCAACGGAATCTTGATTATATTCACAAATAATAGGTACAATTTAGTAATCTACATTTTGATTAAGGGGAATGGGGTACTTACTTATTTATATTATGAAGATAAAAATCGGCTAATATGTGTAAGCTATGTAATGATTCATTATACAACAACATAGGTACAACCAAGCCTATATCGCCGAGAGGATAAACGGTGGTGAATTACACCTGTAACTATTCCGTTATTAGAATCCAAATCTTCCAAATCCAAATCCAAAGTTTTGTCTTTGGGTAGCTACTAATATTGCAAGTTGAAATAAGTTTTTTAATAAGCTTTTATTAGGTCGTCGTGTATGTAACTAACAATGTAATGGAATCTAAGAATACTAATTTACCCATCTTCCAAGGATCGTAGCGTCATGAAAATTGGCAGATGTATGTAGTTCTGATGACAATACAATAATATGGTACTGTCAAACTGATAATAATATGATGATGGAGCCGGAAGATAGGCACTGAAACTTCGATGGAAAAAGTGGAATCTAAGGATACTAATTTAACCATCTTCCAAGGATTGTAGCGTCATGAGAATTGGCAGATGTATGTAGTTCTGATGACAATACAATAATATGGTACTGTCAAACTGATATGATGATAGAGCCGGAAGATATGCACAGAAAACAAGTGGAATCTAAGGTAGCTAATTTAACCAGCTTCCAAGGATCGTAGGGTCATGAAAATTGGCAGCTGTATGTAGTTCTGATGACAATACAATAATATGATACGGTCAAACTGATATGATGATGGAGCCGGAAGATGGGCACTGAAACTTCGATGGAAAAAGTGGAATCTAAGGTAGCTAATTTAATAAGCTTCCAAGGATCGTAGCGTCATGAAAATTGGCAGCTGTATGTAGTTCTGATGACAATACAATAATATGGTACTGTCGAACTGATCTGATGATGGAGCCGGAAGATATGCACTGGAACTTCATGATGAAATATCGTATTATATCTGTTTTTGGATTCGTCAGAAAAGTCTTGTAATGAACTTTGACCAGGCTTAGGTTTCAAGGTTATAACAAACCTTTTTTTAATTGACTTGTAAAACTATGCAATGGAATCTCAGGTAACTAATTTAAGCATCTTCCAAGGATCGTAGCGTCATGAAAATTAGCAGATGTTTGTAGTTTTGATAACAATACAATAATATGGTGCTGTCAAACTGATCTGATGATGGAGTCGTAGGATATGAACTGTAACTTCATGATTGAACATCGTATCATAGCTGTGTTTGGATTTGTTAGAAAAGTCGTGTAATGAGCTTAGACCACGATTAGGGGTTAAGGTTATAACAAACCTGTTATATATTGAAGTTAATATTGAGTGTAAATATTGAGTGTAAATGTTGACATAGGTACCTGCAGAAAATGTATATGTATTAGAGTAATAATGAATTATTTTCACATTAGTCGAACTCAGACAAAACACCATGTAATACAGAAATCCCTACTAATATTATAAATGCGAAAGTAACTCTGTCTGTCTGTCTGTTACGTTTTCATGCCTAAACCACTAAACCGATTTTGATGAAATTTGTTATAAAGATAGTTTGAGTTTAAGAGAAGGACATAGGTTACTTTTTAACTGACTGCACGAAAGGAGGGTAATGATTTTATGCGATAACGACTTCTACGCGGATGAAGCCGCAGGGAACAGCTAGTTAAGGTATAAATGTTGTGACTAAAAAGTATAAAATAAATAAATGGTTTAAAAAACCCTAGAAAAATACCTTTTTATAATGCACGAAAAAACCCAAAAATAAATTATGGATCGTTCAAGTTGCCTCTATTTCTGGGCTGAAGTGTAAACTATGTGCTTTTTGTTATAATATTTGATTAAAAAAGCGTGGGGTGCTAGAACAAGAAAGACTTTTTTGTAAGCATATTCCTATTAATACTAATCCTTATATAATAAAAATCCTGGCGAAAGCTGCATGAGGTCGCACAAAAGCATAACGTTTATGCTGCCAAAGGGAACGCCTTTTCTTTCAGGCAATTAAGTATATACATGAGGGGAATACGTTAACAGTGGCAAAATGTAGAGTTCTTGTTCGAGAACGAGATATCTTTGAACAAGAGGGTTTGTATTCCTATTACGTGATTACTACATATTGTACTAAATATCTCGGAATAATATATAATAATATAATAAATCATTTATTTCAGACATTAACACAGTCCATATGTAAGTCCATGTTTACATTTTTACAAAATATAACAATGATTAACTTAAAATTAAAATATCAATTTAAAATTTAAATTACATTCTCAAACTTAGTAAGTAAATTAAATACACTAAAATGTCATACAAAAATAATAATAAAACTCATTAAAATGATTCAACATGCCTCAAATACACAAAAGAGACAGAATGAATACACGAATTAAACAATAATTAATTATCTTGTCAATATTTCCTCATTTCCCGCTGAACTGGCACATGCCTGTCACAGCAGTGTCTCAAAATGTATCTGTCCATCCTACCAGCTATCATAGATAGAACTGTGTTGGGGCTACTCCAAACTCTGCGCACTAAAGATGTAGCACGCTTTCGCAAAATGGTATTAAAACAGTCAGTGCGCTCCTGCGCAAACATACCCGAGGCACTACAGAATCTGGGCAGCCCCATCACCGCCCGTAACCCGTTATTATATTGGACGCGGAGGGAGTTGTAACATTTATTACTGTACTTGGCCCATAGACAGCACGAGTAGAGGGATGTACAGTAAGCCTTAAAGAGCGTAACCTTCACTTCTCGTGAGCATCGTGAAAATCTACGCGCTATCATATTTGCCCTGACTGACAACGCCCTCCGCTCCCTTTCCATATCAGTGTGATCGCTAA
The DNA here is from genome assembly GCA_933228765.1 of Miltochrista miniata. NCBI lineage: Eukaryota > Metazoa > Arthropoda > Insecta > Lepidoptera > Erebidae > Miltochrista > Miltochrista miniata. The sequence goes on from OW121764.1 coordinate 1,365,519, forward strand.
GGTTATCAGTGAGAAAATGTCCTAAGTATTTGAATTGGTATACCCTAGATAGAGGAACACCATTCAAGTTTATTGAAGGAATATTACTCGGACATCTCGCACCAGCAGCCCCAAAAACCATGAACTGACTTTTTTTAACGTTATATAGTACACCATGGCCACACGCATATTCCTCGCATATTCGTATCAGCTTCCTCAGACCGCAGACAGAAGCACTCAACAGCACCATGTCGTCTGCATAACTTAAATTGTTAACACATACTCCGTCAATGTGGCAACCGACACGGCAACTACTGAGCTCTCCCACCAGCCCATTTATATAGATATTAAAGAGGGTTGGAGATGTTAACCCACCTTGTCTGACTCCGCACTCAAGCTGATACGACTCCGACATTGCCCCCGCCCACCTTACACTGTTAGACTGGTGTGTATACCAGTACTGGAAGATGTTAATTATTTCTGATGGCAAATTTATGGTCCTCAGCTTTTCCCATAGCAGATTGTACCCTACCAAGTCAAAGGCCCGGGAGAGGTCGAGAAAACACGCATATACAGGCGTTTTTCTATCGTTGTAATATTTGACGGTTTCCTTAAGGCACAGTATGGCACTTTCAGTGGAAAGCCGGGGACGAAAACCAAATTGATTATCGTGTATCTGCACGTATTTATTTAACTGTGCGTTAAGCAAACCATCAAATACCTTTGCGATGACAGTTGCCAGAGATATTGGCCTGTAATTGTCCTTATCAGAGAGGTCACCTGTTTTATTTTTCGCTACAGGCACCACTACTGATTTCATTAAGTCATCAGGTAGGTAAGAATGACTTACACACAGAGAGTAAAACATGGCAAGGACTCTCGCCATGTGAGGCCCGGCGTGCCGCAAATGCTCAATGCTGAGCCCATCAAAGCCCGGAGACTTTCCTCCAAGCATATCTCGTATGACTCGTCTCACTTCTTCTGCCAGAAAGCTAGTCCCCAGTGGCGTACTGTCCCCACCAGCACTTTGAACACTCACCCCAGAATCCAGGAGAGCCTTTACTGTAATATGACTCCTAAAGAGATCAGCAATTTCCTTTGGACCGGTAATTCCATTCACGCTCACAGGCAGACCCGGTCGTGTATTTGCTCTGTTGGTACTTTTCCAGAAACCCCTGAAATCTCCTTTACTGTGTTTAACGGCAAGTGCATCCATCCTTATCTGTTCCTGGTTGTTTCGGCACCACCTTAAGCGAGACTTGAACTGCTTTCTGCTTCTACACATATCAACGTAAACAGAGCCTGCCCTGGGCTTACCGCATAATATCCATTCTTTAAATTTTGATTTAGCGTCAATAAGAGTAGTTTAGATGGTAAAGAAAGCAAAATAAATAAAATTTTACATTCATCGAATATTCAAAGATGATAATACCACGGGGTATTAACGCATACAGCATATCTTTAATAAACAGAAAGTAGCAAGAGATGGCACTAGTAGTTTCATATTCTAGAATCAAAATTTTAAATAATCTTATTTATGTATATATTGCATGGCGAATTATTTTAAACATTAAATCATGTTATTGGTTGATATAGTAGCACATCAAACTTATTAATAAAATAATAAACGTAGATTGTGTAAAAAATATCTCTCGATAGGGTTTAGTTAAGATATTAGATGGCGCTGAAATTAGTCATGGGTAGCGATGCGGCAATTCTACGTGATATTAAAAAGCAAGTCACAAAAAAGCAGCACGGACAGCGGACAGTGTGGTCTCGTAGTGATGGAACTTGGGAACGGCTATTTCGACGAATTTGTTAATAGCAGATTAGCTCAGCGAGTATACTCGTTACCGCGGCGCTTGAGGCCACCGGTTCAAATCCTGCTTGTTTAATGACTCTTTCTTAATTTTTTCTTTTTGTTTTTGTCTTGCTTTTTTATTTTGTTAACTTAATCTAACAAAAGATTAGTTTCTAAAGTGGTCTGTTGCCGAATTATATATTATTTCTTATTTGCAAAATAAATAAAAAAACAATATCTGAAGATTATGAAAGGAAGAAAACTAATTTAATTATTATTGTTAAAAGAAATAATATATAATTCGGCAACAGACCACTTTTAGAAACTAATCTTTTGTTAGATAAAGTTAACAAAATAAAAAAGTTCTAGCAAGTAGGTTGGCAGCACTGAAATGCAAGTGTTTTACTCCTACCACTTATGTTATTATCGCAGCAGTTTGTATCGTAGCCGCCGTCCTTATAGAAAGGTACAAAAAATAAATATCATGTCCAACTGGAAGAGCATTACGATTAACCAAAACTGAGGGGGGCTATAGCCGCACTCTTGCGGTTGATGCCGAACATCAGAGGTCTTAACGCTCCCTACAGGAGACTGTACCTAGCTCCTCATACGGGCCCTATACGGGGCCCCCATATGGACGGAGACCCTGATGACGGTGAGAGGGCTGCTCACCGTTCTTACAGAGGCAGGCCCAAGACGACAGCGTGACGTGAGGGATTCACGCACGCCCATCCTAAGAAGCGGGATATAGTCTGAACCCCCCCCCCCCAGGACGTGGGATAGCTAACGACCTCCGCCCCCCCCTCCCCTATATCCCAAGGCAAATAGATGAGGTTTTTTAGTCTGTAGTCTAGTTTAGTCTAGTCTAGTATAAATCTAAAATAGTATAAATAAAAGAAGCGCTCATGGCCCCGCTGACTCAGTGTTCTGTAAACGATCACTGCAGTAAGCAACTTTCACTATGGCCGGTCCTTGGATGGGTGACCATCCATGTGACCACTTTGTGACATTTATTTGAGTGGTTCCGTGCTTTGGAAGGCACGTTAAGCCATTGGTCCCGGTTGTCAGTAAAATGACAGTCGTTAAGCAGTCACAACCTGCGCCTGTCCATTTTAACACGGCAATGCGGCTTACCACTTATTACGTGGGACAAATTCTAAAAAGGTGAAATTTGGGCATATAATATGCCTCTGCATACCCCTTCGGGGATAAAGGCGTGACCATATGTATGGATGTATGTAGTCTAGTATAAAAAAACCCTTACGATTACGACAGACAATGAAATTGACTAGCTGACTGCTGCACCCAACTACTGATTTGTTTATGACCGTTTATTTAACTTTTATTTTATTTATAAATAACATATAATACATATTCACAATCTATCAATAGCAAGCCGAAAACCACTTAGGCTTGTCCGGCCTGCCTCATCCCACTGTGAATTTTTGTTTTTAAATAAACAGTAATCTGAAAATAAACTGAACTTATATCTTTCAAAGCATCTTGATATCAAAATGTATACCTATTGATTTAATAAAAATACAAAAATATATTAACCCTGCGAGATTTGAAGCGGCATTCCTTTCTTTGCGCCCCGCTTAGAACCTGTCCACTGCCCACTGAGCTATTAAGCGACGTAACATTTGAATGAAATAACAATATGTATTAGGTTTTGCCCACTTACGGAATCATTGTTGTACTTTTCAAAACATTTAAAACAAATCCAAATACAATTTATAGGTCCCTATTGATTTTATAACAATAACGACAGATTATGAAAGAAGGATACATAAAATTAATGATTATTGCAAAAAATTAATACTCGATACAAAGATAAATACTTATTTAAAGCAATTAGTATGCCAACTTTTTCATAATATTTTTCTTATATAATAAAAAAATGACAAAGTCCCGTGTGAGTAAGTAGTCTTTTTTCACTTAATCAAAATATTAAGTACTATAAAATGTGTTCTAAATATAGTAAATTAAGTTCAAAAAGTAAAATAAAATTACTTAGAAAGAAAACAAAAAGAATCGTGTGAAAACTGGGATTTGAACTGGGGTTCTCATGCACCGAGTACCGCCCGTTTACCTGCCTGTGCTAATTAAGTTACTGCGTTATGATTGAAATAACTAAATACTTTATCAAAACAGTTGAAACGAAATCAAATTTGACCTTGAAATCTAGTTGAACATTTTGCTAAAAATATCGTCGCCATCTAGTTACATTTGAGGATTCCCACACTGACAGGTAGGCGGCCAGGTCTGTGGAGCGAGTTACGAGTGTAACCGATTTTTGTTCCTGTTCGTGCATCTGTATAGAATATATTATATAATCTGTGATAATACTATTATGCTCTATGTTGGTAGTATTGTGAATAGCTATTTGTATTCTTATTGCTGCTCAGTGAGCTATTCTGTATCCTTAACTTCTGCCTTATATACCTTAGTTTACGTTGCTCCGCTGAATACAATTTTCAATTCAAGAGTAGGTACTGTTTAAAGTACCTAACTGAATTGAGTATTGGTTGAATATTGTTGATCCGAGGGTTGCATTTATGTTGTGGTGGTAGGTACTCTAAAATTATTTTCGCATCAAATACTTTCCGCTTCTATCCTTTCGTCTGTGTCACTCCCCAATAGTCCCCTCCCGCGCGGAACCCGTGTCTGTGTACCCTACTCCAGAAGCGTTCGCGTTGTCGGCGCGGCGTCGGCTGATGTTCTTAAAATGGCGATTTCTCATAACTTTTCTATGGCAGCCATATAAAATACTTACCTCACTGGAATCGTTATGAAACAAGCTAATGATAAAATGATAGATAAGACCAGTTTTGCCTTGTAATGTATTACTAATTTCTATTAGAAATAAGAATTTGTAATTTTTCACCAGTTTTCTCTACAAAAGTTGTTAAAAAAAAAAGTATTGTAAAATTCCAATTTTTTTGTAATTTATTTTATTAAATACATCCTATTTCACAATATAAAAAAATAAAAAATATCAAAAAATACAACTCGTCATACATTTTTTTTCAATTTACGAGCTTCTCAAAATACGACTCATTTCGGCGACCCGACCGCCGACCGCCAAAAAAAGGTTAAGTTCATGCCATGATTCTGATAAAACTGTGCTTCAAGTGGCTTAGATTCTTTTTTCATTCGTAAGTATGATCCTTAAACTTTTTTTACACAGAGTTTTGGTTGACAAAAGTGTTTAGTTTATTAGAAATTGAACAATGAACCAAGCACTTAAAAAAAGGTCCAAAAAAAGGTACTCGTAAACTTTTTTATTTTTTGAATTTTTTTTATGTATTTTTTTTTCATAAAAAAATTACAATCTACAGCTACATGACTTTTCATAATCGATAAACACAAAAAAAAGGTATGCTGGCATACAAATATATTTCAGAAATGAACAAAGAAAGTGAACGATTTCGATCCAAAAATGATAGAGAATTTCGACCAAGTTTTACACAAAATTATTGAAATAATTTTACATTCAATGCTTGAAAACAATAAAAGAATACGTAAAAATACATAAAATAACAATAGATTGTCATCATTACAGTATTTATTCTTTGTAATTCATCCAAATGTATGGGCTTGGCGCCGCGCCGCCGTGTCGCCGACGGCGCGTAAAATTACAATGAATGTTCGTTGAAAATAACTATATTTTAGGTACAAAATCTTTATGAAATACACAATCTACGAATAAAAACTGTTCTGTGTAGGCTTAAAAGCTGGCTGCTCTCGATTTTGTTTGGTAAGCAGGTAGGTTCCCAGCTTATTGCAGTCACGAATGTTACGTCAGGGTACTCCTACTGAAGATTCATTATCAAATCTGAAGGGGTTTAAACTATCGAAAAGTCGGAAAAGCCGCTATTGCTAATTTGGCTGAAAAGGTCATTTGCAGGAACAGTTAGTAACAAGAAGACGTCAAAACCAAACGACATTAAAATACCTATCACAATTTAATACGTAGAGAGTATTGGGTCTATTAGCAACTTCGGTATTAAGATTGTGATAATGATAACGGTCTTGTTCTGTTCGGAATAACACTTTGGCAAATTATGTAAAATATGGAAGGTACTCGTATTTCGACTCTTCCGTCTTATTTTCTAGCAGTCGAATTGGCCCCGCCTATGCCTGTATCTAAGCTGCATACTACGATTTGTTATTTATTGCAAAATAGAATCGAAGTCTGCGAGTAATAAATTTAATGACAATAATTTATTTGAAGCCAATATTAAAAAAACATAATATAATTTTATGTCAATGATTTATATTCCCAATATAGTTGGTTCACTCCAACATGTCCATCTATCTATCTATCATTGACTGGCCTCGAGGTCCAGTGGTGTACCTGACTACGGCTACGGAGGTCGTGGGTTGAAATCCCACCCAGGACAAATTTCTTTGTGTGATGAGCATATTGATTTGTTCTGTGCCTGGGTGTTAACTTATCCTATAATTATGTTTGTATTTAGAAAAATATAAGTATGTCTATCGGTCGTCTAGATCCCATAGCACAAACTTATAGCCTAATTTGGGCTTAACGATGTTGTGTGAGAATATCCAACAATATTTATTTATTTATCTATCAGCTCTAGAGCGGGATAAACACGATTACAAGGTAAAAAATATCGCCCAAGTGCGATTTGCACACAAAAAACCGAACATAAAAATGTCAAAAAATCACGTTTGCTATTATATTGGAGTTCCCTTAAATAAAAGTTATTTTTGGTATTTAGTACGTGTTCTTATAGCAGCAACAGACATACATCATCTGTGAAAATGTACGTTTGCGACAAGCAACCTGGCGAGAGATAGACGGGTTGACAGATACACCCATAGACGGACAGCGGAGTCTCAGTAACTGGTGGCGTTTTACGCTTTGGATGTGAAACCCTAAAAAGTAGTAACAGCTGTAGTAGGTAGGTACTTTAGTTAGTACTTAGTAGGGACATAGACCTAGTCCAGTTTTAACCCATATATGCCCAGAACTATTTTTGTCTCCGATTTCTTTCATTTTTGGATAAGTGGAAGGGCCCCAATGGATATTGTAAGTGAAAATCGGAGGTGGCACTTAGAGAAATATGTTTTTTTTAATGGGTCAAAAACGACCAATTCAAACGACCAGTCAAATGTGCTTCTTAGTAAATAATGAATGAAGATAACAAAATATTGTTAAATATGTATTTATTTATCGACATATTGAATATAAAAATTAAGAATCATAGGGATCAGCGTATAGGCTGTAGGCAGTAGCCCAATCTGGTGGCAGCAATCCACATTTTGAAACCAAATCTTATTGGTTCCCTTTGATGTGTTGTTTGCAACCATTCCTACCATAATTAGGTAACCATAGATTCATCGATGCTAATCTGATACTAAAGAAATTTGGCATTTAACAGGTCAATCATCGGGCGTACTTTTGCCATCTTATCATTTTCTGGCAGTTATGATATGATATGATATGATAATATTTATTCACATATAAATAGAGTACATTAGGTGTTCACTAGTTACATAGATTACAGATCTTCAATTTAGCCACACAGGCACGTGAAATATACATAAACATTAGTTACAATCATGTCACGCAGTAACATCAGTGATCAGACAATTTATCATGCACAGAAATGAGACACTTGCATGCAATCAATAAACCTAGATACTAGCACATTTCCTTAATTTCATAAAACGCACTCTCTATTAGCCAGGTTTTAAGTTTTTTCTTAAATTGAGTCAGTGGTAGATCCTTAAAGCATTGCGGTAATTTATTGTACAATTTTATGCACATAGCATAGCAATTTTTCCGGTACATTACAGTTCTTGGCACAAATTTATGTACCAGCCTATTGGGATTCCTTGTATTTCGTGGGTATATGTCCTTCGCGGTGACAAATAGCGAAGGATTATGTTTTACAAATACACCTATCTCGATAATATACATTGAAGCTAAAGTCAGTATACCAAACTTTTTGAAATAGGGTTTACACGATTGATCAGGAGAAATTCCAGCTATGGCTCTAATACAGCATTTTTGAGAAAGAAAAGCTCTGTTAATGTGTGTAGAATTACCCCACAATAGCAGCCCATATTGTAAAACAGAGCTCACGTAACCGTGGTAGGCCAACATGGTCGTTTCAAGTGTGGAAGTTTGCCTTAATCTACTTAAAACATATAAAAATTTATTAATCTTATTACATACTGTATTTATGTGCTCACTCCAGTCAATATGCTTATCTATGGTTATTCCCAAAAATTTTACACTGTCACTTTCATGTATATTAATGCCATTATACATTATTTGTCTATCTATTTTCTTTGTCTGTTTACTATGAAATTGTATAAAGTTAGTTTTTGTCAAGTTTACTGCAAGATTATTAAAATTTAACCAGTCCATAATTCTGGCTAATGTGTTATTAATTTCGTCATCATAATTTGTCAATTCATTACATGTCAATATTACAGAAATGTCATCAGCAAATAAAATACATTCATAATTTGTTATGTCAGGAAGGTCATTGATATATAATAAAAACAACAAAGGTCCAAGCACGGATCCTTGAGGAACCCCGCATTCATTTGTTTTATATGTTGACTTATATTGAATTTTTGTAGAGGCTTTGTCTATATTGCTAATTTCTACGCACTGTTGCCGATTTTTTAAGTATGATTCCAACCAATCAAAAGCAGGCCCACGAATTCCATAGTTTTGCACCTTTTGTAGTAGCAATTTGTGTGATACAAAATCAAATGCCCTAGACATATCAAAGAAAACAACTATGGTAGGGACTCTTTTGTCGACATATGTTGTCACTTTATGGATCAGGTGGAATGCTGCTAGTGTTGTAGATTTCCCCCTTTGGAATCCATTTTGTTCTGGTTTTATTACACTGTACTTATTAAAAAATCTGGTTAATCTGCTATGCATCGCCTTTTCAAATACTTTTGAAAACACGGGAATGAGGGTTATAGGCCTATAATTTGACATATCTTTTTTTTCCCCTTTTTTATAAAGGGGTTTTATAAGTGATTTTTTAAGACGTTCGGGAAATATTCCCTGTTCGAAAGGTTTATAATATATGTTAAAATAGGAGATATAGTTCAGTTCAGTTCAGTTCAGTATTATCTGTCGCGTAAAAATAACGGAAAAACCTCTTCAAATCTTTGCGGAGCATACTTTTTGCCGCAAGGATGTTATGAGTATCCTCATTGCTTCCCCAGTACATGCGGTGGCGTCACGGTAACGGAACATAATCAGACAAAATAATAATAGGAAATAATAATAATAAAAAAAACAAAAAAACAATAAACTTCTTGGTCTGATAGAGAGAAATTCATATTTCCCGATTGAATAGCATATCAAAAACTAAGTGAACAATTTCTTCACGATCAAAAAAAGTTGAAAGTGTTCGATAGGATCACTATTTTGAGACAACGTCAAAACAGCCCTGAGAGTGGTATAGGCCACTCACGATTTGTCCTTAGAAAGATCTTTCTTCATCCACCCGCTTGGCGTTAAATAATTGCTCCTCTCCCCCTTCCTCGGGATCTCCCACTTCCTCCTCTGCACCTTATTTGTTCCAGTGGTAATGGAGGTATAACATGAAGCTCATCATCTTCACTGGACGCGGTTTCCGCAGTAATTTGACGTCTATAAGTAAGACTTGCCGGTGCAAGTAGCTGTCGACGAGATAAGTGATGGAAAAATTTTTTTTTTTTCGTCCCCTGAATCACCATCTGATACCTTGCCATCGCCGGGAGAGTTAATAAAGATATCAACACCCAGTATAGCATCGTTGGAGTCCCAATTTTCCAACAGTTCTATGATATCATTCGTGTTAAGCGGTCCCCCAGACCTAATTTACATTAGTTACACTTTTACCCAAGGGCTCAATAGCGACCCATCAGTGTTTTGACAGCTATATCTTTGTAATAAAATAAATATTTTATACCCGCATTTACTGTTATTGAGAAGAAGAACTATCTAATATTATGAAACATTAATTACTTATTAGAAATTTTTGTACGAAAAACTGTGTTACTTACATTTTTATCAGCAGAGTCGGATTTTTTTGTCGGAAAAATCAAATCATGAAAACAACTGTCTCTACTGACAACAAACTCCCACCCAATCCAAGTATTTTCATTTTATTTGGTAGACGGTACTTTGATATATTGATAAATCGCACTAGGCATTGAAAATAAGCGTTTTAAAGGGACGAAATAGCTCGTTAACCAAAACCTGTTTTTTAGAACAAAAACGACCCGCTGGGCATATATGGGTTAAGACAACGAGAACCATCTGTTATTTTATGTCATATTCTAATAGTTGCTTTAAAAGATAATTAATTAGGACCAAGCTACTTCGTGCTAACGGAAGACCACTATGAACCCTAAACCAAGACAATTTCGAAGCGAGTTTAAGAGTACAAGACTAGTTATATTTAATCCAAGAGAGTTAGAAAAGATGTTTAACTAACAGAGATCTAATTAAGTTAGCGGGTTAAGGAAATGTACCGTTTTTGTTTGACTTGGAACCCGTAGTTTGATTGAGACATTATTTGTCTTTGTTCAAAGTGTTTTCAATACAAAATGCAGCTTGGTGTTTTATGCTAGCACTAAGCTTGGGTACTTCTTACACATTTTTAAGTAACTTTGAATCTCAGAGTACAATTTTATTGGCTGCCGAGTGGTGGGCAGTCATTTGGAGCTGTTGAAATTAAAATAAGGTGAGAATAAAGCACGTCTTTAGCTCTCATATTAATGCAAAGATCGTCGGATGAGTTTTTTGGTTTACTTTAAAACAGAAACTTTTTATTAAACTTTTAGTATGAACTAGAAACGGCTACGGAGCTTTACAAGAGCTAACTTATAGGTACTTTCCGCGAATGGTAGCTGTATTAAGTTCATAACTTGGCGTTCTTAGTTAACTTTAAGCATGTCCCTGGAGCTCACATCTTGAGGCGTTGTAAAAGTTTACCTGAATTGGAAGATTCTGAAATTATTCTTCTTATCAAAAATGTATTCAAAATGGTTTTTGTTACGGAACTGAAACCGAGGTGGCTGTTTTATTACTGTACCAATGACCTCGAAAGAAATACCAGCATTTGAGGCAGTCTTCATTTACCTATGTTGGATATTCTGAAGAAGCTGAATGAGGGTCACCTTCGCTGGTAAAGTTGAAGAGAAGCAGGAGAGATAGACGCATTTGATGTGAAGGAAAATCGCCGACCTTACTAAGAGACATATCGACAACGCGGTCGGGCAGTCGGTTTATAGCGATTTGGCGTTCCTAGTTAACTTTAAACATGTCCCTGTAGCTCACAACTTGTGGTGTTATAAAAGTTTACCTGAATTGGAAGATTCTGAAATTATTCTTCTTATCAAAAATGTATTCAAAATGGTTTTTGTTACGGAACTAAAACAGAGGTGGCTGTTTTATTACCGTACCAATGACCTCAAAAGAAATACGAGTACCAGCATTTGAAGCAGTCTTCATAAACCTATGTTGTATATTCTGAAGAAGCTGAATGAGGGTCGTCGGGTCACCTTTGCTGATAAAGTTCAAGAAAAGCAGGAGAGGTAGACCCATTTGATGTGAAGAAAAATTGCCGACCTTACCAAGAGACATATCGACAACGGTCGGTCGGGCAGTCGGTTTACAGCGATTTTTATTATTTTGACAAATACGTAAATGATTTTCAACACTGCAACAGGATCAGATGGTGAGCCTATTACGTGTGCAAAATATAAATATACCTCTGCCTACCTCTTTGTAAAATAAGGAGTGACTCGGACTATTATTATGCTATCAAAGCTTTAAGCAAAGGAAAATTAAAGCAAATTACTCGCAATTGGAAAAGGCAACCGTAAAACTGGTTTTAATTGACTTTCGTTTAAAATCTTTTATGGGCATCAATAAAAGTGTTTTAGTAACGAAACAAATTGGTCGATGATTGATGAATTGATTGAAAACAGTACATTCCTTATTACCTACCTTAAAATAATAGGTTTTTTTAAATATTTACTTCATTACACTGGTGTCTAATAGAACTTTTGGTCAGATCTACATAGTGATGACGCCCGAAGAACTTGCCTGCTGCGGGCGCCATTCCATCTTCTACGTTCACAATAAATATATTTACAGTTTTCATATTTTATAAATCTTGTACACAAATATTTTTATTTCAGTTTTGGTTTGGGTTTGTTTTGTTATTACTATGGGTATAATGTTCAATTAGTTTTGGGTGTCGTTTTATTGAATCTAAATATCCTACTATGTATTATTGCACTTTTATTTTGTATATCTACTTAGTTTTAATAATTTCTGTATGTCCATTCTGTGAACAAAATTAAATGCTTTTTCTTTCTTTCTTTCAAATGTGTGCCGTTTGTCTGTCGATGAATGAAATACAGCCTGGTAGTAGACAGTATACCAGGCTGTATTTCATTAACCGTGATAGCTAGACTGTTGATTTCCACAAATGATATAATTTCTGTAGTGAACATAAAACATGTCTTATTTTAAAAATACTCTCTGCAAATTTCTCAAAATAAAATATCATCAAAACAGTTATTTATTTTCTCATCTCTCAAAAATCAAACTTAGCACTTAGCATTTCAAATTATACGCTGTGAAACCTATCGATCTAGCGTTTTAGGTCATCTGAACCCGACAAGCAGCGTCACATGTAATTTGTACGAGTTGACAGCGAAATTCAGACCAGCCTTACAAATGGGAGTTGATAAAAAGTCTCTCTTGATACAACGAGAACATGATTTATCTAATCAATCGTGCTTCTGAAAATAAAACCGACTTGTGACATGTATGCCAAACATTAAAATAATTTAATACTTATTCTTCCAGAAATCTTTTAACAATAGTGGCATTTTATGTGTCAGTTGGTACTACTTCATTTATTTATTTATTGACAAAGGTACGCTAACAGATAACTGTCATTGGGAAATATTTGAATAATAAATGATAGAAATACTTCAAAAGGATTATTATATTTTCTCAAATAAAATTCAATACAAAAATCAGTCAAAATAAAACTTGTCTTAATTAAAAAAAAACAAAACGAACTTAAATAATAATAACGCATTGCAAATAATAGATAGTTTTGGATATAATTATTTATTTACTCGTAGTAGTCACCTTCACAGGCATACCTACCTACTTATAATATTTTTGCCAACAGTTATGGCACGACGTTGCTTAAATTATCAATGAAATAATTTTATTGTTGTAAACATTATTGCGCATTGTGTAGCGCATCTGGTGTTGCAAATGTCCATAAGCTATGGTGACCACTCACCCTCAGGTGGGCCGTATGCTTGTCTGCCACTTTAACAGCATAAAACAGATGTTTTACCTGCGTCGGCAATATTCTCGTAGACGAAGTAACGTAGTCATTAAACTTGCTAATTAGCGCAGTCCCATGGGAATTCCCTAATTACGAGGAAGATTCTTATCAGTCGAGGGATTTATTATGAAGGGTAATTACAAACATTTCAGGTTGTACAATGTAAATATATATGATGAACAAAGAAATGGGTATCTTCTTGTCACACAGAATACCGTGTATACTGGCATGAAGTACTTGTATATTACGTAAATAATGGGTGCTGCGAGCGAATTTGTACATTTTATGAGCTCGCACCTTATGTGCAAAACTGAAAATGTTTTTATTAGTTTATTACGATGCTACTTTAGGTGCCTGTGCAATTGGTACTAGCTGAATTACTGACTAGCAGGTTTAAGTAAACGGTGCTTTGCGATCCAAAGCAGCCATACCTTACTATGTGACCAATGCACGTATATAATCTTATCATTTTTAAACGACTGCTAAGGGAGTAAAGTTTGAAATGATGCTGGGAAATGGACCTCGTTGATAAAAAATCATACAAAGTGACGCAAATGAAGTAAATATATGTCTTTTCTCCGTTCTATTGCACTGATACTTATCAACATGGCTATGACTTGCCAAGAACTATTGCCATTAATTTCGCCATTAATATTTTCATTTATTTCTGAAATATCTTTTTTTCGCTGGCCTTTGATTCGATTGACGTTGATCCCGATATTAATAAATGTACTAAAGCGTATATACATTGTGATATTAATAATGTTTACGTCAGAAAACTCCGGGGAAATATACGACTATTTGTGCGTTCTATCTTTAGTTATATGTATTTCTATTGCTCACTGAAGAATGAAAATGTTTTATCCAGAGAAAGGGAGAGCAATAAATTGTATTGCTGTTGTAAAAAGTTATTCTGGTAGTTATTTTGTATGAATATTACTTCGGAAAAATATATGTGGTGATTATGTTGAGTTACGGAATGCAGGGGAGACAGTGGAAACTCAACACAATCCCTCGATTTGTCATTCTTTTGTGAACACAACAATCAAAGGTTATTACAAATACCTGATTGTAATGAAAAAAAATGACAAATCGAGCTGCACCAGGGGATAAAGAAATACCCCCGTCCCCTAAGTGAAGCCGAAGTGGTAGGTAGCAGTAAGTTAGGAGCCCTGGGGTCATTCTTCCGAGGGTTTACCCGGGGTTCCCAACCGTAGGCATTAGGTAGGAAACGTGTGGTTTTTAGTCCGTAGGAGTCCGGCATAGCATCCGTGTATGATTTTCCCCAATTAAAAAATACGGATAACGAAAAGAATAAAGGACAGGTAAAAGTACTTCACCGGCCAAGTTTTTTTTTAATATTTGTGGACATTCTCACACAACATCATCTAGCCCAAATTAAGCAAATATAAGCTTATGCTATGGGGTCTAGACGACTGATAGACATACTTATATATTTCTAAATACATAGGTACATAAATATTATACATGGAAAACACCCAAACTCCGAAGCAAACATTTGTGGATCACACAAATATTTGGACCGACCCTAGTAATCGAACCCAGGACCTCCAGCGCCGCATGCGGTATCACTACCGACTACGCCTCAGAGGCAGTTGTCATCTATATCATCATAAATTTATTTAAATCACACAATCTCACTAACTTATTTTTAGAGCCTACTAGATATTGTGATACAACAGCTACTTGTCTGGACAATATATACAGTGATATGTTGCCAGAAAGTAAGAGTATTATAAATAAGATAAAATCAGATCATACTGGGCAAATAGCATCTTTCAAGATCACAAGAGAAAAAGTTAAAAGACGTAAAATATTATGTAGACCAGTAACTAGTGACCGCTTGGAACGTATGCGAGTTGGACTTTGCAATAAACTTCCATTTTTAGACACTGGCTTAGATCCAAATGTAAAGTATAAGTTATTTTTTGATTCCTTTTACAATGAGTTCAACTCCGTATTCAAGTCTAAGGAAGTCACAATCGGTGATAGGCCAGCCTTCAGTGAATGGGCCACTGAGGATATACATAAAAGTAGACAAAAACTGTATGAACTATACTCAGAAAGACAGCTTAATAGAACAGATGAATTTCTAAATTATGTTAAAACTTATTCAAAAAAGTTTAAAGCAGACTGCTTAGCAGCCAAAAGAAAGTATATAAGTAATAAAATTCTCAATAGTGTAGACAAAGTTAAATCTACTTGGAAAATAATTAACGCAGAAAGAGGCCAAGCAAAATCGAATGATAATAATTTTAAACTTAAAGTAAATGGTAACATAATTACAACAGATGCCGAAGTCGCTAACGAATTTGAACAATTTTTTTCTCGAATTCCAGTAGATTTGACCAGAGCCCTAGGTTCTTCTACCCCAATAGCAGAATCCTTGTTAAAAGCAAATGTTCCTTGCTGTAATGAAATATTTAAATTCAGTAAAATTAGTATACACACTGTCATAAAAACTTTTAAATCTTTAAATATTAAGAAAACTGCTGACCTCTGGGGAATTTCTGTACATTTAGTTAATTCGTTAATTGAAATGGTTGCCCCTGAATTATCAATAATATTTAATAATTGTGTTGATAGTGGTGTGTTTCCTGACTTAATGAAGTTTAGTAAAATAACTCCTCTGTTTAAATCGGGTAGCACCTCAGATCCGTCCAATTTTCGTCCTATTTCTGTACTACCCACGTTTAGTAAAATCTTTGAAAAGGTAATGCTTAATCAAATGCAAAATCATTTTAATACAAATAAACTATTCCATACTAAACAATTCGGTTTCACGCGAGGTCGGTCTACCACGAATGCTGGCATCAAATTGTTAGAGTGTATATATGAGGCCTGGGAGGAGTCGTATGATGCTTATGGTGTATTCTGCGACTTATCTAAGGCCTTCGATTGTGTCCAGCATCAGACTTTAATTCAAAAACTTGATCATTATGGAATCCGGGGAACGGCCTTGGATTTAATTAGTTCTTACCTTAGAGATAGAGTACAGAGAGTAGTTATAAATGGTAAACAGTCAAATGGTTCTGCTGTAACAATGGGGGTGCCTCAGGGTTCAATTCTGGGACCTTTTCTATTTTTAGTGTACATAAATGATCTCCCTCACCTTATAAGAGACGATCACGAGGTAGTTTTGTTTGCTGATGACACATCTTTAATATTTAAAGTTGAACGTGGACAACGCGATCTTGACGAAGTAAACAATGCCCTCTCTAGGGTAGTCCACTGGTTTAACGCTAATAATTTATTGTTAAACGAAACTAAAACAAAATGTATAAGATTCACCTTGCCAAATGTTAGGCTCGTTAACACCAGTATTAGGATTAGGGATGATCAAGTAGAATTGGTCGATGAAACTGTCTTTCTGGGCATAAAGTTAGACTCCAACTTGCAGTGGGGGCCTCATATCGAGAAAGTCTCGGGCAGACTGAGCTCTGCAGCCTATGCCGTTAAAAAGATCCGACAACTGACAGACATTAGAACAGCGCGTCTTGTCTACTTTAGCTACTTCCACAGTGTCATGACCTATGGCATACTATTATGGGGTAACGCTGCCGACATCGAATGTATCTTTGTGTTGCAGAAAAGGGCTGTCCGGGCTATCTATGGTATGGGGTTTCGGGAGTCATTAAGAGAAAAGTTTAAGGATATCAACATCCTTACTGTGTATTCACAGTACATATATGAAAACTTATTATATACTCATAAAAATAACAGTAAATTTATTAAAAATAGTGATATCCATAACCTAAACTTAAGAAATAAGAATAAATTGGCTGTACCTAGATTTAGGCTTAATAAAATAAGCAATTCTTTTGCGGGTAATTGTATTCGAATGTACAATACATTGCCGACAGCCATAACAGGTTTGTCAGTTAATAAATTTAAAAAACTAGTAAAGCTTAAATTGTGCCAGAAAGCTTATTATAGCATTAAAGACTTTCTAGAAGACAAGACTGCCTGGCAGTGACACGAATTGCTCCTTTCTACATTTAAAAAAAAAACTGTATTAGATACTAAGATGAATAAGAGGGACCGGACTGAGTTTCTTGGGGTGTTCTTCTCAGTCTGTAGCATTTCCGAACCCCCGGTAGAGTCACAAAAATTTTGACAAACCTAAATAATTTTTTAAAAATTTCAAAGGGAATAAATTTTATTTTATTTTATTTTATTTTATTTTATCGTTTTATGATAGAATTCAGCAATGAAACGCCTGATGCGATTAGTTATACTCATTTGATTCGTTTGTTAAGATCGTTTAACGAACACTGAGCTTGCTGAGGTATGATTAATGCATTTAAATCTGAAACAAAGAGATTTACTGATCAAAGAGGGAAATGGAAATAATTTCTATCAAACTCTATCAATTTATTATAATTTCATTCTTCTTAAATTAAGTGTGTGGTTAAATTTATGTCACACGCGTAGCTTCCAAATTCTTTGACCGATACGGGAACAATAAGGTGCAGGTAAATTAGGAGAGGTGCAAAAGTGCCATTCACACGATGTTGTGATTACACAACAGTCAATGCTCAGCCACTCTTATAATATTTTGCCCAATTAAACACGCAGTCATTTCGTGCTTTAGAATAGCAACTAGTCTTTACAAGTAACAAAAGTGGAAGCTAGGGTAGAAATAGTACCATCTTCAAAGCTAGCTAATTATTCAGTATTTTTCTAAAGATATCAAAGATCAGTCATAGAGAATTAAAAGTACCACGATGATAATAAATTAGTACGTTTCATATCCTGTTAAAGTAGGGAATACTGACACCTCGTGGCAGGTATGAACGTGGACATTCTCCTGTTGGAGACCATGGTGCAAGCCATTATCTCCAGCGGGAGTAAATGGGACAGCTGAGTCATGCTTGTGAAAGAGACAGCGGGGAAGGAGCGGGAGAGAACTCTTCCACCCAAGTTCCACAATCTGCAGCGAGGGCGCCGCAGACGTTTCTTCGCCCAAGACTATCTGCCTTCATGATCGGGGGCCTGAGGTGAGGGGGCTGCTCACCGTTCTCACCGAAGCAGGCCCTCGACGACAGCGTGACGTGAGTGATTCACACATGCCCGCCCAAAGACGCGAGATGACACCCGAAAAACCCCAAAAGACGCGGAATAGCACCCGAACCACCCCCTAGGTGGGTGGGATATCGCAGTGGTAGCCGTAGGGCAGTTGGGAGTCCTAGATACATCCTTCCGAGGGCTTATCCGGGGCTTCAAACCGTAGGCAATAGGTAGGAAACGTGTGGAGATTAGTGTTAAAAAAAGATCTCGTAATAATAACTCTTGTTTTAAAAAGTCCTTTACAGATAATTCCGTCAAAACACGACTTTATCCTAGAAACCTTTTAAAGTTCCTTTTTGACCTCAAAACTTGGCACAAGGTAACCTAGCAATCTAGCAACACGCCTCAGGGCGAGCTAGAGAAAATTGTAAATAACGTCCAGTTCTGTGTGCGTTTCGAATGTTTTCTTTGTAAAATCCAAACATTCTGACATAAGCTTAGAAGGAACGTGAAATTGCTGAGAATTTTCTGCTGATGTTACTAGACTATAACTTACTTGCAAAAGACTACATACATAATTATCTAACCGATTTTAAATTTAGTAGTTAGATATATTGTATTATATTTAACTTTAACTAGCGGACCTCACGTGGTTTCACCCGCGCAGTTCCTGTTCACGTATAGGAATAAAATCAAGCCTATGTTACCCAGGGATAGTGCAGCTTTAGAATACTGAAAGAATTTTTAAATCAGTTCAGTAGTTTCGGAGCCAATTCGATTCAAACAAACAATCAAATCATTCCTCTTTATAATTTTAGAATAGGTTATAGTAAATATCTACTCCCAAGTATTATAAATACAAGTCTTAAGACTAAAATTTTATATAAATAATACCGACTACGTAAATAAGTGGCAAAAATGGGTTTGTTCTTGGGTTTATTATTTTTAATTTGATTCCAAATAGAAAGCTTTGAAATGTATACAACAAAAGCTCAGTCAGACATCAAGGCAAAACGATCTTTGTAAACAGATTTACATACGTAAATTGCTTACTCCAAAATTATGCCATTATGAATACTGTTAAGAGCAATTAATAATGTGAGCTGGCGTAAATAATCGTCTCTTCTGAAACGTGGCAAAGCGAAATTACATTGAAGACCTACACAAAGAGGACTGGTGTAATAGGCAGGGCGTTGAAATAACGATCAAGGAGTTATTGTTGTGTGTGTGAACTCATTCGACATAACACATGAATCAATACACCACAGTCACTATACAATCCGGACGTACTTATACACAGTGATGATCAGAGTAGGTACTTTACCCTATGTAATTACGGAAGCTAAGCCCCCGACACTATCTAGTCTCTAGATAGTGTCAGCGGAATACATTCCCAATGGAATGCATTCCCGGAATGATGTTGGCTATGTTATTCCACATTCCAAATTCAGTCACATTTTTTTCAGATGTTTGATCTGGAGAGAAAACAAACATCAAATTTTCTAGCAGTTTGGATTGTGTATGCTGCTTTTATTTTATTTATATTCAGCTCGCCAAATTGACGTCGCCACCAGCCTGATGGAAAGCCGTGGAGCATCTAGCGAATGGGGGCCACTTCTGACAGTGGTCCTCAAGTTGGCGGCCCTGTGATGAGCCTCTTCACACTCCTCTTAAAGAACCCGGGGTTGTAAAATAAGGGAACCACGTGTGCAGGCAGGTCGTTCCATGTTTTTATAGTTCGACAGAGGAACGATCTTTTGAAACGCTCAGTTCTGGCTAAGATTATTTCCACTGTCTGTGTATGAGAGGCATCTCTGCCCGGCACGCGTTGTTGTTCGGGATCAGAAAGGATATGGTGGAATCAGGTTAAAGAGCTCTTCAGAACATTCGCTATGGTTCTTTGCTGCGCTAACGGTTCGAGGATTATCAAAGATTTTGTAAAATCTAAATTTAATTTCATTAAAGCTATTCCCTCTCGTGTAAACATTAAAAAAGAAAACAAATTGCTCCTCCAAAGAAACAAACTACAAACAAGCATACAGAAAGATAAACGTATAGAATATTGAACTACTATTTACTGAATTCTGACAAACATGAAATAAAAATTTAAGAGCCAGCTTAGTCAGGACAGATGTACATAGATACCTAACTCCAGCTCATGCATCAACATGCATCTCAACAAAAGCAAAATCCGACCTGCGCTACCTGGAACTAATACCAGATATCCAGGCAGAATTAGTTCCAGGTAACACATCCTATGTCAAACTAGCGACGTTGGAACCAATTATTGCGACAATAATCTTTCAGCATTGCAGACATATTATGTTCTTGGTAACGTTATACGTCAAAGGTATCTATTTAAACATGTAGCTAGATTATCTAAGATTTATAATAATTTATAGACTATGGAACCGACTTGGAATGCAAGTTTTATTTGTAGGTAAACCTTACATAACATTACATAATGAATTTCAGGTATTCGTGGAACATTGTAGAAGCAGGGTGTGTAAGGTGCCTACTGGACATTGGTCTATTCAAAAGAGCATTATGATTTCGTAATATTTCATTCTAGTGCTCGAATAGAAGAAATATAATTACGTATCAATATTGTTGATACCTACTCATTTAACATCCAAGTCATCACAATATATTGTTGAAAATCTTATGTATGTACAAAGAAATTTACATTATTTCGCTAAGTTAAGTGATAGACACAATGTCAACACTAGAAATAAAAATAACTTTGCTCTTTATCATAGCAGATTGCATAAAATCAGCAATTTAAAAAACTTGTTAGTTTGTCCCAGACACCCATGAAACTACAGTAACCTCAAAAACGTTTTAAAAAAAATAACTTTATAATGTTTATTAATTCAATAAATCATTTAAGATTCGTTCGGCTCTTCTAAGAATAAAATATGTTTACAATTTAATCCTTTGAAGTATAACCGCTATTGACCGCGTGCAACCCGAGTTGCCAAGCGCCCGGTCGGGTACCTACTTAAAGTAGCCTAATTGTTTGAAAAACGCCGACGGCGTACGTCGAAATTATTCCCCAAATGTTACAAGATAAAAATTTGAGGTGGGTGATTTGAAAATTTAGAATTGTGTTTGACTTCTAAAATTTTAAAATACTCCAAAAGACAGCTCTTTTACTTTTCCACTATATTTTTAGTTATATTATACCTGACCGGTTTCTCACAGGCACAAAAAGGTTACTTGATGGTGCCGTAAGGCATAAACGGTCAGGTTGTTTTAAAATCAAAGTAGTGGCTGTATTAGTGATTTAATTTTCATAATGTTCATCTTTAGTTAGGTACTTACTTTTGACTACCTTGGTGTCGCATGCCGGGGGCGCGCAACTCAGGTGGTCGGTTGGGAACGGGGCCCGCGCAGAGGTCCTGGGTTCGATTCCCGGGTGGGTCCAAATAATTGTGAGATTCACAACTGCATGTTTTGGAGCTTGGGTGTTTTTCTGTGTATAATATGCATGTATTTGGAAATATATAAGTATGTCTATCAGTCGGGCGAGATGATGTTGCGTGAGAATGTCCAATAATATTTATTACTAGTAGACGTCACGCGGTTTTACCCGCATAGTTCCCGTTCCCGTGGGAATACAGGAATATAATATAGCCTTTGTTCACCGCAAAGAGTGTAGCTTCCCAACAGTGAACGAATTTTTCAAATCGGTTCAGTAGTTCCAGAGAATATTCGATGCAAACAAACAAACAAACAATCAAATCTTTCTTCTCTATAGAATAGATTTATCTACGATTACGATTCTGTTCTGAACTTCTGACACAATTGAAATATCAGACTGCCATCAGTCACTATTCACGGAAAATCATCAAAGTATATTTATATACAACGTTACGTAACAAATCATTAAACTTCACTTTCAGATAGGTGCTATGTTCGGTTATAACCGTCTCCCGGGGTAAAATAACTTTAAACAAAGTTTGTGATCAACTCTAGCTTGGAGATATTCTAGAGTTTAAACTAATAATAATGGATTCCCCGCATGTTACAAAAGTTTCGACGAAGCTTTTTTCTCGGTGAACATAACTTTGTAACCGTAACTACATGCATAAAACGTTTGGTGTCATATTTTACGGTGTAATAAATAACATTATGTCATCTGGTTCTACGTAATAGAAAGTCAGTTATTACCATAAATTTTAAGAAATTTGGGTCGGCAGAGGCGAGTATAAGCCCACATTTCGCCTTATAGTTTTATTTCCCACGTAATAGGTGGTGTGCCTACTGCCGTGTTTATATGGACTGGCGCAGGTCGCCGCGATCCGCTGTTGAAATTTTTCAAGCCGCCCATAAGGCCTTCAACTTGGTTTAACGATTGTCTTCCCAGGGACAACCGGGTTTCATTTCGAGTTTTCCCTCCCTACGCAATGAATCTTTTTGCGAAAGTATTCCCTTAGTTATTAACAACTCAAACATAATTTACACAATTAGTCTAGGTAGAGAGTAAACCAACAGCGACCTTCAAGGCATGGCAACATATTATTTCCAGCGTGCTTATTGAACAACTGCTACGATTGAAAAATCTTAACGCTCCATTATACCTTCTTGAGAAAATCATAATGGTTCGAAATCTCCTTTAAAGTCTATTTAAAGAGTGCCCCGCTCTATCTCTTTAGAGATATCTACGGCCAACGTAATTTGATTGAGTGTTAAACCTTTGTATCTAAAAACTAGCTGACCCGCTCAACTTCGTTTGCGCCACGTAAGAGAGAGTATTACCTGTTTCCGTCGTCCCCCGTTTTTGAAACATTTACTATTACTGCTCCGCTCCTATTAGTTTTAGCGTGATGCTATATAGCCTATGACACTCCAAAATAACGTAGCTTTCTATTGGTAAAAGAATTTTTAAAATCGGTTCAGTAGATCCCGAGATTACCCCTTACAATTTAACAAACACACAAATTTTACTTCTTTATAATGTTAGTATAGATAAGTATGGCACATTACAATAATTGACATTGATTGAGATGAGAAGTCGTCGAATAAAATTTCAAAAAAAAACCGGCCAAGTTAGAGTCTGACTTGCGAGCATAGAGTTTTGTACCAAATAAGAGGAAAAAAAGTCACGTTTGATATACGGGACGCACCCTAATTTATAATTATTTTTCTGATTATAGTATTTGTTCGGTATAGCGGCAACAGAAATACTTCATCTCTGAAGATGTTAGCTCTGTAGCTATTACAGTTCCTGATATACTGCCTTGTGACAGACACAAACATACAGACGGACAGACAAACGGACAGACGAGTCTCAGAAATAGGGCTCACTTTTTAACCCTTGTGCCCTTGTGTTTTGATTTATTATGTTATGTTAAATTTACATCGAATAAATAAACTTATTATTATTATTATAACCTTTGGGTATGGAACTATATAAAGAACTGTGTATAAGTGGCCTAAGAGAGGTTGTTAATAAGTATAATGTAGCAAATAACCCTGTATAAATCAATTGCGCACAGGTTTTTGGATAAAAGATTTTTATATCATAAAAGCCATTCTGTTTTCCTCTAACCTGTCAGTTAAGGACGTCAAAAGGCTCCAAGATGTCGACAGTCTTTTGTGAGGCACGTCAACAAATATTCGCCGCTCTTGTTAGTAGTATATTATTGGGCATTCTACTCCACCTTAAGTTCCATCAGCTCTCTTCGTTCGCTTCTGTCACTCTCAGTGGAGTAGAATACCCAATAATATTTTTGTCATCCAAATCAGCAGTGTGCATTTGCGCTTCCACACTTATAGCACAGTTGTTCGACATAGACATGTGCGTATTTATGCAGTCGTCGACATAGACATGTGCGTTTAGTGCTTCATCGCATTAGCAACTACGTACAACCAAGAGACAATGTATGTAGTATGCATTTGCGCTTCCACACTTATAGCACAGTCGACATAGACATGTGCGTTTAGTGCTTCATCGCATTAGCAACTACGTACAACCAAGAGGCTAAGAGACGGATGTATGCAGTATGCATTTGCGCTTCCACACTTATAGCACAGTTGTTCGACATAGACATGTGCGTATTTATGCAGTCGTCGACATAGACATGTGCGTTTAGTGCTTCATCGCATTAGCAACTACGTACAACCAAGAGACAATGTATGTAGTATGCATTTGCGCTTCCACACTTATAGCACAGTCGACATAGACATGTGCGTTTAGTGCTTCATCGCATTAGCAACTACGTACAACCAAGAGGCTAAGAGACGGATGTATGCAGTATGCATTTGCGCTTCCACACTTATAGCACAGTTGTTCGACATAGACATGTGCGTATTTATGCAGTCGTCGACATAGACATGTGCGTTTAGTGCTTCATCGCATTAGCAACTACGTACAACCAAGAGAAAATGTATGTAGTATGCATTTGCGCTTCCACACTTATAGCACAGTCGACATAGACATGTGCGTTTAGTGCTTCATCGCATTAGCAACTACGTACAACCAAGAGGCTAAGAGACGGATGTATGCAGTATGCATTTGCGCTTCCACACTTATAGCACAGTTGTTCGACATAGACATGTGCGTATTTATGCAGTCGTCGACATAGACATGTGCGTTTAGTGCTTCATCGCATTAGCAACTACGTACAACCAAGAGACAATGTATGTAGTATGCATTGGCGCTTCCACACTTATAGCACAGTCGACATAGACATGTGCGTTTAGTGCTTCATCGCATTAGCAACTACGTACAACCAAGAGGCTAAGAGACGGATGTATGCAGTATGCATTTGCGCTTCCACACTTATAGCACAGTTGTTCGACATAGACATGTGCGTATTTATGCAGTCGTCGACATAGACATGTGCGTTTAGTGCTTCATCGCATTAGCAACTACGTACAACCAAGAGACAATGTATGTAGTATGCATTTGCGCTTCCACACTTATAGCACAGTCGACATAGACATGTGCGTTTAGTGCTTCATCGCATTAGCAACTACGTACAACCAAGAGGCTAAGAGACGGATGTATGCAGTATGCATTTGCGCTTCCACACTTATAGCACAGTTGTTCGACATAGACATGTGCGTATTTATGCAGTCGTCGACATAGACATGTGCGTTTAGTGCTTCATCGCATTAGCAACTACGTACAACCAAGAGACAATGTATGTAGTATGCATTGGCGCTTCCACACTTATAGCACAGTCGACATAGACATGTGCGTTTAGTGCTTCATCGCATTAGCAACTACGTACAACCAAGAGGCTAAGAGACGGATGTATGCAGTATGCATTTGCGCTTCCACACTTATAGCACAGTTGTTCGACATAGACATGTGCGTATTTATGCAGTCGTCGACATAGACATGTGCGTTTAGTGCTTCATCGCATTAGCAACTACGTACAACCAAGAGACAATGTATGTAGTATGCATTTGCGCTTCCACACTTATAGCACAGTCGACATAGACATGTGCGTTTAGTGCTTCATCGCATTAGCAACTACGTACAACCAAGAGACAGGGTGCGTAAATTGTTGAACAACAAAAGAAACACACCCCAAAAGTAGAATGAGATTTTATTTATTAATTAATAATTACTATACAATATTAATTATTACAAGTACAAAAACTCATCGTTATTCGTTTGAGATAAACCTAGGTTGTTCGTCACATAATGCGTCAACAGATTGCACGAACGCTTGAAGCTTACGCCACTCAGGAGTGTCTTCGTTGGTCTGGAATTTTATTCGAATCAACGCTTTTTTCCAGAGCGTTAGTGGATCTGCTTGATGAACATCACTTGTTTTATACACCTTGACATCCACAAAGTAGTCGCCCGTGGTGTTGAGATCTCGACGTTCGTTACCATTAGCCACTCTATTTACGAAATATGATGATAGCACGGGTGAGGAAGACTGTCTGTATTCACTTGCGCCACGACTAATGTTAAACACATCACTTGTTTTTACAGGTTTTCTGAAACAAAAAACAAATACATATATATAAAATAAACTGTTGAACTGGTAGCACCTATGGATTTCTGAAAATTTAAGTACTAAGTATATAGATTTTGTTCAAATAATTACCTTATATTAGCAAGAGACTTTTTCACTCTAGAACCTTTAGTCTTGCTTTTAGGTATGACTTGATTGCATTTCGTAGAATTATTGTATTGTTCGCACTCGGAGTCTGACCTGTAAAAAAATAAATAATATGTCAATAAACCTGTTAAACATTAAAAAAGATGTTATATGTTAGGGGTGTAGTGGGGCCCTGCCAACACCTCCGGGCCCAAGTCAACCTCACGTGCAAGCTCGTGCACCTGCTGAACAACGGACGAGGCTCTGATGGCGGCAGTACATTTCAACACGGCAATCTGCTCACCACCTGTTACGTGGGACCGAATTGTACACGGTGAAATGTGAACCGGTATAGGCCTCTGCCTACCCCTTCGAGGATGGAGGCGTGAGTATATGTATGTATGTATGTATGTTAGATAAATAATATTTAAACACTTACATTTTTAGTTCTGCTGTGGAGGGTTATTGAAGAAGGATAGATACTGTTTACTGTCTATGTCGTCTGACTGAGTTTTCCCAGACCGACCAGGTTTCTACCAAAACCCTTGTACCGTAGCTGAGATGAGTTCTAATGTATCTAGCCGGATGGAATTAACCTTAGACCGTCGCTAGTAATTACACAAGAGACAACTCGAATTGTAATGGAAGTCTTTTGAAAATTATGAGATTATAAGCTAAAACAAGGCTGATAGCTTGTCTAATTAAAAATTTGTGTAATTCATTAACAAATAACAAACAATCAAACATTTTACCTTGGATGTATTATAACTGCTAAAAATTATCAACTAAGATATTTAATAAATAGTCAAGGCAGCAAATAGCAATTATTTAGGGTTGTCACACTTACCAGGTATACGAGTACAATTATACTAGTATCTGGCCTCGGTTTTCATATGGATTCTGCTAACTGTTCATATTTTGATTGCTACATTTTAATAATCGATCACAATCTATGGAGATATATAGGGTATTATGTCCTCACTAGTTTGTTTATAAAAACTTACTTAACATAGTCTTTCTAAAAATTACTTAATAATAAATAAATCTTTGTTAATATAAAATTTTATAGCATTGTTTATAATGTTTAAATTCCAGCTTTACATTACCACAACAATAAAGAAGTAATGATGTAATTTTTACAGAACCTAAATTTGTGGAAGTGACATCCATAGTCAAATTAGCTGCTATATAATAATGATGTTTTACATTTTAATTGATTGTGCAATATTTAGAAAATAGTACTGAGAATATGATACTTTTGTTTTGTTTGTTAATGTTGAAATTCTAAACAGCGATTAAGGTTGTCAACAATACAAATTTCAAACAGTACAATATTTATGATAGGTATATTATAAATAAAAATATCTCAATAAAGATAATTTATCTTTAGTATTAATAGAATCTAATTATCTATAAGTATGATAATTACGAATAATACGAATTAAAAGAGCAATCTGTGAGTACCTAAGTAATTCTTTTTAACGTAAACAACTTTATAATTCTTGTTTTTGTATTTCATGCTACTAGATTAGTTACTAATTATACTAATTACTTTGGTATATGGGTTCTTATAAAATTTTCACCATGTACTGTATTGCAAATTACTATACTAATGTAATTTACGATTTACTGCTAGTCTGCTAACCCTATTTGAAACTACAATCTTGCAAAAAAAATAATATTAGGTAAACTACTACCGGATGTATTGATTGAATAACATTATACTTTTGTTTCGCATTACATTTCGATTGCGACAATAATGCAGTAAAAAGTGTTTTTAATTTGTAAAAGTTTTAATCTTTTTTAATACAAATTATTTAATAACAATTTGCTAAAGTGCTACCAGAAGACCATTATAAGGTAATTGTAACGTTTAAATATTATTTTATTTAGAGAGGATATTTATTTTTTAGTAATTATAACTATATTTCAGTAATATTGTGCTATTATTTGGCTTATTGTAAGCGTAATTTTTAATTTCAGACGATTAAGTGCTTAAACTAATTGCGGATCAGTAGAGGTGTTGGTTTCAAGCAAAATATTTTATTCAAGACGTAAAGATTATATTAGTAATGAACGAAAATTTACTCTAAAGTGGATGCATCCAGAGAGACGAAATTATTTTTCCTATAAGGTTTGTACCTAATTATTATCATGATAGTTTTCTAGCAAAAATATGTGTCCTATCAGCGACAATAAGCTCGCTACCTATTACGTGGAACGAAAAATAATACTCTGGCGTAAGCATGTTAGATATGTGCCTTTGCCTATCCTCAAGAGATTTTGGTGTGAAGATATGTATGTATAGTGTTCATTATTTTTATCAAATATCCAATTAAAATATTTTATTTTTAAATAAATAATATTTTATGTACCTATGGTTTTAGCTCTATTCTATCGTTAAGGAGGTATAAAATTTAAATTTTGTGACTAGATTATCTATATCTGCTGTTTAAATATATTATCCATGACTAAAGAATTGAAAGTTTATTAAATTTCATATGTATTAATAAATTTGTGTTTTCAATTCCAGAATACCATCGCTTTGCAAGGCGTTGACTGTTAATAGAAGAAAAAAGTCCATCTGCAATAGATAATATTAAAAATTGTAAATTACTTAAGTAAATCTAACTTAAGTAGGTATATAACAGGTAACTATTTTTTATATAATTTTAAAATGCCTTTCTGTTCGGGTTGTAACATCAGTTTTCGTTGTTGGAGTAGTCATTTGCGAACTAATAAGCATAAAAATAATATTACTGTACCTATCAACGATAACGTCCAAATAATACATTCCTGTTTCAAAGGACGTATTGTAAGTTATCGTATTACTATATCTAAATCTGAAGTAAATATTTACCCAGAGTGTTTCTTAAAAAATATTTTTGATCAAGTTAAATCTTTAATAGATAGCTCACTTCAAAAACATTATTCTGTTAAAGTTAATTTTGAGTATTTCGCTTTCTTTTTAATGTTAAAAAATGATCTACAAGAGTTAAAATCTTTTGCAACAAAAAATTTTACCATTCATTTAAATTACGATTTTAAGTCCACATATGAGAAAGTTATGTCAATATTATTAAAAAAAATTGAGGAGTTTCAAGAGAGAGATAGTGGATGGACGTTTTTCAACAATTCACATTTAGAAATTAATATTAACAAGTATCAACCTCTTAGTGGATCTAAATTTATAGATTTACCAAAATTTATAAAAAGTAAAAGAGCATGTTTGAATATTCAAAATGATGATAGATATTGTTTTTTATGGTGTATAGTTGCTGCTTTATACCCAACCAATCGACATCCTGAGAGAGTAACGTCATATCCTCATTTTCGTGATGTCTTGAACGTAAATGATATTTCATTCCCAATGAATTTTTCAGACATAAATATTTTTGAAAAAAACAATCCTTCTTTTAACATTTTCATTTATGGTTTAAGAGGTAGTAAGACTATAACAGGTCCTTTGTATAGACCTAATAAAATCAATCGAAAATCTAAAATAATACACTTATTATTTTTAGAAACTAGTGAGTCGTCTCATTATTGCCTTATCAAAGATTTACCACGGCTCGTTAGAAGTCAAATAACTAAGCATCACGGTAAGCTATATTTTTGTCAAACTTGTTTAGTGTTTTTTCCTAGTGAAAACGAATTTGATAACCATTTATGTGGAGGAGTTGTTACTGTTTTGCCTGAAAAAGGCTCATTTTTACAATTTAAAAACTATGATAGAAAACAAAATGTTCCATTCACTATCTATGCTGATTTTGAAACATTACTCGAACCTATTTGCAACCATGAATCTGATACCACAAATACGTTACGCTTACAACGTCACATTCCTTCGGCCTTTGCGTATAATATTGTTTCATCATGCAGTAATAATTTTAATGAATTCAAAACGTATCGTGGAATTGATTGTATTTCTAAATTTGTAGATTTTCTTACTGAAGATATCAAGAGAATTTACAATATATTGATTCAAAATGTATCTATGATATTCACTGAGAAAGATGATAGGGATTATAAAAATGCTTGGAAATGTCATATATGTGAAAATCTGTTATGGAATAATAAAGTCAGAGATCATTGTCATATAACCGGACGATATCGGGGCGCTGCGCATCGTCATTGTAATTTACAATATAAGATACCTATGTTTATACCCATTTTTTTTCATAATTTGTCAGGATACGACTGTCATCTATTTATTAAAAAATTAGGAGAAACGCCTGGCAGGTTAAATATCATACCTAAAACGAAAGAAAAATACATTTCGTTTTCAAAATTTATACCTATCAACTCGAATGATTATGTACAGATTAGATTTTTAGATTCGTTTCATTTCTTAGGTACTAGTTTAGACAAACTCTCAAAAACTATGCAAATAGATGATTTTATTAATTTGCGCAAACATTATCCTAATAATGACCAGTTTCTATTACTTACACGAAAAGGTATTTATCCCTACGATTACATGAGTAGTTGGAAATGTTATGAAGAAAAAACATTACCAGCAAAACATTTGTTTTTCAATTCTTTATGCAATGAACATATATCACAGGAGGACTATGACCATGCTAAATTAGTATGGTATAAATTTAATATAAAGACAATGGGTGAATATACAGACTTATATTTAAAGACAGACGTACTTTTACTTACCGACATATTTCAAAATTTTCGAAAAACTTGTAAGTTACATTATAAACTCGATCCTGCGTTTTACATTACTGCACCTAGTTTATCATTTGACGCAATGCTTTTGAAAACAGGCGTTAGATTAGAACTCATATCAGACTTATCTATCTTGCGAATGATTCAAAGCGGTATTAGAGGAGGTTTATGTATGTGTTCCTATCGTTATGCTAAAGCTAATAATAAATATATGCCTTCGTATGATGCAGCAAAACCACAATGTTTTATAACTTATTTAGACTGTAACAATCTGTACGGATATAGCATGTGTCAATACTTACCGCATTCAGATTTTCGATTTTTAAATCAGCATGAAATAAATCAGTTATACATAGAAAATATCCGAGACAATGCAGAATGGGGATTTATACTAGAAGTCGATCTTTTATATCCTGATTCCTTGCATATTTTACATAACGACTTACCTTTTTGTGCTGAAAAATGCATACCGCCCGGCGGAAAAACGGAAAAACTTATTTCAAATCTTTACAATAAGTATAATTATGTGATTCATTACGTTCATCTAAAGAAATGCCTTGAACATGGGTTAATTTTACGTAAAATACATAGAGTCATTACGTTTCGCCAAAGTGCATATTTGAAAGAATATATAGAATTAAATACACAACTACGACAAAAGGCAATTACTGTATTTGAACAGGATTTCTTCAAGTTATTAAACAATAGCGTTTTTGGAAAAACATTAGAAAACACTGAAAAGAGGGTGACAGTTCATTTAGTTAACTCTTGGAGTTCATCTAACAATATTACCAAAAAATCTTTCTGCGCTGAGAAACTTATAAGCAATCCTTATTTTCATAGTGCATCAGTTTTATCGGAAAACTTAGTGGCAATTCAAATGAAGCCTGATCGTTTAGTTTTAGATAAACCAATATATATAGGTTTTTCAGTTTTAGAGCTATCTAAAGCACATATGTATCATTTTCATTATAATATAGTTAAGCCTTTTTATGGTAACAGAATACAACTATGCTATACCGATACAGATTCTTTTGTTTATTTAATCTACACCGATGACTTCTATAGTGATTTAAAATATAACTTTTTACAGTATTTTGATACTAGTAACTATAGCACGCAAAATGAATTTATGATATCTCAAAGTAATAAAAAAGTACCAGGATTGATGAAAGATGAGATGGGTGGTAAACTTATTACTGAATTTGTTGGATTGAGGTCAAAATTATATTCATTAAAAACAGCGAATAATGTAATTAAAAAAGCAAAAGGAATTAAACATTCGGTGGTGCGTGATTTAACGATAGATGATTATCAGAATGTGTTATTTAAGAATCAGGTAATTCATAGGAAAAATATTCTATTCAAATCTATCAAACATGAAATATTTACTCAAAGCGTAAACAAAGTAGCATTATCAAGCAATGACGATAAACGTATCATATCAAATTGCAATGTTGCAACCTGGGCATGGGGACATTTTTCAATTTTCAAAGGTTAATTTAAATTTGCCTCGGTGGCGCAGTGGTCTCCGGTTCGAATCCCGGACCGACTCAAATATTTGTGTGATCCACAAATGATTGTTTCGGAGTTCGGATGTTTTCTATGTATAATATGTATGTATTTAGAAATATTTAAGTATGTTTATCAGTTGTCTAGATCCCATAACACAAGCTTATAGTAGCTTACTTTGGACTAGGTGACGTTGTGTGAAAGTGTCCCACAATATTTATATTTATTTATTTAAATTGATGAACCTAATTGTCTTGTTATAATAAGAATGTACTTAGGTAAATAAGATGATTGTTAGTAACACAGTAATATGTAGATAAAGTATGTAGTTAAGTGTTTGAAAGTGACCGTCGATTGTATCAACCTTCATATGTTTTATAATTAAGTATCTATCTTTGTAATCCAATGTGGTGTACAATAAAGAATATTCTATCTACCTAACTAAGTAATATAATGAGATTGTATTAAGAATAATATAAGATTGTATAATTGTAAATATGCACATACAAATCATTATATTTTTATAAATAAAATTTGATAAGTTTCAGTTTTGTTTTATTAAAAGACAACTTCCGCACTAAAGAACTTAGATCAATAACTCAGAACATACATTTTACTAATAATATGAACCTTTTCATACATACATACATATAGTCACGCCTTTATCCCTCAAGGTATGGACATAGGCATATATAATATGCTCAAATTTCACCTTACGACGGTATTGCCGTGTTTAAATGAACAGGCGCAGGTTGTGGCTATCCGCTGCGTTGCGGGGCCACGAACGCTTCTATCTATCCCTTAGTCGTTTTCTACGGCCCCCACTAGGAAGAGAGGGGTGGGTCTATTCTGTGTCACCAGGAACCACACGACTTAATATATATATATGTATGTAATATAGTATTGTTAACAGCAAAACAGTCACAACCTGCCCTAACCATTAATACATAGCAATATACTCACCTACACTAAGTGAAACAAATTTTCATAAGGTAAAATGTGGACATTTATGGATATGTGCACCATACCATACCATACGTATATGTGTATACATACCTAACTCAAGTCTCCAACTCCTTTCTACATAGATTGTTAAACGTAATCTAGGATTTGAATCAGTTCCAACCCTTTGTTGATTAATTATTATAGATAATGTATTTTATTTTGCAAACTTGTCTAAATTTCATGTTGAAACATGATCATATACGTATGCGTATCACATCATTGCCCCTTCCAATATATATTGAAAGGACAGTGACCTGATTTATATGTTGCTTTTCTAATTAATTAGAATTTCGATTTATTAGTCACAGTAAGACGTCTAAATAAACTACAGTCATGTCATCGGTAAGTAATTTATTTCGCTCTATTACTGATTTATGTACCTGTTACATATACGAATTGAAGAAGTTAATATATTATGATAGGTAATATATATTTAATATAAATATTCTAAAACAAAAATAATTCTTATGTATGTTTTTATTTGTTATAGATAACGGATTCAGAGATTATCCTAAGCCAATATGCTCAAGACCCTTGGACCCCCAGAGATTTCTATGAGCTGATTGAAAACAGGCCTACCGATCTATCTAAGGAACCAGAAGTGAGGCCATTGGCAAAAGAAAAGAAATACAAGAAACGTTGCAGAGAAACTATAAAAAAATGTAACGTTAAGAAATCTTTTGTTATCAGCGAATCACCAAGAAGAGGAATTAAATTAATAAAAATTTCAGTAATTGATTTAAGTAATAACAATTCACAAGCAAGTTATAGTGAAAGTGAGAACATTTTGTTGAACGCACAATATATTGTTAAGGATTGTGTCGACAGTGTTATGGACGATACTGAGGCCTTAGTTAAGAAAATATCAAAAACTTTAGTTGATTGTGATTTTTAGTAGGTACATAAAAAGTGTTTGTTGATATTTTAAATTAGATTTATTAAGATGTTAAAGTAGGTAATTGACTGAAAATAAAAACATGATTTACATGAAAATTTTATTTTATTAATACATAATGCCTACACATTACCCAATATA
Source organism: Miltochrista miniata (assembly GCA_933228765.1). Taxonomy (NCBI): domain Eukaryota; kingdom Metazoa; phylum Arthropoda; class Insecta; order Lepidoptera; family Erebidae; genus Miltochrista; species Miltochrista miniata. Next base: position 1,400,004 of record OW121764.1, read on the forward strand.
ATGTTTCTAAATAGTTTTTTGTACATCATTCCTAAGCGCACAATGCTTCGAATAGCGTAGGTTATCTTAATATTATAAAGAGGAAAGGTTTGATTGTTTGTTTTGTCTCTAATATGCTCCAAAACTACTGCATCGATTTCAAAAATTCTTTCACAGTTGGAATGCTACACTGTCCCTGAATGACATAGGCTATATTTTATTCCCGTATTCCTACGGGTGCGAAAACCGAGGGAAATCGTCTAGTACATTATATAACAGATATTCTTATCAAAATGTTTTTATATCAAAATAAAATAAATAGATTATGATATGCCTCTGTCTACCCTTACTAGGAAAGAGGCGTGAGTCTATGTATGTAGATAGCTAATATCTTGGATTGAGACGTAAGTATATTTTTATCATGGTATAAGTATTTGTAATATAATACGACGTGTTATTGATGACTGCAAATTACTTTTTACATTACAATACGTAGGTAAATTTCAGCATAATCGACAAGCGTACAAATAGCTTGGTTAAATATCAGGCGGACTCGAAATCAGATGACCATGGTTCGATTCCAAATGAGTTTATTTTTCTCTTTTTGGATATTTTTTTTCGTACCTTCTTTTTTTATGAAATAATATATTTTTCAATATACGATTTACCAATACTATATTAAACTATATTACATATACCTACCATTCGAAATACCTGTCATCAAGGTACTTCATTATGAAGTCAGCTATTTAAAATCATCCAGGCGTCGCATTTGTTTGAATCATATTAATGAATTCATAATAAGAAGAGTGCTATTTAAATCATTCAAACGTTAAAGTTATATAGTCTAGCTGATACTTAAATCATCTCAGTTTTTTCAAACCAACATCAAAAAGGTTTAAGATCAATGTAAATTATATTAGACATTTAATAAATGGTATAATCTTGGGAACGATGACGACGAATAAGTATATTATTGGGCACGATGTGGGGCAGAGTTCGAGAAACCTTGGGTAGGAAATAGTATGAAAAACAACAGTATATTAGTAAAACATTCATTAAGTTTATTCAAATTATAAAATACAAAAGTTATTTTTTAAACACCATTGCTTAATACACAATACATTCCTTAAAGCACAATAGTTCTTATGAGCAAAACAGTTATACAAAAATAGATCTTTACAGTAAAGATCACTAAGAGTCTTTAAATTAGGAACACTTTTATTTTCACATATGTCAGAAACATTATTATGACCACATAGCTCTTGAACCCACTTTATTTTCTCACTACCTTTAACAAGAACCTTTTTTTCCTTCAAATAGGGTTTGATTATTCTAGAAAATTCTCTGTAGTCTATATATCCTTCGCTCCAGCAGTAACCTCTATTCCTTTCAATCCACCTAGTACGTCTTTTTTCTTCATCAGTCAGCGAGGAGAACGGATAAGGAGGTTTTATTAAGAATATATGAGTATGTTCCAAAGTAGCTATAGCTAATTCCTTGACTATAAAGTTATTATAAAGATCTTTAAAACCTTGAACATCTACTATCATAGTATTTTTGTTCATGATATCTTTCTCACGGTGCTACTTAACGGTTTATACTCGATTATACAGTCGTTCAAAATAAGACAATATGCAGAAGTTTGATCTGGTATATCAATATCACTTTCAATTTCTACTCTAACATCGACAACAGGACCTGACTTAAGATTTTCTGGTTGTCTAGAACAATCTACGACAAATAACGGAGCAATATTTTTAAATTGTTTCTCACTTAATAACGGTTCACCGCGACGACCTCCGTAATAAGAGTGTTGGAATCTGGTGTATTGTTCATATATTAAAGCAATTCTGCTATTTGAGAAACTTGAATTTAAATTTTCATAAGGGAAGTAGGTTGAATTTAGGTATACTCTTACATCACGAACGTCACAGTGATCAAACCGAGACATATCCAATTTTGAATTATTTTTTCTATTTGTTTGCAGACCAATAATAACAAATCTTGGTTTCTCTATTTGCGATGATGTTTTTATGGACCAAGTATGTTTAGTAGTTTTTGGTAGAGCAGGATATTCATATAAATCCCAATTTCTGAATATCATCTGGAGTGGTCGATCTTTTTCTAACAATTTTAACATATTTATTTTTTCTCTATCGGATACTTTGACATGTGGTACGCGCCATATTATTTTATTTATAATAATATCTTCTACCGTTTCACCTTCGTTAAGTTTTAAGGCGTTCAGATTAGTATTACTTCTCAACAATATTAGTTCATGTTTGCTGTTTATCACTACTTTCTTGAAATCTTCTGCAAAACCAAGAATGTTACAGAGGGGTATAGAAGCAGAAAAGCTACCCCCATTTGTACTATTTATGCCATCGATATTCCAACCCCAAGCATTAGATACTTTAGCCTCGTTTTCGTTCATTGATATTAATGATTTCATTGTGGTAGTTATACCAGCGTTTTTTATTTTATCTATTTCCACTCCATTTATCTCATACCTTATATCTTGAAACAAGTAAAGTAAACTATTGTTTGTGAAATGAACGCTACTGACTCTCTCTTTCGAATTTCCACCCTTGTTTACAACAACAGTTCCTTCCAAAAACAAAGTGCTTGCTGAGGGTAATATATACAAGTCTTGTTGATTAATAGGTATCCTGATTTCATCGCTTCTATTGAAACTTGTTACGTAAGGCTTGTAAGAGTGAAATTCAATTCCTTCCACAGAGTTGTTGTATGCAGGAGCGGATAAAACATCTAGTATATTCATTTTAATAAACCGATCGCTTTAAGAAATGCTTTATTATTATTATTCAATTTTATGACCTTTTTGGAGCGAGCTCTTATGGGTTTGATAGTTTTAGTAGGACTGTTAGTTTTAGTTGGACGAACCACATATTTATTATAATCTATCATTGTTTTCTTCTGATATGTAGATACAACTGCACTTCTTCACCTCGCAAATTTATTAAGTTATTATTTATATCTAACAGCCTTATCTGTATGCAGCTTATATTGGTTTGATTTAACGGAAAGTAGATTGCGTTTTTCGGAATTTCTATAATCCTGTATCCAGGTGGAACATTAAGTGCAAATTCGTGTAAGATGTGACTGGATTGACCGTTTATATAGGAACCGCTAACTATGTCACATTCAATCCTTATGACAGTCGTAGGCAAAATGTTAACTGGAAACTCTGATACATGATATTTATTTGCCTCTAAGATCTGCTTTTTAAATCCCAATAAACTTCCAAATGTATCTTCTTTAGTAAAATCTATACTTGATGTACAAAATAACATCGTTTTTAAGGTGTTGTTATTACATTGGAGTTTTATGGATGCATCTTTTATCTCAGTTTTTAAATAGTCACTAATATCTTGTAATTCATAAGTTCCTTCAGGTATCTCAATAACATTTTTAGAACCATAGTATAATTTATTGTTTGTATTATCAAAATTTGGAATAGAATTATATGTAGAGAAATGTAATAATGCACATTCATACTCCTCAGCTAATGGCAACGTGTCTGAATAATAGGTAGATAATACCGATGAGTTTCCAGTTATCGATAAGGTGAGTGACATCTTGCAAATGATGGAAATGAAAGAGTGATATAAGATTTATAGTATTTTTATTTAAAGTATTATAATTATAATAAAGATTTATAGTATTTAATCCAAAAAGTTTGCAAATAACTTAAACACATATGTCCACAAACTATTGTGTTAAATTGTTGATATCTATCATAGTTATAATGAACATCACAGTTCTTAAAATATAACATTAATTCTCTTGGCGGTTTTAAATCACCATAGCTATCAAAATATTCACAATAATTGTTTATTTTAACATAAGCTACCCAATGCGTTCCATCATTTCTCGAATTATCTAGGTTAACTATAGCACATTCAATTCGTTTAGGTGTTTTTGGTAACTGATCCTTCATATAAACTCCTCGAAAATGTGGAATACAATGGCCATACTTCTGAATATCGATATTAGTTAAAGCACGATTAGGTAGCTGATCAATTAGTTTTTTGATGGATTTATAAACAATCCCTGACCTTGCTTATGCGGTTTAATGTATAGACCTTTACCTATTGCTATAGCCTCCATAGTTTTATTATGACGTTCAGTTTCTTGTAATTTTTTCTGACCATGTTTATAGTCATTCACAGTTTTTGCAATACCAGCTGCACCACCAGCTAATGCTCCTAAAGCAGATAAACCAGCAAAAATTGGGATTAAAGGTAGAATGCCTCCAGTTTTTGGTATAGGTATCATTCGAGGTACTCGAACTTTTGGAATGCATGGAACTAATTTTCTGGCAGCCATATAAGCTACATTTATTAATGACTTATTATCTTTAGGTGAGAGTTTCTTGATTTTTCTTTTTATTTTTCTAACAAAGTTATTAAAGGTCTTAACACCAGCACCAGACTTCAATTTAGCTTTCATAACTTTGTTTACTATCCACGAACTAATCTTTTCCCCTGTTCGAGCATCTTTTGCTTTAAGTCTTTGTTTAGCCATATCTATAAGACGTAAGTCGGCTTTTTGACGGTTAGGCAAGTCTGTGTAGTTTGCGTATGCGATATCGTGATGCATACAAGCTTCGTCTAACTTATTTACACCTTTATCACCACGTAGTAATCGTTTCGAAAGCTTTGTTCCTGGTCCACAATAGTTATAACCGGGTATGTGTAGTTCGAACGGTAAATGATTAATGATATTGTTTATTAGTCCACCACCTTGCATTATCCAAAGAATAATGAATATACTTTAAAATTACATATCACTTATATATTTAACTTATTCCACTATTGCAGTCTTATCAATCCAACTGTTCTCTTCGTTATTTAAACCCAACCATTTTACAAACAGTTTGTTCCCTTTCTTTTTTAATACCTTTTCTATTAAATAGACACCAGGACAGGACGACTTTTGAAGCTCTTGTTCGTAAAAAGTTCCTAATATGACTTGTTTTTGATTATCTTCGATGCGATATGTTATTGGTTCAGTGTTATTTATCTTTTTTATAGTAAATAATTCGGTTGACCAGTTAGGAGTGTATCCTTTCTCAAATATATGTTTGTACTTACTAATTCGAACTTTGTCACCAATTATAAACTTTGAACGACATTTTTGGGCTACCTTTATCATGGAATTCGTAATATTGTTTTTAATGTCCGTTTCATTAAACTTATTGACATTAACAGGTGCAAATTTAATAGTACGATGTTTTGAGTTGTTATATGTCTTCACAATACCGTTCAAGCCACCATCTATCCACTTATAGTGTCCGTTCAAGCTAAAGTATTTGTACAATTTATTTTTAATAGTTTTAATAACTCGTTCTACAATTGAAGCCTTTTTGGTTGAAAATGTAGAGTAGTGATTAATATTATAGTTCTGTAAAAGCTTTTGAAATGTAGAATTATAGAACTCGGTACCCATATCAGTTTGCAGATGAGTTGGTATCCTGTGATTAGTAGAAAGTAATTTTTCAAATGCAAGAGAGACCTCATGTTTGGATTTAGTTTTTAATGGTTCCACCCAAACGTACTTTGAGAAGCAGTCAATAACTATTAAAATATAGTTATATCCTTTATTAAAGGTTTTTAGGTTTTGCATATCAGCTAAATCTGCTTGCCACAAATCATCAATACCTTTTAAAATTACAGATCGTCGAGGAAAATTTTTTCGTGCTGCTTTATGTATTTCATTGACGACTTGTTGTTTTGTCATTTTAACAAACTTTGAGGTCTATGTTTTTCGATCTTTTAATATAGATTGAATTGCGTCTTGAACTAGTTTATCAACTGCTTTTCTTGTGTAAAATTTGCTTTCCAAATGAGTGTCTATCTCAGACATTATTGTTTTTAAAGCTTTCTCTATGTGGTTTTGAACACTATTTGGAATAGAACTTTGCAATTTTCGTAAGTCATTGATTAGTACACCTTTCAATTCATCTACATATGCTTTATTTACTGCATCATCTGCGTATTGAGGAGGTTTGACACCTTTTAGCCTCGATGTCTTCAAGTCATAATCTCCATAATCAGATTTTATTAATGCGTTATCATTAAAATCAAGTATTTCCGATATACGCATTCGCTTATGAATATAATGTCCAAATTTGTCTACATTCATATTAAAGGTGTATTATGTTGAACGGTATATAGTAAAATGACACACATACAATATTAGTAGATTTATTTATTTAATAATTTTGCTTTCACGTAGTTCTTCAATAATAGATATTATTTCATTGTCTAGTCCTGTGTTACCAGCATCTCGAGAAGCAATTAATAACTTTAATCTATCAACCAATTCATTGGGATCATCCCAATATACAAAATCTGTGTTTTTTTTCCACATTTTTGTTAAAGGTAATCCTTTTCCTACTTTTTGTCTACAACTTGGACTTCTACTTTCTTGATCGAAAAGTGGTTTAATAACTTGCAAATATTTTTGTCCTTTATTACTTTTAATTGGTTTTTTTGAATCGAAATCACGACGATGTGCATTCGTTACAAGTAACATTGCCTTATAATTTTGCTTGTCATAGTCATTAACCAAGCTCAGATCAATGTCCTTTTTTAACAGTAACTCTCGCAACCCAGGGGTACTTTCATACTTGTGTCCGGCTACAGTAATAACTTTATCCCCCATAGTTATGTTAGAGGAACCCATCATTAACTTTCCACGTTCATTTCTTATACCAAACGGTACATCTGATAGTACTTGTGAAGATAACGACCAAGATGATGCATCTGGATTAGTACCGACTAATGACTGAAATGAAGAGTCTGATGAGGGTTCCGATTCGTTACTAGCAATACTGATATCATCTGTTTCTTTCATATCTTGGTCTTGTGGTTCTTGGGGTTCTACTTTTTCCTCCTTTTTTGTTGGAGCTAAGTGGTTATTAGTGTTGGTTATTAAATTGAGTGATTCTGTAACAGGCTTAAAAACTGCATTAAGAGCATACCTATTACTATCTTCAAAATCCTTCATTTTACGTATTTTTTTCTTGACAGCTTGTGTCGCATCAACAATTTGTTTTTTCAATGATTTATCCATTATGTAAAATATGTGGTAATCGAATAAGAACCAATTAAAGAATAACAATAAAGTGACTGCAGTCTACTTAAATATTCAAATTTCATCTAATAATACAAAAGTATCAAACGTTTTTCTATAGCAACCATTGTTTTTTGAACAATCTTTATTAATTACCACATAATCAAAAGGCTCTTTCCATATTAGGGAACACATTTCTCGAAATTTCATCCATGTCATATCGGTGTTAACATGTTCTTCGTAAATATGTTTCAAATTAACTTCATCCTGCTTAAAAAGCACAATTAAGTTAGCATTATCTCTAACAAGTTGTTTAGGTATTTTGGTATAAGTTTGATTTAAATAAAAACAGTCAATCAATTTATGTCTTCCCATGGCAAAATAATCACGCATATTACTTTGATTTTCACATGCTACATCGTCAAAAATAATCACAGAATTAGGTTTTGCATCTGAAATCTTCAAAACGTCATCATTTGCTTGGTATTTCTGGAGAGTGATACCAGGTACCCTTCGTAAAACCTTTTCTAAAAAGATGTACTTCGGTTGATGTAGAGTTTTAGAATACACATAAACATTCTGAAATGTCAATCCATTTTCGTGCAATAGAAGACCAATCAATAAGTTAGTTTTTCCACAATTTGATGGTCCGCAAATGATGCAACGTACAGTGTTCGGTAATAATTCTCCATGACGTAACTTGTTTTTTGTTAAATCGTCGCTGATTGGATTGACTTGCAACGATTGTGCTTGTTTAACGAATTTCATGTTTGCTATGCAATACTGATGGATTCGTAGTGAAAAGATGAATTTATAACATAAATATTTATAACTACAAGTAGTCGAGCCAAACTGGCTACAGAAAACGTCGTAGGTTATAAATGGTAAATTCTGTCTCATCTGGAGCGAGGCGTGTCGCAGAGCGACAGGAGGGATGGAATGCCTAAGTCTATATCTGACGACTGTGCTATTAGTGTGGAAGCGCAAATGCACACTGCTGATTTGGATGGCAAAAATATTATTGGGTATTCTACTCCACTGAGAGTGACAGAAGCGATCGAAGAGAGCTGATGGAACTTAAGGTGGAGTAGAATGCCCAATAATATACTACTCTTGTTAGAATATGAAGAAAAAAGATTTCGACTAGAAGCAAATCTTATTTTGTATAGTCACGTTTACGGCGGAAATTTTGTGAAAGAAGCATTATATAATGTAGAAAAGATGGTTGTTAACGTCTTCATAGGACCTGCAGATATAAAATATATTTTTACGAAATGTTTTGCAAAAGTAGACTAGCTTACTACAGTGAAATCAACCTGTTGCTGCCTATAGTCGTCTACCTGTCCCATTTATTTTGTAAGAGTTTATTGTTTTGGTGGCTTGTTTTTTTTTATCAACGTGAGGGAAAATCCTCATGGATGCTATGCCGGACTCCTACAGACTAAAAAATCTCACATTACGCCCAACAACCTACGGTTAGGATTCCCGGGTAAGCCCTCGGAAGGATTTCAAAAATTCAAAAAGTTTGTTAAAGGTAAATTATTCAGCAAGGGCTACTATACGGTTGGTGATTACTTGATGGATAAGGAAGCCTGGAAATGACCTGCTCTGCCAGATTCTCAAAAAACTGTTAAAATGCATAGTTTTTAAATTCATTAATAAAATTGTATTTAAAAGAATAACCCGCTGAGTTTCTTGCCAGTTCTTCTCAGGTGGGTCGCGTTGTGAACTGGTGGTAACTTTTTGGTTTATATAAGTGACGTTTACAAGTGCATTTGTATGCCTAAGTAAATAAATGATTTTTGAATTTGAATTTGATGTCCCAGGATACAGGGTTTTGTTACCAGTTTTTTTTCTATTCGCCATGATCTTGTTCATTAGTCGGCAGGTGCACTGCGTCAGGTGAGACCCTAAGATCTTGACAGGGCCCTAAGAAATTAGTCTCAGCATATTAAATTGTGACATCGCGTAGTGAAAATAGTAAAGGCTTAGATCTGATAGAGCTCTTAGTAAATTATATTTGCATCTATTTTAGCAATATTGATGTCATTTATTTGATCAATTCGTAGTTAATAGTGTAATGTTTTTATTTTAGGAATGTATGAAATCACAGATTGGTATCAAAATTCCAGTAGACATACCATTAGAAGAATAGTGCATAAGAAGACATTGATTTGACTTGGTAAGAAATTCCTCTTTTTAAGAAAGTCCGTGCAGACGGATATGCATCAGGCAGGTCTAAAATTTGAAGCTAAAAGTACCTAATATTTTAATAATTCTGAAGTATTTTATATTTTAAAATTTACTTCATGAATTAAGTTTTGTATTAGAACCATTTTAGGAACCAAAGAAAGAATCTTTATCGATTGTTAATTTATTCTGACAATAAAACAGAACGATTTGTAGTTCAATACCCCGCCATTCTCAAGAAAGAGTACTGGATATCGTCAATGACGGCTCAAGAGTCGCCCGAAAAACAAATAAGTCAGACCGATCGCAACCAACTGTGGTTATAAGAAACCCCGCGGTAGTTGTTTAAACAAATGTCGGCGGGTGTGTGGTGCAAGATAAAAGAAAGAAGCGGGTAGGGACTAAATATTTACTTTACGTCCTAAGCTGTACAAAATTTTATTTTATTTATTTTTTTTTTTTTTTTTTTTTTAAATTCTGGAAATATAGAAACTATGAATTAAAATATCTAAATAAGGGATTTTTTTTAGGGTAGGGACTAAATATTTACTTTACGTCCTAAGCTGTACAAAATTTTATTTTATTTTTTTTTTTTTTTTTTTTTTTTTTTCAATTCTGGAAATATAGAAACTATGAATTAAAATATCTAAATAAGGGATTAGTTTTTATGTTAGTTGTGTAAATCTCACTGTTGTATCATCGATTTGGTACATAGACAATTGTCACATAGAATATAAATACACATAGATCTATCAGTAAAATAACATGGCGGATTTCGCTTTATTTACGCTTTTTTTTTTACATTATTTTTTACATTGGCAGCTGCCAAGCAGTCCTGAAGATGCCTCGTGTGTAGGCGAAACACGTGTTGACAAATTAGTCACATTGTTAAGCGGAGTAGTGCTAATTACCAACAATCTGGAGAACAACCAAAATTCCTTTCCTAAGGAGTTCGGTTCGTTATTCCTCCCATACAATTAGTTGGGGTTATCCTTAACGGTTGTAAGTTAGGATTGACGAATCGAGGGTGTGAGGCGGGTTCCTCTTCCCCCCTCCCCTCCTTTTATTATCATTTTAGGATGGATTTCCGCCATGTAACGCCTGATTCCATTAGTTATCTTAAATAGTAAATCTCCCGATTTATTAATCTATGAAATTTTGACTTTCAAATCTCGGTAGTAAATCTGGATCTTCTTCTATACATAACTAGCTGACCCGCGCAACTTCGTTTGCGTGATAAATGAAGAACCGTTCGACCGATTTTGTGCAAACTTCACATAAACCATCTACTAAATAGTTCGAACAAAGCCTAAACATTTGGTTTAGATAGGTGAGCCCGTTCTTGAGTTATAAAATTACAACGAAAAGTGGCATTGATTTTTATATATATAGATACATAAATAGTTGATCAATATTTACCACGCACGTAATATCGCTTGCGCTCACAAGTAACACCACACTATAAAGCATTGTTTGGACTAGTGACCCCCGGCATCCCGCGGGAATACATTACCGGACTTGTGAATGGACAATTTCAATGTTGATATTGACATTAAAATAATTATGTTTACACGACGAGATTTCTTTCTCTATTTAGGACATTGTGCCCTTGTTTACGTGACGCGAAATTAGGAATTCATTGAGTCTGAGTTCTGAAGTTAGATTATTGTTGAATGCCAGGTTTTAAGTAATAGTTGACAGTTCTCAATTTGCATTACTTACCAAATTTTTGTCATATCTACCATTTAAATTTGAAATACATCATCAAAGTTTTATTCCCTTACCTCAAAGTATACACTACCTTATTAATATTCAAAAATATAAAAACACGTGCAAAGGAACGTGGCTCATCTTTTATCTGCGTCCCAAAATTTCCAACTTGAAAACATCCCTTACCAGACTTATCGCAGGTACTTAATTCCTTAGCAAGATTTGAATGCTCTATCTCTTTGGAGGGATTTAAAGGTCCTCCTATTTAAAAGCATCGTTAGATTCTCAAACAGAAGTGAACACAAAGTCTGAATAGCAAGACATCAAATGATATCTCACAAATTATAATTTCTCAAAGAATTAACTTGAATTGTGAGAATCTTGGATTATTGGGGCAGAATAATTTGAGATATAAAGTTCCACAGACATTGCCGGTAACACATTGATGTATTTATATAATTTCTCAGAAATAAATGCCTTTAATAAAAAAGAACGCCGATGACTTGAAATTTGTTTCCCTAAACATAATATTTCCATGAAAAGATGTTGTTCCAGAATTAATATACAAATACGTGAAAGAAGAAAGGACAAACAAGTATTAATAATATTGACATGGTATGAATTTATTGCACTGAAAAAGACAACTTGACCTAGAAACGAAAAATACACACAATTTGTCGTATCTAGAACTATTACACCAAGAATAATTTCTGAGAAGCTTTTGTAGCTTTGCTGACTCAGTGTCTGGTGAGTAAATAATTACTACAATAGATAAGCAACTTTCGCTACGGCTGGTCCTCGGATGGGTTTACCGCTTTGTGACATTTCTTTTGCGAGGCACGTTAAAACGTCGAACCCGGTTGTCAGTCATGACAATCTATAAAGACCTCTTAAAATTTCAACGGTGGGTGGTCACAACCTGCACCTGTCCATTCTAACTCCTATCTAATGCCTCTGATTACTTTTTAGGGGATACAGTACTATTATATTTCTATTATACACTTGATTGTTGGCACTTGATGGAACTTGTTGTAATACATTATGAAAAAAAATACAATCACTTGTACTATTCCACTATAATTGTATAATATATGTTTCTATGTTAATTCCCCGTCTTAATAACTTTAGATGTTCAATAGCATCGTATTTGACAGTTATCATCAGAATCTAGTAGACCATAAACAATTGACTAATGATTGCTTCCAATTTCGCCAAGCATATTTGGTTCGGCCATAACATCACTCCACAAACACTTTAACTGCCAATAAAATGTTACAACGTCGTTAACTATTATATGGTTAACTAACCAAAACGACATTTATAGTGAATTTTGGATACTTAATTCGCTACATAATTATTACAAATCTCTATATTTACGTTGTTACTATCTAAACTTAATCTAAATAAAGCCCCGTGGCATTGTGTCCAAAAGACTAGCAGCATTCCCCCTTTGAGTAGCAATGCCTAACGCTACTATAACCACGATCTACTTGTGTGTTTTGACGGGTATAAAGTACTAGCATAATAAGGTACGTTAAAAATAATACTAAGATAATTATGATCATTAAAGTAATCTAATACAGATCAAATTTTGTTTCCACAAATAAAATTGCATCTTGTCTTATCTTATTTCATCTTATCTTATCTTATTTGATCTAATCTTATCTTATCTAAGACTACGATAAAATAATAAAACGAAAACTACAAACTAAAATGCCTCATAAATATTTCAGCATCGCAGTCCTCATGTGGGAGCGTCCCCAGAAGACTTACCTCATAATTACAGGCATTCTCTGTCCCAAAAAGAAGCCAAATAAATATAGTTAAGTAATCCGTCAAAATTTGTGTAGTTTTGAGTATTCGTGTAAAATTGATTGATTCGTAAACATAAAAGATTGAACAACGTGCACAAGGGTTGGGAAGTTTTAGAACGCCTGTGAAACAAAGCTTTTCTTGTTTCGCTCCTAATTTCAATAAAGTTTTACCGCTCTTTACAGCAATAGAACTTTGATCAAACCTGGACGCTATCTATAAAATATTAAGAACAAGGAATATTCTAAATTTTTCACTTGGTAAAATTTTTAGGCAAAGAAAATCCAAAAATTAAGTAAAAGAAACGGTCAAGTGCGAGTCGAAACTGCGGTACACAGCCTAGGTTGACATAATTTTGATGATAAAACCATTATGGTTTGTAAAATGCATCATAAAAAATACAGAGTCCTTGATGAAATAATAATAGAAAAGTACGGGAATGCGGGTAGAGCTTTTGAAACACGATCATTGACAGTGTGACGATAAACTGAGCGCATTTTAGATGAGTTCCAGGCGCGGCGTTTGCTTAACATGGCATTATTACTTTATGCAGACGTGTATCTGTACTAACTACTATAAAGCTAAAGTTTGTTTGTTTGAACGCTAGGATCTCAAAATCTATTGGTTGAATTTAAAATATTCTTGTAGTTCAGTTCGCTAATACATTTTTTAGGAGGGTTATAGGCAATTATAACGTAACGCTAAGACGAAAAAGAAAGCAAAGCAGCAACGTAAAATGTTTCAAAAACGGGAAATAATATTACTTTAGTGAACTTTACAAGCTACAAACTACGTAGCGCTCAGGTCAGCTATAAATATTAGATTAATAACTACAGTCATTGTACTAATTAGAATACCGTTATCAAAATGCTGAAACCCGCAATTAATGTGACAAGCACAAGACAAACGATGGGAATTAAAAAGTTTATTTATCCAAAAATTAGTACACCCATAGTATACTCAAACGAATTTTAAAGAAGGTTTAGAGTACTTTAGTTTTTACTGTTGCCTGACTAGTATTAAATACTTTAACATGGAATAGGGCCACCCACTTCAAACTATCAAAACTATTGAGAGCCTAATTGCCCAATTATCCGAATCGACCACTTAATAGCTAACAATTTAGGGAATTTTAATTAGACACCTCCCAATTCGAGCTAATATGCCGTTGTCTAATGTGGACATGGTTTACAATTAACCTAGATCACGTTGATATTAAGCATTGTTAGCGAAAGGACCATAGTCAATTGGCAGGTATACAATGTATACATACTTGTTTTTGAGTAGTCAGATCACTTTACAGGAATAACAACGATGAAAGTGCGGGTAAGAATCTTTTTATGAAGAAATGTATTATTACGAAGATACAATATGCAACTTTAAAATAATATATATTTTTACAACTAGACAATAATAATATATGTAAGCGACGTCCCTAGACCTAAGAGTAACGTGCGGTTTTCAAAAGAATAAAATCATGCAGGCACGTGCCTGTCTGACTAAATAGTTATACAGTTTGAGTAGCATGATTGAAGAGTAGTATGACTCAAGCTGTGTAACTATACTGTTTGAAATTTGTGTTTAACTATACAGTTTCAGTCAAACCTCATTAAAGTCATTATATTATATGTGGACAATTGAAACATTCTGTTGTTATTTGTCAATAGCTATTTTCTGTCTTCCAGTAATCTTCTTTTCCTTATCAGTCTTGACGATAACCAAATCAAATATATTTTGTCAGAATAGGTGTAAACACTTCCTTACTGTCAGTTTACGGTTTCCATCCGCTCATATAGCTACGTAGATCACCAAGTAACCGAGATATTATCCTAACGAGGCCAGCACGCATTAATCAAACGCCGAAAGTAATAAGAACCGATCTAATTGGGCTAATTCCCTGCAAATGTAAATTGATTAATGTATCATGTGTTACTGTTGGAGGATTTGGACTTCTTAAATAGACAATAGTCGTTATGACTATTGTTTTTTCGACCTTCTTATTTTATATCTTCTGTGGTGTGAGTCACTATGGCAGGGTTTTTGCGGCTATCACCAAGAAAGAGAATTATTCTCCTTCTTTTTTGATAAAAAATCCACAACATCTGCGGGTATATTTTTTATAAGAATTTGTTAGTTAAATATTAGATTTTACTAATCTTTGCACTGATTGGCACAAGAAATTAAATACTAGTTGCAAATAGAACACTGTCTGATTGGTACAGGTAAAATTATTAAGTAGGTGTACGCGCCTAATTAAATTAATGTATAACGATGAAAAAATAATGTAACAAAGATTGATATTCAAAAGCTGTGAACGGTGTAGTATCTCCTATAAAATAATTTTACGTTTTATTATTCTTTACCATTATGTAATTACCATTTTCATGCTCAAATTTTGAAAACTAATTTTATGAAGTACAGTCCCTATTAGCAATTTTCAAATTCTATGTTTACAAAACATCATAAAAGTCACATTACGTAACAGATGCGCGGAATACAATTTACGCCAAAAGTTTCCGCTCGGCGACTTCCTCACACATTCAAACACCATACGCACACATTAGTACACTTCCGTACCCGGACTTTATAAACGCAACGGTGTTTATTATATGGGGGCATAAAACTTGAGATGGAGTTAGCATTAGATTACGCGTATAATTTCGTTGTCAGCTGTTTGATTTACGTGGCATTTACACACTTCGCGTGAGAAGTGTTTAAGGGGCGGTTAACCCGCACAAGTAGGCATTTGGCGCTCCCCTCGCCCCGGGCGCAAGACACACCGCGCGCCGGCAGCGGCAGTCAACTCTCATGCCACAGTATACAGTATGTAGCATTTATTTTCTATAGATGCAGTATTTAGGATGTGAAAGCAGCCTTATCGAGTTATCTTTTTTTAATCGGTTGTCAGTGGTGACATTTCTGCTGTCAGAATGACAGGATGTCATAAGTTCGGTGACGAAGCGTTTCGCATTTAAAGGAACGGGTTTTTGTTAAGATTTTTCGTGAAAGACAGGACTTTTGACCGAGACCTGCTTTGGGGTAGTTGGAGGTCCTTTGGCTTTTGCTCTGAGACTGTGCCGCGAATCAGTTTTTCGCTCAAGCGCGATTATTTGTTGCCTCGCGTGGCCTAACGGGCTGTGATTGGGTTGCTGCATTGCATCTTGCTACATTTTACCCAGAAAACTGGTGAGTCACTTCTTCTTTTGCAAAGCGGGTCGATTGTCGTCTGTCGCGCAGCCAAGATCTTAATTTGTCGTTTCTTTCATGACAGGGTTTTTTACTACGGGGCTAGTTGCCGGATGAGATATTTGGTGCCGCACCTATAAGTTAGTGGGCTGCACGTGGTACGACAACGTGGAAGTGCGGACTACACGAGCTTCTCATGTTAGAGGTATCTGCCGTCATCACCTGGCAGTAACAACAGGCAGTCACTCTCACTCAGCTCACTCTGCAGGCCAGTAAATCCACTACTTATGTGTAGCTTAGTAGCATAAGTACCTAAGCACTGACTATACTTCTGTGTACCTGTGATATTTGTGTCTATCAGTGAATAAGCTCTCTGTGTGTCTCTGTGTATCTCTGTGTTATATAAATATATGTGTGTACACCCTACCTGACTGTTTTCGTCAGAGCCCTGGCCTACCCTTGCACGCACACTGGAATCTCTGTAGTAAGGCGCCCTGGGAAAGAGTTCTCTGCATAGCTACCTCGCGCTAGTTGGTGAGTAACACTGATCATCACTGTGTTACAAGTATAGTAGAAAGAAACAGCATGCTAACTTTGTTTGACGTAGTAAATGCATCTAACTTTATTAAGTGTAGTGATTTATTAGTTTCGTAAATAAAAATAAATGAGTTAATCGTAAATAAATTATGTATATCATACTATTATTTTTAAGCTAAAGAGTTTGTTTGTTTGTTTAGTTGTTCTAACTCTAGAGTCTAAGAGACTGCTAGTTGAATTTCAAGAGTTTCTTAACAGAATGTCCATTTTTGAAAAATACCAAAATATATAACATCACGCTAAGGCGAATAAGAGCTTAGCAGCAACGAAACATTTTTCGACAACTAGGATATTTCGTTTCTTTTGAGAGTTTCCGTTGCGTACGTTTGCTACAGTTGCGTAAAAAATGTAAATTACATAATAGCTGGTCATAAAAATGACTAAAGTTTTCTAAAGTTGGTATGCTAAGTATGAATCACGGGATCATTGTGCAATCCAAAATGGCCGCCGCGGTGTAATCACAAAATTTCATGATGGGTGTCGTTTAAAGGGTTTTTTGGTATGCTGAATACGAATCACGTACTAATTTTGCATTCCAATATGGACGCCGCGCCGTAATCACAAAATGTCATGATGGGTATCGTTTAAGGGGTTTCATGGTATGCTGAGTACGAATCACGTGATAATTTTGCAATCCAATATGGGCGCCGCGCCGTAATCACAAAATTTCATGATGGGTATCGTTTAAGGGGTTTCTTGGTATGCTGAGTACGAATCACATGATAATTTTGCAATCCAAAATGGCGGCCGCGGTGTAATCACAAAAATTCATGATGGGTAACGTTTAAAGGGTTTTTTGGTATGCTGAGTACGAATTACGTACTAATTTTGCAATCCAATACGGCCACCGCGCCGTAATCACACAATTTCATGATAGGTATAGTTTAAGGGAATTCTTGGTATGCTAAGTATGAATCACATGATAATTTTGCAATCCAATATGGCCACCGCGGTGTGATCACAAAATTTCATGATGGGTATCGTTTAAGGGGTTTTTTGGTATGCTGAGTACGAATCACATGATAAATTTGCAATCCAATATGGGCGCCGCGCCGTAATCACAAAATTTCATGATGGGTATCGTTTAAAGGGTTTTTGGTATGCTGAGTACGAATTACGTGATAATTTTGCAATACAATATGGCCGGCGGCCTGGGCGAGGCCGCAGCGGCGGCCGTAGGTCTGTTGGGAGTCACGGGACATCCTTCCTGAGGGCTTACCCGGGGCTCTCAACCATAGGCTGTTAGGCGTGGCGTGAGGTTTTTTAGTCGGTAAGAGTCCGGCATAACATCCTATGAGGATTTTCCCTCACGTTAAACAAAAAAAAAAGACATTTTAATGCATTAGGTAGCTGGTTACCATGTCGTGAAAACACTTAAAAAGTAAAAGATCACCACATTTTTACCATGAGTCGCGTATGTATTTGTAACGGTTAATCTAATTACATTTTGCCCATTACTGATATTTTTATACTGTGGCGCGATTTCAACGTAATTTGGCATAATAATTACGAAATAGTTGCGAAAAAAACTGACACAGGTCCTGCCTCCACAAGCGCCAGGGCGAGACTGATCGGCCGTCAGCGGCGCAATTCTATTGCGTTTGGTAGATATTCGTACATGATAACTATGTAAATAGTTGTTTATAGAAAAACGCTCGGAAAATGTGTATAAAAAGTTAATACCTTTAATTGAGTGCAAAAAAAATATATAAAATGTTAATAGTTTAGCCACAGTATTGAAAAAACTTTTCTGAGAGAGTCAACTTTGGGATTTTTTTCTATCTAGTGAAATTTATTGGATCGTGTAACGGGCTCGGAATATGTTTAGCTTATATCCTTAACTATTATATATATATTTTTCAGATTTAAAAACCCTTTACTTTATGACTAGGATTGTTTCAAAAAACTCAAAATCTGACCCACGCAGCCTTAAGTTAAGGTAGTAGACTTTTGACACATTTGTTCTGTTCATTTTAGGCGCGGCATACACGTAAATACGGAATCGCGGTGTGCGCAGACACAACGTAGACGATTCTATACGTTTTGTATGACACAGATGCAGAAGAGATATTGAATGTCCATGCCCCATTCTCGCCCTACATCTTTTGTGTGCCCCCACGCTTTAGGGATCGAACTCAATTTAAAGTAAGCATTGGCGAAATGAATTATTCAGAATATTCTCCTACTTAGTTTTTAGCTATGCCGCTCTCCATGGTTGACAGACACAATATACCTATAATATTATTGAATTTCCTCTATATGTTGTGAGATAATAATATTAAGCTAAATTCACTGTTTGGTACCAGTTACACAAATTAATGCATAAATAATTAACGATATGACTTAATCCATATCGTGAGGGGAAAAACTGCTGCGTTTAGCGAATACTTCAGCAATGTGTCTCCACAATATTGTCTGTTATCCATAATCCAGCTTGCCATAATGACACCACCCGCCTGATGGAAAGCCATGGCGTTATCTAACGATGGGGGCCACTCTCACAGATTACGAGACCCTTGACAGTGGCCCTCAAGTTGGCCTACGATGAGCCTCTTCACGCTCTTCCTGAAGAATCCGGGTTTGTAAGAGGAGGGAAGCACATGCCCTGGCAGGTTATTCTAAGTATTTATTGCTTTGACAGGTAAATGACCTTTTTAATAGTCGATTCTGGCGAAGATTCTCTCTACTGTGTGAGATTGGCACCTTTGTCTAGTACGCGTTGTTCGGTATCAAAAAGTAGAGCGTGGGATTTAGTTGAAGAGCTCTTCAGAATACTCGCTGTTTGTTTTCTCTAAGATATTTAATCGGTACAACCAATTGAAATGACTGCCTCTGTGGCGTAGTCGGTAGTGATACCGCCTGTGGCGCTGGAGGTCCTGGGTTCGATTCCCGGGTCAGTCCAAATATTTGTGTGAACCACAAATATTTGTTTCGGAGTTTGGGTGTTTTCTATTTATGGTATGTATGCATTTAGAAATATATAAGAATGTCTATCTGTTGTCTAGATCCCATAGCACAAGCTTATAGCTTAGTTTGGGGTAGATGATGTTGTGTGAGAATGTCCAACATTATTTATTTATTTATTTAATTCCTAAAAGACTGTAGAACGCTAAGCAATAATAATGTATATTCAAGGTTTCTCGAATAATAAAGAAATGTCACACGCGCCAAAATGCTAGCCACCTCTACAAGCATTTAAAGTTATAAACAAAGCAACACAGCAAGAAACACGGAGCAATAGAATTTAAAATCAGAATAAATGTATGACGGAACAAACGGAACGGGTTGTAATTTTGCAGGTTCAGGTGTAAACTTAACCGTACTTGGGGAAACGCTAGCCAGGCGGGAGGTGTGTCAGCAATCCTGCAACTTTGACTAACATGCGGGCGAACCCCGGTGTCGGCAATTTATTTGCGGAATTATGTTGCTTGTGTCTTGTTGATTCTAATAAATGTTGCATTAACCTCAAATGAGTTTACGTGAGTAAATTTTTCAATTAAATGAAAAATCTTTACTTACTTACTTAAAACTAAACCGTAAATGGTCAAAAATCTGTACAGCGAAGATACTTTGAAAATTTTTGTCTAAATTATAAAAAAAAATCTTTAAGCTCTTTTATGATAAAGCAAACAAGGCAGTTTGGCACGCTCCTATGAGCCTGATAAATATATACATTTTTCTCTGTCTCTTCTTCTAATAGTGCGTAAATGAAGTTGCGTGGGACAGCTAGTAACTAAATAAATGGGTTTAATATTGTTCCATTTCCGAATATTAATTTCATAACAACTCATTCCTGTAGCTCCGCTTGATAAGGTTTCCTTGTAACCGTTTCCCACAAGAACTTATATTCCCGTGGTTATGATAGGTATCTTATGCCCGGAACTCTATTTTATCTCTGTATCGAATTTCATGAGAATCGGTTCATTGGTTTCGGCGTGAAAGCGTAGCAGTGAGACAGAGTTGCTTTAGATTTTATACATAACTAGCTGAGCCCGCAACTTCGTTTACGTCACATAAGGTGTATGAAAGGAAAGGTATTTCTTCATCAGAGTCATCAAGCAGCGTCTGAAACTGCCCTGTTTGCTTAATCATAAAAGAGCTTAATGATTAAGCCAACACGCCAGTTTAGGTTCACTCACATTCAAATAAACCCCTACAATTAAAATTTTCAAAATATCTAATTCTTAAAAGTGTTATAACTCTTTTATTTCTAAACCGATTTACATAAAACAAACGCTAAATGTTAACTGGAGCAAACCTCAACACAATAAAAAAAACCGCATTGCAATCGATTGAGCGGTTGCTGAGATTAGCGTGCACAACCGTACAGACAAACAGATATACAGACATACAGACATACAGACATACAGACATACAGACAAACAGACAAAAATTCTAAAAATCATTGTTTTGGGTTCTGTTGCGTTCATAAAGCCCCCCTATAATATTTTTTCTTATTTATCTTCCATGTACAGACAGCGACCTGTTACGATTTTATTATATGTATTGATTGATGTATTGATAGAGAAAAATATGTACACTTAGTCGGATAGACGAACTGACAGACGGAAATCAAAGTGATCCTATAAGGATTCCGTTTGTTCATTTTGAGGAATAGAACCCTAAAATAGAACTTTCGAGTTTATTACAATATTTGGCAGTCTTGCTTTTAGTTTTGTATTATAAATAATTATACATACATATGGTCACGCCTTTATCCCCGAAGGGGTAGGCAGAGGCAATTATACAGAAACTAAAATAGCAAGACTGCCAAATATTGTACAAATTTGTCTCTAGCTAATGAACTAAGTAGAACATAAAATCTATTTTTTTTTTAAAGTGAGGGAAAATCCTCGCAGGATGCTATGCCGGACTCTTACCGACTGAAAAAACCTCACGTAACGCCCAACAGCCTATGGTTGAGAGCCCCGGGTAAGCCCTCAGGAAGGATGTCCCGTGACTCCCAACAGACCTACGGCCGCCGCTGCGGCCTCGCCCAGGGGGTGGTTCGGGTGCTATCCCGCGTCTTTGGAGGGTTTCGGGTGTGATCCCGCTTCTAAGGGGGGGGGGGGGGGGGGGCGTGCGTGAGTTGCTCACGTCACGCTGCCTTCATGGGCCTGCTTCTGTAAGGACGGTGAGTGACCCTCTCACCGTCCTCAGACCCCGGTCATGGAGGCCGATAGTCCTCGGAATATCTTGTGTAAGTAAGTAATTTTATAACAAGTTATTATTATTTACACATATTTAAACGTATAGATAATATTCAGATTTGTTTAGCAACTTTAGCGGACGTCACATCAATACATGGATTGGTTGAGCGACTTGGGGTGATATGACACAAAATGTATCATGTGTGTGTAAAATTTATGAGTGTATTGTTTAAAGTGTATGTATAGGCTTCGTATTGACAGTCGATTGCTATTGTAGTGCGAGTCTAAGAAAGTGTGGGTGAGGAAGATTTCCCCCCGTCACCCGCAAAATATGACAGACAAATTTATACCGAGCAATCGTTCTATGCCGTCTCCCCTTAGATAGTTCGCGTTGCTCTATGTTCATGAGCAGAATTTGACATTGATTTCTTTTTAATAAATTAATTTCTTTATTTCAAAAAGATGTAGTCCAAATGTCAAAAGCGATCTCACAAGCTACCGTTCTATTTCGGGGACCAGAAAACCTAATTTGAAGGTTTAAAATGTTAATGACATTGTCAATTAAGAAAGCGCTGACAGAGGGGTGATCAAATTTTATTAGAATTTTATTTATTTACTCGGCAAATACGGACGAACGATTACGGTTCGAGAAATCTTTTGTAAGGAATAAATCATTGCATCACGAAAGATATTTTTTGAATATTCATTGTTACTGAGCTATCTATTTTAGGCGCTTGTGTGTATCTATGAATTAGTAACAATGTAATAA